>LT598468.1:491777-1091777 GCA_900074745.1 Lachancea mirantina
TGTTCTTGACAATAAAATCGGGCAGCCGGATGCGTTGAGAGAGTTCAGAAACGTTTTCATAGCGTATGATTCAACCAAGCCGAACGGCATAAAGCCTTCAATGAAAATATTAAATTGACTAAGCCTTGGCTAATTGAGGGATAGGAATTGAAGGAATCTCCTAGTAAAACGAGAATGGCCCTTGGTAACTCGAAGAAACAGAGGGGAAGGCTTCTAGAATTCTTTGGTTGCATCTCAATTTTTCTGGTACAGCTCATAATCAGCTTTAGGTTGCGGCTTTAAACGCCTTACAATGTAAGACGAAGCAGGATTGCCATGCAACGTAAAATTGTGTTTACAGTTGTCGAATTTGCAGACAGCATAAGGTCGGTTATCCTCCACGTTCGTGACCCAAATCCCAAACGGGAACAATGACAGCCAAGCATTAAATCTTTTAATGACTTGCTGCATCGTTAAGATTTGAATGCAAGATAGGAAGAGAATTTGCTGAAAGGATTCCATGAAAACCTTTCAAAACTGAAACCAAATCTTTTTCAAAAGCTTACTCGGAATCAGGGAACGCTCTTCCTCCTTTCCCTTTTCTAGCCCTGGTTCGACCCTCTAAGTCGCTGTTATCAGCATTTGATTCACCAGAGCTGCTGTAATGATGATAGTGACTAGGTCGGAGAACCGTCGTGTGGCTTCTTTCTTGAACGGGCTGGCATGGTCCGATTCTGAGCGGGTAGCGTAGTCAACTGGCCAAGAGTAGCTGTTCCGATTCTTTGAAGAGTGCGACCGGCCACTTCTGGAGAGACAATCGGCTTCTCCTGACTGCCTGCAGCAGGAATTTGCACTGTTTGAACCACGGCTGAAGCTCCGTCTGCCTGTTGACACCGATCGAGGGACCCCAATAACCCCCTCGTAAGCTTCCGGGGAGCTCCTTTGGGTAACCCCAGGACTAGCAGCTTCATCAGACGCGCTATCACTCACAGACATGCCATCGCGCAAGTCTTCTTAGTTGGTTTCCACGCATTGCTTCTTTCTCAAAACACCCATTCAGCTCCCTATAATCTCTTTTCGCGCCTGTTCGAAAATGAACGTAGTACCGAGTTGAGCAAGGCGAAAGTTAACCGCGATTGCATGTAACACATGGCTAAAGGAAAGAGGGCGATTCGCAGTGGTAGTTAGCCCAAGGCACTTTATCGAGGCGAGGTCCAATTTCGTGGAAAGCGACCGTTGTTGCCCTCACTGCGAATTTCAATTTCCAGCCCGGCTCGCTTGCGACACAGCAACGACACAGCGACGGCATGGACCTGACACGCACGCTCTGCCGCGATTCACAGTCGCCCTGGGGCGAGCTCTTCCACGTGATCGCCAGCGTGCCGACCGAGGCCGCGAAAACCGCGGCCAAAACGCCCATCACGTTCGCCATTGCAGCCGGGTCCCACGCAGCCGCATCGCCTCCGCTACCGCTCGCCGCGTACGTGTACGCGGTCCCACGCGGCAAAGAGGCATTTGCGACCGTCCTGTCTGGGTCAGAAGACGATCTCGCGCACGAGACGGCCAACCGCGTGGCTCTGCTGTGCGCCCGCAGATTCGGCCGTCCCTGCTACGTTGCGCTCTCAGCCGCATCGACACCCTGGGACTCGGCTCTCATATGCCAGGAGTGCGTCAAAGTCGTGAACGACGGCGACCGCTCTGCCAGCACGTGACCCCTATCCTCAGACCCACACACCCACGCGGGGCCAGCCCCGTCTCCGCCTCGGCCTCGGCCCAAACATCCTTATGCATCTACATAACGAATACACAGAGACTCCGCGCGTCCGCCGCCCACGGCTCGGCGCCTCTGATACCCCTGACGACGGTCACTCAACAGGCACGCATCCCCGCACAAAATTCCGCCTCATGATGCCCCTGCCGGCTATCGGTTGGCAGACGGTACACAGGCGGTACACAGGCGGTACCCAAGCGAAGCCCAGGGATTTTCCCCAGGGGAGAAAACAATGGGGACACACGGAGGCGATCTCCGTGCGTAGCGACGTGCGGAATTTTTTAGGGGTCCCTGCAACGGCGCGCAGCGGTTGCCATTTGCAACCGCTGCAGAAAAGCGGAGACGTATCTGTCAAGCGGAGGGCCAACGCAAGAGCGGAAAAAGCTTAAGCGGTGACAGGTTTGTGTTACTGGCGCTGAGGGGACCAGAGGAGCTAGCAGAGCTGGAAGAGCTGGAAGAGCTGGCAGAGCTGGCAGAGCTGGCAGAGCTGGCAGAGCGGGTGGAATGCGAGGGCGGAGAAAAATAGTAGTTGGGCGTGTTGGGCGGGGCACGTACCATCTCAAGAAACCCCCGAGCTGTGCAACCCAAATGTATAAATTCACACTGCGGATTGTGGTTTTTGGGCTTGACGGCTCGGCTCCCTCTCTTTCTTTCCCCAGCCAAACGTCAGGTCTTATACTGCTCCGACGTTATATCCATATTTATTTTTTCAAACATGTCTCCTGTCGCAACAGAAAACCCAGTTCTGCTAGGCGCAGAAGAAACCTTTTTCGAGTCGGAAGTGTACCCGCCCATCGCGTACGCACCAGTCGCGTCGGACTTGCCTCCGGCAAAAGTGTACGGTAACCACGCGCCGCATCCGCAGCTCATCAGCAACGACTCGCAGGCTTCAAAACTCGTCACCAAGTGGATTCGCGATCTCAACGCGCTGCTAGAGAGCGACTCGCCGCAATGGCAGGACTTGTTCTCAGAGCACGCCGCGTGGAGAGACCATCTGGCGCTGTCATGGGACCTGCATTCGTACATCGGGCTCGATCGCATTGCGCAGAGCGCGGGCCCACTGGCGCAGAAGTCACGTGTCCGCAACGTCAGAATCGACCCCCTCGCCGACTACCGGTACCCGGCCGGGTTCGGCAAAGTGCAGTTCCACGACGCGCCCGAGGACCCCGTCGCGCACGACGCCGCGCCCATCGAGTGGATCCAGGTGTACTTCGAGTTCGACAACAAGGTCGGGAGCGGGAAGGGCGTCGCGAGGCTCTGCGCGGTGCAACACCCGGCCTCGCTCAAGTGCTTCACGTTCTACACGGTGCTCGAGGACCTGCACGCGAGCCCAGAGACCGTTTTTGGGAACCGGCCCGAGGGTGTCAACCACGGCCAGCATATCCAGCGTGAGTCGTGGGCCGAGAAACGGGCGCGTGAGTCGCACTTTGGCGAGAAATACGGTCGCCAACCCACTGTGCTGATTGTTGGCGGTGGACAGGGCGGCCTCACTGTTGCTGCAAGACTGCGTCAGTTCGGCGTCGACTCCCTGATCGTCGAGAAAAACAAAAAAATCGGCGACAACTGGAGAAACCGGTACAAGTTCCTGGTGTTGCACGATCCGGTCTGGTACGACCATCTGCCATACCTCAATTTCCCACCAACGTGGCCCGTGTACACGCCCAAGGACAAGCTGGGCGACTGGTTCGAGTCATACGCTAAGACGCTGGACCTCAACGTCCAAAGCGATGCCGTTGTCACAGACGCGGCGTTCGACGACGCCGCAGGCCGCTGGAGCGTCACCGTGGTCGACAATGCCACCGGCGAAAAAGTCGTGTACACGCCCAACCACCTGGTCATGGCCACGGGCCATTCCGGCGAGCCACGCGTCCCGCAATTCGAAAATCAAAACGCTTTCCAAGGTAAGATCGTTCACTCATCTTGGCACACCTCTGGCTCCGATTTCACCGGCGGGAAAGCGCTGGTGGTCGGAGGATGTAATTCGGCACACGATATTTGTCAAGATTTCTACGAGCAAGGCGTTGAAGTGACCATGTTGCAACGTTCGTCGACATGCGTTATCACCTCTGACCATGGTACCGTGAACAATATTGCTGGTTTGTACGACGAAACGGGTCCCAAGACCGAGACCGCGGATCACATTTTCCACTCGATGCCGCTCTCTTTATTGAATGCAGTCATGCAGCAGCAGTACCGCAAATCGTGCCGCGAGGATAAAGAGTTGCTCAGTGCGCTCGAAAAAGTTGGCTTCAAGACCAACGCAGGCTACGACGGAACCGGTCTGTTTGGGTTGTATTTCCGCCAAGGTTCAGGTTACTATATAGACGTTGGATGTTCCAAATTGATAGCGGAGCGGAAGGTCAAAGTTAAACAGGGCCAAGGCATTAAGCGGTTTTTACCCACTGGGGTCGAGTTCACGGATGGGTCCAAATTGGAAGGATTGGACGTCGTAGTGCTGGCCACTGGTTTTACAAATATGAAAGAGACCGCACGCAGGCTTTTTGGAGACAAAGTAGCTGATCGGTTGAAAGAAGTCTGGGGACTTGACCACGAGGGTGAGTTCCGCACCATCTGGAGAGATTCGGGTCACCCAAATTTCTGGTACATGGGTGGAAACCTTGCTATTTCACGATACTACTCCAAGCGTCTTGCACTTCGCATAGTTGCCCAGGAGAAAAAGCTGCAGTACTAACCAGCTTGCAATATTTATTTTATGTAATGATATCATGAGTTGAACATTCGAAAATTTTTATTATTCTACCCCCCATTTCCAAGCCTTTGGAAATGAAACTAGAAAAAAAAAAACTTGTCAGACTGCCATTCGCACCCACCCAATATGCTCAGCCCCTCACGAAGAAGGACATTAGCTGGGCAAAGATCATCGCGCCTTTTTAAAACGAGTTCCGAAAAACCAAAAGGTTTAACAGTTCTCAAGCAAAAGGCAAAACAAAAAAGTAGATGGCCAAACCGCTAAGGATTGTGGACCAAGCTAATAACATGTTGAGTCTCACTCTTGGGTGCGAAGGTTCTCAGACTCATCAACCAAGTTGGATTCAGTGGCTCTTTTGAAGAGTCAAAGAGTGACGATTCCTATAGAAATGATCCTACTGTTCCGGGTGTTAGTTGATGTCTTTGACACTGAATCCAGCCCTCCCTGGGAAATTCCACCATGCTGGGAAGGGCATTCAAAACCTATAGGTTAAAACATACTGAAGTACGTCGACACTTTTTTAAAAATACGAACAGATTCAAAGTTAAGATCAATGCTGCCCTTATATACTTTTTCCAGCTGAACAAATTTGCAATCGTTCTCGACGGAAAACATAGAAAAGAAAAGTGCAATGAGTGCCGGGTAACCGTAAGGGCACCATTTCGTCCTGCTGTCCTTTTCGTACCAAAAGATAGGACGGTTACTTTGCTAGTCATAGGTTTTGGGGCCATAAGCGTGGCAGAGAAGAAGAGAATAATCAGAAGTTGGGAGATGAGGGTTGGCGCACATTTCACTTTGGTAGGTTTCCCCGTGATTTGAAATATTTAAGAAATTTACTTGATGTGTTTTCGTTATGTAGTTTGGCTCTGGTGAGTGCACGGTAGCTTGTTTTAGTGGCCGAGTGTTAGGGCTATTTCTGCGGGTTCAAGATCTGAGTCTGACTCAGAGTGAAATCAGAGCTCATGTCAGCGATTCTGAGAATCGTCAATCTGACGTCGAGAGGCCATAGGGCTAAATTCAGAAGCCCTAAACCAAGTTGAAAAATAAAAATCCCTTATACGACTGCTTCATCCGTACATTTTCCTATCAAGCTTGTCACACCCAAACATGTGACTCGTGGAAAATAAAAATGTTTGCTTTGAAAAATAGCAAGAGACGAGTGTGTGAGTGGGCCGGATTGTATGCGGGCCATCCGGTCTTGGGTCACAAACGGCACGCGGAAGGGGATATGCGCTTGCGCCCCCAGAGGGGGCACCGGCCTTTCCCTCCCGACGGCGAGCTGCTGGGGCGGTGCTGCCGAGCTCGGGGGTCGCCAGTGGACGGCCACCATGGTGGTCTCGCACTGAGCCTCTGCCTAGCGCGCCGACAGCCCGCTCACGATTGCCACTGGCGGTATCTGTCGGAAGAAGTGTTCTCAACTTTCAAGAAAAGCTTACTTGGCTTGATGCTATTCCAGGATCCGTTAGAGGAGCTAAACCAAGAACACAACAATGGCTGAATCCCACAGATGTATGTGAGAAACGAACTGAAATTAAATGCGATAATAACGTTGCAAGCAGAGCACGGCTCTTAGGGCCTCCGCTGAAGCTGTTGATCTTTGAAAGGAGGAGCGGATTGAGCGATGTGTGTCCCAGAGATAAATGCGAAGACTACTGTTGAGTAGTTTTATGACGATTTGCTTTACCCATCCCCGAATGCCGGTTGATGGGAATAGCGGTTGGCAATATATGGCCCCAAGTACACGAAGTATCCAGCTTACTAGAAAGGCGGGTTTGGATGAGCTAAAGGGGCCTGTCCACAATTCCCTCGCTTCCGATGCTCTGGCTTTCGCAAGACGCAACTGATCCAGAAAATTGATGCAGATTTACTAACTTATTATCAACAGTGTACGTCAAAGGTAAGCACTTGTCCTACCAGAGATCTAAGAAGACCAACAACCCAAACGTGTCTTTGGTCAAGATCGAAAACGTCGCTACCCCAGATGATGCTAAATTCTACTTGGGTAAGCGTGTTGCCTACGTCTACAGAGCCTCCAAGGAAGTGAGAGGTTCCAAGATCAGAGTTATCTGGGGTAAGGTCACCAGAACTCACGGTAACTCCGGTGTTGTTAGAGCTACCTTCAAATCCAACTTGCCAGCCAAGACTTTCGGTGCCTCCGTCAGAATCTTCTTGTACCCATCTAACATTTAAGCATGTTAAAGCTCTGGTTAAGTACTCATTTTATAAGTAATGCAAATATAAAATCAACCTGGTTTTTGTGAAAACCCTATGATATTGACTCAGTGTTTATGTATGCATAGTCGTCTAAACATTATCATAGCCTCATGCTTCTGCGTTTGAAAAAATCCATCACCCTTTTCGCTGTCGATTGTTCGCGAGGACGAACTTGTGGCTGTTGTAGTGATGAGACCGCCACGGACATGCGGTTGTTCCGCTTAGTTCTCGATTCCTGATAGGTGCTGCCCGAAGAGACCTGTCGAGAGCTTGTTGTTTCCGCTACAGGGTTCTTGGGGCCACTCGGAATCCTCCGCTGACTCGAATGATCCGCAGAGGGGGCTCTCGAAGCCGTCTTTTCCTTTGCCGCGAGAATTTCTTTGGTTTCGAAACCAAGTTTTACGCCAGCTTGAGAGCGGGATTTTTCTTCGGCGCTAGTTTTGCCGCCCATTTCTCCGGACGTTACCTCCAAATTCGACTTTGAGCTGGTGTAATTAGAATAAAATGAAAGAATGCTAAATCTTTTTGGACCACGTTTCTCAGGAAGAGTGTATTGCCTCGGCTCTGGTACTTTTTCCTTCGCTTCACCTTTACAAACGCCAGAGCTGGTCGTCTTGTTCTCATCCGTTACAATACTGGCATTGTTTTCGCTCATTTTCTTGATGGTTGGAATATCACCTAGAGGCGACCGTGATGCTTTATGGACGTCGTCGGCCATAATTGTCATGTCAGAGTTATTCATCAAGGTATCAGTTCCCGGACTTGGTAAATCTGACACCTTCTCACTCTCTGTATTCACGAAACTACTTGGATCAGATCCTCGAGGCAAGCCAGGGGTATTATGGTGCTGGTCTTCTCCAAGAGAACGACGATCTCGGGCATTTCCCGATCCTTCTATAGTCTCATCCAAGGCAATTTGTACACCATCTGACAAAGGGTCGGATGATAGCTTCGCTTCATTAACATTACTTTGGTGTGAGTAAGAAACTGGGTGGTATGAAGTTGGCCTCATTTTTCTCTGGTGAGACGGATCACTTGTATGCTTCAATGAGTGAGCGGATGCAATGTTCTGGATTTTCATAACGTTATTCTGTAAAGGTGGCGACATGTTAACATGTGTTGACGTAACTAATCCAACAAAAGGTTCCCTTTGATAGCCATTGTAACTCAGTGCTATCGGGCCCTTTTGTGGGCTCACTTCAATAATTACGCTTTCCCTCAATGAAAGACCATTAGCACCTGCGCTCTTTGTAGGAGATTGGGAATAATATCTTGACGAAAACGAAGAAGAATGGGACAAATTTTCTGTGTTGAGCGCCGCTGTCGAGCGCGATCCAACAGACGAGCCATGGTGTGCCTGGAAGTCCCTCTCTGCATCAACAACAGTTTGTAATGCGATCGAAGCAGCGGAGTTTCTCCTGCTATGGTTGCGCATACCTTTAATGGGCGACTGCCGCATCTCTGACGAGGGTGAAGAAGGTTTTGCCATGACGTGAGACTGCGATTCTTGTGGTGGCACGGGAACTGGATAGAGATTTGAGTCCATTATTAAGGAATTGCGTTTGTCGCCCTTTGAGTTTGCTGACGATATCGAGCAAGTCGATCGCGGCCTAACTGAGTCAGCGTTCCTTCTTTGAGGTGGAAATCTGAAGAGCTCATTATGCCTGACAGTACGATCCCACTCCTCAACTGTGACCGAAAGAAATGGCGAATGTGGTTGCAACCAGCCGTGCAATTGAATTTTCTCTAATGTTAGCCTCTTGCGCGGATCAGAAACCAGAATTTTTCTCAACAGATCCCGCGGCAGTGGTGTTATATACTCTGGAAATTTCAGCGGGGATCGCGTAATGTAGCGATAGAGTTTTGCGATATCATCCCCATCCGGATTGTCGGCGTCATCGTCCCAGGGCAAGTAACCTGCCAACATTGCATACATTATGACACCGCATGACCATATGTCGGCTTTTCGAGCTTCATAAGGATTGGTAGTTATAACAAGTTCTGGGGCCGCATAGCAAGGAGATCCACAAGAGGTTTTCATCAATTCATTTTTTAACGAAAATTCGTTTACGAAACCGAAATCAGTTATGAGTAGGTTCTCGTGCTTGTCCAATAACAGGTTCTCCAACTTCAAATCTCTATGAACAAGACCCTTAGAGTGCATGTAATTGACTCCACTTACCAGTTGGGCAAACAGACGACAAGCCGTAGGCTCTTTCAGCCGGCGTTTCTTCTGAATGTATTTGTAGAACTCGCCACCGGACGCATACTCGAGCACAATGCCAATATACTTCGAGTTTTGAAGAACTTCCTCGAGTCTTACAATATTTGGATGGTTCAAGTGCTTGAGTGCGTTAATTTCGCGATAAACTTTGATTTCTTTCTCGGAATGCTTGGGAATGCTATCTCTTCTGATGAGTTTTATGGCTACTTGTTTGGGAACCTCATTGGCAGACGCTGTACTTTTGGACCAGCCAAGTTTTACTTTACCAAACTCACCTTCTCCTAACGTCGAACCCACGATGTACGGGCCAAATGTAACGTTCTTTTTACGTCGAGGAAAAGATCCCGAACCCAAAGCTGGATTAAACGCTTCAGAGGTCGACCCCCCATAATACGTGTGACGCTTTGGCAGAGTAGTCATAACTTCTGCTTCAACGTAGTTCTTTTCGGGCCTAAGAGCCGAAAAAACCGTCTTATTCTAATCAAATTATCCCCTCTTTAGCTTCCGGTCTATATTTAGTGTACAACTCGAATTACCAAGTTTTACTCACGAGGAGACGTTCACACTCAATCCAATCAACTTGAGCTTCCTCGACTCTAATTGTATTGATCTCAAAAACCTAGTACCTGAAGCTAATTCCCGATTTTTCTCCTGAACGTTAAATGTAAACGAAGACCATCTCGATTGTTTACATTTCAATGTTTCAAGATTCGATGTTGTTGATGTCTCAATGTACGAAAGGGACCTAAGCTTTGAGAACTTGGGGAGCCTTTTATAAGTCACTTGCAATAAGAACTACACCCACACGCAAGTATATCAATAATAGATAGCAAGAGTCCCTACCTAACTGAAATGAAGTGACAAATGTTCACCGAGTAGCGCGTTTTTCAGATCAATGTCTGGCGATGTAAAGAAAGCTTAATTATCCAGCAAGCTAGAGTGGGACGAAAATACAAAGAACATTTTTATGTACATGAAAAACCTCGCAGATTAAAAACGTTATTCATCATAGTTATAGGAAAAGTCAGGGCATCAGTTTCATACAGAGAGTTTATGTGAACTTAGTTTTCAGGGTCCTTGACAATCCCAACTTTTGCAGGCCTGATTACTCTGTTGTTCAACGTAAATCCGATTTGTTGCACATGGAACACAGTACCTGGCTCCTTCTTAGGGTCTGGAAGCTCGAAAGTGGCTTCGTGCATGTTTGGATCGAATTCTTCGCCCATTGGGTCAAGTTTCTCGATTCCGTGTTTCTTCAACGTTTTTTCAAAAACGTCGCGAGTCATTTTCACACCGGTATACAATTCGGCGATTTCATGCGATTGCTGCACGGTTTCGTCTTTGAATGCTCCCAGTGCACGCTCAAAATTGTCCACAGAGTCCAAAAGATCTTTGGCGAATTTTTGCAACGCAAAATCTTTGGCCTTTTGAACGTCCTTTCTTGTCACTTCCTGTAGGTTTCTGAAATCCGCCACCGACCTTAAAAGGCGGTCTTTATATTCGGCAACTTCTTTGTCCTTGGCAGCTAGTTGGGTTTTCAAATCCGCAACTTCGCTAGTTGACGCATTTTCTTGAGTACCAGCAGTGTTTTCTAATTTTTGCTCTGTTTCAGCGGAACCAGACTTGGTGGAATCCCCTTTGGCAGCAGCTGGCTCAGAGTAGAATCTCAGGTTTGTTCTTGGTTTCAATGGTCTCAAACCAATACGCGAAGGCATTTTCAAAGCCGCAAAACCTGCACGAGGAAAAGGGCGAGCGGAGATTCTCATGAATGTTTGCATTATCGACTGAAATGGCCAGGATAATTACGATTCTTCCGTTGACTGGATAGTTTCTTGAAACTTAACGAGTAGTTTACGATATTATTAAAATTTTTCGGTCAGAGTGATCATCAAGTGATGTATCAGATGATCAAGTAAGGAAAGATAGTGAAGGAACGAGTTCTAATTGATATCATCATTGAGTCCCATATATAATGCCTACGCCTTGTGTTTTCACTGCTCCCAGCAACGTGCTATAAACTTTTCCATGTTAACCTTTTTTTTCATTTGACCAAGTATCCAAGGATGTTGAAGTATCTGTCTTGGTGATGGTCTTTCCCGCGACTCTTTTTTCAGACAGTATTCGATAAACGACTTGAAAGCGCTGCTCCAGACGATAGTTGAGTCTTCTTCGTCCCTCAGTTGCGGATGAAATGTCAGTATGAGCATTAAAAGCTCGATGGGAGGCATATCAGAAACGATTTTATCACCACCAAATGGAAATCGACCTTGAGCAACCTCTAGAAGCGTCAACCCTAACGACCATACGTCACTTGTAACACTGTAAGGTTGCCCCTGTATCCTCTCTGGAGCCATGTAATAGGATGTCCCGGTGAACGTAGTCGCCAGCGAATTGACAGCCTCACCACTCACGCCAAAATCACATAGTTTCACCTGCCCACGCATGTTCAGCAGGATATTTTGAGGTTTGATGTCGCGATGAATGATTTTGCGCTCGTGTAAGTAGGACAAACCACGAAGAACGTATTCTGCAATTTTACCCAGTACTTTTTCGCTTATCCTGCCCCCACGTTTCAAGAGATGTTTATAGACCGCATCCAGGGAGCGTCCCCCCATGTACTCCATTGCAATGTATATGGAAGAGGTACTTTCGTCAACGAACATGCCGTAGTACCGTACGATGTAGTCAGATTTACAACTTTTGTTGAACTGAAGTTCTCTAAAAATCTGTTTTTGAATATCCGGCTCTGAGTTCAGTGTCGTTATAGTTTTTAGCGCGAAAATTGTTTTGCCATTTTTTAACCTGCATTTCGAAACCGATCCGCCCGCGCCTTCGCCAAGTACTCCGAGTTCGCATATCTGGTCTTCTAAATTTATGTTTTGCCAGCTTTCGTCTTCAAGTTCATCAATATCAGCAGACCTTGTCTTGGACTCGCGTAGAGGTGACATACGAGGTGAGTCCACCTCACTGCTCGCACTGTCATAGATCTGGACCACAGCTGACGGATATGAGTCTATAGAAGATGCAGAGCCGTTGTTATGGCTCAAATGAGCTTTGTCGAGATACAGATTACTGATCGAACTTCTCACGGCTTCGACATCTGTCTTTGAATCCACAGGCGTACTTTCACCATTGACACAAAGTTGTGGAATCGGAGGAGGTACTGGTCTTTTCTTCAACGTTGTTATCGAGGACGAAGACGAAGATGACTTGTTGCTATAGGGTATCGTTATCGTTTTCGAAGAAGTCGACGAAATTGGGGTCATAATATTGGGTGTACTTCCCGAGGCCTGAGCCTCTATATCATTTGTAGTGTATTTCAAAGCCGGCGGCAGTTTAAGTTTGGGAGATTTAGAATTCCTTCTGAAAGATTCCGGAGGCTTGAAAAGAGATGCCATAATGCCAAGCTGCACTCAACTTTTGTTACCAATATCTGTGCAACAATGCGATAAAAATGGGCCAAGTTTAAGAAACGCACAGATAATATTTTATTTTCGACTCACCACCTTCCAAAGCCTAACCTTTCGGCGGCGCCGTATCCTTCACCGCCAGTTGTTTTTCTTGGTGTTCTTGTGAGAAAGTTGGAATGATTTTAATTTCTTGAAACTTTTGATATTAAGACCACGCTTCACTATAAAAGCAGAAACTCGTCTGGAGACACTGAGGGTAAACCCGACTCTTGGCCTTGCGTCAAATGAGTATAAAAGCGGTGATTTCGTCCAGAAGCTCACGGCTTATAGCACTAACTAGAAGCTAATTACTTGAGAAGCTACCGCTAATATGAACTCAGGGTATATAGATTAACTAGGTAGAATACTACGGTTCATTTGATTCAAACGGTGGGAATGGGGTCCACCACATATAAGCTTAATGATTGCGTTTATGAGAGTTGTGGTTAGTCCGGCTTTAATTCACTTTTTGATGTTAGTGTCGTTATAATATTGTGAAAGTGGTGGAATCAATGGAATTCATTAAATGCATGCTACATCGTAAGGTCAATGTATATATATATATTAAAAAAGACAAAAAATTAAGAAAGACCGAATTCCATGGTTCTTGATCTACTCGGCAGCGTCAAGATCAGCATCAGCGTCAGCGTCCACCTCACTTTCTTCCTCGTCGCTGCCATCTCTACCGATGAAAGGCTTGTACACCGTGAGTAGGCCATCGGCATCGACACAGCCAACAACACCGTCAACGATAGGATGAACAGCTACAGTACCTCTTTTGTTCAAACTCCCAATGGACCTTCTGCCACCACCTGTGTGTAAAAATTTGAGACATTGTTGTTGCAATTCTTCTGAATTCATGAGTTCGTCACCATTATGTTCTCCATCGCGTGCGAAAACGTATTCTAAATCCCAGTGGTAAACGTTTCCACTGCCTCCAACAGAAATAAACTCGCTAGGTGAAGAAGGGTTGAATTGGACGTCAGCAACAGAATCTCCACCCGAGTGGTATAGACTCACGATTTCCATGGGTTCCGTTTTCGCGTGCATCGCAGATGCTATAGTCCGCAAATCCCAGAGCTTCAGCACACCAGTACTCGAACCCGTGATAAACAAGGTCTGAACCACATGCGAAACATCGAAACAGGTCAGTTTCCCACTGTTCACGTCGGTCAAACTCCACAATGGGAGCCCGTCGCCACGCGTGTCATAAAAGCGCACTCGGTTGTCATCCGAACACACGCTGAATAAATGGTTGTCGTGGAACTTGACCGTGTGAGTCACGGTGGTGTCCTTGATGTGAATGGTCCGCAAGAGTTCACCAGGCGACTGGGAGTTGTCTACTAGTTTGAGAATGCTGTGTTCGTCGCGTCCACCGTTGGTCATGCTTTGCTGGGACTTGACTACGGTTTCTCCGTCGACCGAGGAGGCAAAATCCACGACAATCTCGTTCCGGGCTTTCTGAGTGTGTATCATGGAGTAACTCGTCGAGGGGCCCATCATTTCGGCCATCACGTAGACAGGAACTTTGCATTCCTCCTTGAACCACGCCAACGATCCATTTGAGGCCATTGCGATGAAATCCGCGTCGGGACCTCCGATATACTCCAACTTGATAATTGTTTCACCCTGATAGATCCACCTTGGCGAAACGGGGCCCGCCATACTTGCAAGGTTAGGATCGAATTGAGGCTCTGGAAGATCTCCTGTTACCGTGTGCAGCCCAAGTGGAAGTTGAAATTCAACTTCAAACACTTCACTCCCTTGAGAACAAAGAAGTGAAGCATTCAATATACCTTTTTCTCTGTCAGGCTCAATTTTATGCGAAAACGTCACCGCTTTCGGAATTTTATCGCTATTGTCAAACAGTGTGGTAAACGCCGGTTTGAAGCTTGATATATGCTGATAAAGCGAGGGAATTGATTTCTTCCAAATCTTAAATTCCTCGTTCCGAACTTTATTCTTTCTTGGCTCTGAAATGTTTCCTAGTTAGAAGCTGTTCGGCAAATTGCAATTGCAAATCTCAATTCATTTCAATGCATTTCATTGACACTTCCCGATTGACCTAACACATACCACTCATGGCAATGATCTCTTGTCCTTTGCGCGAACTTCCCGCATCGTTTAGGCCAAATTAGGAGACAGTATCAAGTTGATCTCTACCTATATTATACCACCTGAGAAAATGGGATCATTAAAATGCTTACCCGGCTTCCTCGATCATATCTCGTGGCTTCGCCGCACAAGCAGCAGTCGCATCGGGTGGTAACCCACAGATGGCCTCCCCCCAGAAAAGGCCGGTGGTTTGCGTAGCATAATGACGTGGACGTTTCAACGGTTAAGGCGAGAGTAGCAAGATTGCCGGCTTTTTGATCGTTCTTGGTCGTGAAAATGAACGACGAGCTGGGTTGTCTTATGTAATCGACGTCAGGGACAGGGCGTTGCAGAAGAAAGAATTTGTTAATAGCATTGCTGAAGTCGGTAAATGGTTCCCCGATTGGCGCAAGGTCGTCAATTACTCACCCTTGGACGATGCTTCGGGGTTGAAATTCTGATTCATGATATTTTTGGTAGAATTCTCAAGACGGACGGTGCCCAAGCCCGCCACGCCACGTCGAGGTCTTTTAGGTTTCTTGAAATTTTGTATGCGAAACAGTGGCCTCAGCGGTTTTTGGCCATCAAAGTCAAATGACGTTTGCCATGCATTAGCGTACTCTAGCGAGCACATGCCGTCCACGGGCGAAACAAAAGTCAGGGGACCAGGAGCAGAAACACCTGCTTTGCCATGGTTTGCCACATGTGTTTGCTTTTCCCAGTTCTGAAATTTCGAATGCTGTTTGATGACGAGATCACATCGTTCGTTGTTAGTTTGTTGTTGTCGGGATCCTTTCTTCTGACCTAGTACAATCTTCTCTATCTTCCCACCCTCAAACTTATGCAAAACCACCGGCAAACTATCGCCTGTGCCACTACTTTTGTTACCCACTTTCGACTCTTGCGATGCTTCAGTGTCCCTGGCACGCGTTTTCTTTGAGTTCTTCGGGTCCACCAATATAACTTTCATATTCAACTTTGAACTCCGGTTCGGCAAGTACGGTTACTGGATGAGAAACATGCTAATTGAACCAATGCTTTTAGACTGAGAGTTCAGCATTTCAATCTTCACCAGTCTTTGTTTTTCATCGTTCTTGGTAACGGTGTCGTTAACAAGCATTTGAGTATATACAAGTTATCACTCCGCACTGTGAGATGGAGTTTGAGTATGCATGGGTAAGGTGTTCGAAGCCCACCATCTATCTCCTTGACTCTATGAGAGTGCCAGCTACGTCAAAATATGGTACCCTTTATAGTTCCTCACTTTGCGGTAATAAATCTTTCTAGTGAAAGTGGCGTTAAAGTAGCGTCAGCGCGTTGTATCTTGTATAGCCCCGCCTCCAACTTTGTTACATATCTTATGCTTTCGCAATAGCATTTCGTGGAATTGCAGCGTCAATTCTTCGTTTCGTTGTTTTTTCAGCAAATCTATACGTTGTAACGACGTTTGGACGGATTCCTGTTCATACTGTAGCGTCCGTTGCTCAATGCCTGTCCAGTCTAGATGCTTGCTGCACCGCACTTTACAACACACTCCATGCAAATCTTCAACGGTCTCCTTCTCTTCGTGAAATTGTCGCACGAAATCAGCAGCATCGCGTGGAATTTTTTTGTCGACGCTGAATCCGCAAATGCCCCGCGGGGCACGAGCCTTCTTGCGAGTTCTACCATCACCTTTCTCCTCGGCACCACCATTACTGAAAAGAAGCTCGTTGACGACCTTGATCCATGCGATATACCTGTCAAGTGTCGGAAGCGTGCCCTCAGTAATTAGTCTTTGGGCTTCAATCAATCTTGACATTTTGACGTCCAAGTCATCTTTGAAAACGCCACTGCCAAAAATGGCATCGTACGTGTCTGGATCGAGGTCTCGTGAAGCCGGTGCCAAGCCAAGGGACCCAATTTCTCGAAATTGTTTGAAACTCCGTCCACTTGTCATTTTGTGAATTACCTCCCGCGACCCATACCGTCCACAGTCTAAGCGTCGCGAAATTCCACGAAGGTATTCAATTCCATGCTCTTTACTGCAGTATTTGCTATTTTCGTCACAACTCCTGTAACAATCAGACACTCGACATTTGCGTCTCCAAACGGTTTTCGGAAGCTTCCCAGTAATTGCTCCAGGTCCTGTGACACCAGCTTGACAATATGGACAATAGAACGAAAACACCAACTCCTTATACTCTAATGGAATTCTCAAGCATTTGAAATGAAACCAATCATCACATCCATCACATCCTACCATTAATTCGCCAGAATCGGGTTTTTTACAAATGCAGAACAGCTCTTCGCAGGTGTTCGGATCGTATTTTGTAGTATCAAGAGGAGGACACCATTCTGGAAGAGGAACCATGCTCAAAGGCCTAGAATCCAACGGACCACCTATTAGAAGGAGGCCAAGCTATCAGGCAATGTGATCTTTGGCTTGTTTAGTTTTTCAAGCTTCAACGCGATCCGTCATATACCTTTCGAAAAATTCCAGTCACCTTGAAAGTTTATGAGATGAGTCCGAAAATCACTAAGATGGCTTTACAAGAAATAACACCCGAGCCCCTAACGGATTACCGTCCTTCAGATGATGAGAAAGGCACCAGGAAGTTGCCGTTGATATTTGAACCCGCTTTCATCAGACGCTGCTTGCACAGAATACAGAAATATTCGGTATGGCCCGTGATGATGTATTTCCCGCTTCACGCAACAAATACCTTGATTATACCCGGTATTTCGCCTGAAAGCGCCCCAAATGATGTTCTGATGATGATAAGGGAGATTTTGCCCTCATTTACCTCTAAACTCTTACTAGCATCTATGGGCGTTCACGTTTGTAGCGGATTGGTATTGCGAGTTTGGTCAATTATAACCAGAAAATTGCATCGCCGCAGAAAGGGATACACCATCAGTGACGAGAGAGAGCGAACTTCTCAAAGAAATATTGGGTTAGTTGGTGGACTCTCTGGGTATTTTGTCGGATCTTACCGTCAATTGGCATATTCTCCACAAGCGTTATCGGGCTATATTCTGATTCCCGTGATTATCTATCATATGAGACTCATGAAATGGATACCGGCAAGCTTAGATATCGACATCGACTTTGATTTTGTTAAATGGCTTCTCCAGCACAACAGTTCAACTATAAAATGGGCCGCTGGTATAATACCTCTCTCGCTTCTTATTTCAACAGGCGCATACCACATAGTGGCCGGGACTTGCCAATATGCGAACATCTGGCGACTAGAGGCTAGAAAAAGGTTCACATCTGTTTTTCTAGCACTCGTTGGTCTCGGATTTGCGTCCATTTACAGACTTGCATCATCTAGCAGCCCTAGCTTGGGTCATCAATTTTACGGCGCCATCACGAACAAATTATTATGACTTCCACTGATTTTGTCTTCACCATTTTGTCAATCAAGGCTAAACTACATATCAGAATACATATTTAAATTCTTTGGGGTTATCACAATGCAGTCGGCTACCAAGTTTATCTTGCAAGACCAGTAAAAAACCAGTGAAAATTCATTGATTATCTGTAAAATAGCGGGCGATTTGATAAGATGCAAGCGCCAAGCGATCGAAATGATGTAATAAAGAAACGCTACGAACTACTTGTTCGACCTAGTGCGGCTCAAATTGTTGAGAACTATGTCATAAGTTTCATCCACTTTCTCATTTTTTTCCTCATCCGATGAAATATCAGAACCGCTTTCACTAGATTTGAAAGCTGCGCTAATTATCGAAGCCTTTTGGGCAGATTCATCAGAATGCGAGGACATGGGGTGGACCGGATGTCCATAAATGTTGTCTAATGTAACGCGGTTGTGATTTACATTTTGTATCAGTTCTTCTATCGATTTGATACCTTTGGCTCTCATCACCGCATCTTTGAGCTCGGCTCCCGTGGGGACTCTTCCTACCAGAGCTTGAGGTGGTTGTTGAGTTGGTCCAGGAGAGCTTGAAGAAGACTTAAAAACCTGTTCATCATTTGTCTTGGTGACTTCTTTGATGTGTGCCGGTTTTTCGGGGGGATTGTCGGGATAAATCGACCGTTGTTGCTGGACAAAGAAACCCCATTTATGGAATTCACCTTCTTCTTCCTCTTGCTTTTTGCCAACTAACGACACATGCGAAGAGGTTTTCGATAAGATCGGCCTTCCAGTCGTTAAATCTATGGTTCTTCCAGAGTCCGTAGCCATCAAGTGAGGTCTGACTTGGGCGCCATTTTCAGTGTCAACACTGGCAGTCATTGGATCGCTATCGGTCAGTGTTTGACCAGCAGTGGTCTCAATCCCTACCATTTCGGCAACTTGAGGATGCGATTTCAAAACATCCAGAATATTCGAAAGACTATTCTCTAGCAAAAGCAATCTGAGCAAGTTTTCCTTCCCTTGAAGATTTAATTCACCTTTACTTCTCTTTTCAAACAGTTGGTCAATGGTGTTCTGCACATTATGGTCAACCCGAGTAAATTTCTCCCAATACCTCTTGAGTAGATACCTTCTGGTGGCATCTGTCTCTATACCCTCGAAATTGTTAAATTTTTCAAACATGTTTTCCGCTGTTTCTGCGAGTAAAGTGCCATCAAAGAGTAAATCGTCTTGACTCGCCACTTCATCGAATTCAAAGTCATGTTGCATTCTACGCATGAGACTCAGGGCAATACGTGAAGAAATTTCATCTGGAATATTCGCGTAGTCAACATCCAAGTTTGTAACTTTGCTCGATTGCCTGACAAAATCGTACAAACCTGCGCAAGCACCCGTACTCAAAGCTTCTTTTGGTAAATTCAGAATCGAAACGTGCAAAAGTTCCTTGCATTTGGTTAGGATGCTGGCCATCATTGCCAATTCTCGACCTGAAAAATCTTCATTGTCGATATGAAGCCGCTTAAGATTGGCAAACCGAGGAAGATACTTGTTCAGATAGGGAAGGATGTCCGGAAAGATCTGTGGCAAGCTGCTTAAATCCAAAAAGTAAAGATTGGGCAGTTTTGACAGAGATCGAAGAACTAAAGCAGCGTCATAGGCACTCTGTATGTTGGTGTTGTTAAGAGTGAAATACTGAAGATCTGGGAAGCTCAGGGTACTCAATTTACCCACCAGCGGCTTGATAAAGTCGCTCAAATCATTAAATGCTAAGTCCACGCCTTGAACCTTATAATCACTGGCCCATGTAAAGATGAACTTGAGCTGTTGCGCATTAAGGTCACACTGGGCAAGCCCCAGGCGTTTCTTGTTTCCAACACCTGCCATAGCGTAAGCGTTCAAAAGATGTATGAAAGTGTCTAAGCTTTCAAACTTGATGCCGTTGATTAGTAACTCTTCCAGAGGTCTCCCTCGCCTTAACTGTAAAATGTTGATGAAGAGTTGCCAATCCATGTTTGACCGTAATAGTTCTTCGCGAGTGTCGGACTTGATCTTAGTTTGAGAGATATCTAATTTCACAATTGATTCATTCATCAAAAGGAATTTGCATAAGAGTTTCCAGCCAGCGGCATCGATTGTGACGTTTCTAAGTCCAACCTTCTCGACAAATTTGGAGTTCACGAGCGAAGACATGACAATTCTGAACATCTCCGGAGACAGATATACGTTGTCAAATATTATGTTGTGAATGGGAACAATGGAAATGAAATCGCAGAAGGATAGAATGTCTATGAGTGTAGGTCGAGGATTTAAAAATTTGAGCGTTTGCAATGGTGCAGTTCTGTTCTTTACCTGTCTCAAGGTCGAGGGAATGGGTAATATTTCGCGGAGATGACAACATCTGGTGTATATTCTGTCTAATGTCAGTTTGTCATCTGCGCTTGAAGCGTGAGAGTCGATGTCCTCTTGAAAATGGTTTTCATGCATATGAATTGGTTTGTCAATTTCTAGATTCCGCATTTTTTCATCAATTACAGGGACAGCGGTAGCGGCATTGGCTGCGGCCGAGGTTGACGCAGTCGCCGGTGCGCCGCTACCTGCCTTGGTTTTGAAATTGCTCACTTCGGTGGCTATCCGTTGAGCTGCGTAGTGAGCCTCTTGTTGATGTTTGTTGGACTCTTGTAAGGCGCGACGGTGGGCGTCCAGCGCTATTTTGTAATCCCGCGAATCCTTCGAATACTGGGACGAGGCTTGTTCGATGCTGCCTTGTGTGTTGGTGATACCTACCGAGATCGAAGGAGTAGAACTTATCATGTCTTCCGGCACAAGCACGTTACCTCTTCGAGGCTTGCGGCTAGGAATCTGTTGTGGTGGGTCCATTCCAAACTGGTCGACGGCAAACCGCACGCGGCCGAGGTTTATCTTGGACAGAGACTCGATGGGTGTGGACTCTCTGCGCGTGTTGCGATTCAAAACGACACGCTCTTCGTGTATGGGTGGTGGGTCTCGCACTTCGGGCGACGAAGGTTCCTTTAGATAATGCGCCATCGCGGCTGCCAGTGGTTGCGTGCCGCTCGAGTTGGACGCCGAGCGAGACCGCACTTTAGGAATCGACATTGCAGCCGATTTTTCGGGTTTCTCGCTGCCGCCGTCTTTTTTGTCGCCCTTCAAACCGAGACTGGGCGTTATTTTGTCCGCTGCGCTGTTGCTGTTACGGCGAAACAACGACCCGAACAGGGACTTGCGTGCTTTCTCGCCGTTCGAGACAGAGCGCCGCAGTCCTGATCCCTCGGCTTCACCGTCGACGCTCGTTCGCACACTTCCGCTTGATTTTCGCGCTGGAGTCTGTGGTAGGATCTGAGTTTGGGCTTGGGCTTGCGTCTGCCGCGGCGGCGGCGCAGCCGCAGCCGCCGCGGCTGTTGTTGCAGGTTGAACCGGTACTGCAGCAGCAGCTGGCACCTTGGTATCTCCCACAGACGCGGCAGAAATGTTCGAATGGCTCAGAGAGCCATTGGACACCGACGATGACCGCGGTTTCCGTACTTCTTTCCGCACATCTTTTCGGGGCTCTTTGTGTTTCCGCTTGCCCTTGTATAGCCAGTCTACGTCGACGTCAACGTCCAAAAAGTTCCCCATCCGTCTGGATGCTCTAAAACACTGGTGTGACCACTACCGCGATCGTCCAGTCTGAATTGTAAGCCCGAGATGCTAAAAGGGATCTCACCTAATGGAACTCTGGGACAACTTCAGACGACCCATATGCGAACAGCGAGCGGTGTTACCCGCCCTATCTGAGAAACTTCAAAAAGTTCTCACGTCTTTGGTCATGTGATCGCGCGGGTGCCCACCCCCTTTTTTTTTCTGTTCTCTCGACCCCTGCTTGCTTTTCTGTGCGGATGAGTAAGGACAACCTACACCCACAACCCTCCCCGCTCTTCCCCTCTCCTTCGCTCCCCTCCTTGCACCTCATCTTCCCAGTGGCTTCCTCGAGAATTTGGTGCCAAAAGGCTCGGCGCGGACGGCGCGTATATCCAACTCCGCCGTTCAACCCGCTTTAACCCGCTTCACCCGCAACGGGCGTAGCGGGTGTAGCGGGTGTAGCCCGGCATGCCGCGCTACACCCGCGGGCCGTCTCGCCCGCGGGGCTTCCGTTCCGTTTTCCTTTGGTCCCCTCGGCGGCACGTCCGCACCCCTAGCGCTGCCACAAACGCACTGCTAACGAAACGAGACTCCCCTGTTTCCGCAGGCCAGCTTTTCGATTCTTGAACTGCTTTCTGGGCTGCCCACAAAAGTAAGGGGTTCACGTCTCGGGAGGAACGTCTGCCGCGGACCGTTGATGATACCTACGAGTACATAAGAAAGGGTGGCCGATACTCGTCGGGAAGGGCACATTCACTTGTAAATGTTCACAATCACTCTTGTTGTGCCCTGCATCGGGGTTTCTTGTCGGTTTTGTTGTTTGTTGTTTGTTGTGTTTGGCCGCGGAGGGACATGTAGAAGGGAAAGAACGACTTTGTTTTGGTTTGTTTTCCTAAGGAGAGGCCGCTGGCGGAGACCGCCGCCGGACGAAAGGACGAAAGCGTGCGGGCGTCCGGCACGTGATTATTCGTACAAAGATACACACCAGAAGACCGTCAAAAGCGACACAAAACCCATACACACGATTCCGGGTA
Source organism: Lachancea mirantina (assembly GCA_900074745.1). Lineage (NCBI taxonomy): Eukaryota > Fungi > Ascomycota > Saccharomycetes > Saccharomycetales > Saccharomycetaceae > Lachancea > Lachancea mirantina. The sequence goes on from LT598468.1 coordinate 514,251, forward strand.
TCGCGTTATACGAAACAGTTACCCGGCTAGACAAGATGGTCACGCGATGAACGGAGATAAAATGGACAAACGGTGTTTCCTTGTTTATCTCCGGTTGCTCTCCCTCGTTTCTTTTCTCGCTCCGATGAGTAACGGTGACTACATCGCAGTTCCGTTACCCGGCCTCGGGTGCAGTTTTCTGCCCCTCATGCACCCATTGGTTTAACTCCAGCCATCTCCGACTCTGGAATAGGTGTCTAGGTTTGCAGCTACACCCCGTATTATATAAGTAATCTTTAACAGTTGGTATTTGAGAACAATCGATTTCAAACTCTGCAAAGCTCCACTGTCATCCCCAATAGGCAAATAACCAGCAATGTTTGGAAACGTATTTGTGCGCAGAGGACCAGGCATAGTAGCAGGCATGGAACCTGCGAGTATTAGGAGCTCCTTTTCCAGAAGTGGCTTGCCGTTTGGGCTCGCTGCAGGCTCCAGAAGGATGTATCATCCAAAAGTCATCGATCACTACACAAATCCCAGGAACGTGGGCTCCTTCGACAAGAAACTCCAAGACGTGGGCACGGGACTTGTCGGTGCGCCTGCGTGCGGCGACGTGATGAAACTGCAGATCCAGGTGGACGACAAGACTGGCGTGATCAAGAACGTGAAATTCAAGACTTTTGGATGCGGGTCCGCAATCGCGTCCAGTTCGTACATGACGGAACTGGTACGCGGGATGACGCTGGAAGACGCCGCCAAGATCAAAAACACAGAGATCGCACGCGAACTGAGTCTGCCTCCGGTCAAACTGCACTGCAGTATGCTCGCCGAAGACGCCATAAAAGCCGCGATCAAGGACTACAGGTCCAAGAGAAAGGCTACGGTGTTGAAATAGTGCGCGCGCAGCTCTCGTGCGCCGCTCTCGCATAGCGCTGGTCGTTGAACGCATGCGCTCTTACACATTCCGCAGAAATATTGGTATATAGTTGTAATTTCCCGCTTTTCATTAGAGTTCGATTTGAGCTGGTACGCTGTCCGGAAGTCGGAAGTATCAACCACGGCATACGCTTGCTTGCATGCTTGTAGGTCGTCTGTTCGCTTTCTCTTCCTAGTCATTACATACTAGAAAATTTTCAAGAACTCGAGATGAGCACTTGAACCCAACTAGATCGTAAGAGAATCACCAACTAGCTGACCAACTGTAAGTGCCCAACCATCATGTCCACGACGCTTTTCGACGACATTTTCCAGGTCATTGATGTAGACCAAGGTCGCTACAACAAAGTGTCACGTATCGAGGCACAATCGACGTCGCAAGAATTCAAGCTCACCGTCGACGTCAATACGGAGTTGTTCCCTGTACAGGTCAACGACTCCCTCACGGTGATGCTTTCGTCTACATTATCTCCAGAGGGCGTGGAAATGACCCAAACGTCTTGGAGAGCGCCTCGTCCAGGTGAAAGAACACTTGCAGACGACTACGACTACGTCATGTACGGAACCGCATACAGATTTGAAGAAGTAGCCGGGAAGAAAGACCTGATCGCTGTGTACTACTCGTTTGGTGGACTATTGATGCGCCTCGAAGGCAATTACCGTGGATTAAGCAATCTCAAGCAGGAAAACGCATATTTGCTAATTCGTCGCTAAACAGCGCTACTGCATTAAATACTGTATATTAAGCATTTGCTACAAATTTTCGGGTATCTTACGCTCACGTTTCCAGGACTTCTACTGTTTCCACGATTATCCTAGTCGACGGGTTTCCACAGCCGTCTACTGCTAAAGTGAATTGACATGTGGAAATCGTTATATCTTAAAAACCAGCCTATACCAGAACAAACCAGAAACAACGTTGTAATTACCATGTCTAGCGTGCCACAAGATTCCACAACGGATCGTGTTCCGGATAGCACCGACTCTAGTGTCCGTTACGCCGCTTACGCTAGCCGTTTGAGAACAATCGCACTGGCATCTCATAGATACGTCGCATACACTTCCGATATCGGCGAATCTTTCAGACCCGTGTTCCCACCAGCAGCAGTGACTCTGGGATATGGTATTTCCTGGCTATATATCTTGGGAGATGTTTCTTACGTGGCGTGGGTGACAAAACTGCAGAAAGAGGGGAGATATAGGCCCGGCTTGAAGCCCTGGGATCCGTTACCTTCCGTGGACAAGGAACTCGCCGATTCCGCGCACGCAAAATCGCTTCCAGACTGGAAGATGGCAGGTTTGGAAAGAATGATATTTCAAAGCGTGGCCTCTATGGGACTCCCCGCGTTCACGATCCATTCTGCTGTGAAATACTCAGGAAAATGGATCAACAAACAGTTTCCCAAAAGCGCTGCGCTGAGAACGTGGGGCCCTATTGGATTGGGTCTTAGTGTCGTGCCAGCACTACCATACGTGTTTGATAAACCCATCGAACATTTGCTCGACAGGGTTTTCCATCCGCAGGGCGATGCGCAGAACCATCAGAAAAAGGAATAGACGTTTCAACCGTTTCATTAATACCTGCGTAAAATTCCGAACATAAAGTTAAATAGAAGCCCACCGATTATGGCCATTTTCTGGCGTTTATTGAACAGACCCTCTTGCTTGAACAGCAACAGGCTGAAAACCCCCAAGACGCATCCCACTGTAAGTCCGATCAAAAGATCCACATTATGTTTATAATCCGCTATTGTGACCGAACTGATCCGGGAGTCTTCTTCGTTGGCCCCCGTTTCCATCCATTGCTCTTCTAATTGACGTATGTCCCGGGCTTCGTTACCGTTGGTGCGCGACAACTCGTCCAGGTCTCCATACGTCGTACGAAACTGCTGTCTGAGCAGCTCTATTTCCTCATCGCTGAACCCTACGGAGCGCAGACGATCGAAACCGATCGCTTGTGTCGTAGTGCCCTCCGTGTTCTGAACAGCGTCATCCAGAGCGTCTTCACGCGACAACTCATCTCGTGACAATTCTTGTCCGACTATGCAATGTACGTAAAATTGTGGACTTCCCGCATCAAAGTACTCTTCTAGACGCAAATCAGAATGGCTATTCAGCATTCTCCCGTTCCTAATAAATTTGAGACGTCGTCCATTTGTGAAACGCCCACGCAGCTGCCTGCACATCGTTCGAAGCCATTTGGTATTGATCTCTTGCAATGGGATATTATTAACATTTAATGATAGGTCTGGAATTTCAACGTCAGAAAAGCGAACAACAACGGACGATTCGCCTGTCTCATTAGTAGGGAGCGCATCAGGAGCCATCGAATATAGCTTTTAGGTAACTTCGTCTACTGCTTTCCAGCGATTTGTCCCCTAGCCAGCTCTTGGCCAAAGTGCCCTTTAGAGGTATCAAAAAGTTATCACCAAATCCGGGTAAACAAAATTTCATTTATAAAAGGCTGCGAATCGTTTTAAGATATCTGTCTAAGTCTTCTTAGAAAACCAATAATCGTGCGGATTATAAAAACCAGGACTATAAAACCGTGTTGCTAGTATACCGTCTTTTATGGTGCACTTAGCGTCAAGTCCATCGGAGAGACCATTCTCGTTCATCTTAGTGCCCTTTTGTGTAAAGTCAAAATCTCACCTTTAGACGAGGGCTGGTAGAACGTACAGATAGTTTTCTTGGTAAAAATTGAAAATGTATGAGTAACTATATCCCGAATGAGTATTACAAGCAAGACAAACCGTGGTCGCGAGCGCGTTATGCGATCAATCTTTGTAGTGGACAGATCTGAAAAAGTCCATGACGCCGGTGAAAACAACAAGTAAAATACCACCTCCGGGTCCGAGTCTGAGTACTTTAGGTACGAAACCCTTGTACAAAGCGCGAAATCCTTCTTCGTTGTAAATGGTGAAAAGCGAGGGCCAACTCCAGTTGTATTTCCGAGCCTGCCCCGCGACGACCGCCGTGTTTTGGACTCTGGACTTCACGACGTCAAACGGAGTGCTCATCAGCGACCCAATGGTTCCGCCGATGGTACCCGCGAGCAGATCGTTGGCGGTCTGCTTGGATTTGGTCTTGGCTTCGGGCAGTAAGCTACGCACTTGGAAGATAATCCCGAAATAACCCGCGTTCCACACACCGTGTCTCCACAGTGTCGATTCTAGCCCATTGTACATTGCCAAGACACCTTCCTTTTGGATGATTTTGCGAACCACATCGATGGGGCCCGCGTAAGTCGACGATGCGTCTTGCAAGCGGATCTTAACCAATTCGAATGGGACTACGACAAACGCTTCACAACAACCGGCGGATGCACCACTCAAAATACTGAGACCCTGCGTCAACTTCTCAACGCCAAATTCCCGCTTGTATATTTTCTGGAATTCATCGTTGCACGCGAATTTAGTTGCTCTCTTCGGAGCCTCCATCACCACGGGCGACGAAATACCTTTGTAGAGCCTCGAAAATCCGTCCTTCGCCACAATTTGTTTCAAACAATCGACCACTCCGTTATATTGAGGTCCGCTACCTCCAGAAACTTGCAATTGCATTCTCGTCTTGACCACATCCAGCGGATACATGACAAGGATCTCCGAAATGCCTGCTACGGCACCGGCCGCAAATTGGTACACGAAAGGCAGTGGCTTGGCGTCAGTCATCTCGTTCTTAAAGGGGCTCTCCTGTACGATTTGTCCTTGTCCTTGTCCCTAGTTTTATTTTGTTATCGAAATATCAAAACCTTTTTATATTACAAGTCATTTCATGAAAAATTTTCGAATTAGAGATGACTCTCAACTGATAAGAAATGAAGCGATACAATGAAATTGATCACTTTTCCAGGGCAGGGATCACCAATTGGCCTCGACGCGTTTGAATCGTATTTGACACGGAATTTTAATGGGTTTAATCGAGTTTTTCAGGCCTCTAAGTATGCAGATATCGTTAAATCCATTGGTGCTCGCAAGACGAGCGCCGACTCTATTGTAGGTTGTTCAGGGCTTCTGTTCGAGGCTTACCAGCTGGAAAATGGGACACAGGAGCAATTGTGCTTTTTGGGACATTCGCTGGGCGAATTGTCATGTCTTGCAGCGGGAAATCACTTGTACGATATCCCCACTACGATGAATATCGCCAGAAAAAGACATGAGCTCATGGTAGCCACAACAAGGCAATACAAGGTCACAAGGGGACTCGAGGATATGCAATTCGCAATGTGGGCCATCACAGCACCCAAAAGTACCGATCTTCGCAGAGATTTGGAGCGAATAATATCTAAGATGCAATCTCTTGGGGCAAAATCCTTGCAACTGGCAAACGTCAACGCAAAGACACAATGTGTTGTCACGGGCTTTGAACAAGATTTGGAAGCATTGAAGCAAGTTCTCGCGCAAGGCAACGCCATTCGTTTCAAAAGCATACCTCTCGCCAACCCTGATGGTATCCCGTTTCACAACAGTGAAGTTCTTTCACCGATTATTGAACCCCTGAAAGATTTTATGTGGAAAAAGCTTAAAAGAACCGGTTCTCACACCAAGCGTAAATTAGATCATCCGATCATCTCAAATGTCAGCGGCTGCTGCGAAACAGACGTAGATACTGCTATTTCGAATTTCGTCTCTGGAAGCACGAAAACAGTCGAGTTCATTAGTTGCTGCGAGACCATAGACGCACTTGAAATTTCAACATCGGCTAATATTGGACCGGGCAACGTAGTTGGCGTTTTGGTGAAGAGAAATTGCGGCATAGGCGCCAACTTCGACTGGAGTTGACGTCTTTTTCAAGGTATTGGTATAAAATTACCAACAATGCATATGGGTATGTTGTAACGGTCCCTGCGTATCGTGAAACTGAAACAGCATGGCCTTTTTTTCAAGCCGTCTCGTGTACGCAAATTGCAGCTGGTCAAAACTGCCTTTTGACCTTTATCAAATGCAATCGAGCCGTATTTTTCCCAAAAATTCACTGCACTTTCCTCCGTCATTAATTCGTAAATAGCCAACTTCCCATCACGTAGATCGTCTACTTTGCAATCCACAAGTGATGCAAACTCTTTGTTACCACGGTAAATTTCACCTGTTCGTCTCCATAGACACGCAGGCATGCTCATGGACGTGAAGACTCGATCGTACGAAAGAAGCATACGCTCGAAGCTCTCTTCGACGAGGACAAGATCCACGTCTTTCAATGATCTGGCAATCGCTCGAAACTCCGGCCGGATGATAGATAACGGCTTTAAGATTCGCTGTTTCGATGAGGCGTTCATGAATTTGTCCATATAAGTCTGCAAACGAGCATAACCCTGCGCGTAGTTGTACGGCTGAAGAAGGCCTGCTTCCAGTTTCGCATTGATAACAGATTTAAGCCTATCTTCCGGTGTCATCTCAGTTGATGGGTCAGCGGCCGTCAAAAAAAAATTCTCTTTCAACGTAGGCTGATCATGGCCTTCTTTGGTCTCATTCACAACGTTTTTGGCCTTAAACGACTCGGCAGTGTCCAATACCAAGGGATCTTCGAGCATGGTTAAAAATTCGTTAAGTGACGAAAACTCCGAGCCCACATGTTCAGAGACAAACGTAGGATGCTGGGCAAGGAAACTGGACCTTTTACTACCTGTGGCAATCAATTCCTTCGGCGCGCTTTCCGATGGAACTCCGTCCAAATAATCATTAAAACCTGGAACTTCAAGCTGAGTTTTCTGATCTTCGTCGTGGCATAAATGTGCGATATCTCTTTTCACGCATCTTGAACAGGGCCTTTTATCATTGCAGATCATGTGCGATCTCCTACAGTAAACACATGCTTTAACAGCCTTCTTGCGCTTGCGCATTGATCCTTCACTCATATCGATCTAATCCTCTTGTCAGGTAATCAACATTTCATATGGTCTCATCTCTGTCTTGCCGATTATCGACGATCTTACATCTATGGGTAATGAAAAAAACAACCGGTTTAATTAGATTCGACTGACTATTCGTTAACATCACCAAACATTATAACCAGCAATAATAGAATGCTGTTTAGAATAGCTTTCGCGAAGCCATGGGTTCCTCGAGCTCCGCGACTCTGTTTCTCTCGGCTTTATTCGCCAGGCAAGAACCGTATAGATCTTTCCAAACTAACACAGGCAGAAATAAAGGCTTTACGAGACGTTAATATACAACGTCAAAGACAGCTCAAAGACAAAACGGCAGCGTTTTATTTCAGTAGCCTGGCAGTTGTGTTTCTAGGACTTGCGTATGCGGCAGTGCCGTTATATCGAGCCATTTGCGCCAGAACTGGGTTTGGTGGTATTCCAATAACAGATAGACGTAAGTTTACGAATGATAAACTAGTACCAGTAGACACAGAGAAAAGAATCAGGGTCGCATTCACAAGTGAAGTTTCGCAGATTTTGCCCTGGAAATTTACGCCTCAACAAAGAGAAGTACACGTGCTGCCGGGCGAGACGGCCCTTGCGTTTTACAAAGCTAAGAACACCAGCGACAAAGATATCATTGGGATGGCTACTTACAGTATTACTCCCGGAGAAGCGGCACAGTATTTCAACAAGATCCAGTGCTTCTGTTTCGAGGAACAACGGCTTGCCGCAGGTGAAGAAGTGGACATGCCCGTTTTTTTCTTTATCGACCCGGACTTCGCCTCTGATCCGGCAATGCGGAATATTGACGATCTGATATTGCACTATACGTTTTTCAAAGCGCACTATGCGAATGGCGAAAACACGAACGACCCACTACTTTCCCCGCAAGTGATGGCCTCTGGCACATCAGATGCTGAAGACGGAGCCAAATCATTTTGAGCTATATGTACATATTCCTGAGCACACAGCTGCACTTAATGCCAAGCTGAATGTTGTTCACTCATGTAAATAGGTGAGATGCAACGAGACCGACGAGACTCAAAGATCGAATTCGTTTAGAGTTATCGAGGGGCTGACAGGAGTGGAGGGACCTGCCCTTGAGTCCTTGACGCTGGAAACGTCTAATGAAAGCTGAGGTTTGTGCAAAAGCTGAGTTTCACCAGCAAAAGAGTTCGAAGTCGAATCGTGATGATGCGCATCCGATTTTGGCGGTGGTTCCTTGTAAAGACGCATTTTTTCGTCGCCAGGGAATTTCAATGCGGTCGGAGACGACACGTCAACAGACTCAGGTGACAAAGAAGGCGATCCGCAAGGGGAGCTGAAATCGGCTGCCGGTTCGACATTAGCAGGTTCATGCAAAGCGTGCGATAGGTCCTCGTGACTTCTGGCACGGGGCTTGCCCAGCAAAGACTCGGTGAGATATAGCTTGATACCGTCAGTGGCGAAATTTTTGTCCAGATACTCGTACACTTTCAGCGTAGCCTGTTCGTCGTCAAATATTATGACAATCCGATTCAAAAATGCTAATGGTGTGTAGTATGTGCAGTGTTTTTTCAGTTCCGGGAACTGTGTCTTGAACAATTGCTCCTCAAGTGCTTTAGGCCATTCCTTAGTGAACTGGGCCTTCGATACGTCTGTGATCAGAATCTGCGTTTTGGGATGGCCTGGGATCGACATGAAGCAGAAGATCAGATTATACTGCTTTTGATGTGCGTGTGTGTGTAGGCTAACTAGTCCACTACCCAACGTTTGATTGAGTGTCAGAAAACTCAGAATCAAGACACCGAGAGAAAACTGTGAGACAGATCTTAAACGTGGGTTATGCGTGGCCGTATTTTTTATATTGTAACATGTGAACAGAGGGCTCCTACTCAATCGGAAACCCTAACTAAGCCCCAGTACCTCCTTACGAACGAATGATACTATAAGTACATCTTCAGTCCCATTAGCCTTGATTTCGTGCAAGCCTCGTTAGAAAATCAGCCTGACAAAGCCCATCAGCTGCCTAACCTGGTATACCACCATTAAGCCCCGTAAACGACCCGGTGATTATCATTTCGCAAAGAAAGTAAGTTATACATCGAAATTGCAAACTCAACGATACATAACGCCGAGCGTTCTATATGGCAAACGAGAGGAAGAATGCTAATCTTGCAGACATGAGGCATTTCATTACATATAACTGCATTGCTATTGCATATATTACCTGTTGGACGTATTTTTGTTGAGCTCTGGTAGTGTCAGTGTCTCGTTTTCTTGTTCTTTCGTGTTCTCATACGGTGTTGAAGATGATTCTAGACGACCATACGGGTCCGAAGATATATTCATATGAAACGAAGGGTAGCATTGCAGCAGACACACGAAAGGAAGCGACAATTGGCAGGGCTCTTGTACGCTGTTACGGCTCTGCATGGCAAACATGATAGTGCTATTGAGAGATATGATTTACGTTGAATTGGATTTGGTTTCCAGCCTGCATTTTTCAGAGCCGGAGCGCTGCTGCGGAGTATAGCGGGCACCGTTATACGGGTATGTCAATGTCTCTTAGCACACCCCCGAGCTGAAGCTATTCTGTCATTCACGGCACGTGACCTTGCTTTTCATCGCACCCACAGGTAGTAACAAAGGGCTTACTCAGAAAACAAGAGCGTGACTTTACCCCAGAAGAGAGCAGCAGGTATAAAGCGCGGGCATGCTTCATAGTTTTATTCTTAATGTACGCGCCACCAAGTCAGATTTCCCATGGGTCCTTGTCTGCAAGGGAACTCTCCATATGCATAGAACACCCTAATTCAATAGGCACCTTTGTGCATTTGCATACACAAAATGATTGGGTTTTTACATATTATTTATCACATCGCTAAAAGTGTGACTGCTATTCAGAAGTGTATGGGTGCTAAAATATTTAAGCCATACGTAGTGCAAACCCACACCTTATGAATATGAAAATCGTCGATAATAAAATTTTTATGGCAACAGTCTCATGACGTACGATAGCAGCCGCTGAAAAATTCCTACCCACGCGAACAATCAGCGCATCGACCATCTCAAGGAATAACGAGATATACTTGAAATTGAAGGCCATCCGACCATCTACTGCTACATCCTATCGAATATCACAAATCAGTAGCAAAATGGTTTTCCAAAAGGAAGTTAAGAGCTCCGCGTACCACTCCCGTTTCCAAACTCCCTTCAGAAGAAGAAGAGAAGGTAAGACCGATTATTACCAAAGAAAGAGATTGGTCGCTCAACACAAGGCTAAGTACAACACCCCAAAGTACAGATTGGTGGTCAGATTCACCAACAAGGACATCATCACCCAAATTGTGTCTTCTACCATCACCGGTGACATTGTTCTAGCCGCTGCCTACTCCCATGAGTTGCCAAGATACGGTATCACCCACGGTTTGACCAACTGGGCTGCCGCTTACGCTACCGGTTTGTTGGTCGCCAGAAGAACCTTGCAAAAGCTTGGTCTTGACGAGACCTATCCTGGTGTCGAAGAGGTTGAGGGTGAATATCAATTGACCGAGGCTGTCGAAGACGGTCCTCGTCCTTTCAAGGTCTTTTTGGACATTGGTTTGCAAAGAACCACCACTGGTGCCCGTGTCTTCGGTGCTCTCAAGGGTGCTTCCGACGGTGGTCTTTACATTCCTCACTCTGACAACAGATTCCCAGGCTGGGACTACGAAGCCGAGGAATTGGACGCTGAGATGTTGAGAACTTACATCTTCGCTGGTCACGTTTCCCAATACATGGAAGAACTGGCTGACGACGATGAAGAAAGATTCAGAGAATTGTTCAAGGGTTACTTGGCTGACGACATTGACGCTGACGCTGTCGAAGACGTCTACATGGAGGCTCACGAAAAAATTAGAGAGGACCCATCTTTCAAGCCAACCGAGAAGAAGTTCACCAAGGAACAATACGCTGCTGAGTCCAAGAAGTACAAGCAATACAAGTTGTCCAAGGACGAGAGAAAGGCTCGTGTTGCTGCCAAAATCGCTGCTTTGGCTCAATAAACGATTCACTCTATTTAAAGGCGTATTTTAATTTTGCTTTATATACCAAGTACATATTGAAGAAAACCCCTTTAGTCTTAGCAATCGAACGTCGATGTCAGGGACTTGCAGTAAGACCATTTTAGACGCAAATGCTCTTCAAGCAACTCGATAAACCTGCCATTAGAGCAGACATGCGCAATGAGTAACTCGAGTAAGTGGTAGCCATTACCCGGTAATTGCAGGTAAGTAAGCAACATCGACTTTTACTCACTCGCGTGAAAAATTGAGTAAGCAATGAGTAAATGACTTTGTACGTCACGAGTAACCTAATGACAATTTACGTACGGTGTGATTCAGTAGGCGGCTAGCGCCAAAGTTATAAGCATTAATTACACACCATCTTGTTCAACTAAACGCATGATTTCTTCATCTTCCTCGGCTGCCTCCTGTTCTAAATCATCATCATCTAATTCTCTGTCACTGCCGCAAAGAGTGTCATCAGAGGCAGGGTGAAGTTCGAACGGGTCTAACTCCTCATCGTTGGCTTCGTATATGTCATACTTTTCGTTGCAAACATCACGGAGCGCAGAGGGGCCACGCTTATAAAAGCCAAACCTATCAAATCTGTCTCGCAGCAACATTAGGGATTTGAAGTTTCTTGCTGAAAGTCGGGTTCTATCCTTTCTCATGACCCTCGAGGCCAATGAAAACGTTCTCTCCACTTCACATGAGCTTAATTTAGTGTAGAATAAGGATATGGCAAGTGGCAAGAGCCTCGGAAATCTGCTCCGTTGTTGGTACCACCAAGCAACCGCGGTTTCAGTAGACCTATTTTTCAACAACGGCTCTCGCAGGTAAGTGTAATACTCCTCCATAAGCTCCTCATCATCTGGGATTAGTGTATCCGCATCATTTAAAGCCTGCGAATTCTCAGATGTCTCCCGAAAGTCCTCCCTGTCGAATATGAGATCGCCGGATCCATGTGTGGCTTGCTTCTCAACAAGTTTTGAGGCTCGCAGATCAACACAGCTGTCGTATTCCTTGAGATAGCTTTGAATGAATTGGAGAGCTTCTTTCATGCGCTCGTCGGCCTCTTCGTTTGACATCATTCTGTACAAGGCACCCGCCTTAGCGCCTGGATCTAATATCACTGCCACATAATACAGTGGTTCCTGCCGGACCCAAGTCAAATACTTTTGGTGGCTTTTTTTTGATGCTAGAATCGCTTCTAAAACGAGCCGTTTATCGCTGCGAAGGAGCTCTGACGTTCCATTTAAGCATGAAAAATCGGAACCAGCCCTCTTTTTCGGGAGCTCGTGCCCCTGAAGAGCACCTTTGCAATAAGAATAGAAACTGTCTATCAAGTAGTAGAACGGTATCCCGTTGGACAGATGGTTGTAAGAATCGTTTTGAAATTTCATCGAAAAGTCATTGAAAACCTGAAGACTTTTGACAAAATAATCCAACATGCTCAAAGTTCTCTCATCAAAATAAATGTAGCCTCGAAGCATGTAGATGATGTCCGTGTCACCGCCGTCCTCATGCCCCTCGAACCATAACTTGTAGCTAACATAATTTTCCAGGAACAGTTTTAGTTGACGCCAAGTATACATCCACCGGGTAGGCGCTTCAAGCGGAATTAATGGTATACCAGCTTCTTTCAAACTGGCGCATATTCGAGGAGACCTCCTCATAGTTTTGGCTAAAACTTTTATTCTACGCAGTGCTTCAGCAAAGTCAGGATTTCTGAATAACTCTGAAACTATCGCCTTGAAATGTATGTTCAATACATGGCTTGCGCACCGAATATAGCGCGTCTTACCGAGGAGACGGCCAGCCAGGGGTTGCTTATCGTTAAAACGCGAGAAAATGAACGATTGGTACATTAGAACATTGTTACTGGCGTTGTCCATCGTTATCGTGGCGACTTTGTCTGTGAGATTATGCTTTTTCAAAAGGTCTGAAAAAATACTCAGAATGCTCTTGCCAGTGTGCTTCTTTTGACCCAAGGAAACAAAATCAAGCAGATGGGTATTTTGAGCGGTGCGATCATCGCTAAGTAAAATTCTGTGATCTTCCATGTCGTCCAGCAGCTTTCTATTCCATACATTAGGTGCAAACGAGACTAACAGCCCCATATAAGATTCGCCACTTCTTGCAGTCCAGATGTCTAATTGGATGTTTACAAGATGCGTATTGTGAAAGTTGAGAGACAATGTTTCGTCTAACATGGCAGAATAACTCTGAAGCTTTTTTGCAAACGTCGCTCTAGATCGAATGGGAGCTGGACAGTTCTCGTCGCCAAAGGTACTCCACATTGTGAGCTCAACAAAGTTTAGCGGCAAAAACCCCTCTGCAACAATTAGAGCCGTTCTGAAGGTATGTGGGTTTTTTCTGAACTCACTGGATATAGACTGAGAGATTTGAAGTGACTTTCTTTTCTTCAACAAAGCATCTAATACCGTCGTTTTGCTGATCTTTCCATTCTGGGCTCTAAAAGCTGCCGGGTGTAAGGCTCGAACATGCTTGCTCAAATTTCCGGTGGACTCACCTTCTTTGTAACATTTTCCGCAATGTTTACAGTTAGCAGTTTTCTTGCCGTCCTTGAACTTTACGTCGAAGAAGTTTAACAGGGAAGATTTTACCATCCATCCCTGTGTAGCCTTAGAGTTTCCACAGGGGGTGCTGCTGGTACTGGCAGCTTCTACATTCCTGTCTTCATCTTCCGGTCTTGGGCTTGCTTCGGCTCCCTGTAGCCGCTGATAGGCCACTCCAGCTTGGTTTGACGTTTCCTGCTCAATGACGCGAGGACTTGCTTCCGACATCTCGATCTCCCTCAAACTGTAGATATTAGGCTCTCTTATAATCGATGTTTCTGATTATAGTCACCAAGTTTTCTCATCATGTTTTTAAAAACTTCACAATTTTCGACTTCACGCGTACTTGAATTAATTCAAACCAAAATGGGAAAGTTGACGCGTGAGCTAATGAATGACTGAAATTTAATATTATGTCAATTAATGTTACTTTGAGCAGCTTAAAACATCGTAGATATACTAAAGCAATACAATTGAGCAGAGCTTGACTTCACAGGAGACATCTAATGCTTCATTCTAGCAGACAATACATTTAGTACATTTAAGGTGACCAGAATTCATGAGTAAGCAACAGGTAACGTACGTAATTGATGATGAGTTACTCAAGAACCATTTCCGTCTGTCGGCACATGCTCATGAGTAACCCGCGTGGCATGTGACAGATTACCCGTAGAATACTCGGTTTTTTTTTACTCATTGCGCATGTCTGCCATTAGAGCCTGTCACGTGAACAATTATTCTTGTCGGTGCGATTTCATTTACATCCGATAACCGACAACCGGTGACCTTATTTGGCATCTCGAAAGCAGGAGCCTCAAAAGAGATTCCCATTGATATATGGAATTGTCCTCTAAAAAGAGGAACTCCTCTTTTTACCTCAGGAAAGCAAATTCCAGTATACTTAGCATGAGCGAGCATGACTACGAGCTCCATTCAGTTCAAGAAAGTTCAGCCAATTTTAGGCATGATATAGAAAACCAAGGTATTCAAACCCAGAGTCCATCATATTCATTATGGTGGAAACTTAAGAGTTGGGTTAAATCGAGACCGAAAAGAATTGCTTTGGCGATCATTGGCTTGCTAGCTTGCTACGCTTGTGTGGAGTTTTTGGTACTGAGACGTGAATGGAACGACTGGGGAGTCAAGCCTCTTCGATTGACAATTGGTGACAGTCACGTCAAAAGATTCTCCATAGAACACGTTCTCAATAAGGAATTTGCATATCAAGAATTTGATTGGAGATTTATCAGACCTAGCTCTCGCTATAAGTTACAGGAAGAGGATCCAGGTCTTTATCTTTCCGTAGAGGCCCCAAATGGAATCTCTCGATATGTTGCCAAGCAGATGGTAGACAATCATTTTTATTTTGAGCTGAGTAAAACAACCTTCTCGTATGGAGGCGAGGAGTTTGAAATAGAGGATCTTATACCGTCCTACCGTCTCGACAAGGCGATACTATCCACAGGTCACGAAAAAGAATATCGGCATTCCTCCAGGGCCTATTACTGGCTCAAAGACGTTACGACTAATATCTACCTTCCCATAACACCGTTTCCAGATGAGGGTGCCCTCTACAAATTGTCTTATGCCAAGTTCTCACCTTCCTACAATTTTATCTACTTTGTTTACGAAAACGACCTTTTCGTCCAGCAAACAGAATTCGGTTCGACACCGCAGCGGCTCACTACTGATGGCTCGCATTCCGTATTCAATGGCAAGCCAGACTGGGTGTACGAAGAAGAGATTTTCTCATCCGATGAGGCCGTATGGTGGGCAGAGGACGATTCTAAACTAGTTTTTGCTAAATTCGATGATTCTGATGTTCAAACGTTTGATTATATGTCATTTTCCGGCAATGGACCCTACAATTCCCAAAAGCAGGTCAAATACCCCAAACCAGGCACCCCAAATCCCTCCGTGAAACTTTTCACGTTGAGTATGTCAGAAGGAGTTCTTTACGAGTTACAAAGTCAAAAGCAGTCTCACGAGAAGATTCTGTATTTTGGCCAATGGATTGGACCAAACCAATTCCTTTTCAAAGAAAGCGACCGAGAATCAAAAGAATTGACAATTAATCTATACGATTGTGATACCGCAATGGTTTCTCCTGTGAGAACTGTTTACTCCAATACCTATAACGGATGGATTGAGAAGCAAAAGAAAGTTATGGTAATCCCACCTAAAGAGTCTTTAGGAAGGAAACAATTTGGCTATGTTGACGTCGAAACCGATTCAAAAGGATTTTTGCATTTATTTTATTATCCTGGAGGAAAATCCATTGAGGGTCACCAGTTAACCCATGGAGATTGGGAAGTGACTGGGAATGGAATTATTGGGTACGAATTTGAAACTGACACCGTTTTCTTTCTTGCAAATGAAAGGGGAAGTATATTTCGACACATTTATTCAGTAATTGCTGTCACTGGAGATACAAGTGGCGTAAAGGTCTTGCAAAATCCCGAGGAAGGAAGCTTTAACGCCTTTGAGTTAAGTGCAAGTTGTAGATTTGCCATCCGGCAATACTTGGGTCCCAATATTCCTGTAACCACCGCTGGACCTTTGACTTTAATTTTAAGCGATGATCATTCAAGGTCAATCACACCGCTAACAAACTCAGAAAATCTCAAGACTACATTGCAGAAGTTCGACATGCCTGAAACTTCACATCATGTTATTAAATTGAGTGACGGCGTAGAGATTCTGTACACCCTCATCCAGCCAAAAGGAATAGATGAAGAACGAAAACATCCATTATTAGTACAAGTTTACGGTGGTCCGGGATCGCAAACTGTCACAGCAAGATTTGATGTAGGGCTTGAGGAAAGCGTGTCCAGCGGGCTGGATGCTATAGTTTTGAAGATTGAGCCCAGGGGCACAGGAGGCCGAGGATGGAGTTTCAAGAGATGGGTCAAGGGGAAAATAGGTTACTGGGAAGTGAATGATTTGCGGGAAGTAACGAAAGCTGTCATAAAAGCCAAGTCACATCTCATTGATGAAAACCGCATTGCCATTTGGGGATGGTCGTATGGCGCCTTTCTGGCCTTAAAAACTTTGGAGGTCGACGCAGGACAGATTTTTAAGTATGGTGTCGCAGTCGCTCCCGTAACGAACTGGAAATTTTACAATTCGATCTACACAGAGCGTATCATGGGGAAGCCAGACGAAAATGATGTGGGTTACAGCGAGCATTCTCTCATCAAGGACGTTGAAAACTTCAATAAGGTAAAACGCTTCTTCCTCGTGCATGGTACTGCCGATGACAACGTTCATCTTCAAAACACTCTCAATTTGATTGACCAGTTCAACTTGAACTCCGTCACAAATTATGATTGGCAAATTTATCCTGATTCTGATCACTCAATCGTTTTCCATAATGCGGGGCGGATTGTGTATGAAAAGATTTATTCCTGGCTAATGGACGCTTTTTCAGGGCAATTCGATTCCCAACATTTCTAAAGCCACTTTACGATGCAGTTTGTGTTTTCCAAGAAGCGGTACGTTAGCCATTTCCCTTGTCGTCTCAAGGGGTATACCATCCAAGAGCAAGCCGTTAGGTTCTGATGCTGGAAGCAGACCGGTTTGCCATGACCATATCATGTAGCATATCTCGCTTTTTTTACCATAATCCCAACTCTCAATTAGCGTACTCTATCTTGAAGTGACAATAAACAGCAAATTATTAAGCGCTTATTTTAAACTGATCTTTTCCTCATGTGCATATACTAAGTTTCGTTCTAGAAGTAAGCAATCTCTTCGACAATTAAATCGAAGCTACATTTCTTGTGAGATATACAAACAATGTAAATACCATCTTCAGGTAGCTCTGCAACTCTTTTGGATAAAGCTTGAGATGTTAAGGGCCAAGTGTACGACTTCAAGTGCGAAAAGAAACGTTTGGTCAAGGAATTTTGAAGAGAGAGCGCGAGAAGCGCGCCTCTTACGCTTTTCTCTTCTTGGCTGGGGCTTTTTTCGTTGCCGAAGCTGCTCTTTTTTTTGCAGTCTTGGGTCTACCCTGCTTGATGAGTTTGTCTTTTTTAAAGTCCGTATCCTCCTTGGGCTCTTCGTCCGCAGGAGGTAATTCATCGTCTGCATCAACAACGTCTTCAAAATCTGGCGTTGCTTTTGATTTGCCCCCTATCGATGTGGTTGATCCAGTTCTGTATATGGCAACAGGGTGCGTCGAAGCGTTGTAGCTTCTAGTGAAACCACTCTTAACTGCAGTTGGTATTTTCTTTATTATCATATCCGTCTTGTCACTGCCTATCATGAAATCCATAACAGAGTCCCAGTCTTCCTTTGATAAATAGTAGTCATCCATTAGCTCTATGACGCCAGAAATACCATCGCTTCCCTGCTTTACTAATGGATCCAGGAGCCTTCGCTTTAACGTTGACATATATTCGAGACGCAAACCAATTTTGTTTGTCGAGGTTGTGAGGCGAGTATGATATTGGAGCTCTTGTAAAAGCCTATAGTACTTGCCCATCTTCGAATTTTGACCTAACCATGCCGTAAAGTTTATTCGACCTGTTATGTGACCCGCGATCATTGACGATGGCCGGACCGCAGACATGATAGCATGAAATGGTAAAAGACTCCACAGTTGCTCGCTGCTTCTAATTTTCCGTTCAACGAGGTCTCCTTCTGAAATACAATCCGCGGCCTCACAGACTGCCTGCAGGTGTGTCTCCTCAGGACCAAGAACTGAGGGCTTGGTACTTAGATAATTCTCTTGAACCATAAGTGGAGTAAAGTCAAAGTCGTCAAAATACAACTCCATCTTCTTGTAAAGAGGGAACTGTCTCGCCCCAATCTCGGAATAGTGTCTGCCATCGAAAAGCTTGTGCGTTATGTCAAAGGGTTTCAAAGCAATGTTTTTTTCCCAGGCCCTTGCTATTTCCTGAGCGTTGTCGTGCCCGATATGCTTCGTGGTTGTCGAAATTGTGGAAAACAAATTAATCATTTGTCTTATATCTCCACGGGTTGCCTGAACCAAGCGGTCGACGACGTTGGGGTCCAATTTAAATTTTTCTCTCACGGCGATAGTCATCAACCTTGCTTTGATACTGTTGGCATCAGGCCGGCGAAACTGAATATCAAGACATGTTCTATCAAAGGGTCGCATCTTGGGTAAGTTCCGTTCGTTGCAAATCAAAATCATTGGCATCGAGGTCGTGCGACAAAATTGGGCCATTTTACCAACACCACCTCGGTCACCACCGCTCATTCCGTCAACTTCGTCCATTATTATTACGAATTTTCGGCCGTTCGCGTTGGTATCCTGCTTGTGCTTGAAAAGTCCAACGATAGACGTGTTATCCAGAGCATTTTTAACAGTGGCATCTAACAACGACTTAGAGCGTACATCTGATGCATTTTGCTCCAAGACATCAAATCCTAACTCTCTTGCAACAAGCTGCGCTGCTGTGGTTTTACCAATGCCTGGAGGCCCATAGAGCATGGCTGCCCTAAACACGCCCGAGCCATCTTTTCCAGCGACTTTAAATCCATTTTTTTGAGCGTTACGCCAATTTGCTAACCAGTTTTTCAATTTGGTCACACTCGTTTTGTTACCACATATTTGTTGTAGACTGCTAGGTGCATATTTTGTAGTCCATAACAAATCTCCAGCTGCCAATACTCGTTTATTCCCTGAGTTATTCTCCGGTGCTGTTGATTTTAATTTTTCCAAGCGCTCATTATCTTGTCTAATCATTTCAGCAGCATCTGATTTTGCTTGAGCCTCTTGATCTTTCAGTTTTTTAAGTTCTCGCTGAGCTCTAGCGCCATCACCGCCTTCTTTTGGCATCCCACTGATTAGAGCCTTAAACCCATCTTCATCAATAGCTTTAATGTTCAATTGCTTGATCTTCTCGATCTTTTTAGGGCCAGCTTCATCTCCAAGCACCACAACAGAGGTTTTGCTTGAAATGGACTTCGTGACCCTGGCTCCATACCTTTTAGCTACAGCTTCGGCAGCACCACGCTCCAGACTAGGTAAAACCCCAGTAAAAACAATTGTAAGTCCCAGAAGACAATTTGGTTCGCCCTCAGGAATATCAATGCTTTCCAAATCGGCAGATGCATTTTCTTGAGGCTTCGCACGGAAATCAAAACCTACATTTTCTTTAACATGGACCTCTGAAAGGTCTACACCTGGAATTGATGCCAAAACATCTTCTGCTGATAGTTTTGGCCCACTGGATTTACTTGTTGCTTCGGCTTCTTCTTGTCTCTTGATCCCCTTATTAGTGCCAGTCGTTTTTTCGACAGGGTTCTTCTTTGGAGCGCTAATTCTCGTGTTAGCCGTCTTCATAGCTTGAGGAGGCTTTTCAATCATTTCCAAGGGTTCGTCATGTTGAAGATTCGAAGCCAAATCTAAATCTGCATCATCGTCATCAATTTTGATCACGTCTACTTGTTGCTGTGAGTTATGCTTCGATGAACGAGCTGAAACTCGCTTATTTACAGATCGTTGGCCAACGGACCTTTTGGAGGACTGATCCTTGCCAAAGAACTCCGTGATGTCCACCATCGGTTATCTTTAAAGGCCTGTTTGGCTGATTCGAGATTTTCGCTAATTGAAAAACGGCGATGAAGATTCTACTTCACCACGCTTGTAGGCTAAATACATAAAGAAAGATGGGTAAAAACAAGAAGAAGGCAGCTAATAATAGGAACAATGTTGTGGTGATTTCCAAGCCTCACGGGAATGTTTCTGACAATGCTTTACCCGAAGAAGAGAGCTCCGTCACTTCAAAATTGACGGACATTGATCAAAATGAAGCTGAAAAATCTAACGATAATGAAATAAAGGAATTACGCCAACAGATTGAGGAATTGAAGTCCCAAATAGTTTCTAGTGGAGAGAGTAATGAAAACGATGATAATCGCTCCAAGGAGTTGAGCAAATTGACCGAAGAGCGCAATCACTTTGAGCACCAATACAATACCCTACTTAACCGGTTATCATCTATGAAAACGGTATTTAGCAAGATGAAGGAGGCTCAAGAAGAGTTAGAGACATGCCAGGATCAGCTGCGAGAATACGAAACGCAGAACCTTAGCTTGAAAAATAAATTGGACAATGCGCTGAGAGACAACTCTGAACTGACGAAAACGATTTCGTCATTAAATAAAGAGGTTTTGGATTTGAATGACGAATGTGAGTCGCTAACAAAAGATTCAGATGATTTGCGCGAGCTGACCAAAGCTTTGAAGAAAGACCTTGAAGGGTCGCGTTCCGAAACTTCTACACAATTAGAGGAGGCCAAACGAGGTAAGCAACAACTAATTGGAAAAATGCAAGAAATGGAACTCTTACTGGCAAATAAGAATCAAGACGTACGTACGCTTTCGCAGGAGCTTGAGAGCGTGAAAATTACGCGTGATGCCGCCGTCGAAGCGCGTAAGACTTTGGAGACGAAATTACGCGAAACGGAGACCCTGTTAGTGCAAGAAAAAGAACTGAGAACCAGGGAATTCAGTTCCAAAGACGCAGAAGCAGATGGATTGTCGCGGCAAATTAATTCCTTGACCGACACAATTGCCAAATTAGAGAAACAGAACGCGGAATTAAAATCGACCATCGAAAAGCTGAAACCAGAATCTCAAGCCAAGGAACAATTACAACAAGAATGTAAGGAAAAAACGCTCCAGATTGGGAAGTTGCGCCACGAAGCTATCATTCTCAATGAGCACCTAACTAAGGCGCTCGCGATGCTCAAGACAAGTAATGATTCCGAAAGTGTCGACAAAGAGCTTATTTCCAATCTTCTCATATCATTTGTGGCAATTCCTCGCGGAGATTCCAAAAAGTTTGAAGTCTTAGAATTGATTTCCAGTTTTTTAAGCTGGGATAACGACAAAAAACGTCAAGCTGGTCTTCTCCGTACTGCGAATGGGCTAAACGATGTCAAATCGGGATCTAGAACTGAAAGCTTTGTTTCAATGTGGACTGAGTTTCTCGAGAAAGAAAGCGAGAAGTAAGTGTGCCGATTTAATTCTTCCGCACATTACTACATATTCACTGTCTATCGTGGCGCACAAAATAAAAGCATTTTGATCAAAACAGAATAATAGAATAATACAAACCAATGATTTGGTTGAAGGACTCTCAGTAAGCCCTGTGGGTTTAAGATTATTCCTTCACGATTCCGGTCCGTTCGTCGTGAGCTCAAACTAATTGTCACGTTACCAAATTTCGTCCCAGTTTCCGGAGCTATTAACATTAGACATTTATCAAGAAAGCCGAGAAGAACCTTATGAACCGCGGGAGCCAGATGTCGAAGTTTAGAATTTGTCTTTATGGTCGCTCATTTGGATCAGCAAGACTGTTGAACACAGCTGCTTATGATAGCTCAATTGCGCACCTTAAAGCCGATCTCAAAAAAGCGATGCAGGCCAAAGATGATGCATCTAAGACCACGATCAGAAGTGTCCTTTCTAGTGTGAAAAACTCTGAAATAGATGCTAAAGGCAAAACTCTAGATGAATTTGCATTGGCCGACCTGTACACTAGACTTCTCAATCAAAGAAAAGAGTCGATCAACCATTTTCTACAAAATAACCGTGAGGATCTAGCTCAAAGAGAGAGGTTTGAAACTCAAGTCATTGAAAAATATTTACGTGCTTTACCGATCGCGTCTCGTGAGGAGATTGATACCAAAGTTTTTAGCCTTCTTCAAGACTTGAAGTTGCAAACTCCAGATATGCAACTGAAGCAAATATTTGGTAAAATTGACTGGCAGTCTATGCCCTCCGAGTGGAAAGCATCTGCTGCAACGATTCGTAGCAGTATTGCCGCCCAGTTCAAAAAGGTCTTTACATGAGAGATGAGGGCCCGAAAGCATTAATAAAAAAGCGGGAACCTGTAAATAACAAACTAACCTTCAGAGCTTTCGAGCTTGCTGAACAATGATTGTAAGTAATTGAACCAGTTTCGGCGGAATGTCGAAGACTAAACAAGTCTATGCGTTTTCATCAGTCAAATATCTCCAAATCGCCCAATGAATATGTCTTTACCGTGGAAACGCGTTAAAACAAAGGGGAAGCACCATAGATGACAAAGAATGCCGCCGAGATTTCTGACAGCAAGGTAGGATCCTTTGGCTAAACAGCCGTCAAAAATCTTGATTTGAACTACATACATCACTATCGACGAAATTAATTTTTCAGAGATCGAATGTTAACAACAGTTGAGATGTTAACAACCTCGACACCTTTTCAGAGCGTCCCAATTCATCTTTGACAAGTCACTTCTAGGTTTTAAGTGATGGTTGCTGTAAGTATTGTTGTGGACTATACCTAATCGCTCTTTTCAGGCTTGAATATGTGGCTAACTAATGACTTTAGACCGTAAAGCGGACTGTGAGGATTAAGACTCAACAGGCAATCATACCTGATGTTCCTCCTCCGGTGGAAAATTTTCCCATGCGAAAATGGAATATTGAAATATACTTGCTCGACGAGCAAGGCAATGAGATTTCAGCCAGTTTGTTCGATAAAGTAGTGTATCATTTACATCCTACGTTTGCTAATCCAACGAGGACTTTCACTGAACCACCGTTTCGGATCGACGAGCAAGGCTGGGGTGGCTTCGAGCTTCTCATCAGTTGCCACCTTTTGGAGAAGGGTGGTGAAAGAAAATTGACTCACGATTTACATTTCATGAAGGACTCCTATGAGGTAGACCATGTCATTCAAGTTCCTCTGAACAAACCACTCTTAAAAGAGGAATTGCTGAAAAGCGGATCTGTCGATGAAGCAGCTGTTTCCGCTGCTGCTACACCAGGGGGTTCTGTGGAGAAAAGAAAGGCGACTTCGAATGGAGAACCCAAATCTAAGAAAGCCAAGACGGCGAGTGCAAACGCTGTAAAAGGCAGCGTGGATTTGGAAAAATTAGCGTTTGGGTTGACGAAATTGAATGAGGATGATCTGGTGGGTGTAGTGCAGATGGTGACTGATAATAAGACTCCAGAAATGAATATTACCAACAATATCGAAGATGGCGAATTCATTATCGATTTATACAGTTTACCAGAAGGTTTGTTGAAGAGTCTGTGGGAATACGTCAAGAAAAATACGGAATGATTTGAGTTTAGCAGGCCACAATCACCGGTCGCACTAAGTAGTCAAATACAAGGCATGTAGTTTTAAAGGTAAGAGCGTCAGAAATTATGATGCTGTTGGTGCGATAAGCTTTGCATCAGATGAACACCAGGGTCTCGCAAAGTGATAAGGTTACGGCTTAAATGGAGAGAACTGCATGTGTGATCAGACCGCCAAATAAGCGCCTTTTGCTGAGTGACAACATGGAATCAAACACTTGAACAAAAAAGAAGCAGCGTTAACCAATGCAGAAGCAGCTTTATTGATAAACGCAGAAATTCAATCAAAACTGTAATTACCACATTTTAGAGCAAAAGGCTCGCAAGACTAAAGCTTTGATCTTGCACCTTTCCCAGACCGCTTGTTTAATGATGGTTTTTATATCGTGAATTGAAATAGTAACCGATCTAGCAGCCAAAGAGACGGAGTGCTACTTTGGCCACGTTTTTCATTTCGATCACAGCCAAACTCGTGGGTTGTAAATGCTTCATCGAGTAGACTACCCAAAAAAGACCAAGTTTAAAGAGACATAGGCGAACGAACTCTGAGTGTACAATCCCAAGAGCCAGTACAAACTGCCATTCCATCGGGACTGGTCCTAACGCCTGAGGTGCGACTAGTGTGTCCATCTAGTCGTCCTACAATCTCTGCTTTTAATGTGTCCCATATCACACAGCCATAGTCAGTATAACACACATACATGAGCCTTCTGGACCCACTAAAGTCGAGCGAAACAATCCCTTGGTTGTCAAAAAAGCTCGAGCCGACCGACTGCGTAGCAGGAGATACCGGAATATTAGTCACATAGCTAGATGGCGATCTCGGATGGAACTTAACCGGTTTGAGACCAGAGAGATGTTGGGAGTTCTGAGCAAGTGAATAAGTCGCAATTTCGCAATCACATCTCATGTCAAACATTCTCGCTACGCCATCATCGGCACCAGCTACAATTGTCTCACCTCCATTGAGGAAACGGAGCGTACTAATATCGCTGTCGCAAGCGTAAAATGCTTGGACAGGGGACACCATCCGGGTGTCCCAAATGTACACGTATCCATCACTGCCCCCACTCGCGAAAATATTCGCGTTTGCATCGGCTCCGTTTTTTGGGGGTATCGCCATGGTAAGCACATCACCCAAATGATCGGCAAACTCCATGACTTTTTTGGTTTTCGGAATGTCCCAAAGGGCGCAGGTCATGTCACCGCTCGCCGTGAGTACATTACTGTTTCCCAGAAACTCCACACACGATATATAGCAGGTGTGGCCCTTGAAAATGGATACTATTTGCTGCTGTACTCGATTTTCTTCAGACAAGCGATATATGGTGCAGTTGTTCGTGAGCCCTGCACTCGCTGCCAATATCCCACTATCGCTTATTGCACACGTCAAGACCCATTGTGAATCTAGTGGTATTGCATTTTTTTTAAACCCCGAAAACGCATCCCACAGTATCATGAATCCATCCTGACTTGCACTCAAAATATGCTGAGAGTCAGATGTCCAACGAAAATCCGATATTTTGTTATTATGCCCTCCCAAGACCAACTGCGACTTCAAATTAATGTCCTCTTTTCCAATCGACGCTACGTTGAGTGACATCTGGGCTAAATTTGCATCTTGCACTTTTTTCTTGGTCCGTTCAATAACAATTTGTAACTGATGCGTCTCTTCTCGAGCCTGTGCAATTTTCCTTTTGATTTCAACTTCAACATCACCTGGATTACCTCGCATTTCTTTAAGATGTATAAGATCACTTGATCTTGGGCCATAATCCCAGCCAAGATTCACCATTTCAGGTACAAATTAACAATTCGCTCTGTAATCGTCTTTATCGAGACTGCTCCTCAATTGAAGTTCAAGAGCCGTGACATACACTGGCCATCAGGTTGGTTTTCTGGAATCTTCTGTCCAATATCAACAAGGGTGATCAAATTTGCATCCATTCCCCATCCTGAAAGACTCTATACTTCCCTAATTGATGTCGGAAGCCATACCCCGTTGGCTATGATTGAGCCTCAAAAGATCCGCGTTGTAAGCTTTCCTTCTTGGAGGGTTGCAGCTGACCTGGAAATCAAATGTCAAATTAGCTTGTACGAAAAACGCGGTCAACCTGGATTCAGGTGAAATAGGTAAAGTCAATGAAATCTGTCAAAGACCACCCAGTTCCATCAATGTATTTGAATAAGGAGTTTGCCAATCAGCTGACAAGTTCAGGACTTAATCCATTTTCTGAAGAAACTTCGAGAACTCTCGCAATTTTTCTCGCCTTTGGAGAACTACATGGTGATCTTGTAGTAGTTGTTCTATTGTCTTTGTTGCCAGAAGAATTTTTCCTGGCTTTGGAGCGCTTCCTTGATTTTTCGTCTCTCTCTAGATCGCCAGTAACTTTAGAAAGATAGTCAGGCACTGGTAACCCACTTTTCAAAAAATACATTTTCCAGTTTCGAGCTTTGTCTTTGAGTTGGACCTGGGTTCGATTTCTGAGGGCCTCCGAGATGCTGCCACCGGCACCATGTTGTTCTAATATCTTCGACCAGGCAGGTCCATGCGTTTTCAAAGCAGTGACAAGCGCTTCTTCTTCACTTTTAAGCCAAAGTCTCTTTTCTTTTGGCTTTTTCACCGCTGGACCTGGAGTAACCTCACGTTCCGGGGTTCTTTGTCTTGCAATTTCAAACCGTGCGTTAATGCTGCTGCTCACAATTTCGGATCCTGATTTTGGCGTCGGAGTGTTGACGTTCGGTGTCAAGCTTGTCATTTTAGAGGCACTGTCTTGCCGATCCCATATAATGCCAATGCAACTCTTTTGAACGTGGAAAAAAAGCTCCTTGAAAAAATCCATCCAGTCGTATTCTTTAATCAGGTCTTCAAGATTTTCTTGCTTCATCAGCTTTTCTCTGCGCCGGGCGCTTCGCGCAACGAAATCTTCTTCTGACGGAGAGAGCCGTACGTTCTTGTTTGCCCGTTTGGAAATGAGAAACTCACGCATGGCATCCGGGAAAATTTTGTTCAGCAGTCGTTTACGCAGTTCCTCGGTCAAGCCCTCATTTGAATTTGCTTCTTCAAGAGCAGATATGTATGCCTGTGTTTTCAAATCCAAATACAGGACTGTTTGCAATTTGAGTAATCTGCCACCACCCACGGACCCCGCGATCTCCGCTTCTTCATGGGAATTCACAAAAGACGGGCAGAAAATTTCGATAAACGCATCATCTAGAAATGAGAATCCGTAATGGAAGCATCCTGTAATGGTAAGCAGGTAAGTTAACAAGTTGGCCTTGTGAAGTGCACGCATAATGAAAGCGTCGTGCCCCTTTAATATGCTGGGTGGATGACCGCCTTTAAACCAAAGCCCTGGAGCGACGTTTTCCACAGATAAAAGAGGTTTGTCTGTGTACAGCAATCTCACTTGTTTAAACAGTGAAAATAAAGCTTGGAAAACACTGTCTTTAGCATTGGCATCCGATGAAGTTAACAATATGAGTTTCTCTGAGGTACCATTTATCAATAGCCTTAGCAACTGTGTTGCCACATTATCCAATATTTCAGTAGAGTTCACAGTTAATTGTGTTTTCAATGGTAAACCCGCGACCGCCCTTCCAAAACGTGATGAGGTAAGCGTCGTTTCCGCTGAAGCACTAATAGGCTCTGATGCAGGTTTTGCCTCCATGGGGTGCGTTCTCTTGCTTATCTAGATCAGTTCAACGTAGAACTTCCAGATCAAATTTTTTTGAAAGACGCCGATGAGTTCTGATCGAAGAACATAATCAAATATTATTACATTAGTACTCGTTAAGAAAATTTAAGACGAGGGACTTATTGACCTTTACATTTACAACAGACTCTAATTCATACTACACTTTCACGGAATATTGGCGTTTGTATCAGTATCTCTAATCAATTAAATCTCCTTAGTGAATGACAACGACATTAAGCTCTGGAGACGATAAGCTTCGCCTTAAAAGATTCAAAAAAACTATAGCGAGATACTTCAGTAAATCAATAAAACAACAGAGGTACCCTTTTCCTCTTAATGTTTGGCTAATTTTAGAAAATGAATTTACCAAGGGCAAAGCGATTCAAACAAAACCAGGACGCAACAGAACAGGAATGTTTCCCGGCCATATGGTGTGAAATCGCGTGAAGAAAATTGGACTTTTCACAGGCGCACTAATCTTCTAGTTAGTTGATGAAGCACCTTAACCAAAAGCCCAATGTTTAAAAAAGACGGTGTGAGCGAAAATAAATTGATCAGACATTTGCATGTTACGCACTTGTTAAGTTTTGAGTTTTTGAGCTCTTGGAACGTTGCTTGAGCGTAGTCTACCCGCACCGCGGGTAGCACTAGGTGTCACACGGTCTTTGGACTCCTTCGCTGATAAAGTTTTCCCTCTCGTGCTAGCAGATGGCATTTCTTTCTTGTCTCTAAGAGCCTTGGTTTGTTTCGCTTCTTTCGCGACAGGTTTGGCTTCAACAGTTTTGACCACTTTTCCTTTGGATTTAGGTTTCTTGAAATCCTCGGCCGGTTTCGATTCCTGCTTCAACTTTGTCGACGTCTTGGTGCCTGCAGTCTTTTCTGTCAAAGGTTTTTCAACTTTGTTGCTTTTGTTAACTTTGATGGGACCTGAGGGTCCCTTTGGTTGTGTAAACGCCCCAGTCTCAATTCCACGTCGAATGGCCAAATTTAGACGTGCTTCAAATCCATCGCGCATTGAATATTTCGTTGAAATGTATTTCTTCAGCGCTTGACGGCTGGATCCATTCTTTTCACTCAACGACGTTATTCCTTCAATAATCATATCTGTTGACATTTGTTCGTATGTGTTAGTTAACCAGCACTCCAGCAGACATAAGCACTTCTAGGAAAAGCCTTATAACGGATTGGGCGTAATGAAATATGCACAAATAACTCATACCTTTGTAAGTGGGAAGTTCACTTTCTTTGGAAGTCTCCTTTACATGTTGTGCGAGTTCTTTCTTCTCCTTTGCTCTTGCTGCAGTCTTCTTTTTGAGAATTGCTACAGCGTTATCAGTCGGTGGTTTGGCCCTGGTTCTTGTAGGCATTAGTGTTGAGCTATCAAATCGATGTAAACGACTCCTTCCAGAACGGAACCCCTTGCTGAAGGTACTAGGGTCCTATCCTATGCTCCTTGATATATCAGCAAGTTGTCATTTTTTCTCGATCCGGAAACTGTCGTCACCACTTGTTATCGCTTTGAGAATAGCGGAGAAGGAAAAATCGTTATCAGGACGACGATATTCCTTCACGCTCACGTTGCAACGGTTTATTTTGCATCTACTGTATAAAAATAAATGGCAGAGGACACTGACTTATTTCGATTACCCCTCTTGCATAAGCTGACTTGTTTTTAAGTGAAAACAACATAGCTGTCCTTACCGAAAAAAGCAACTTTGGATAACCCATTCTTAAAAGTGTGCATGAAGATCAAGATTCACACGCAAATTTCCATCTGCTTGTTGTCGTGGTACGGATATAAGTTTCGAAAAGCAGCTTTAATACATTACCGTGGTTACAATACATGTTACGATTAAAATGAAATGAAACATGCCCGCTACAGATAAACTGATTTATAAAAACCGAAACAGGGTGCTAAAGATTTACCTTCAGGCGACTTGTCGACGACCTAAACACTCCATACATAAGTGTTGGAAGGAGCTGGCGAGAAGATGATATCGTTCAATTGCATCATCACGTGATCAATATGACAGAATAAAGTTAGAGAATTAGACAGACGGTTGGCATTCCGCGAAAGAGCTGGAAGCTAAAACAGGTCCATTGGCAGTTCTAGAATCTTCATAACACTGTGATCAGATTATATGTGGTATGATGAATGACGTATGATGAGAATTCACCGTCTAGTTTGAAGAAAGTAACGCATTCCAAATTTGGATCAATGTTACAGAAATTGTATAAAAGGAGCTGGTATAACCAAGATCGTAGTGGTCATGGTCGTAAAATAGCCACGGAGAGATATAAGTACTCAATTCCTAATCCGCTTTATTATTTAGATCAATTATGAACGAATTAAATGAACAATTTAGAAATCTATCAACCACCGATAATGATAAACCTCACCAATTATTTAGATAAATTATGAACGAATTAAATGAACAGTTCAGCAATCTATCAACCACCGACAATGATAAACCTCAACAAAAAAATGTCTCCTTTTATACCATTTTCGTAACACTGTTCTAACTTTAGAATCCGTTACTTTTTTCATACTAGACGGTGGATTCCCATCATACATCGTTTATCAAACCACATTTGATCTGATTGAGATGTTCTGGAGATTCGAGAACCGTGAATGGACCTGTTTTAGCTTCTAGTTCTTTCGTGGAAAGCGAACCGTCTGTCCATTTCTCTAACTTTATCCTGTCACCTCGATCACGTGATGATACAATTGAACGATATCACCTTCTCGCTATCTCCCTCCAACAATCTCTGATCGAGCCTAAGGAGAATAAATGGTAAGCCTTTACTAAGAGGGCACTATTAATCATCTTATCAGGAAATTGACAGCATCAGGAATAGTCATGTGATGGCTACCGTCAGCGCCCAGGCAAACTTAACACACTTTCTGCTTGCTGGACCACTTTGAAGTTACGACTGACCACAGTGCTTGCGCAAAATACTCTAGAAGAATTAAAGCCTTCAGCCCCAGAGAACGAATCTTAATGATTCACAGGACATCAGTCTAGTAGATCTTGCATAAGTTAAGAATACACAGTCTCACTTTATAAATTTGGCAAGGCTATCTTTGTGTTTGAAGTAAATTCTAGCAATGTTGTATGCTCGGCATTGGCGACGTTGCCTTTCCTGTCACATATGACAATGGATGAGTTTCCGTCAAATGAAATCTTGGTTTTCCATTATTAGTTGACGCAAGCTATGTAGCTGTATAATTTTTCCTGGCTTACTCAAATCTGTTTATCGGCAACAGGATGTAGAGTAAGAAACTTGATACTTTAAGCAATTGAGTAAAATGATTAAAAGTCTAATTGGTCCGTCAGCTTTAATTCCGGCGGTTGCTTTTCTATCGAAACCAGCTTCGAACAGCTTTTGCGCATAGAATACAACAATTAAGTAATAAAGTTTCTTCCGCAAAATCAAGGCAGATTTTGTTTGAAGGGAATAATTAAGAGGTGACATGTGGCCAAAGAGAGCATTTAGACTCTCATCATGATAACGAGGTTCTCGTCTTTGCACCAATAAGGGTTAAATGGGGGTGATTTTAAGTCGAAACACGTACAGAGTGATCACAAGAATTAACCTACAAACCAATCTCATCTCTCTCGCACAAGGACCCCCACGAAATAGTGGAAATATAACACAGAAATAGCTTTTTGAAATGCTCAGATGCGAGCCAAAAAGCTGCCGATCACTGAGTTTTTTCTATTATGCCTTGAATAGGCGATCTCCTCTGCCTAAAAGATGTTATCATTACGGATCCGCCCAATTTTTCCGAAACACATCATACTATCATTCCTTGGTGCGACCCTCGCCATTCGTGTTTGTGAGTAACTACATGATTCATCCGGTTGCGTCCAAACGTTTCGCGTCGTTTTTTCCAAAGTTCGTCGGACGTGTCGTTAGGCTTCCTGCTTACGTTGGGGGCGGGGCTGCTGCTCTAACATCCTACATGGCGTACAAAGTAGAGGAAGCAGGGAACTTTACAAGGGACAAGCTAACACAGCTGAAAGATTTTTCAGACCATTTAAGGGCCAGATTATTTGGCGTTTCAGGTGGCGACGGAGAAAAAGACCCCAACAAGAAAGGAGATCGTGGAGGAGAGGACGCCGCAGTTGCTGCGGCACTCCTCGCTTCTACTGGTGCCGAACGAGACAAAGAGGATCAGCAAGGAAGAGAAGATGAAGAAGAAGATGAGGAGGAGGATCGCACCGAGGATGAGATGCTTAACTTGACAAAGCAGATGATAGAAATCAGATCTTTGCTTAATAGAGTGGACTCATCATCCGCAAATCTGACTCTACCTTCAATCGTCGTCATCGGCTCTCAATCT
The DNA here is from genome assembly GCA_900074745.1 of Lachancea mirantina. Taxonomy (NCBI): domain Eukaryota; kingdom Fungi; phylum Ascomycota; class Saccharomycetes; order Saccharomycetales; family Saccharomycetaceae; genus Lachancea; species Lachancea mirantina. Next base: position 545,794 of record LT598468.1, read on the forward strand.
TCAGGCAAATCGTCTGTGTTGGAAGCGATAGTGGGCAGAGATTTTTTGCCAAAAGGCTCTAACATGGTCACGAGGCGGCCAATAGAACTCACTCTGGTAAATACGCCTGGCAGCAATGAGGCCACTGCAGATTTCCCTTCATTACGTCTTTATAACCTGAAGGATTTTCAAGAAGTTAAAAGAGTATTGACTGACCAGAATATGGCCGTACCATCAACCGAGGCGGTTTCGGCTGAACCTATCCAATTGACCATCAAGTCCTCCCGTGTTCCGGATCTTTCCATGGTCGATTTACCTGGTTATATCCAAGTTGAAGCCGCTGATCAACCAATGGAGCTTAAGAACAAAATTAGATTACTGTGTGAAAGATATCTTGCAGAACCTAACATTATTTTGGCCATATCAGCTGCAGATGTGGACCTCGCTAATAGCAGTGCTCTTCGAGCCAGCCGAGCTGCTGATCCGAAAGGTCTTCGGACTATTGGCGTCATTACCAAGTTAGATCTTGTCGAACCCGCCAAAGCTCGTTCAATGCTGAACAGCAAGAAGTACCCTCTCAAGATGGGCTATGTTGGCGTTATAACGAAAGCCCCAGGAAGACAATCTCGATTATTCGAGAAGAACAGCAATGGCCATGGCTTTTTTTCAAAGTCAAGTGGCGATAAAGAGGAAGATGCATCTCGCGGTTTTGAAAGAAAGTTCTTTGCAGACAACAGACAATTCTTCACAAACTGCCAAGTGTCAACTAAAAAACTTAGGCAAAAGCTGATCAAAATATTAGAAACATCGATGTCTAGTGCTTTAGAGCCCACCTCGCGCTTGATTCAACAGGAACTTGACGATACCTCTTACCTTTTTAAGGTTGAATTTAATGACAGGCAGCTAACACCAAAATCTTACCTGCTCAACAATGTCGACGTTCTCAAATTAGCAATCAAAGAGTTTCAAGAGCGATTCAATCGATATGAACTCAAATCGATACTCAAAGCTGATATTGACCAACGAGTGCTGGATCTTTTAGCCTCAAGATATTGGAAAGACGATCATTTGCTCGAGCTCTCGTCCAGGAAAGCCGAAAAAGATGACTCCACGGCCTTGTACTGGCATAAAAAACTTGAACTTTGTTCTTCCAGTTTGACTAAAGTCGGGGTTGGAAGACTCTCAACCACTTTAGTGACAAATGCAATTCTGCGTGAGCTGGAGAATATTTTGGATTCGACGCAATTGAAAAATCACGACCTGATCAAAGAGCTTGTTAACAACACAGCAATAAACGTACTAAATTCTAAGTATTATGCTACTGCTGATCAAGTTGAAAACTGTATTAAACCGTTCAAGTACGAAATCGACCTAGAGGATCGGGATTGGACGGTTGCTCACGAACATTCGGTAAGGCTAATAAAAGAAGAATTACGCCAATGCAATGATCGTATCCAAACAATCAAGCATGCGACAGGAGGCCGGAAACTTCAGCAGGTGATGACTTATTTGCAGAAGGATCCAAGCAGGGAGGAAACGCTCGGATTTTCGGCGATGCTGCTGGAGCGTGGACGTGAAGCGCTTTTCTTAGAGAAACGTTCTTACTTACTGAATTTCAGGCTGAAAACGTTGAAGGGGAAATGTCAAACTACTGCCGATAAGGATATGTGCCCCGAGGTGTTTTTAAATGCGGTGGGCGATAAACTCACTTCCACCGCGGTTTTGTTTCTAAATGTGGAGCTGTTAAGTGATTTCTTCTACTCCTTCCCTATCGAATTGGACAAGAAGCTCAGCGCCCTCACGGACGACCAAGTGGAGCTATTTGCCAAGGAAGACCCACGAATCGCTCGTCACATTGAGCTTCAAAAGCGGAAAGAGTTATTAGAACTTGCGCTCGACAAAATCGATTCGATTCTGGTATTTCGAAAGAGTTACAAAGGCGTTCATAACCCGTCTGGACAAAACTGAAGACCTGTATGTAAAACAACATTGAGTATTTTTCAAAACTGAATATCTTGTATTTTACGTACTTTACAGTAAATATATGTTTATGCTTGTGATTACAAAAGTTACAGCTCATCTCCTCCTCTTTCAGTGTTTCTGGATGCAAAATCAATCTCTTTTCTCTAGCGGATTGTATCTCAAGAATTTCTCTATGAGGTCTACATGCGTCAGGATCATTCTTCTGCAACAATATCTCTTGAGTCCAAGTCTCGACAGCGCAGTTCCTTCGTCCAACTCGTCCTCCTGTAGCATATTCAAGTAAGCCTCCCATTTGTCACCAACAACTTTACCACAGGAGAAACACCTAACTGGAACAATCATTGTTCTTGCGACTTAATTTTGCCCGAAATTGTCCTTCTGTGAGTTTTAATAATAATGGCTTTGATGGGTTGATTATAGGACTTCTGGAAAATTTTTGAGCTTGATCTTGAAATAATTTTCGTGAGCCAAGATGTTGTGAAATTGAAGATCTGAAAAATTTGAAAAATTTTTGAAATTTGACGAGATGAGCAGGCATCGGCTGGCTATAGAATAACCTTCTTGGAAAAGGTCAACGTTTTTTAATGACTGTAATATCACCTGCTTTGGGGGAGACGTACAATCTGGCCGTTGTGTCCGGTGGCAGGCCCGTTCTACCGCGCATTTGCAATCGGTCGTGTAGTAATAAGACGGTTACATGTCTAACGCATGACGGAGCCAATGTCATAATACCATTCAACAATCAGATCAAAATCATGTCTATAGACACCAGAAACTGTGTGAAAACCATCAAGTTTGGAAATAACGAAACTTTACGAGAAGTCTTGATATCGAACGAACAAGCGATTGTGCACATAACTTTGGGAGATGCATTTAGGCGAGAAGAAACCGAAGTTGAATGTATCACGATTTTTACAAGCGACGGGAATGCAGTTGTTTTAAATTACCGTGGCAAACTGATCGAAAGCCCCAAAATTGTGAAATTGGGCAAGCTCGAAGCTGTTGAACAAGTGGTGAAGATCTTTGAAAAAGATGGTCGTTTACGGGTACTTACATGCACTGAGGAACGTACTCTTTCATACAAATACAAGCTTTACGCTTATGAAAAAGATGTACTTAATCTTTTGCATGAATTCTCCGCTATTCTACTTTCTGCTTGGTCTTCGAATGATGAATTTTTGAGTCTCATTCGGAAAAATGACGAATCAAAGAGAGTTGTTGTTGTGAGATCTATTTTTGACGACAGTCTTGAGAAAGAAATACCGCTGCCCACAAGCTCGGCAGCCACATCTTCTCAATCCCAGTTTGCTACTGTGATGGCGGTCGACAATCAAGGAGCCAGGGTTGCCGTGGGACATGCTTCAGGCGTAATATGTGTGATTGAGATCGCAGACCAGACGAGCCGCCAATTGAAATGGCACATAGATTCTGTTTTGTCTCTGGGTTTTACACAAGATGGATCCTACTTACTTTCCGGTGGTTGGGAAAAAGTACTCAGCCTGTGGCAACTCTCTACGAATTTGCAGCAATTCTTACCCAGACTAAACGGTGTTATTGTTGACTGTGTAATTCTTGGAGACAAATATTACGTTCTAGGACTTCGACTCAACAACGAGTCAAGCTCAGATTACCAAATAATCTTACTCAATTCCACGGATCTTAACTCCAGGGTGGCTGTTAATGGTCCTCTTGGTGTTTTCAATTCGATGGTCAAAGGAGTTGTTCAACCAGTTTCCTTGCTGACGACGAAATCCTCTATATCAACGAGCTCAATCGCCAAGTCAAAGAAGAAGCGGAGTCGCAAACTTTCAAAAAGTAAGAGGCAAGATTTCACAGCTGAGCTCGAAATTCACCCTGTTACGAAACACTTATTTTTGCCCCATGTCTCAGCTGTTCAAACGTTCGATTTCTATAAGAACGAGCAGGTCTCATACCAATATTTGGCGTCCGGAATTAATAATACTATGGGTAAAGTCCGGTTTGAATTAAACTTAAGAGACCCTGAGATATCCAAGGTAAAGTTCACTAAAAATGGGAAATGGATGATAACGCATGAAATAGAATACCCTTCTGATGGTCTTCTTTCTTCTGATGACAAGTCACATACCCTCAAGTTTTGGTGCCAAGGAGAAAATTCTAAATGGGTCCTAAACACAAAGGTTCTGAATCCTCATCCTACCATTACCAATATCCTTGTGGCTCCTTCATCAATTGATTACTCTGAGGGTTGTTTGACGAGTGATAACAATGGCGGTTTGAAATACTGGTCATTTAACAAAGATCTTGGATCTTGGTCTTTGACCAAGGTTATGGTTCCTAATGTCAACAATTTTAGCAACTCGGTGTCTCTAGCGTGGTCACTAGACGGAAGTTTGATTTTCCAAGCGTTCGACGACAGAGTTACCGTCATAGATTTTGAAGAATTTCAAAAATTCGAGGAAGAATCTCGAGAATTTTTGAATGAGTTCATTATGGACTCTGCAGTTCAGAATATGGTCTTGGTCAATGATATCAATCTGGTAATTGCAACCCAGACCACTTTATGCTGCATGGATCTTTTAACAGGCTTAACTAAGAACAGTTTCGACTTGTACCCATACTTGAATGGCACTTACAAGAACGGACATTTCGGAAGATTAATGGCACTAGATGAACGTTCTGGCCGGATTGCTGTAGCAGTCAACCAACAGCACGCCAAGGGCGACGAAGTCTGCTACTCGGCGGAAGTTTTCGTATTTGACGGCGATCTCTCGAAACAAGTGGGATCTTTTCACCACGATGACTACATCGCTGGCCTACGCTGGAATCACGGAAGCGACTTTATTTTCTTTGACATCCAGGGAAGACTTGGTGTTGTCAGCACGATTACTAGCGCTGAGATATTGAGCGAAAAAGCGTCAGATTCCATTTTTGATTCGTTGGCCCACAACGAGTTCGAAATTCAACTGCAAAATCTGAAAAGTGATCGCCAAAGGAAACTGGCGGAGCGCACGTCCGATGGTAACTCTGACATTCAGTTCGAGATTCTACAAGGAAACCAGAAAACAAAAGTGATAAATATGAACAGTTTTACGAGTTTGTTCGAGAGCATAGACAACGTCCAGTTAGATACCTTTTTCGACGCTGTCATGAGAGTTGTAAACTAGATTCGAATGATAATATACATCGTTCCCAAGCATTTTAAAATTTTAGCACTGAAGGTCATCGGAGGTACACCAAAAAGAAGTCTTAGTGACATTGCCAGATATAGTTTTTCTCCATAATTTATTTGAATGATTGCCTACAATTTTTCAAGTCACCGGTTTCTCAAAATCTAGCGATTTTAAAATACTATGCAGAATCCACCCAAAATACGCTTCGAATCTGATCAGTTCTCCAATCAAAGCGAGTTTAACAGTGCTTTCTGTGACTCACTGCTCTTGACCCATTTCTCCTCTTATTCAATGCTTGGAGGCTCATCGTCATCATCTGATTCTGACATCCATGATTGTCGTTGTGAAGAAATATGATAAAAAAATAAATTTACTTCACTTATCTGAGTGGAAGGGATTGATAGCCAAGCCTGAAGAACTCAACTGGAGACATGACGGAGCCCGTTATTACGTCATTCTTGGATACGGACATGTATAAATTGACAATGCATGCGGCGGTTTATAAGAATTTCCCGACTGCTGAGGTTACCTATAAATACACCAACAGAAGTGAAGATATGAAGTTCAATCAGGAAGCGATACAGTGGCTCAAATTTCAATTCCAGAGCCTAAGTAGCCTCAGATTCCTTGAAGACGAGATCGAGTATTTGAGAAATGCAATCCCTTATCTTTCTAAAGACTATCTTAATTACCTGGCGAGTGACGAAGTGAAAATGAACCCCAGTGAGCAGATTGAATTTAACGTTCTTGAGACGAATCAGGAAGGACATTACGACTTGGAAATCAATATAAACGGCCTCTGGAAAGATACAATCTTGTACGAGATTCCGATTCTAGCGTTGGTTTCGGAAGCGTATTTCAAATTTGTTGACACCGACTGGAGCTACGACGGCCAAATTGAAAGTGCTTTCAGAAAGGCTGAACAACTCCTTGAGCACAACATTCTATTTAGCGAATTTGGGACCCGGAGGCGTAGATCTTTTAAGACGCAAGATCTCGTCATGCAAGGTATCATGAAAGCCACTGAGAGCCGCAGCGAGCGGCCGAGCGGACTTTTTCTGGGCACTTCTAACGTGCTTTTTGCCAAAAAATACGGTGTTAAGCCAATCGGGACAGTGGCGCACGAATGGATGATGGGTATAGCATCCATTACCGGTGACTACCTACACGCCAATCAAAAAGCCATGGATTGTTGGATTGGTACTTTTGGCCCTCAAAATGCAGGCCTTGCTTTGACCGACACTTTCGGTACCGACGATTTTTTGAGAAGCTTTCATCCACCTTATTCGGATTGTTACATTGGTGTGAGACAGGACTCTGGTGACCCGGTTGAGTATACGAAAAAGATCTCACATCATTATCTTGACGTTCTCAAACTAAAGCCTCTTTCCAAAATCATATGCTACTCAGACTCGCTGAATCCTGAAAAAGCCATCAGATATGCGAACGTGGCTTATGACTATGGACTCAAACCTACTTTCGGGATAGGTACAAATTTTACCAATGATTTCAAAAGCAAGTCTAACCCTGAAAGAAAAAGCGAACCTCTGAACATTGTTATAAAGCTTCTCGAGGTGAACGGCAACCATTCCATCAAAATCTCGGATAATCTCGGCAAGAACATGGGTGATCCGAAAACCGTTGAAAAGGTCAAAGAGAAATTGGGCTACACCGAAAAGAGCTGGATAGGTGATAACGAAGCCCACAGATGGGCATCCTGAAAGAGTCCCGACAGGTGTATCAACCACGGTGTGGGCTCAGACCGTTGTTATGGCCGTTATACTAATAGAATAGAATACTCAAGTACGTTGAACGTGATACAAGCCTATAATTTTTCAAGAATTGAAATCTCCCTTAGTTGATGCGATGACTTCCTCCGATTTCAACCCACAAGTAAGCGCTTAGAGCCGTGTATCGCATGTTTCCCGGTGTCGACAAATTAGCAGGGGTCTGTAACCATTCATTAATTTTGAAGCATTGAAATGATGGCCAATGGTTCTAATCTCAGTGAATTAAACCTTGTCGAGGTTTTGCAGAAAGCGAGTGACCCTCAACATGTTGGATCAGATTTGCAAAAGCAAGCTGAACAACAGCTTAAAAGCTGGGAAGTTCAAGGAGGTTATCATTATACGCTTCAATCAGTGTATTTGGACCTTTCCAACGCTTTGCAGGTCAGATGGCTTGCCATTATACAGTTCAAAAACGGTGTGGAAAAGTATTGGCGTTCAACGAGGAACAATGCAATTTCCAAAGACGAAAAAAATATGATTAGGGTACGACTGTTTGATTTGATTGCTGAAAGAAATAATCAGCTCTGTATACAGAATGCACAGGCCACGGCTCGGATTGCCCGGCTCGATTTTCCCGCTGAATGGCCTAATGTTTTCGAGACGCTGGAAAATATGTTGAACAATGAAAATATCTGGAAAGATGAAGTCAAGATTTATAACCTGCTGTTAATGTCTAACCAGATAATCAAGATTCTGGCCACTGCCAGAATCGGACGCTGCAGACCAGCCATGCAAAGTAAAGTTCCTTTGGTATTTCCCTTGCTCGTTCGCGTTTACGTTGAGAGCTTTCGAATTTGGACTGAGGCTACAATTGTCGACGACGAAAGTCTGTCGCACATTCAAGTTTCGTATTTGGCGCTTAAAGTTTTGCGAAGAGTTGTCATCGAAGGATATGACTTCCCACACAGAGATAAGGCTGTTGTTGAATTTATGCAGATGATAGTATCTCATTTCGAAATGTTGACTTCCAACTATGACAGTTTGAGGAAGTTTAATTACATCGAGAAATTTGTTAAATGCTACGGCAAGCTGTTTTACTACATGATCCTCGCTTCGCCAGCAAATTTCTTACTTCTGCCATGTGCGTCAAACGCCCTAATGGCAATAACCAGAATTTTATTCGACAGAGCCAACGACGTTTATAATGAAAATGCTGAAATTACGGGCGATTTTTGGGAGCAAGTTGCCATCCGAGGATTCTTGATTCTGAAAAAGATCGTGAATTTCCTACAGAAAAAGGGAACAGTTACGATAAAGGCTAGGAACGACAAGAATGAGGTTCAATTAGCAATTCAAAAAATTTCCACGGAGTTTTTTAATGAGGGGCTCGTGACAAAGTTAGTCGACGTTCTAATGCAATGGTACTTAAAATTGAGGCCAGCTGAGCTGGAGAATTGGGACATCGATCCCGAAGAATGGATAAATGAGCAGTTAGTTGCAAGCTATGAATATCAGATTAGACCATGTGCTGAAAATTTTTTTCAGGATCTAGTAAATGGCTTTCGTGAGCTATTGGTTCCTTATTTACTTCGCAAAATTGAAAATGAGGGATCACCACAAGATGATACAATTGAGAGTTTTCTTCAAAAGGATTCCGTTTTTGCCGCTTTCCAATTGAGCGCCGCTGCAACTAGTGAAATGGTCGACTTCGATTCCATTCTTGTTCAAGTTTTCCTGCCTCAAGCGAATGCAGCCTATGAATCTGCTTACCAGGCGAAGATAATCAAGAGAAGAGTTTGTCTTGTTATTAATGAATGGGGTACGGTAAGATGTTCTACTCAAAGTAAGCAGTATTGTTATCAGCTTTTGCGGAAACTGCTCGGCGAAGAGACCGATAAAGTTGTTCAGTTGACTGCAATCGAAGCGCTTCGAACCCTCATTGACGACTGGAATTTTGATAAAAAAAGTTTTCAGCCATATCTGGATGATTTCGCCGGCTTGCTTCTACGGAAAATATTGCCTTCTGTTTCACTTACCGAGACGAGATTATTCGTGTTCAAGACACTGAGCGACATGATTGTACAAACTAAGCCGTTTTTCAGTCGTGAACTCTTGTTTGAAATTTTACAAATTGTTCCAAAGCTCTGGGATCTTTCAATGAGTGACCCATCTGAGTCTATTTTGGCTAATGCTCTTTTGAGGCTCTTGAAGCATTCGATAGACTCTTTGGGGAAGTTTTCAGGAACAACATGGGACATTACGCTGCCTATTGTTGGTATCGCTTGCGATCCATCTACCTCCCAATATTCTCTTCTTTATGAGGATGGATTTGACCTTTGGTTGGCTTTACTTCAAAATTGCGAACTGGAAGCAAATGAGCTAGATCCAAGATTTTACGCGTTGGTTAGCTCACTTCAATACGGAGTTCAGCATCAAACAGAAATACTCCCTACTCTTCTGGAAATTGTCAAGAGCTATAGCTTACTCTGTTCGCCTAAAGCCTTTTTGTCTCACCCGGAATTCAGATTCATTTTAGGTCATCTTGCCAGATTTATTCTTAAGTTGCGGGACGATTCCCTCGAGATCTTACTCTCAATCGCGGACATACTAACTTTAGTCAACGAGCAGAATTCTGAAGGCCAATTGCTAGAGTTTTTCTTTTCATGCGGACTTTTGGATGCTTTCATGGGCGGGTTGTTTAGAGAGGAGTCTCTGTCTTCATTTCAAAATGCCCAATTACTTCAATCTATCAGTCGCATCGCATTTATTACTCCACTGTCTGTTACCAATTTCATAGCAGACTATCATTCCCGACAGCCTACGTCAAGGGAGAATTCGCAACTTCCTGCAATAGACCGAAAAAGTATTAGCTCTGATATGCCATTAGATGAAGTTCTGAACAAGTTTATCACCATTTGGATTTTGGCGCTTAATGAAGTTTATGATCCGAGGTGGAAAAAGGCGCACATCCTTGGCCTCTCTAGTTTGCTAAAAACAGGGCTTGGTGCAGTCCTTTCCAACTTTCAAAATATAGCCTCGATTTGGGTCACTGCATTAGAGGAGGTGAACGAAACTACCGAGGGAGACTGCGAAAAGTACCATTTAAGCGAAGATTTGAGTGCGGAAAATGACGAAAATTATATACCGTCGTGTGAACAACTGCGTCTTCACCGCCTTATCAAGGCTCAGGATCCGGTACACAACATCAGTTTGAAGCGGTTTATTAAATCAATTCTGGATCTCCTTCAACAAGAATTAGGAACCGATTTTGAGTCTCTATTGGCCTCCGTTCATCCCACCACGATCGAAAATCTTCAACAATTTTTGAACATGGGTCCTTAAGCCTAATGAACGATACTTTACAGTCATTTAATGCATGCATGCCGTTAGCTTGGGCATACGGTTTTTTTCCCGAGCCCTGAATGTATGTATCTATGTAAGTATGTATATGGCTCATCAAATTGTATAAGTCTTGAAAACCAATTTAATTGTCAATACATTCCGAATTGATGTTTGATGCGAAGTAATCAAGGATTCCCTCATAACAAGTGATGTACTGAGTCAAATTCTGTACCATAGATATCCGCTGCTTTCGAAGTTCATTCACCACAATAAATATCAGATCTTGTGACATGTTCCAGACATCAATCCGATTAAATCGCCGGCAAGGCGGCTCCAGTATATTGAGAAGAATGTCCAAGGTTATAAAGACTCCAGTTCTTCCACAGCCAGCTGAGCAGTGCACTAAGGTTGGAGATTCTTGAATATCTCGGGAGCTGGGACTTGACTCGTTGTCGTCATTGTCCAACTTAACAACACGTTCCATATCTACTAACTGGTCATATGAAATTCCTTGCTCCAAGTTGTGTACAAATTCGACAGGGTTTGCAACAATTAGATTTTTCATGCGGTGCAATCTGATGACATCGTCCATGACAATGCCACATGAGTCCAACCATTTTGTATACTGTAATTGGTATACCGTGTAGGTTGAACAGTCGAGTGCAGAATGCTTTGGGAAATTACTAGAATCTTCCTTCAGGCCATTAGCTTTAAATTTTTTCAGATTGCCCAAATCCTTCTCCTCACCGCTGTCGCGCTCATGATCCTCTTTGTCTCCGCAGTCGTTTGAACGGTTATGCGGACGAGATACCTCAAACACCCGCATAATACAACCCTTAACTCCAGCAACGTTATCGAAAGATTTACTGATCCTCACGTCATATTTTTTCAACGCTTTCCCATTCCAGTAAATATCCCATTTTCTCATAACAAGTTCGTCGTCAGAGTTTAGAGAGATAATGACCTTGACCTTGTTAGACAAAACGACTTTCCAGAAATCGTCAAGGGTGGATGGCAAAGGCGCTTGAGTGGCAATATAATTGCATTTGACATTGATCTGAGGAATCTTGAGATAATTTGCGTTGAAATAGTCATTGAAACCATCAGACTCTGAATCGGCGTGAGGTGTGGCCATAAGCCTGCCATTGCTACTGATTTCGGCACCTTTACCTTCTGAAGACTCCAAATTTTTTTCTCTGGCATGAAAGTCCTGATTGAAGTAAGAATTTCGTCTCTTTCTGATGACATCTACAAGAGGCGTAGCAGGAGAATTCGAGCCCGTGAGAGGTGTATCAAATTTGTTGGAATTATTCTCTGGCCACACGGGGGAGGGCTCAAGTTTGACGCGCGAATGTTCGTAGGGAAGAATGTTGGAGTATCTGTTTTTGGTAAAGGATTGAATTCCGCGAGTCATCAAGTAGTTGTCCATGGGGGTCTCTACGACATCTTCGTCTTCCGTTTCTGAGGCTTTGAGTGCCCCGGTACTAGGGATCGGTTTAGCGTTTTTCTCCGAATCTTCGTGTGGCAAATCACTTCGAAGTTGCTTCAGCTTGGCCAAAATCTCTCTATTTTCGCCGTCGTTCAATTCCTCATGAATGTCCATTCTAAGTTTGAGATCCTTGGTCTCGGTGTACGCGTCGTTATCGGAGTCGTAGTCATGCCTGTTAGGTCTATACTCGCGTTGCAATTGCCGGAACGAATAAAGTTTTTTGGGCCTGGAGGGGCTCCCATTGCTTGCAGTATCCAATCGGCCAGACGTGTCGGACCGTGACATCTGTAGGCAGCGTTCAAGACGCAAAACCTCGTGCTTTTCGAGAAGTTCGAAAGAGTGTAAAATTCGTAACAAATTTTGGTCGGCATCGTTCGTGAACGGTCTTAGCCAGCGAGGTAACAAGGCATCGTCAGCTTTGAGGGCTCCAGGAATGTGGAAGCTAAAGTATTTGCGCAAACTGTTGGGCGAGTAATGGATGGAATCCTTCTTAAAAGACTGTACAAAGCTGTTGGTATCTTGGCCAGAGCCGCTCGAGGGGATCGTGATTTTAAGGTTGATCTTGCGTTTATTCGGGTTACGATCACACCGCTGTTTTGCTGCTGCCGCAGTGGCCGCTGCCGCGGCCACCGCGGCTGTCGAGGGAGATCCACGTGGGGTCTTGCTGGAAGACTTTGCAAATTCTTCCGGCGACGGAACGTCAGACGTCGCGACGGCAGCCATTGCTGACGGCACCGGTCGATCCGTCTGGTCGTTCTCGGCATGCTGCAACAGCCAGAACTCGGCGTTCCAGTTTTTCTCTTGCATCAAATAGGGTATAAACTTGGACATGATTCGGTACGTGTTAAGAGAGCACTCTTTCATCGTAGAGGTTTGGTCGTAGAAAACAAACTTGGAGCAGCGCTGTACTTCGCGTTCGAGCCGCGTTTCGGTCTGTTTGTCGAGAGTGTGTACGAGCTGCGAAAACTGGAAATTGGGTCGCCGGAGTAAAGTGCTTGGGAAGCACAGATGCAGTTGTGCACAGTCCTTCAACGGCGACGGCAGAGGCGTCGCAGTGGCGGCGCAGCCGCCACTGCTACTGCTGCTGCTGCCACGCTGCGAAATATCGAGCACAAGCACGTCTTTTGCTCTAAACTTCCGTGCATCTTCGACGTCGACCGCCGCCTGAAGACCTGCCACTTTGTGGCAGGGCTCTGTCAAGTCGACGTTGGCGTACGCGACATTACGCCCACCGGCGCACGCCGAGCTTGTACGCCCTGGGCCCGCGATACCAGGTTCGTTCATGAGGAACCTTCGGCTCGCGAGCGTATCCGACGAGACCATGAGAAATGCTGATTTGTGTGGTGGTCCGCGGATGTAACTGGCGAACGAGCTCTTTTTGTGTCTATTTCGGTGTGCAGAGCGCCAACGACGTACTTTTGTGGACTCGAGAGAAGGATTTTGGTCCGGTGTTCAATAGCGGAAGGAAGAACGGATCAGCAGGGCGCGCACCGGGAAAGCCCGGCCTAAGCCTGGGATTTGATTCAGCCTGTGATGCGAGCAGTCATGGTGGACGGGGCGGAACTTCGTCGCTGGTGGGGACCCGCGCAAAGCGGCGTAGAGCAAAGAAAAAGCAACTGTAGAGCGGGGCGGGGCGAAGGAGAAGGCGTCTGTGAGCGCTAAAAATAAGGCCTGTTCTAGGCCCTGTCCAGAATTGGGGGGTGATAAAAAAAGAAATGTAAATTAAAAAAAGGGCATGTGCATGTCATGTGACAAAGTGCCGAGGTAGACATATTTATGCATATTTAGGCACCCAGGCAAGTGCCTGGGTGCCTAAATATGCATGGAACAATACCCTGCATATATTACGTCATTGGTATGCTTTTCGCGTTTGTTTCGCGTTTGTTTCGCGTGTCCGTTGTTTCCAGCAGGGGTCGAATTGGAAAATGCAGAAGAGAGAGAGAAACTAGGTAGGTAGTAGGTAGGGGTATACGAAGGGGTCACACGACCCCTTCGTAGCTTACGATGTCTGTGAAAGATGTTGACATTCTGTCGATCACGTTCTTTAGTATCTGCATCGCTGTGGCAGTAGGTCTTTTGCAGGGAGCTTGTCCGTATCCAAGGCGTTGACTGCGCCTGCATAGGCTATAGTACCACTCTGCATACATTCAAGGATAACGAAATTGAATTTTGTCGACGTTTTTCCGACGCAGCTTGAGGACTCTTTTCAACAAAGGATTTGAGCCCATTTACTACATCTCATCCCGCAATCACCACGCTGGCCAAAACCGCAGTTATCTACTTCCTTGGCCGCCGCATGCATCGCTTCTTCCAAGAAAGGCGTCTGCACACTTTGTGTCACTTAATACGAGGATTGTTTCCGCATCGTCATGTACGGACTTTGAGTGTAATGTATAGTAATCATACGTTACGAACTTATATCCGGGTAACACTCTGGTTGCAAAAATTAAAGGGGGACCCACCCACCACCTTTAACACATATCAAATTTTATCCTTCCCACTACTGAGATCTTAAGTTGTTGACCCAAGGTTTGGTTTTCACAAACAACTAATTGAGAACCGCTTATTGCTCCCTCTTTAAGATCACCACATCATGAGTGAATTGTGTCCAGTGTACGCTCCCTTTTTTGGTGCCATCGGCTGTGCCGCAGCGATCATTTTCTCGTCGTTCGGTGCGGCGTACGGTACGGCCAAGTCAGGTGTCGGTGTGTGCGCGACCTGTGTCTTGAGACCTGACCTGCTTTTCAAAAACATCGTTCCTGTGGTCATGGCCGGTATCATTGCCATTTACGGTCTGGTCGTGTCCGTGTTGGTGTGTTACTCCCTGGGCCAGAAACAGGCACTTTACACCGGGTTCATTCAACTCGGTGCCGGCCTTTCCGTCGGACTCAGTGGACTTGCTGCCGGCTTCGCTATCGGCATTGTCGGTGACGCCGGGGTCAGAGGTACCGCCCAGCAACCTAGACTTTTCGTCGGTATGATTTTGATTTTGATTTTCGCCGAAGTTTTGGGTCTTTACGGACTCATCGTCGCGCTACTATTGAACTCCAGAGCCACCCAGGACGTTGTGTGCTGAATCGCGCACGTGTCCTGGGCTGGCGTGTTCTAATATACTGCGCGTCCTTTTTTACCGGTTTTTTTTCCTTATTCGAGCGTGCGTGGATTAGACACGGCAGACCATTTCTGCGATTGAGTGTTCATAGAGAGACGGAAAGACTAGAGAGAAATAAGCAAAAACACACGCGTCACCCCCCACCCCCAATTTTGAGAATAGAAGGGAAATAAAATTAAAAAAAAACAGTTTGCTGGATCTTTTTGTTTTTATCGACTCCTCCTGAGAACCGTATATACAATGCACATTGATTTCGCTTCTATATTTTCTTACGTCCCCGGAACGGAAACTATCAATATTACTACTGCTCCTGCTGCCGCTTTTCGACGCGTCGCCTTGTGGAGGGACAACTTCATCTAGCGAACGATGAACTCTCGACATATCTTGAATCCGAGTTCACGCCTAACTCCACGTATCAGTTCATCAAGTGACTCCGGGTACTTCATTTGTGTGTCGGTTGACAAGCATACTTCGTATAGCGTGTAGCATTTCTCGTCTAATTCTAAGTGGTCGAGAACTTTGAGAACCCGCACTATCGCTTCCTCTGACATTTCTTTCTCGTCGTCCTTGACATAGGTGCCATAAAGAAACTTGGCAACCAAGAGCACAAAGTAATGTTTTGGCAGAGATTTGAACTCCATGAGCGCCAATAGACTGTTTAAGGCTTGAGTCCATTCCTCGTTTCTTTGTTGGTGATACACCTGATACAACACCGCGTACGGTGCCAGGGCTTGCCTCATCGCATCCGTGGCAACAGACCGTAGCAACTCGCGCGGAACCTGTCTCTCGGTATCGCCATCGACAATGGTGTTAACTACTAGATCTTCCAAAGGAGCGCCTTGAAGGGCAGAGGCTTCGAATATCATCCACGCATAATGCTTAACCCATTCGAATTCGCCCGCTTTGCTGAAATTGGACATTGCCTCCACAACGTTGTTATCATATAACAAGCTGTTGCCCAAAATGCGGTGAATCGTCCGGGCAACGTCAGGCAAATGCCATTCGGCACAAATGCTCAGAAGCCATTCCACATCGTCGTTAGTCTGGAATGGGAAATGCGGTAAAAGTTCTGCAATGGCGAGTCTCTTGGCACTTTCGTTGTCGCTTGGTGACAAAGAAATCAGACCAATTGAGACTGCCCAAAGTTCGCGATCCCCTTGACAACATAACTCCATGGCCAAGGTGTTCAGAAGATATGTTGCCATGCTATTACGTGGAGAGAAAAGATCATCCGCCTCAGAAAACAGTTGAGAGTTTTCCAAGTGCCTGAGTTGCGGAGGACTTTGTAGTAAGCCCTTAGCCTCACAAAAGGCAGCAACGAAAGCAGCCGTTGCATTTTCTAAGGATTCGAGTGTGGGCAAAATGAAATGTATTTTTCCCCTTATGATATCAACGCATGGTTGTTCCCAAACATTGCATACATTTAAAGGATGTTCCGAGAGTGCAGCGTCCAAGTACTCTTCAGCAAGCTCCAACGTTGGGATGTAAAACATTATCATTCCGCAAAAGGCCTCGAACCACTCTTTCGAATAACGTAGAATGTTTGCACGGTTGCCACTTACAAGTGAAAGAATGTCCAAAATAAATATGCGTAGTTCTTGATCAACCTGTGTCAGCGAATCAGCATAAGTTTGTGTGAGCTGTAAAAGAGTGGCTTTCCATGCGCGGAATTGCTCTTCGGATTCGTAAGGATATTGTTGAACCATCAAGATCAATTCCGTTATGGCGCTATGGGAGGTTTCACAATTTCCTTTCAAGTGGTCTAAAAGGCCCGATTTCTCGACTACACCAATAGCTTGGTCAAAAAGCCCCCGCATTAAGAGTCGACCCAGTAAACTCCAGAATGAGTAGCTGTTGTAGACGGGCATATTAACGTTGCCCAGTAGCACTTGATTTATTGTCGTTTCATCCGGTTCACCGTCAGCCCTATTTACCCAATGCTCCAGATTTGCGAAAAAGGCCGCACGTGAGTCTTCTTCTCCTGAGTCCAGTGTGCAATGGACCGCACGCAAGCAATTTATTATCGTGGCACAATCTTCGAAGTCTGCCACTGGCTCGAAATCGCCGTTTTCGGCCATTTGTTGAATGCATAACTCGAGTTCGTCAATAAGGGCATCCACAGCCAGATTGACTGTTTCGAAATGCTGACGCCGCGACTTTGAACTAACAAGTCCAATCGTGGGAATGGAAAAATATCTGTCATCCCCCAAATCCTGATAGATTTGAAAAAGTTTGTTAACATAGATCTTGTAGATTTTTGAGTGGTCTAAGCTGCTAAGCGCTGGTGTGTGCAGCTTGTTATAATCATTCCCCTTCCCCGTCACGAAAGCAACACTCAGCGGGAATATTGGGCATACTTTGAACTTCAGCGCTTTTCCTGCCTCCTTAAACTTTTCGAGGGATTCTTTGATTGGAACTTCATATAAAAATACGTTGTCTGGAACCTTTTCTGGAAAATAGTTATCATTTCCCGTGGTATCCATTGTCATTGAATCATCAGTCTCGGAATTCACCGTTTCCTTGGCGAAATTCAGCGTTTTCACATCAATTAAAAGGTCCCGTGACTGGTCTAAGCCGTTATGTATCATCACAAAACCTATCGCCACTGTTTGGATCTCAATTTGGGCCTCAACTCTGGCCTGCGGACAACGATCTTAACACATTTCCAATACTATCAAACATGTAGATTGGCTTAATTCTCCATAAACAATTTTCGTAATATCACTTTGGACGCAAAACCTGAAGTTTGGAAAATTTTGAATCTTGCCGATGCTCATCGCCGGCATCTCGGCAGGATCACTGTCAGCCCCGATAGCTTATCAGACCCAACGCGCGTTTGCTTTGCAATGGCGTCTACAGCAGAACAAACTTCAAAGTATTTGAGGTCAAAGGAGATCTCGGTAAAGGAGATATCTGAATTCTCTAACAAACTCATCGATGGTGATATTGACGTCTATTTCCCTAACGCCGAAACTTTTGTGCTCGAGTTGATAGCAAATCGTTGGATTGATCAGAGAGAATTGAAGTTCAAGAGCAATTATCGAATTTGGGCGCTTTTTAATCGGTGTTGGAGAAATGTGAATAATGATGAACTGCGAAAAATGATATTTAAGACACTTAAATTTCCAGAAACGTTGATTCAGGGACTTCAAAATGTTGTACATGAGCCTTCCGAGGTGCCCTTGTTTGCTTCTGCTCTTCAAGGAACGTTGGAGCTAATAAATGCGAATTTTGTTGTCGAAACGACGGCAGAACAAAGCCAGCATATCATAAGTGGTGTTTTTCAACTGATTGTCGAATCCTACAACATGGACGCAGATGCTAGAAGTGGTCTTCTGATGGAAGTTTTCAATCTCTTACAGTCCGGTCTGAACTATGAGCCTACATTGAAAACCTGTAAATCATTCATCGACATTGTGCTTTTCAGGCTAGTACGATACATTAGCCTTCTCGAAAATTTGAATGGTCCTCCTGTGAAACAAACTCTGCGGTTACTGCATCGACATGTTTTCAC
Source organism: Lachancea mirantina (assembly GCA_900074745.1). Lineage (NCBI taxonomy): Eukaryota > Fungi > Ascomycota > Saccharomycetes > Saccharomycetales > Saccharomycetaceae > Lachancea > Lachancea mirantina. The sequence goes on from LT598468.1 coordinate 564,095, forward strand.
TGGCGACAACGCGGTCATCGGTCACCTAATAAGTTCGTTGTCATGCGAAACTCAGAGCTTAAATGCTCGCGAACATTGCACGCTTTTCGAGATTGCTGCTCATAACCTGTCAAAAAGCGATTTCACAACGCTAGAGCGCTTATTCACGGCGATTGTAGCCCATGATTTTACGGCCATGCCACATCTCTTGCGGATTTTGTCAGAAACTAGGAAAACAATGTCACAGACTTTTCTGGAAAACCTCTTCGAAAAATTATTCAAATCAATTTCTACCAGAGACGACAGTACTACCTGGTATTTGATCACTAGAATTCTACAACTTGACATAGAGGTCGGAATCAGGCAGGCATCCAAAATAATGAACAGACTAGCATTCGTTTCCGACCTCAATCTAAAAGTTATGACGTTTAAGACTCTCGTTGAATGTTTTGCTAATGGTAGAGACCTGCACAAGTTTCTCAAACTTTTAGAAGATTATGAATGTACCCGAGAAGATGCACCATCATACATCTATGATGAGCCATTTATTGAAGTAGTGGCAAATCGCGTCGCGGAAATGGCGAATAATACTATTTTTGAACACTTATCAGGCCTGGTCGACGAAATAATAGTAAACCCTCAAAGAGCTGCCGTTCCGGTGCAGCTTCTCATGATCCTTTTGAGAGGGTTTCCCAAAATTTCTGACGCTAATATGATGCAACTCAAGCTGCCCTTATCAAAACTATTCGAACTAGAAGGAGACCAGACGTATGCTTTGTGGAATCTGTTTTATAATATACTAAATGTCTACGATGACATTTATCCTGAAGACAAATTTCTTGAGATAGAGACTATCGTTTCAAATCTCCTCCAACAACGAGGGAAATGTGCTGAAATGTTTGCATTTATCTTTAAATTGCGTGAATTACGAGATTTTAGCCTCGAGTCGACAGCGCAATCTTTTGTCCAATACTTCACTTCGGCGGAAATTGAAGAAAGACGGAAGATGCTGGAGATTGTTTTCTGTGGCTTTCCAACCCTTTCAGACAAATGTTTTTCCAAAGAAAGTCTCTCACTTTTTGCAGAGTGTCTCTTCAAAGTAGACTATCAAAGTCTATTCACTGTTGCAATCTTGTCGGATGATGTTTTTGAGGAAACAAATATCATGCATTCTGTGACATCGGTGTTATCCGAAAGATTATCAGACGATTTTTGCTTGCGAGCATTATGCGAAGTTCCAATTCAATGTATCAATAAGTCGGTTCGCATAAAAACAATAAACGACTTAAGCGCGAAGAATGATTTGACGTCATTGGACTACGAGGTGTTGTGTCACTTGCTTCAGTATCCCACATACCGCTCCGAATTAGAAACTAGTGTTGAACGATTGCAGAGCGTTGTCGCGGGACGTAGTGACAAATTTCTGCTAGAAAATCCCGTCTTCGAGATTGTTCTCAAAAACCATATCTGCCAATCTAGTGAGAGCGTAAGTGCAGCCTTCTTGGAGGATTTAATCAGGGTTCTGCGAATGCGCCTGTCAGAAAGTGCAGCAGATGAGATCGTGAAAATGGCATATTACTTCATAATTCAAGAGCAAGCTTTGTCAGAAGAATGTAATGAGTTGACGACAATTCTTACTGGAATTTTATCCGAACAGCTGATTCTCTTAGCCGACATATTAATCGAGAATAGTGAAGCCTTCGCATTTTATTCTCAAGCCCTTTTCACCCTTTTTCTGAGGAGGAGAAATGAGAAAACAGCGAGCGACATCCTGCGCGTCATCGGCTGCTTGCATAGCAAACTCTCAGGAAAGTCCGTCCTTCTAAAAGTTGGCTGCAGCTTTTTCCTGCTTTTCAGTGCTGCTTACAAGAACGAGCTTAACATTATTTTGGCACACTACATCGCTTTGCGTGAGTGTGGTCTAAATAAAACTGATCTTTTCCCTGCGGTTGAATTCGCAGTTAGTGAAAGTTTGCAAAAGGGCTTCAAGGACTTCAATATCGCATTCGCTTGCATCTTAAACTCATTGAACGAGCTGGGATCATCATATGGTGAGGCGATCTGTGAGATTTCCCAATATTTCCTCTCCCGCCTTAACAGGAAGAACATCGAATCTCAAATCCTTTATGCCAAATTCCAATCTGCCCTTCGAACTACATTGCAATTGAAAAGTATCGAAAATCATCGACCGGTATTGATGCTGCTGGAAACTATAAAAAGATTACTCATCACAGAGTCGTGGCTATTTTCACAGTATCTTACAGACTCTTTGTTCCCCCTATGCTCGTTGGTTAATTTCAAATTCATAAAAGCAGAGAACACTCACAATGATGACGTTATGTCTTCAACATGCCAACTCATTTCGTCGATTGTTTTGTTTCATCGCTTCAAGCTTTTCAACAGGCATCATCTCATTCTTTCATTTCTCTGTCCTTCGCTTGAATATCTTGCAACTATCTCCGATGAGTTTTTGAATTCGTCATCTGCAAGGGAGCTAGGAAGACTAGTTTCCAACTTATGTGAGTCCTCAAATATTTCGAAAAGCGGCAAATCAAGGAGCGAAGTTGATTCCAAAGTTACGCATGTCAAGGGGCTGTTGAGGAAGTTTCTTCCCGTTTTCCTTATGAAATACATTACGTTATCCATTTCTCAGCCTTTCCGGCAGGCGATTAGAAAAGAGCTTTTACCAGCAATCAATTCAATTTTCGACATCTTTTCTGAGAGAGAACTAACTTTCATCAGTGCAAATTTGGACAACTCTGGCAGAACATATTTGCGGGGCATTTATTCGGAGTACAAGAAAGCTGGTAAATGGCGCGAGAATTGATTAAAGTTCGATGCCCTAAAGTATATATAACAAGGCGATCCATGAGGTATGACAGTGGCGACCAGCATCACATTATGTCTCTAGTCAAAAGATAAGGCGTATAAAAGACCACAATTTTTCATCCCGCTCTTCATTGAAATTAAAAAGTTGTCCATTCATCTCTCTTTCTTTGAGTCTTTGGAATTTCATCAAGTCCTTTGTTGATATGAGTCCGAGAAATGAGCCCTCCTCTTCAACTAAAACTACGTTACTTCCAAGTTTTTCAAAGACCCGGAAGAGCTGTGAAAATGGTGTTGCAGGTTTAACGGTCAAAGGAAGCTCGTTAACAGTTTTTCGGAATTCTGTTAATCTCGACTCGTCATCCTGAGTTCCAAGGGTTTTAGTATCACGTAAAATGTCTACAGATGGTCCATCATTTTCATTGGTGATAAGGGTAATCATAAGTCGGCTCCTGGATGCGTAACCTCGAAGTTTCTGTCGGGTCCCATCAGCGACCACCGGGAACCCACTAAAATTTGGATAAGTTTCCAAAAGTGCTTTCAGAGCGCTTGTGCTTATAATTTCATTCATGGTAACAACTGACGTGGTCATCACGTCTGCAGCTGTATACTCTCTTAACCAAGTCATGTCGTGCTTTGGTTTCTCTAATAGAGGAAACCCATTGAAAAGAATCATTTTGTCTGCGATTCCGGCCTTAGATCCCAGCGAAGACAATATTACTGTGGTAACAGCAGCGACTATCATTAGCGGGATAACGTAAGAAAACGCGCCGGTAAGTTCTACCATAATAACAACTACCGTCAAAGTTAAATTTGTGATACCACTCAAGGTTGCAGCAGCTCCAAGGAAAGCGTAAGTTCCAGGAGTTATGACGTTCGCTCCCGTAATGAAGCGCTCGACGAAAAGGCTAACTGCTCGTCCAAAAGTGGCTCCCACTGCCATTGATGGAACAAAAATTCCAGCTGGTACGCACGCACCATAGGAGAATACGATCAAAATCGATCTGATAATCGTTGCGGCACATAGAGAGAGAAAAATCTTTAAGAAGACAGCGACGTGCGTATCAGCATCCAATTGGCATATTTCATGCGACCAAGCAGATTCGCCGCCGTTCACAGAACATTCATGGAATAGTACACCCATACTTTCGGTCATGTCTAGTTTCAAGAACTCATTGAAGTACGAAACTAATGCCGTCATGATTATGAGGATAAGCACCTCACGTATTTTTGAATTTGAAAGGTATTTGCGACGGAAGGAAACAAAATGGATGTTCCAATTGCTTATGAAATGGCCATACAAACCCCCAAAAACTCCCAAAAGAACGAATACTGGAATTTCGCTGAAGAGCCACTGGTTGTCGTAAGTCACTTCAAATAACACGATTTTACCATTTCTGAAGGGATCCATGTATTGCAGAGTTGTCACCGCAGCCAGGGCGATGAAATACGACTTCCACATTATCGAAAGGTTGAACGCTCTATTCGTGCACATCTCTTCGAGCGCAAACAGAACACCGCCAATTGGAGAACCGAAAGCAACACTAACACCTCCGGCCGAGGCAGCTATAAGGTACTCTGTCTGCTCGGAGAAATGCATGCTCCTGCTCGACAAAAGATTTGTCACGACGAAACCGATACATGTGGCGTAATGCACAGAAGGACCCTCTTTGCCGACACTCAGACCGGAGGATATTGCTAGAGGGAGGGCAATACTTTTGATAATCAAGGTCTTCAAGCCAAGAAACTCATCCTTGTACTTGAAACCCGAAACCCAGACTTTGATCTCAGATATGCCCGAACCTCCCGCCATTGGAGCCACATATCGTACCAGAATGGCACTCAGTAGACCAAACACCAGTGAAAGCGTCATAAAGAGCAAAAATGCGCCGAAAGGATTCTGCCACGCAACCCAAATTCCTTGCTCGACACATTCCAGTTCATCGCGTACGACAAGGCGGCCCTTGGTGTCATCTTTCACAGCAGCACAGCAAAAGGACCTGTTTAAAAACCAATTCCTAGCGCAATGGCCCGATTTCCAATTCACAAGCGTCTCGGTGCCTATTTGCAAAGTGCCCGCTACTAGGCCCAAAACGATCGCAACAAGCGCTAACGTCGCAATTTCTCTCACGTGCGCCCATATTTTTTGCGTGTAACGCACATAGTTTGATCTGAAGAGGATCTGCTGTCTGTCGCTATCGATCTGCACCTCGTCCTCTTCAACCCAGTCGACGGTCACGAAATCGTCAAATGCACGGATTTCCGGGATTTTCTTTGCAGAAATTGAATCTTCTGAACCGTTTTTAACAGGAAACCGCAACATCGGTGAGTTGACACCTTACTACGAGCACAACTATCGGTCCTTCAGGTTTGGAGTTTCCATCGGTGATAATCTGATACTACTCTTCATTTTAAATCTTTCGTACGAAATAATGGACATCGATAGCGAGTACATGGGCTACCCAGTGTTGTGATGGGTCGTCGTTGTATGCGTATGAGCCCCGCGATAGCGAAGATAGTTCGCAATACGGGGTCAAACAGTTGTTCGTGAGCAATCAAACATTAATTGCGAACAACACCATATGTACTTTAAACAACAGGACTTATTAGCGTAGAAAGATATCCTTCAACTGGGTTACTCGATTCGCAACTTTTTAAATACATCAAAAATTGGGAACTTATAACGCTCCGAGATTCTACTTTGGCTATATGACGCCGGAAGAATACTCGTATCGTCCCTTTTATATCATTCTTGTTCTTGCAATATTATATTTATTTGTCGCTCATTACTTCCGGCAAGACGGGTGTCGAAAATTGTCACCTCATGCTGTTACTTTTATTATCAATGTTCTTTTCAAGTGGATTGACAATCTCATAATCCTTGTCGGGATCATTGGGCTTCTGTGGCTTCCTGTTGAGCCAAATTCTAATCATCTGTTCGAGCCTTTAGTAGCTTATTCTGTCATTGTTATCACGTGATATCAATTAATCTGTAACAAAATTTGACGATCATCACATATCGTAACTCCTTAACATATTTGCGATTATTAGCAGTAGAATGCCGACAATAGCTGAAGTTAATAAAGTTTTTGGCTTCCGTTACCGATTAGCAGCAATGAGTAGAAAGTATACTGAAGGAAATTGCTGTACACAATGACTATTCACTTTCTAACCAAGTGCATCAATTATGGCAAGAATAAACAGAAGACAGTAGAGGAAACTCACAAACTTGGTTAACTCAATCATGTATTGAAATATGATCTTCCAAAACAACTCTCGCGTAGTTAAAATTCGCAGTCGTTCATTGGATGAATTCAAAAAATACACGTGATGGAAATGACAATATGCCTTTTCTTTTTTGTCCTGACATGGGAAAATTTTTAGAGTTGAAAAATTCAAGCTCATCGCGTTCTCTGATCTTCAAAACTACCTTCATTTCGTTTCGATAAAGTATTCAAGCGAGCTTCATTTGCAAGGAACTTGAAGAACCATACTAGTCGTGATGTCTGCAATCCCTAATCCAAAGGCTTTCCCACTCGCTGACTCCGGTCTAACTCAGCAAATCTTGGATGTCGTTCAACAAGCTTCCAGCATGAGACAGTTGAAGAAAGGTGCCAACGAAGCTACTAAGACTTTGAACCGTGGTATTTCCGAATTCATTATCATGGCTGCCGACTGTGAGCCTATTGAAATCTTGTTGCACTTGCCATTGTTGTGCGAAGACAAGAACGTTCCATACGTTTTCGTTCCCTCTAGAGTTGCCTTAGGCAGAGCTTGTGGTGTTTCCAGACCAGTTATTGCTGCATCTATCACCACCAATGACGCTTCTGCCATTAAGAGCCAGATTTACGCCGTCAAGGACAAGATCGAAACTTTGCTGATCTAAACAGCGGTTTTGTTGGCCTAACGTTCTGCTGTGTATATAATAAACAAAAACTAGAGAAATATAAGATATTAGAGTTGTATTTATTTACAATGCTTTGAACTCCAGGGCCAGCTTTTTACAGAAGCGACTCTAATGCGTGAGATCGTTTCAATAGTTTTTCGTCAAAAATACGTGCTTCCTCTGAATCTTGTTCGAAATCAGCCGTGAAGCGCGGTTTGACGTTCGTGGTTTTCTCCCACGCGACTGCATATTCTTCAAATACTTGCTGGTTGACTATCGTGCTCACCAGAAATGCGAATCCTTCAGCTGTATGGACGACAAACAAAGGATTAAAGCTTTTGGCGTAAGGTAAAGCGTTCTCGTTCACAGACGTATTTGTGTCGCTTCTCGTTTCGACGGACGACAACCCATTTGCATGGTATGGGAGTTTCATTATTGCACTTGAAGAGCCCTGGACAGTAGATTTTGTATGATCTGACGAGGAACCAGGGTGAGAGCATAGCTTGTATGCTACAGCAATAGTATTTCTGAGACCAATAGCAGCGAATTTACTTTCCAAGTGTAGATCCTCCGCGTTCTTATCGACATGTCCCCCACAGTCTTGAAAAAACATATCGCACATAAAATCCAAGTCCCGCACCAAAGCCGAGTAATCAAGCTGGAAAGAAGCTTTTACTGGGCTCAGACTCACAGATTGTAGAACGGAAGTCATAAGCTCTGTCTTCTTTTGAATTACAGAAGAAACATCCACAGAATAAAACTGAAGTCCTTTCGACACATCGAAAACTCCTAGGACTTGTGTGAGACTGCTCGCTTCTGTCTTTTGTTTCTTTGATGGCTTTAATGCCGTGAAAGCTTTATGCAAACAAGGTATTGCGAAGTGACGTTTAGGAAATCCATGAAAGGGCATCATAGCATTGGACACAGGCAAAAGTCTAAACTCGTTTTCTTTGACAGAGTAGTCTAATTGGAATGCCTGTAGCCTTTCTCCGGATGCAAAGATAATCCGGTTATAGTAGCCGGACAAACAGGTCACCGAGAATTGAGTATTAAACGTCAGTTGCAACTCAATTTCACCATTAAGGTCATCAAGCGTAAACAGCAATAAATTGTCTAGTCTTTCATCATCCGCTAATTCATAATTTAGCGAAAGCAAGAAACACCTACCTAGGATCAATTGTTTCGCGTAAGAGGTTTCGTTGTCGATATACTGGGCACTCAATAACATCTTTTGGACAGGGACTTTTGTAATGCTAGAAACAAGAGCCTGTGGAAAATCCTTAGATATATCGCAGCTTGATACTAATTCTCCTTTGATAATGTCATAGCAATGGATCTGGGTGTTGGTTATGGTTCTATTTGTTTTGTTATCAAAATTGCTTGCAAGCGCCAACGCAAGGATGTATCTTCGAGAAGATTCGAAGGATATTACATCAGTTAAGGAATGAGTACGGCATACAATTTTCTTGCTCGTTATTCGCATATCGTCTAGGAGTAGCTCCCTCAAATCAATCTCAAACACATCATTATCGAAAGATATTGCATGGAAAGTTGTCACTCCGCGATGGCACAAATGTCGTACAGCAAAGGGAATCGATAGTTCCGCAAGGCCAACGCCTGTGTTGCTTACAAGCTTAAGAAGAAAAGCAACTTCTTTGCAATAAGTTATTACAAAGTCGGAGCCAGGAATATCCACAACTCGGAGTGGATGATTGCAAAGATTGAGAAAGTGAAGCATTGTTCCTTCGGTACTGTACGTCAAGAATTCTCCAGCTTTCCCAGTAAATACAACACCCTCGAAACTCGCTCCTCTTTTAACTAGACAGTCGGCTATCTCTTCAATCTTGTTAACCTTGGACATTGTAAGTTTAGATCCGGTTACCCATACGCAATGAGACCTCCATGCTAACACAGTAAGTATTGAATTGGATTTCAATATCGATGCAGATATAGTATAGATGGCTTCTTCATTTTTCTTGAAACCAGGAACCCACAAAGATTTTAAATCGTCTGTCCAGCAGATTTGTCCTTTATCAGTGGCATATACAAAGCTTTCTCCGTGAAAGGCATGTATCTGTGCATAAGCGATTTTTTCGTCTGTGTGAATGATGGTCCTTCCAGCAGTAACGAAAATCGTTTCTCTACCAGCAGCGTCAACAAGCATCTCATCTTTAAAGAGATGCGCGTTATCGTCGGTCCAAAAAATACTGTTATCCCTAAACCATGCATGGCAAATCCTCGCCCCACCTGTCTCGAGTCTTCGAATGCGTTTAACGTGGACTTTGCCCCTAAATTCCAGTTGAGTGACCTCTAGAAAACCTCGATTTGCGTGAGAGCCCCCGCATAGCACGAGCTTTCGACTAGCAGAGTCCACACCTACTGTCGTAGAGTCAAAAATCGAAAATTTTTCGAAGGGCAACAAAGTGCGTGTGAGCTTCGAATCCAAATTCAACAAAACCATTCCACTCGTTAGAGTGGTTAGAATAACTAAATTGTTCTGTAGTGGGAAAGCATAATCTACAAACTGGATTGCTTTGGGTCCAAATTTATTGACGTTGGGAGACACAAATCCCACGTCAAAAGATCGGGAGTCATCATTCAATTTCAAAATCAAGTTTCCTAGCGAAGAACTGAATATATGGCCGTAATTGGTGAAAATGTGCATTAACGTCTCCTCTTGCGACTTAGTAACAATAGGATTCCCCAAAATTTGGAGATTGGGATTTTGTTCGAAAATGCATGGTCCACTAGATTCCCGCCATTTCGTAACCTTTAATCCAAAACCATCTCCTGCGTCTTCTAAGCCTAAAAATCCTACTTTGACAGGCGAAATGAAGAGGTATCCGCATGAGGATAAACCTAGAATTTTTGGCGAATCCCAGCTGCCTTGACCCAAGTCTAAATGCATCTCTTCGCCACCTGCGACCCTCCACTTGTCTGTTGCAGGATTCAGTTCCTGTATGAAATTGATACGATAATGAGTATTTGTCCGATGTCGCGTTATTATAGCCATGCTCATGCATTCGCCCAGACTATTGTCCATATGCCAGCATACTTCAAAATTGACAATCTCATGGCATGTTTCAAACACAACGCTGAAGGGCGCCTTTGGATTGAACCTAATCGTGGTTGTGGTGTCGAGATTGATTTTGACGACGCGCCCGTCTTCCACACACATGAAATGGCGATTGAATCGTTCGTCATAGCAAATGATTTCCGACAAAACGCGATCTGGCTTTCCGAATTTTGATTTAAATTCAACTTCGTCTTCCAGTTCGAATAGATCATTCCGAATTTGAACAATAATAGCATCTGCTTCTTCCAAAAGCACCAAATAATGAAATTTTCCAGAAATCCTATTCCTCATGGCACGAGCAGCCACGATTTTATTACCAAATCTAAATCGTCCAGTCAATTTGGGACTAGCATCACCATCCCATGAGCCATCCCATGAGTACTGCTCGACTCCATAGCACCTTAAGACATTGAGTGTTTGACGATCATCTGTTAAAAAAAGATTGACAATTTCTGATGAAGATCGTAATTCGCTCACGACAAAATTCGGAATATCCTGGAATTGACCCATGTAAGTTTGAATTATGGCTTTATATTGTCCTATAATCCCTCATTCAGTTCATATTGCTTGTTCGAATGATGAGCTTTACTGACATTAACGCTCACTAATGAGATTGTTATATGAGAACTTGATCCTTATCCTTTATAACGAGCTCGTTTGCAAACCGGCAAGGATTCGGATCCTCGATATTGTTCTTGAGGTTAGACTGAATTTGTAATTATTAGCACCACTTTATTACTCACGCATTTGGCGCGTTGAAATTCACAGCTTTGTTCTATTTGCTTTCTGCTTTGTGGCTAGTAAAACCTATGTGTCAGTGGCTTTTAAAGAGATTTGTGATTTGCTGAAGAAAAGTTGCATAAGCATTTTGTGTCTGACGATTGGTTTTGAATTAGTTGTTAGACTCTACCTAGACAGCAATTGGGCCATCGAAAGTAGTGTCTTGATTGTGAGAACAACATGGCACCCTTTTTCGCTCACAGAGGAAGCAAGAAAGTCCTAGAAACGTCTATAGTGGTGACATACCCAAATCATGGGGTTACTCCTAATCTAAAAACGAAAAGAGACGTTGCTACGAGTTGCTTGTGTTGTGGGATACTTTTGAAGCATCCTGAAGACGTTACAAAATTCAAATGCTACCGATGTCATTGCAGCCTGGATTTGAGGAGAAGTGAGAAATTAAACAGCGACGACGAATTGAAACCATTTTCCTCAGAAGAATTCCTGACCGTGATCGAAAAATGTCGCTTGATTTACTCCCAAAATCGATGCCAGAATAATCGGGTCTGTAAACATGACGCTTTTGCTCCGATTGAAGCGTATTTAGGCCAAAGACTTAAAAGTGCGAAATTAATAAACCAATCATTTACCACTGGCAGTAAGCAACACATGATTAACTATTCGGATGTTGACAATTTTTACCGCGATTTAATTTCACTGCCAACCAAGAAACCTTTTTACAAATTACTTCATTTGCTCAATCAAATCTTAAAGAAGCCAGGTTATGGACCCAGCAATGGCATAGCTTTTAAGCTTTCCGAGTTACGCTGGGTCCTGATAATACTGGCCAATCCGCTTTATGAACAGTGCTTGAAAAATGTCAACAAACCGAAATATGAGAGATTTATGGCGCCTCCTGTTAAATTTTTGCTGTATGAGACCCTTAAGAGAGCCATTGGTTATCTGTCATGTCTTGATACTGCAGCGGGTAGAGAATTTATTTATCAACTCAAACACATGGATGCTGTGCATTACCTGCGATGTGTTGATTTGATAAATCTCTATATAACATTCCATTTTTCGCGAATTCTTCACAATCAAGGCGCGGGCGCCTCCACTCCACCAAAAAGTCCAAACCTTCATGAATTCGAAGAATCGGGCAAGTTAAATCAACAGGAAACGACCTATGCGACAGGTATAATGTGGTCGAGTGGCCATCCCGCAGGTAATTACCTTCCTGGAAGTTTTAAATTTGGCGTGACGGAATACGGGAACGACTGGCATATTCGGACAGCCTCCCGACTGCTTCTATTTTTTTTCATCGCAAATCAATACAGAAGTTTTACAGATATTGGCCGCTTCTACAATACGATGCTGGATTTCATAGATCATAAGGCAGACTATGAACAATGGAAAAAGGGCCACATGCTCCGAGATCAGTCTAATTCTGAGGGATATGTTCCTACCTTAGAAGAAGCAGTTTTGTATCCATTCTATGCTTATCCTTTGAAACATAAGAAGACCCAATTCAACATGTGTGACTTCCCATATTTATTGACACTAGGTTCAAAAATCAGTATTATGGATTTCGAGATCAAAAGAATTATGGAGTACAATGCGGAGCAGGCTTTTTTGAGTGCTCTCAATAAGAAAAAGATAGTTGATGTTTACTTGCGCATCAGGATTAGACGGGAGCACATATCGGAAGATTCCCTTACGTGCATCAAATCACAAGAGGCTCATTTGAAGAAATCTTTGAGAGTGGAATTTATCAATGAACCTGGTATTGATGCAGGTGGCCTGAAAAAAGAATGGTTTTTGTTACTTACTAGAGAGATCTTCAGTTCCAAGAAAGGCCTTTTCGTCATCAATGAAGAAAGCAGGCTTTCTTGGTTCGGCATTTCATCTCAGCAGAAGAGAAATGACATGGAAAACACGAATAAATTGTATTTTCTTCTTGGGGTAGTGCTTGGTCTTGCAATTTACAATGGTACGATTCTTGACCTATGTTTCCCGATGGCTCTTTATAAAAAACTATGTCGGGTTACTTTAACACGTCAAGACTTCAACGAGCTTTTTCCTGTAACGGGAAAAAATTTGCAAGTACTATTGGATTACAAAGAGGAGGACTTTGAAGAGGTCTTTGGTCTAACGTTTGAGATAAGTTACTACGATAGTAATATTTCAAAGGTCTGCCAGCATGAATTGTGCGAAAGAGGTGCCCTTATTCCCGTGACACTTCAAAATCGGCGCAGATATGTTGAATTGTGGATGGATTTTTATCTTAACACCTCAGTGAAAACCAGTTTTGGCCACTTCACCAGGGGCTTTGGGCGTGTCATCGACAACTCTGCGTTTGATTTATTCTCTCCAGAAGAAGTTGAACAGCTTCTTTGCGGGGGCCATGAAAAGCTTGTGGACGTTGAAATGCTCAGGAGCGTTACAAAATATGGATCTGGGTTTGCCGAAAACTCGAAGGTGATTGTTTGGTTTTGGGCCGTTTTTTCAGAGTTTACAAGCTTGGAAAGACGGAAACTGTTGGCATTCGTTACTGGATCGGATCGCATACCTGCAACTGGTATATCCACAATTCCTTTTAAAATTACGAGGGCTGGAGCTGACAAAGAGAAATTGCCATTGGCTCACACCTGTTTCAATGAATTGAGCTTGTATGATTATCAATCGAGACAAATTTTGAAGCAGAAGTTGTTGCAAGCGATAACCGAATCTGAGGGCTACGGGTTTAAATGAAGAGGAGCTATCAGTGTGACCTCTATTACGTAAGTCGTCATAGTACTTAAGTTGTTCATCGGGGATTCTATAGCTGATACGGTATAATAGAGACATTAATTGGATTCAAATTCAAGTGTACATCGAGTTTTGCGATATTTAGAAAAAATAGGAAAACAAAGAACAGCAACCTTCACATAAGGTAATTACCCCCATATGACCACTGAATACATAAGACAAGCATAGATGTGATGTTTTCACGAATGAAGCTTTTCGAATGGTACCGGCTTTCTTTGAAATTGAATCACGTGACCCAAGTGACAGTTTTTGGTAAGTTTTAAGAGACAGTTCCGTTCCTTTACGAAACCCTTCAACTCAATGTCCGTTGGAATTCCAAAAAGTATTTGAAAGGGTAAACCGAGAAGGAAATAGCTATACTGAATGCGTCCTGCACGTAGGGGGACTCACAGGACACTTATTCAGAGCATGTGACACCAACGTGATAGAGTCCGACAAACCGTACATAATCATCAAAACAACAAACCAATCAAAATGCAAGAAATAATGAAAGCCTCGTAAAAAGGTACTCATAATTTTCCACCCACACACTCCACGATTTCAAGACTGTTTTCGTCGCTGTTTTCGGCTCTAAGTGAACATAATGAAGAAACCTAAGGATTAAAACTAGTCAAATCGTTGTAATCAACGCTTTCAAGCAAGAGATAAAACAGAACAATAAGGAGTGATAAAGCACTCTGGAATAGCCTCATTGTTTGCATTTCGATTAAGCACCTAAAACAGAACAAAATGCTCGGCCTCAGATCCTCCTTGAAAACCTCTCTGAGAGGCATGAACCTGCAATCCAGATTTGTCTCTTCTTCCGCGGTGGCAGCCAAATCTACATACAGAACGCCAGACTTCGGTGACTATTTGAAGGAAAACAACAATGCGGACAAGAGCCGTACTTACGCGTACTTTATGGTTGGCTCTTTAGGTCTTCTTTCGTCTGCTGGTGCCAAGTCGACCGTGGAAACTTTCATCTCATCTATGACGGCGTCTGCAGATGTGCTGGCCATGGCCAAGGTGGAAGTGGACCTTGCGGCTATTCCCGAGGGTAAGAACGTTGTCGTCAAGTGGCAAGGTAAACCAGTGTTCATTAGGCACAGAACACAAGCAGAAATCAATGAGGCGAACTCCGTAGACCTTTCGCAACTCAAGGACCCTCAAACGGATGCCGACAGAGTCAAGAAGCCGGAATGGTTGGTTATGTTGGGTATTTGCACCCATTTGGGTTGTGTTCCTATCGGTGAATCCGGTGATTTCGGGGGCTGGTTCTGTCCTTGTCACGGTTCCCACTACGACATCTCTGGTAGAATTAGAAGAGGTCCCGCTCCTCTAAACTTGGAAATTCCTCAATACGAGTTCGACGACCAAAAATTGATTGTCGGTTAGAGCGGTGGTGGCGCTGGAAATCCAAATTGATTCAAAAATTACAATGAACGACCATATTCCATAAGAAAACATCTATTTATCATACTAGTGCTCTGCTTCGCCCACGTTTACCCTTTTCTTCCCTGTACCATGCACGGCCTTAGCTCTTCCAAATTGTTTATATAATTTCACTTCCCATGAGAAGAGGGTATGGGGGGACTTGAAGCCGCTCCTTCAACTTGGCCTCCTCGATTTTACGTAAATGAAGAACCTAGATTTTATGAACTTGTGTCTCGCTCGACCTTCGCAATTCGCAAATACTACATGCGAAGGTTAGGCTTTGTATGGACGTCGCGATGCTCTCATTTTGAAGTATTTTAAAAATTCGAAGTGTACCAATTAATTAATGAAACATGCATGCAAAATATCAAGTGCCACAATTTTCTCTTCACAACTCTAGAACATTAAATGTCTTTAAAGTTTGGTGAGCCTATTCTCAGTCAAATTAAAAGGAATAGCGAGGTGACGGTGCCATGATCATTTTATGGGTTGATCCCCTTCTGTAACAGGAACACTAAACTGTGAAATTCAGAAACTCTCCAAGTCACTCTTTGTCTCTAAATTCTTCTTTTAAAACCCAAGTTTTATTCTCCTTGTCGAATACTGCAATTCCTCTCAACAAGGCGCGAACATTGGCAATGTCCTCCTGAGTTTTTAGAGATACACCGCAATTTTCCATAATTTCAGATGATTTCATTCTGTATTCTGCACTAGAATTTAAAACCATTTGCATTCGACTTATGAGGCTCTGAAAACCTTGGGAAGGAGTTTGTGGAATAGGACCTGGTTTCTTTTCATCTTTGCTCATTTTCTTGATAGATGATAAAATGGCAGCTGAGCCTGCAGCCGCTGAAGTTGTTTTCTTTCGTACTCGGCCTGCGGATCCAAATCTTCCAGTCCAAGTCGGAGTACCAACTTCGGCTCTTTTCGTGATCATCCGGGATTTGCGCAGAGCTGCAACAGCTTTTTCTGCAATTTTGGAGGCCTCCTTAGAAATTATGTCTGAAGAAGGTCTGGAGTGGGACTGAACAACTGAATTATGACTCTGCGCGTTCTCTATATTACCACCAAATAGGCCTTGTATTAATCTCTCTTCATCATTTTTTGAACCCTCTTCTTTTTCTTTCCCGCTATAAAAGCCTTCTAATTTCGAAACGCCGGTAAGTTGGCCCACTTTGTCGAAATCATCACTTTCAGTTGATGTTGATTGCTTGATGTTTCGGGTGTTTCTGGAAATCTCTTCTTCAAATTCTTCGCTTGCTAAGGCACTTTCACCGCCCAGAGTAAATAAATCGTGTAGTTCGTTCATTTTAAAAAAACGTTTCTGTTTAGGATCATTCAAGATCCTGCTTGTCAAAAATTGCTTGAAAATTTGACGATGATATATCTTCTCCTCAATTGATCCGGCCACCAGAAGTCTATAAATTGTCACTTCTCTTTTCTGGCCTATTCTCCATGCCCGCTCACGAGCCTGCATGTCTGTGGAAGGATTCCAGTCAGGATCAAAGATGATAATGCGATTTGCACCTGTCAGATTCACACCAAGCCCACCCACACGGGTGGTCAAGAGAAATACATCGTAATCACCTCGATTAAAGCTGTCCACGAGACTTTGGCGGACGCCTATTTTAGTTGTGCCATCCATTCTCAGGTATTTTAATTGATGTTCTACCTCATCTCTCTGAGAAATAAATTGCTCCAGAATATCAAGCATTTGTCGAGATTGAGCAAAAAGTAAAGTCTTGTGTCCTTCTGAGTGCCATAATTTCAGAAGCTGCTTCACAACTTGCATTTTACCCGATCTCTTACTTTCTCCATAGGAGGAACTTGTTCTCGCTAGATTCTTATCTAGCAGGTCTGGATGGTTACAGATTTTTCGCAAAATGTCAATGCCGTACAGAACCTGTCTTTTCCCATTTTTAATTTTAACCAGTTCGTCAGAGTTTAAGAACTGGACGTATTTCTTTCGTTGATACTCTGTTAATTTACAAAAAAGAACCATTTCATTCTTTTTAGGCAAATCCTTTGCAACGTCAGCCTTTATTCTTCTCAAAAGAAAAGGTGCGATGAGATTTCGTAGGGCCACCGCACACTTGTATCCTGTTTGTACTTGTATGTTCGTCGCATTTGCATACCCACCCATGTTAATAGGGACAGCAAACTGCTGCTGGAAAATAGGTAGAGTACCTAGTCTACCAGGAAAAATGAAATCGAAAAGACTCCAAAGTTCTACCAAGTTGTTTTGGATTGGGGTTCCAGAAAGAATAATTCTGTTCTTGGTTTTTAGCTGCTTGCAAATCAGAGCTATCTCAGAATCAGGATTTCTAATTTTGTGGCCTTCATCTAAGACGGCATACGCCCAGTTTACATTCAACAGCTTACCGCTATGCAATCTGAGTCCCACATAAGTTGTAATTAAAATGTGGCCGTCTTGAACCACTTTGTTTATAAGATTTTCTCTGGCTAGCGAACCTTCCACTGATGCTTTGGCTTTGCGGGAATCGGTGTAATCTTCAAACGTCACTTTTCCTGGTGCGGCAGTCATGAACATTTCTTCGAGTTCCTCTTCACTCAGCTTGTCGCGCTGAACCATTCCAGCTCCAATTGAATGCAATATTACTACTCTGAAGGATGGCCACCAAGTATGAAACTCTTTGCACCATTGCCTCATGACGGTAGCAGGACAGACAACGATAACAGGCCCATTTAACTTTCCTGAATGGTGAAGCGATGCCAGGAATGCAATCACCTGAATTGTTTTCCCTAGACCCATTTCATCCCCAATTATACCACCACAGTGTTGCTGGTGGAGTTCATATAACCACTGGACACAAGTTTTCTGATAATTAAATAGCAGCGAGAAAATATCTCCTGGAATCTTGAAGTCGTCGTTTAGCTTGGCATCTGGCAGAAGTGGATGGGGCTTGAGCCATTCTGGATCTTCAGGGTTCGAATCTGTCGTTCTTTGAGAACTACGATCCACGATCCATTTCCTCAACCTCACCTGGTAGTAAAGCTCGTCGCCGTCGTCTTTTGAAACTGAAGATTCAAAATCAGGCTCGCTGTCCTTTTCGAAATCCGATAATTCCAGATCTTTCGCATCGGAGCCCGGATAGTCTTCGTCCATGTCATCTTCGTCGTCTTCCTGTGCCGCGAGATCTGTTTTTAAGTTATTATTGTCTGCTTCCATCTGGAAAGTAGCTGCGGTCCCGAACGCCGTTATTTTACCCGTTCTGATCAAGAAATCCTTTTCTGACTCATCTGGGTGCCTTTCTGATGAATCAAGATCTTGTGATTTTCCGTTATTGGTATGATTTTGCTCAGTTAACTCATTTAGTCGAGCTTCGATTTGACGAACATCAGCCTTCAAAGGCGCTATCTCATCATTTTCTAAGCTCACAATTTGCTCTTGAAACTTATTCCTGACACTGATTCGTGATGTATTCCTTATCTTGTGTTCTAGCACACTTCTTTTCTTCAACAGTCTCTGTAGCGCATCGTTGCATTTGTCCAGTCGTTTGCGCTCTTGCTCAATAGACTGCTGATCAATAAGGTGTTGCGCATTTGACTCGATTCGATTCTCTAAAGAGCTTTGAGAAACAAGGTGAACTCCCAACTCATGAAGCTTTTGTTCATTTTCTTCCATTAGGTTCAAGGTGGTCGGATGGCTTAAATTTAATGGTTCAAGTTCTTTCATCAATTTATCTGTTTTTGACGATAAACTAGCTATGAGAAACCCTAACGGTAAAAGCAGCAGGAGAAATCCATCGTAACTAGAGCTTTTTTGAACATTACGCCCTCGCTATGAAGCATTCTTAAATGCAATTTATTCCAGAAGTGAGCCAACAACTATGTACAGATAAACGTTATGCCAGCATGTCTTCAGAGAGACATGAGTCCTGCCTCTACTTTCTATTCTCAAATTAAGTTCAGCCTAGCCTCTATTGTCTTTACCGCTCAAAACATCCAGTTTTCGCAGTTCTTCCCTGGGGTCAAAATTCCCACTTGACAGGTTTTCAAACTGTTGATCATACTTCCCTGTTGAAAGTGCCCCGTTTCCTCTAAATCTTTTTGTCATATCGACCATGCCTCGTTTACATTCTAAAAACGCCTTCATCTGAGCTAGGCATAGTTCAGGGAGTTCTTTCTTCAGTTCCGGATCATCAAGACATTTTTGAGGACTATTTCTTTGAATCATGACGCAAGGCGATCTCTGTAAGCATACTGCGACAGCTTTTTTTTGATCTTTACAACTGGCTCCCATTGATTTGAACAATGACAGATATGGGGCTTATAAACCGGACTCTTTGACTTGAGCTGACCGGATGTGAGCATTCGTAGAGCACTGCCTTGGCATATTCAATTACCTTAGACATTATCACTGTGTACGTATGATCCGATAAGTCACATGTCAATAGAGAAAGGGCCCAATTGGCCATTAAAATATCAACGAATCGTAAACCAGGCTCATCATATTATAGGTATCTTTTGGCCTTATAAGAGCCTATGACTCTCAGTTTTCTACCAGGGCAACCGAATGTGACACAGCAAACTGCGTGTCAAAGCACCTGGTGCGGACACCCAATCCTAGCTTATTGTTCTGGAAACAACCTCATTATTCTATCAGATGATTTTAGTAAATTACAAACATTGTACCTACCGTCTGATTGTGTGGCCGTTGACATAGACTCAGAAAATGGCTGGATAGCGGTGGCCTTTGGAAACTTGGTTCACGTTTACAAGCCTCTTTATCAAGTGATGAAAAGCCCGAAGTGGGTTCTCGGCACCGAAATTTTCCATGATAATTCTCAAGTCAACACTTTGAGTTGGGGTGCCACTGGAGAGTTGGTAATTGGCTCTGATTATTTGTCTTTTTGGAAAATACGTGATGAATTTGGGAAATACAAACCATATCTTCTTTGGACCAAAAAACAGTTCAAGCCTGTGTACCTATGCAAAATATCAGATGATTCGCAGATTATTGCCAGTATGCACAAGTACAGCAAAATTGTTAAACTTTGGAAACGCATATCAATTGGGGGGGACGAGGATGTCTTTGATTTGACTATAATATCCCATCCTGATTTCGTCACGACATTAAGGTGGAGAAGGACTCACACTTCCTGCAGTCTTCAAAGGAACTCGCATATACTGTACACGTTATGTCAAGACAGAAAACTGCGACTTTGGACGTATTACGAACTGGATACTCGTCGAAATGTTCAGCAGTGGGGAGTTCTTTCTTTGGGGAGTGAAACGATTAATTTCTGCGCCATTTTGGACAGCTGGCTTGTCGAAATAGTGTTTGCTGGCGTTAAAACGAGCACTAACCTATTTTTCTCAACAAATGTTCCTGATATTGTTGCTACCGGGGACGCTGAAGGTAACATTGTACTGTATGCCTTAGATAATCTGTCTCACGATCCGCCAAAGTTAATGGCTACAAGAAGGTTAAAAACAACGTCTGTTCAAGCACCTTTCCACGTTTTCAAACCATACATTCTCTATTTTGCGGAGCCTCAGGCGTACACTAAACAAAAGACTGAAATTTCGCTAATCGTTCATGACATTCGCGGTGTAGTACGACACGAACTTATAGACCTTCCGTTGTTACTTTCATCAGCGAATGATGGCACTTGCTTTGAGTTAGAACACAAGTTTACTGGGCACGAAAAGTCCATACAAAAGTTGGCACGCAGCAGTGACGGAGAATCACTTGTGACGCTCTCTAGGTTTACGGAGAACAGCGTTTGGGTGCCAGAAAGGCTTGCAGAGGGTATGCATCTCCGAAAGAAAAACATCATTCATTCAGAAGTGCCGGTGAGAGAAGTTGTTGTCCTCGAGAAAGGTAGTTTAGTTGTGGGTCTGCTAGAAAATCTAAAACTAGTCCTTTGGAAGTGTCCTGACGTGCGTGGTAGTAAGAACTCAGTGCCACAAGGAGAGTTTAGTTTAGAAGCTTCTGACGGGCTTCCAATGCTACTTCTGAACACCCCTGAAAAAAAACACAGGCATAATGTTCATTACATTGCCGTTGTTTATAGTACGGGCCAAACGAAGGGATTTGAGATCACATTCCAAAAGGGAATATTACCTGTGGCCTCCGGTCGCATAGAGCTTGAGGGCGACAATGAAATTTACAAGTTGTCGGCAATAGACCCCGTGAATTACGGATTTCTTGCCGATAGATCTTTAATATCCGTAATCAATCGGAAGGGGATCGTTCGGGCTTACAAAGCTATTGTACAGCTCGATAAAAACAAAGGGATAGATTGGGTTAAAACTAATGAGGTGAACACTGGATTGATCGATAGTGCCCACATTAGTGGCTCTTCCATAAACAAAATGTGCATTGTTGATAAAACACAAAAGACTCTCACACTATGGGACATGAAGAGAAGTTTTCTCGAATATCGTCATACCTTTGATGATAAAATTGTTGATATCGACTGGACGAGTACAAAATTTTCGCAGAGTGTTCTTTCCGTGGGCTTTGAAACCGAGGTTCTTTTGTATACTCAGTTAAGATACGACTATACCACTAAAAACCCTAGTTTTCTTCCTGTCGAGAAAATAGACATAAGCCAACATACCTCCCACGCTATTGGCGATTCCGTTTGGTTGACTGACGGGACTCTTGTGATTGCTTCTGGGAATCAGCTTTTCGTCAAGGACAAGTCATTGGACCTGGATGATCCGTTTACCAGTCAGTCCATTGGCTCGAGAAAAATCCTATCAAATGATATCCTGCATCTGAGCGGTGTTTTAAATGGTCCTTTGCCTGTGTACCATCCGCAATTTTTAATTCAAGCACTTTACGCGCAAAAAGTTTGCCTTGTCAGGGAGATTCTTTTAAAGCTTTTTCTAAAGCTAAGAGATTTTGAATTCAATTCATTTGATATTGCGACACTAGGATCGGATCTCGAATTCTCTTCTGCCAAGTTTCTCCATGATGGCGACAAATCTTACAAATACGATTTATATCCAGAGCCCTACACTGCATTCACCCCAAAGGTTGCCGAAGCCTTGCGACAAAAGCTGATGGAAATAGCACTTCCATTTCTAACTCGGCATCAACAAGTTACTCTAATAACGATCATTGAAGCAATTGAGGACATTGATCAAAATGAAAAGGCCGTCGATTACTGCGGCCTTATGTTCATTTTAGGCTTAAAATTGTTGAACTCGCATAAAGCGACCCAGAAAAGCATTTCGATGCGAGATGTTTTATGGGCGATACACTCGGCCAACAAAAACATTCTATTTCTATCCTTAAAGCCCTCTCTGACTTCTTGGGACCACGCGCGGGAATCGCGGGTATCGTTTTGGCTAGAGAACAGAGATCTTGTGAAAACCTTCGAGGATATTGCCAAATATGAGTTCAACAAAGATGGTCGTCGCGATCCGACTAATTGTGCTATTTTTTACTACGCACTGAAAAAGAAGCACATTTTAATGGGTTTATGGCGCGTCAGCGCTGCTCATCCCGAGCAGCAGAAAATACTCAAGTTTTTGAATAATGATTTCAACGAGCGAAGATGGAAGACTGCAGCATTCAAAAACGCCTTCGTATTGTTGAGCAAACACCGCTATATGGACGCTGCTTGTTTTTTCTTACTTGCTGGCTCTTTAAAGGATGCAGCTAGTGTCCTTATGAAGCAGTGCGATGACATATGCCTTGCTGTCGGTGTTTGCAGAGTGTACGAAGGCGACAGTGGGCCAGTTCTCCGGGAACTCCTTCTCAGAAATGTGCTTCCTGGTGCCATCGAAAACAGCGATCGTTGGGTCGCGAGCTTCTTTTATTCGGTAACAGGTAATCCAGCACTGGCCAATGAGGCGCTACTGAAGGCGCCTGCTTGCATAGAAGAGAACGAAAAAGTTGTTGAAAACTATAATGTCGTGAATCAATCTTTTCTGGTGGAAGATCCGGCCTTGCTTCATTTGTACAGAATCGTTCGCGATAGGTCTCCATGCAACAGCAAAAAAGAAGCTCATATGAATGGAAGTCTAGAATACGATACATTAGCGAGAGTGGTCGGTATCTATTCAAGAATGGGCTGCGATTATCTTGGCCTATCAGTAGTGAAAAATTGGGTATTTTGTGACGTCGATTGGGCAAGTCGCAACAAAGCAGATAAGGAGGCTTACGCTGACGGTTTTATGAATAAAGAGAACGCAGAGGTTTCGAACATGCAATCAAAGCCTGGGCCATCCGATGTAAAGCACCAGGCTCAACCTCGGAACATCTTAGACGAGTTTTTCGGCCCTCAATCGCCCAAGAGCGCACCCAAAAGCTCCTTCATCAATTCTTCATCGAATGAGTCTCCAGAAGTGCCGCGTGTCTCAGATCACTTTGAAAAGGCCGGGAAGAGTTCCCCTGCCAAATCATTCAAAAAGCCCCCAAATTTACTCGATGCCTTTATGTAAATGCTATCTACTGCAGGTTTACATAAAGAATTTGGCCAGATTCTTTCTGGTTCTCTCCTTCTCTTCCTCGATTTTTGTCTCGATTTCCTTGATTCTCTCAACAACGACATTGTCATTAGGATTGAGCGAGTGACAGTTTTTAAAATCGCTCAATGCAAGTTCATTACGGCCTTTCAATTTATGGCAAACGCCACGTCTATAAAAAGCTTTTGCTTTATCTTGCTCTTCCGCCTTGTTCATATCCAACAGGAATCCAGCGTACGTTATACTATCCTCATAGTTTTTGAGCTTCAAGAATGTCAGCGACAGATTTAAGTAAAGCTTCGCTTTTAGCTGCATGAAATCCGCGTAAGATTTAGCGTCTGAATCTATGTCCGGAACAAGCTCGTTGACATACCTCAAGGCCTTTTTATATTTGAACAACGCATTTTGAAAGTCGCCTTGTTTCAAAAGGGCAGTTCCAGAGCCCTTGATCGTCTCAGCAGCAGCAAACGAATCCTTGGAGACATCTTTATCGAAATTTTCGTCGTCGTCTGGGTATTCTTCGTAGATATCACCTCCAATGGTTGCGTTAGAGGTGTTGTAAACGGGTAGACCAAGCACTGGCTTCCACGCACCACAATTCTCGATTTTAATGGGATGAAGGGGGAAACCGTCAGCGTCGACCTCTGTGAGCTCAATTGTTCGTACTACTGATTTTCCATACAGGACGCGGCCTAAAATGCTATGATTGTTGTTCAGATGAGGTGAAATGCATGTTGTAATGAAAAATTGGGAGCTATTTGTATTAGACTGTCCCAAATTTGCCATACCAACCAAAAATGGTTTATCAAAATCCCCCAAATTCTCATCTTCGAAAAAAGTCGTGTTGTCCTTAAAATTGGTATTCATATATTTACCACTTTTCTTGTCAAAATAAATGGAATGTCCACCAAGCCCAATTTCGTCAGATTTTTCACCATCAACTGATCCATGCGTAATATCACCCGCCTGGACCATAAAGTTTTTAATAACACGATGGAAGAAATTGTTTCTGTAAGTCAAAGGAGCGCCGATTGCATCTTTAATATCTCCTACGCACAAGCGGTAGAAATTTTCCGTCGTCTTAGGAGCCCTTTCATCGAATAGTTCAATGACAATTCTACCAATCTTCTGATCGGCAATCTGAATATCCAGGTAGACCTGTCTTTCTCCCATGAAATCTGCTTACTCCTACCTCATCGCTCGAGATATTAACTAAACTCAATCTTAGAAATTTCAGCCATTAAACGTTTACCCGGACCAGGAAGTAAACAACGACAAGATCATAATACTAGAACCGGATGGCAAACCCACGATTGACTAGAAGAGATCAAATTCGACTTCCTGGTGAGTCGAGCTCGACAAGTTCGAAGAAATTTGGGAGACATTGATTTAATTAGCGAATTGACGCTTTTCTCTCGGTTTTTAAAGTATTAAAAGCGTTAGAGTTTCAGTCATGGCAGATCGTAGACATGCAGTGGATGCTGTTACTGTCGTGATCAAAGAATGCATAACTCTATCTTCTGCTATGCGGAAGTATACCAAATATACGTCGCAGTCGGGAGTGGTGGCACTTTTAAGTGGCAGCAGCGAGATTTTTAGTAATCAGGACGAATCGCTAGCTGATCGATTCACGAATTTGACCGCTTCCAGGAACAACGATCCGCTACTTTCTGGATTGATTCAATTGAGGCTGATGCTCAACAATGTGAAGAGACTGGATGATACAGACTTACTTACGGTTTTTCAGCCCTTTCTTTTGATAGTCAGCACAGGTTCGGTTTCAGGATACATAACATCCATGGCGCTCGAGTCGCTTCGAAAGTTTTTAACATTCGGAATTATCAGCAAATCTTCGCCTAACTACGTTGCTGCGTACCGTGAGACCGTGAACTCACTGACGCATTGCAGATTTGAAGGATCGGAGCAGACATCTGATGATTCTGTTCTTCTCAAAGTTCTGGTTCTTTTGGAGAAACTGATCAATTCTGAGCATAGCATTTTCCTTTCTGATTCCATCATGTATGAGGTCTTGCAAACGGTCATGTCTCTGGCATGCAACAAGAAAAGAACCGAAGTCTTACGAGGTGGTGCAGAATTGACCATGATGTCGATAACAGCGATAATTTTCCAAAGGTTACGATGCTTAGAAGTTTCGGAGAGTCAAAAATATATCAATGATGAGGATATTTCTAATAAAACGCTCAAGGATGACATGATGGGCGCCGGTAACGCAGGCCATGGAAATTCTCCAGAGCCGAATAATGATAACGAGGTTCCAGAGACACCACTCAATGAGAAGCAAACGACGATCGTAAATGAACCAGAAGAAAACTATGGGATTTCGGTCGTTAAGGATTATTGCCTCCTTCTCGTTAACGTGCTTATGCCTCAAAATCAGTTCAAGCACAACAATTCCACTAAAGTTTTTGCCCTCAATCTTTTGAATCTGGCGGTTGAGATTGCAGGTGATGAATTTTCCTCTCATCCGCGCCTGTTCAACTTAATTTCCGATCCAGTTTTCAAAAATGTGCTCTTCATTATTCAAAACACAGATAAACTCTCTTTACTTCAATCAGCGCTGCAACTCTTCACAACCATCACAATAATCTTAGGGGAGCATCTAGAAAAACAGGTTGAATTGACATTACAGACAGTCTTTGATGTTCTTCTAAATAACCAGAGGGAAAACGTCAAAAAGCGCTCCGCAGGTGTAAAAGAATTGCTCATCGAGCAGATATCGATTTTATGGACAAGATCTCCTTCCTTTTTCATCAAGACGTTTATGGCGTATGATTGCGATCTAAATCGAACTGATCTATCAATTACAACTCTGAGAAGTCTGGTGAAATTGGCATTGCCTGAATCTGCTGTTACTTCCGCGGAGAGTGTTCCTCCAACCTGTTTAGAGGGCCTTATCTCACTCTTGGATAGCATGTATGACAGAGTAAAAGAAGCCAAAGCTCCGATCTGGCAAAAGGGTGACTTGCATCCTTTGTTGAAAGAGCGAGCACACAAGAAGGAGTTCATTAGGTGCGCAGAAGAGTTTAATCGTAAGCCCAAGAAGGGTATACCTTTGTTGATAGAAAACAAATTCATCAGCTCCAATGATGAAAAGCATATTGCTGAGTTTCTATTTGAAAAGAATGGGCGCTTGAACAAGAAAACAATAGGAGAGTACATAGCACATCCGGAAAGGTTGTCTCTTCTGCGAGAGTTTGTTGAACTGTTTGATTTCAAGGGATTGAGAATTGACGAAGCTCTTAGAGTACTCCTGACAAAATTTCGACTACCGGGTGAGTCGCAGCAAATTGAGCGAATCGTCGAAGTTTTCTCGGCCAGTTATGTCGCCGACCAGGAATACGACCCTGAGAAAGCCAACCAAGATGTCGAAAATGATTACTCAACTGTTCAGCCAGATCCTGACTCAGTTTTCATCTTGAGTTTTTCTGTTATCATGCTCAACACGGACATCCATAATCCTCAGGTGAAGAAACACATGACTTTCGATGACTACATTTACAATTTGAAAGGCTGTAATAATCAAAGAGATTTTCCGTTGTGGTACCTGGACAAGGTTTATTGTTCCATACGTGATAAAGAGATCGTCATGCCGGAAGAACACCACGGCAACGAGCGCTGGTTTGACGATGCTTGGAATAACCTGGTTTCTTCATCAACTGTCATGACCCAGAAAGGTGGCACATCTCACTTTCCCCCTAACTTCGAGCTCAAAGATTCCATACAGTTTGATTCTGCCATCTTCGAAAGTGTCGGTCGTGACATTGCGCAAACATTGCTCAAAATATTCAAAGTTGCCACCGATGATCACATAACGACGCGAATTTTGTCCACCATTGATAAATGTGCATCGATAGCAGCCTTCTTGCAGCAAAACGATATTTTTGAGTATGTCATCAACGAGGTCATTAAATTGACTACCTTGGATGACCAGCTGGATTCCCAGAACCATTTCGATTATGAAGATCATGACACTCCTGTTGTTCAAATTACATTTGAGGAAACCCAAGAAGTTCTCACTGTGAGTAATGTCTCGGCACGGCTGGGCCGATCTTTCAAAGGTCAGTTGTGCACAGTGGTACTTTTCCGATTTTTGCAGAAAAACGAGAATCCAAAACTAATTACCGCTAATCTATGGAAGATAATTCTTCAAGTGTTGTTGAACTTATTCGAGAATGCGCTCATACTACCCGACGTCTTTCCAGATTTGCAGAATAGACTTAAGATAGGAAATTTGCCACGCCCTACCCCAGAATACGAAATCAACAAATCAAGGGTAAATAAAGGACTGTTATCAACATTTGCGTCATATTTAAAAGGAGATGAAGAACCTTCAGAGGAAGAATTTAATGCTACTGCGACTTCATACGAGTGCATTCGAACTTGTCGCGTTCCCTCTTCTATCTTTGGTAATGAATACAATGTTAATGCGGCTTTGGTTAGCAGTTTGCTCGACTCCATTCAGGTTGAAAAGACGGACGAAAACGGGAGATACTTTGAGGCTGAGATATTATTCCTTTGCGAATTGGCCGTCGCATCATTCCTCTTTTGCAAAGATCAAGAGAAAATAGGACAGTTGGTATTGAAAAAGCTATTTGATCTGACGTTCTTAGATGGCGCGAGTAAGGTTTTTGTGCGCCGCTTACTTGCTTATAAAGCTTTGTTGATATCGATCCTACAAGAAAAAGAGTGTCTCATTCGTCTTGTTAATGAAGAAGTCTTAGTATTGAACGAGGTGTATGATCAAACATACTGGTCCAGCGATCAGGGTCGTGAGTTTATTCAAATGCTTTTATCATTGACGGATATTGAAGCATACGCAGATGTCCTTTTGCAAAATGAAGGATTTTGGAAGCTCCTGCAGGTATATGCAGCCGATCGGAAGCGGGCCTTCGTCATCTTCCAGTACGTCGAATCCTTGGTATCAGCAAAGCCTGATAAAATAAACGGGCAAAACTTCATGTGGCTTCTAAATCTGCTCGACGAGATCTCGTCAATTGGTGCTATTGGTGGCCAGTGGGAACAGAAGTACGATCGTCTTGTCAAGACAGGCCACAAAGTCGATCAGGAAAATCCGTACCAGGAAACCATTGATTTGTCGTTAAAAGCCATCAAGTTAACCACTAGATTATTTGAGCTGCAGACGCAAGGGTCGATTAAAAAAGCAGAGACCATCGCCCTTGTCCAAGCCCTCACACATCAATGTTTGAATCCTTGCGACCAGTTAAAGTCATTTGCTCTAATATCATTGGAATCTACGCTTGTGAAAAACATTGATAAGTCGTCCAGCGACTTAACCCTAGAAGACTTGATTGAAAATGGTATGGTGACTATAATGAACGATGATAACAAAGAGTCTAAAAACTCTGAAACTGTCAAAAGGATTTTGGAATTGCTGTCTAATGTCTATTTGAGCTACTTGAAATCCGGGAAAGCGTCAAACGAAGATTTTCTCAAGGTTTTGGAAGTTTTCAATAAACACGTTGATGACGCAGGTGTCGAAAAGCGCTTGCAAGAAATGATAACCGAAAAAAAGCGATCCAAAAGCAGGACTCACCGCCTCCAATTGCTCAAAGTGTCTGAAGTGTCCAAAAACTCCTTGCCCGTTAGCTTTTAACGAACACAAATTAAACTTCAATATTTCTGCATAGTTTTTATATTTAGTGCATGAATTTGACTAAAGCAAGCATACGGAATATTGTTGTAGTTTTTGGCCGAGTAAATGCCACCCTTGTTTCTTCTAAGGTATTGCCGCCATATTGTTACTTAAACTGCTCCTCAAATATTCGAGCAACAATAAGCCGGCAGTGGTTCCTGGTATAAGGGCAATAGTGTTTCTCAAAAATCCTCTATACAACCATCGATAGGTTGCATCAGTGTTTTTATGAATAAAATAAATGTGCTGGAATGTGTCCAAATAAGAGTGGTAATAAATGCGGAAAAGGCGCCTATGCTTTGGAAACACCGTAATGCGAGTTAATGGTTGCGCTCTTGTCTCAGAAATCAATGGAACAGGTTGGGTTCTTTCGCCACGTTGACCCATGTTCGACATGTCAAACGCCTCTAACCTGGAGAAGTGAATTCGCTGAATTTTGTGAAAGGGAAACTGGACAACTTGAAGTAAGAACGCAGCTGTAATACCTCCAACAAACACAAAAGCTTTGTGAATCCATGCTTCCTCTCGCATACTCACGAAAGTTGTTGGTGGTATTGAAGCTTTATTAACCGCATCTTCACTCTCATCATCGTCAAAAAACCGACTGATTTTGGAGTTGTCAACAGAGAATTTGAGTTCGCGATACCTTTCCAGAAAATTGATGAAGCCGTTGCTTACTTGGCCTCGCAACAGCTCAAATGCCGAGAAGTACGCCGCAAATCCGAGACATTCCTTGACCAGAGAAAGGCCGAACCCTCCGAAACAGCCGACAAGCCCAATTTCCTTCAGTTTATTTAAACCATAAACCCAAAGATTATTGTGAGTCTTGGCACTCAGCAGTAGTTCGTTAGTTGAGGATCTTGTGTAGATGGCATCAATGGGCGCTGAAACAATGGCTTGTGCAGCACCAGCTGCAAACCCTGCTCGTATGACATCCCAGGGCCGAGGATGTCTAGAATTCTTGTCTGAAGACAGTTTGTTTAATGTACTCAGATAGGTGGTGTACAGCACGACACCAGCTGCAGAATTAGCGACTAAGGGTGGTAAAATACGATCCGGAATCACTCGCCAGCCGTACTTGTCAAGACCTTTACCCAACAAACCGAGAGAGGAGTTTTCGATGTAATAAGTATATCGCGGAATCCAGGGCCAACGTGCATATCTCGAGCCCACCCGCTTGGCTGAGTCGCCGTCATTACTCTCACCGGTGAGAAGGACTCGCAGATAATGAAGGTAATCGAATCGTGCAGGTCTAAATAGTTTCATTGGTGTTCTCAAGTAAAAAGACGTCGCTTGGTACACCATTGACCTCCCACCAGCACTCAACGCTCCAATGAAAGAGCTTTGACCCGCATTTTTTTTGGCAATTGAATCCGCTGACGTATCCGTCACATTTTCCCCCTCATTACTCTCTAATGTCTCTATGTTATCGACCATACGTTCCCAATTGCTCTATTGGTCGTGAGCCCATAGGTTTTCTGAATAGTTTACTTCAAAAACCGCAACTCTCAACCACTTTTGGCAGCTTGGGTCTCTCAATTCTTCCTGGTTTCCAAATATCAATAGTGAGCGTCGCAGAGCTTCCAATTAGAAGCTCTGAAACGGGTCAGTCTGTTCCAGATTGTTGTTTTCAGAGCTTCAATTGATATCTGATGGGCTTTAAAGATGAACCATGTGACTTCAAAAATTTTCAAGGCTTGAACAATCAATTGATGAGAAGCTCACTCCAGTTGTTATAAGCATATCACAAGGCATATAGTATCACAGCTGCCTCGCAACAGCACCACGGTAAAGCTATGACTGCGAATTACACTGAAAGAGCAGCTAAACACCCCAGTCCCGTTGCTTCGAAGCTTCTGCGACTTATGGACGAGAAGAAAACCAATTTATGCGCATCGTTGGATGTTCTGACCACCGAGGAACTCTTGAAACTTGCTGACATTCTGGGCCCATATATCTGTCTTTTAAAAACCCATATTGACATTTTGCCCGATTTTACAATGGATGGCACTGTCAAGCCCTTGAAAGAGCTAGCGAAGAAGCACAATTTTATGATCTTTGAAGACCGAAAGTTTGCCGATATCGGTAACACGGTCAAGCTACAATACTCTTCAGGTGTACATAAAATTGCGGAATGGGCCGATATAACAAATGCGCACGGTGTGACGGGTGCGGGTATTGTTCAAGGCTTGAAACAGGCTGCACAAGAATCGACAAATGAACCAAGAGGGTTGCTCATGCTAGCAGAACTTTCGTCTAAGGGTTCTCTTGCACACGGAGAATATACTGCTGGAACTGTTGAGATTGCTAAGAGCGACAAGGATTTTGTGATCGGTTTCATTGCGCAAAGGGATATGGGAGGACGGGACGAAGGTTTCGATTGGCTTATCATGACACCCGGGGTCGGGCTCGACGACAAAGGTGACAGTTTGGGTCAACAATACAGAAGCGTGGACGAAGTCATCCAAGGCGGCTCAGACATAATCATTGTAGGAAGAGGTCTTTTTGGCAAGGGCAGAGATCCTGCCGTCGAAGGTGCTCGCTACCGGAAAGCCGGTTGGGAGGCCTACAGCAGGAGAGTGGGTCTCTAAGGACGAAGTCAGCTGCACGAAATGTAGTTGCTCATTTATACAGCACGCCCTTTTGACAAGCAATTTGATTTACAATGTAATTCTGGCGAACTATAGATCTCACTTCTTCTGGTTAGGATTTGAGAAGCCTAGTTCAGCTGATTTTGTGGTGAGCCCTCCTCAGAGAATCAAGACTACAATTGGTGAGCCAGAACCTTGATCAAGTTATCAAAAAGCACTTGATCGAGTTCTTGGCATACGATATTTAAATATGTTCAAATGCCATAAATCTACAAAAGACGCATCGAAAGATCAAAGATTAAAAAAGGATCGTACACCACAAGCGCTAGTAATTAATGATTAACAATGTGGCTAAAACGCTGCTAATCTTCCTACTTTAGGTCGGCTTTGATGTATGGTGAAGTCGACTTCTGTTTGTATCTTTGTACGAAGTCATTTTCTAGTTCCCACTTCAAATAATTTTCATTTAACCAACCTCAAGCTATAAACTTAACAAACCAAACCATATAAGTAGTCATCTGTTGAGCTTCTAAATATCTCGAAAGACTACATTTGAGCTCACAACAACTCTATCAAATCCCCGCCAAAAACTACACAAAATGGATGCTTTAAACTCGAGGGAACAACAAGAATTTCAAAAGATTGTTGAACAAAAGCAAATGAAAGACTTCATGCGCCTATATTCGAACTTAGTCGAAAGATGTTTCAGCGACTGTGTCAACGATTTCACGTCGTCTAAGCTCACTAGCAAAGAACAGACTTGTATCATGAAATGTTCCGAAAAATTTTTGAAGCACAGCGAAAGGGTAGGCCAACGATTCCAAGAACAAAACGCGGCATTGAGTCAAAGTTTGGGCCGCTAATGTCTTACGGGGCTGTTGAACAGCGCGGGTTCTTGTAAATAAAGTGTATGTAAAGCTTTAATCTCGCATTTGATTTGAAAATAGATAGCCGTCTTGTACTCACTGCAAAAAATCGAAACACCAACAGTAATCGGTATCGCGTTCACCGCAATAGCAGTGTCCTACAATTGCACTCAACAGACTTCGAACCCGTTGCGGATTCGTGTCAAGCGAAGCGTCCACTGTCATTCCCATCAAATCTTACGATTTGTAAATTTCTGATAACAGCACCCACAACCATTTTCCAATGGCTCTCCTCACGGAGGTCGGCAACCTAAATTGGGTGCCTTGGCATTCAAGGGCTTCGCAACGTTTCACCGAATTTCCCACCTGCTTTGATGCGCAATTTAAGCGTTTCTGCCAGCAGGTAAAATGTAGAAATGCTGGTGTTTCGAAGGTTCGATCACCGGGCAACTTCGCGCTAGCCAACCGCAAGGCTACGCAGAGCACTAGGTAAGCAATCGGTAATGGTATGTATCGGCAGACTATATTCAATTATAGAGCAGTCACAAGATAAATCGTAAACGCACAACTCGAGCAGTATGCTGTCGGGTATTTCAATGCATAATCGGTTAATCAAAGATATTTGGCCACGGTATCTTGAGCAAAATGTTCTTGTACATAACAATTCTTCTATACCTTGTACTTTATGCTGAGAACAGGCATATATGTCATAATAGAAGCCGTTGATCGGAAAACTATAACTTGGGTTTGTTTTGCCAACCGAAAGATATTTTCTTCTGCTCACCGGGTTCGATTATCACGTTGAACACGGTCGAAATGCCCTCGTAAGAGCTTTTCAGCGCTTGCGGAAATGTGTCTTGCAGCTCGTCTAGCGTGTTTATGAGAATTCCTCGACATCCTAATCCCTGAGCCAACAAATCATACCTGCATTCAACGCTGAGAGCCGTCGAAGGCAAGAAGCCCTTTGAATCATGAGGCACACCGTGGTATATCCCACTGTTGTTCATCACCACGAACACAATGCCAAGCTTGTACCTTGAAGCAGTTTCAAGTTCCATTGCAGAAAAGCCAAACGCAGAATCTCCTTCTATGCAAATGACAGTTTTGCTTGGATTTGCAATTTTGGCGGCAATCGCGTAGCCCAGACCAACCCCCATCGTTGCGTTCGTACCTGCATCGAGTTTCGATCGAGGGTGGGTTTCTGGGAAAGAAATGCGCGCCACGTCCATTGTATTTGCGCCCTCCGTCACCATCACTGTATCTTTGTCGTTTATATGCATCCGCATGAGCGCGTACACTTGGTTGTAATTGAGCTCTCTGCCTTTCAAGGACAACGATTTCTCCTCTCTATCGCGCAATCGCCGCTCATTCAGCATCACCTTTGACTCCAGCTCTTTGGAAAGTCCAGAGTATCTGTAACCCCGTAGCCCCTTTGTAAGAGCCTGAACCGTCAACCCAATATCACCACACAATGCGAAATCAATTCCTCGGATATTGTTGTGGCCCAATTCTTCAGGCGAAGTATCAATCTGAATGAATGTTGCGTCTGATTTCCATTTAGGCGTTTCCCCAAAGTGCAAAATCCAGTTCAATCTCGCGCCAAAGACGAGGACAACGTCGGCAGTGCGTAAGGCCAATGACCTCGCAGACGATACGTTGAGGTAGTGAGAGTCCGGTATAATGCCCTTTGCCATGGGAGTTGGAAGAAACGGAATTTGAAACTTCGTTACGAATTCACGCAAGGATGCTGAGGCGTCAACGCATCCCTTCCCAAAGACGCAAAGTATACGCTTATTCAAACTTTGACGCAAATAACGAACAACTTTATCCACTACTAAGGGATCGGGAGAGTACCGAATATTCGGTATCGCCTTTGCAATAGGATTTTTGTCCTCAAGTTCCTCAGAAATAAGATCTCCAGCGATATCGACGTAGGAAACACCTTTGGAACCCAGTAGCGACCTTCGTGTGGCCTCGTAGATAACTGAATCGATGTTTCTAGAGTTCAATTTGGCTGCAAACTTGACATAAGGTTTTAGTAGGCTCACTTGGTCCAATTCTTGAAACCCACCCTTGTACTGATCCTCACTGCTCCCTGCAAACACTATCAAGGGCCACCTGTTTGACATCGCATTGTATATGCCTGCCAAGGCATGAACAACCCCTGGGCCTCCGACCACCAAAAGAACGCCAGGCTTTCCAGTGAGATAACCATACGCGGACGCAGCATAAGATGCCGCTTGCTCGTTCCTGAACCCAATGAATTTAATCCCACCATCCGCTATAAAAGCATCAGCTATTTCAACGATTGGTATTCCTACTATGCCGAAGACAGTATCGACATCATATTCCTTCAGAAGCCTAGTCAGGTATCTCGGGAAACTGATCGTGGTTTGACGAGGATGATCGACCATACAGGCGGGGTTTAATTCTCCTCTCGCCCAACCTGATGAGATCATGGGCGATGAGATCCTGAACGATGATGTGCTATCCTTGATTTATCTTTATACAGTGATCTATACTTTTCGGAATGGCATCGGAATCTCGGACCGAGCTTCCGAAAAACAAAGACCGAGGAGAGTCCGCTGACCCGTTTAAAGCTCAATAGAGCCATTTGCGCTTCTATAAAAAGGCACGCCATCTCTTA
This sequence comes from Lachancea mirantina, assembly GCA_900074745.1. Taxonomy (NCBI): domain Eukaryota; kingdom Fungi; phylum Ascomycota; class Saccharomycetes; order Saccharomycetales; family Saccharomycetaceae; genus Lachancea; species Lachancea mirantina. The sequence goes on from LT598468.1 coordinate 599,029, forward strand.
CGTTTTGGGCTCCAAATAGCCATGCGACAAGTCTTTCCAGGCCTAGCCCGAAGCCTCCGTGAGGAGCGCTTCCGTTTTGACGAAGTGACAGATACCATTCCATCGACGGCATGTTCATGTTTCTTCTCTCCATTTCTTGTACTAGTAGTTCATAGTTATCCTCACGGATACTTCCGCCAACTATTTCGCCCATTTTTGGAACAACGAGATCGAAACATGCTACGGTCTTGCCGTCGCTGTTTTGCTTCATGTAGAAAGCTTTACAATCTCTTGGGTAGTCGATGACGAATACGGGAGCATTGAAGTATGAAGCTAGCCATTTTTCGTGCTCCGATTGTAGTGCTTGGCCCCACTGGGGTGGGAATGTGAATTTTTGAATCGAATCGTGCTGTTTTTCCAGCAAGGAAATGGCTTCAGTGTAGGTCAGTACAGGCCAACTTTTGTTGACGATATCTTCCCACAGTTTGATTGCCATTTCGGGCGATTCTGCGCCTTCCTGGGGCACTATTGTGGGGAATATCGAGGTTTTCTGTGCCAGACAGGACTGAACCACATGTTTGATACCATCTTCCACCAGCGACGTCAGAACGCGCACGTCGTCAACAAAACTGATTTCCGCCTCGAGCATCCAAAACTCGGACAGGTGTCGATTCGTGTCGCTTTCTTCGGCACGGAAACACGGTATGAGTGACCAACATCGCCCCAAGGCTAGGGCCAAGACTTCGAGATGCAGCTGGCCCGAGACCGTCAAATACGTGGATTTCCCAAAATACGAATTGACGTCCGAGTTCCCCTTCGAGCTTTGAGCATTGACGGAAAACAGTTCCCCTGCGCCCTCACAGTCTGCCGCAGTTAAAATTGGTGGGTTCGTCTTAGTAAAATCTCGAGATGTAAAGAATTCAGAAAGTGAATTTTCCACTATACTGCGAAACCGCAGCAAGGCGCCTAAGTAGTTGGATCGGTGCTTCAACGTAGGCAACGTTCGCAAGAATGCTAAAGTGTGATATTTCTTCTGTAGTGGATAATTTTCAGGAACAGAGCCCAAGATTTTCAAATCATCAGCTTTCGCTTCGAGTTCGAACGGTTGTTCACGGGTTGGTGTCGGTTTCCAAATTGCCTCTGCAATTTTTAACGATTGGCCAGTTCTCAACTGTTTGAGTATGGTGCCGTCTTGGCGCGGGACAACGATTTTCAATGTCTGCGATGACGTCCCGTCGCTCAGATCGATAAATGCCATTTTCTTCAATATCCTAACGGACTTGATCCAGCCCTGAACCTCTTTAACAGTGGCAGAAGGGCTTTTCGCATAGCGTAACAGATTCTTGACGGTGAGGGGCCCATGCATTGATCTTGTTATGACGTTGTGGTTCTTCTTTCAGAATAAGAAAAACCAGCCAGATACGTTACTGAAAATTATCACCAAATCACGAGACTCGACTACAAGGTAACGGCATTGCTGTGTTCAGGATGAGGACGTTTTCGAGCTTTGTAGATATGTAACCGTAGTTCCATGAGCTTGTCTGGTATAAATTCGGACTCTGATATCGTTCTTTGACATCCCTGTGGACATTCGACCGGTCGACCTGCACTTCTTAATCTTTCAAAATGCATGCGTAGTGGTTCCGCATCGACAACATGGCCACATTTACGGGAGATCAAAGGTTGCCGAAAGAAGTCCTGGCTGATAGGGCATTTGAGCTCTATTTGGCCACCCTCGACTTTAATTTCATCGTTTGTATTGTTGTCGTCTGGGATCACACTCTGAGGGTCTTGCAAAATGAAAGGTAACGCCGTGATAAGCTTTTTCAAATCATTAACAGGCGGCATAAACGCGGCAGGGTCTTGCTCAAGAAGTTGTTTAGTCTCTGAATACACGTTAGCGAGTTTAGGAGCTTTAAGAGTACCGTTTCTGTAGTCGTCCCAATTTTCCAATGTCAAAGGTTCAATTTCGGAGTTTTGGTTCTTGTAAGATTCTTTAGTATCGTGGATGAGAGTGGCTTGTCGCAGTTCTCGCGATTGCGCCCTTATCAATTCATCGTACGCGTTTTGCAAAGGTCTCAAGTCGATCGGTTGGCCCAGCATCGCGATTTCTTTGATCACTTCGTAAAATTCAGATTGCACGATATCGAACATCGACGAATGGCTTACAGGTCTCCAGCGCTGTAAAGAGGTTTGCGGATGTAGTGGCAGTGTGTCTGGTAGCGCAGAATCGAAGTCTTGAGTCATTGGGGCGGTGCGTGCCTTGATTTTGGTTTAAGTTCTTGGTTTGACTTCTACGTGTTTGGGCATCGCTGGTGAAATTTCAGATCATCACCAACTGCACCATAGCGAAAACACAGGTTCAATTAGATATACAAGGGCCAACTGGAAGGTGGTATGGACGAAATAATAGTGCTACAAGCGCTGTACGCTCTGTTATTGCAAAATAAATCAAGTAGGGTGTCGCTGGTGCGACTCCAGACGGAAATTAATGAAAACCATCTATTGAGCAGATTGGTGCCAAGTACTGGAAATCAAGTGCTTTCAGTACACGATATCTTAGAGACGATCAAACGATTGTTCCCGAAGCAAACCTCACTCACAGAGGGCCAAATTACGTTCTACAATTTACAACTCGCAGAACTGCGAGAGATGTTGTTCGAGATGTACCATGCTAGCCGAAAACGCCTACAAAACGAGATTCACGCGCTCGAGACTCGAATAGACCCGTTGTTGGAACACAAAGCGACGTCACAACGTACCCGATTGCTGGAGTTGTGTCGTGACACTTTGTTGAACAAATTCCAGGACCATGGGCACGCGGCCATCTACGAGGAACTTGTCGAAAACAGCGCTATTAAGCAACCGTTAAACCTTGATGGAATTCGGACGCAGACGCCAACAAGCATTCTGGAATTACAGGCATGGCTTCAGTTATGCGTCGCAAATACGACTTTATTACATCGCACTGGGTCGCCGGGGTGGAAAGCGGCGCGTGCAAGCCAAAAGGAACTTGAAGAGACGATTGCTTTTGTAAGGAGCGTGCTCGAGTGACGACAGCACAAGCGTAGCACCAGCGGTAAGAGGCATACCAGTAACGGGCATACAGTTGGGACACACACGATTAATTAGGTACACATTATACGTATAAAAAGCCGGCACACGCAACACACACGCGAGTAGCACGGCACACGCACTGAGACACTCACAAACACACGAACACACACACACACTCACACACGCCAGCACAAGTAGTAATCAAGCCCAACGGGACAAACACGAACGGAAAATAAAAATTGGAGGACAACCGATGAGGGTGAGGCGGGAAAGAACTTTTCGGGAGCGTACGATAACGTACGGGGTACTTCCTTTTCTCTTAAATCCACCGCTAGCTCGGACACACACACCGAGCCAGCAGTAGGTTTGAACGGGAAAAAACCAAAAAACCCACACACGGGTACGTAGCAGCACGTGACCGCTGTCGGTCACGTGATCGATCGATGTAAACTCCGCCCCTTATACCCGTCTAATCCCGCGCTCACTCGCACACGTGTAAGCCCCGCGTCTTCGCTCCTAGATCAACGTAACGCTGCAAAGGCGGCTCTGCGAAGCTCTTTAGAACTTCTGCAGACCCTTTTGTCTCGCCATCCACTTCTTGTATAGCATTAGGACAATGATGGCGATGGCAGTCAAACCAACAAGAATAAAGACTAAGATAACTCCACCTGGCAACATTTGTATGAGTATGTGTGTCGAGTACAACCGCGATTAGAATCCTTTTCGAGTTCTAGGTGTTCCGGTCAACTGTAAAAAGCCTTATAGGTGTAACCTGAATTTCCGGGTTTCTTCGTCTTTTATATACCAGACCAGGGATGAAAAACCTTCTCAAGACTTTCCCATACCTATTTGAGACTTATTTGGGCCTGACTGGACGACGTCCCTGCGACTCAGTCTAGGTAAATTGCCCAATGGGCACCCCGAGGAAAACAAACATACGAGGATAGATTTCTGCCTGGTTACAAATATTCGCTCGGAAGCTCCTAGACAATGTCGTGAGAGGGGTTGTTTACGTTTCCCAGACAGAGTCGGAGCACGCATGTTGCCCGAATGGTTGCCATTAGCTCAGAATGAAGCGCAGCGCTGCTTGGCAAGCCGCGCCGCCTGCGTGGCTTTCTGCGCCTGACGGATGCGTGGCAGGCACCTGATTGGGACCCGGAGCCAGCTGATTAACAGATGCGGGAGTTCCGTTTGCCGCAGCGAATACTAAGGGCCGTCTCCGTGCGGGCCGAAGCGGCCGCAGGGCGGCAGACGTAAGGGGGTGTTCGGGTGTTGCGAAGTGAGAAATGAGGAGGACGGGTAACCATAGGCAGGTCACGTGCTGTAGCAAGCGGGGCAGAACGTGACACGTGGTCTTGCTCAACCGTGTGAAGTTACTCTAAAGTTGCCGAGTCACGTGCTTGTGGTTTTATCTGTGCACGTGGTGTCCCGCGCTTTAAGTCATCTCGCACGAGACATCGCGTCCCAGTTTTGTTTTTCATCTTTTCTGCAAACAGTAAGGGTGGGCCCCTTCCCACAACAACAACAACAACACATAACCACAAGCACTTCTCAGTTCACGAAAGTCAAGCGGATTTCACGTCAAGCGTTTGATCCCGCTACTATTGCTTGTTTTTCAACCCGAGAAACGTGAAAAGACAACCCACACGGTGCCATGTCGCTGAAAAAGTGGAAAAAAATCGAACTTTTGGACCTCGCAGACAAGCTCGACATCTACGTGTCGCAGTCCTCGACCAAGGCCAAGATCGCAGACAAGATCCAAGAGTACCTGGAGTTACTCGAAACGCCTCTGGACCTCCAGGAGTATCCGGAGCTCGCCACGTACTACGAGAGCGTGAGCACGAGCGACGACGACGACGACAACAACAAGATCGCAGACACAATTGTGTCTGCGAAGTTGGAGACCAGTGAAGAAGAAGCCGAAAACGATGACGAAGAAGAGGAGGCCGAGAACGATAATGAAGACGACGGAGAAGCCGGCGAGGGCAAAACTGGGTTTGCATGGACTTCGTCGCTCGATTTCAGCCGCATAACCCCAGCCGAAAGCCCGTTTGCGTTCAAGTTCCACGAGTTTTTGCAGGACGTGCAGGAACGTGCGCGGGAAGCCAACGAAAACTTGCAGGACGCACTTTCGACCATCCCAGCGGTCGATGCCGTTTTTATGGCGATCGAGTTCTACGTGTACGTGGTCGCGCCACATGTCAAGCTGGCGCCTTTTTCACACGCGCCCCAGGTGGTATTTTCCGTTGGATGGCGCGAATTTGCGTCGTTGATCTTGTTTTGGGCCGGCTGGTCCGTCGCGGTACCGGCTTTGGTCGCTTACTACGTGAATTTCATCCGCTACGATCTGCCCGACATGAACGTGGACCCGATGGTGTTTCACGTGACCAAAGCGCTTTTGGCGTTGTTGGTGTCCAAATGGCAGCCCTCGTTTGCGAACGAAGCCGCGTACACGGTCAAGGACGTTTCGGGTAACGTTTCCGCTGCGGACGTTGCCGCACATTGGTTCCGGTTCGCACTCATCGAATGGAAGCTGCAGCTTGGACTTTTGCCCTTTGTATTGGCCGTGGCAGGTTGTGCCCTGTGCCTTTACGTGTTGTGATATTATGTAGATTAGTGTAACGTGTCGCGAGCGCATGCGAACGCATGCGAGCGCAAGTAACATTAAAGATTGGGTGTGATTCTGACGTGGCGGTCACGTGACGCGCCCCTCCTCAGAAGCACCCACACCCAGATCGTCTCGCAACTCGTCCACCAGATCCTCGGCCTCGGCGAGGATCGAGTGCGCGATGTCGTGGGCCCCGTCCAGAATCGAATGGAACCAGTCCGGCTTGGGCGGTGACGTCATCGAGGGGGGCGACGGGTCCGTCTGCAGTGACAATCGTGCTGACGCCGACAACGTCGACGTCGTCTGCGCCCCCGCTTCCGCCCCCGCTTCCGCCCAATTCCACAGCTCGTTGTAGGCGCTGTCGGGGTAGCGCTCCCTCAAAGCCGGCACGGACTCGTGCCACGCGCGCGGCAGCGCGCGTTGCGCCCACGCGTCGTCTCCAGCCCCAACCGGGTACTGCCACGACCCGTTGTTGGCGGCCACGGTAGCTACCTGCAACGTATCGCACACCAGCTGGTACACTTCCAGGTTCGAGAACGGCGCAAGATACCCGGTCCGGCCGCGCACCGCGTGCGCGGGCAGTCGGGCAACCGCTTCCTCGAAGTACGGCCCGAGTCCCAGGAAGAACGCCCGCATGTCTGGGTGCGTGTTGTTGTAGCCGTGCATGCCGAACTGGGATCTGCCCTGTGCGCGCAGCAGGGCCAGCTCGCGTCGCGTAACGACGTAGTAGCCCGGCTCCGGCACAATCCACAGCGGCGCAATCCGGTACCCGTACGTGTGAGCTTCCGATCCGCGGAACTGCCACTCCCGCGGCATCTCGTCCCGGAGATACACCCGGAACCCCCGGGAGCCGCGCAGCGCGGCCTGCAGCGCGGCGTGCACCGCGGCAACCCGCGCAGGGTCCGAGACCCGGATCGCGTAGTTGACCCCGTGCACCACGTAGCTGAGGTCGCCGCCCCGCACGGTCTCGTCTAGCAGCTCTTCCCACACCACGTACCGGCCGGAAGCCGCGTCCGCGACGTCGACGGTGGACATGCCGTGGTCGCTGACAACGACCAGATTGCCGCGCACGCCGCGCGCCCGCGCCCGTACACCCCGCCACAGCTGTTCCAGAAACCGGTCGATCCGCTGCAACTCCGCGACCAGCTGCGGCGACATCTGTGCTCCGTGCGCGTGCGCAAACGTGTCCGCGGCAGGCACGTACGCGAGCAGCAGCGCGGGCGGCGCGGGCATGTCTAGGTACGCCAGGACGCGGTCGAGCTTGTCCTCGAGGGGCTCTTGGAGCCAGAACCGCGCGCGGTACGCGGGCTCCCGCGTCCCGTCTGGGTTCCATTCGTCCGGGTACACGGTTTCGCTGCCGGGCCACATGTGCGTGGCCGCGGTGGCGTTGCCGCCGGCGTTGCCGCCGAGCGACTGCTGCACGGTCTGCCACAAAGGCGTGCCGCCGCGCCAAAACGCCGGGTCCTGCGGGGTGTCTGTGTGCGCGAACGCGCGCTGTAGCTCCGGGTCCCAGAACCCGTTGCTCACGATCCCGTGCTCGCTCGGGTACAGGCCTGTCACCAGGGACCAATGGTTGGGGAACGTCTGCGACGGGAACTGGGGCAGCATGTACGGGGCCGTGAGCGCGGCGCCGGGGCCGGGGCCGGGGCCGGGGCCGTCCTCGGCCGCGGAGCCGTTGCCGCTGTAGAGCGCGCACAGCCACGGCGTCGTCTCCGCGCTTACGTACGCCGGGTGGAACCCGTCCAACGAAACCAACACGGTGAGCGGGGGGGCGCCGGAGCCCGGGGCGCCGCCCGGGGGCGGCCCCGGGGGCTCCTCAAGGGGCTCCCCAACGGGCGCCCCTAGGGGTCCTACTGCGGGTCCCCGCCCGGACACCGCCCGCACCGTGAGCACGGTGGCGCCTGCTCCCACCAGGGCCACTACGGCGGCCCGCTTCGCGACCCGCTTCGCGACCCGGCCCCAGTCCTTGCCCCCCTGCGTCAGCTCCCGCCACTCGGGCAGTTCGCCCCCGGGGGCCTCGGGGCCCCCGGGGGCTCCCCCCGCTCGCCACTGCTGCAGTTCGATCCCCGCCGCGGTTTCGTCCCTCCCCACGCCCACCCCTCGCCGGAACCACCACAGACGCACCCGTCTCCGCTGCCGGCCCCACCACCCGGCGCCTCGGCCCGCTCCGGCCCCGTTCGCAAAATCCCACTCGTCTACGTCAAACCGCTCGTCTACGTCAAAATGCTCGTCCTCGTCTTCCATCGCTAGTACCCTCTCGGTTCTCTTCGAAGCAACGTATTACGATCTCCCACGTAGCCTTCCCGCGCCGCTCTTACGTGCTGCACGACCTCTCTTCTTTCTTCTTCTGGCACGGCTATCTCGAATAAGCAAAGCGACCGCTGGAACAAGAAAGAAAGCAACTTACGCAATAGTCCGCAACTCGAAGAAGAACCGAGCGCATAACGCACTGCTCAATATGCATTGTGGCGGTTTCTTTTTCGCTCGGCGCGCTTCCCGCGCTGTATAAAAGGGCGCGTCGCACGCCGACGACGACCCGTGCTGGTCCACAAGACACACACGGTCAGTTTCTCTACGTCTCGCTACGTTTCGCTGGTTTCGCTAGTTTCGCTAGTTTCGCCCGTGTACAAACTCTACAAGCTCACAAGAGAGCAGGTCCTGCATACTTTGCCCGCCAGCCGCACGAAACCCCCTGGTCGGTCCATTTCGTTCCACTTCGTTCCATTCCGTCCCGCCGCAACAATGACAAACGCAATCGTCGAAAGTGCTGAGCCCGACAGAGCGTCGATGCCAAGCCTCGCTGACGTACTCCCCTCGTTCCGGCTCGACGGTCACGTGACCGTCGTCACCGGCGGGTCCGGCGGTCTCGCGCACACCCTGTGCCAGGCGCTGCTCGCGCAGGGCTCTGAGCTCGCGCTGCTGGATATCTCCGTCGACAGACTCGAGTACGCGAGGCTCGAGCTGGAAGAGTTTGCGCGCTGTAACAAGCTCGGCGAAGTCCGGGTCTCCACGTGGCCCTGCGACATCGGAGACGCGGCCATCGTCGATGAGGTCGTGCACGCGATCCCTCTCAAGCACGACGGAATCGTGCCCGACAAGCTCGTGCACACCGCCGGGTTCTGCCAGAACGTGCCCGCACACGAGTACGACCCCAAGGCCGCGGAAAACCTGGTCCGCGTCAACCTCATGGGCTCGCTGTACATCTGCCAGTCCATGACGAAGCAGTTGCTCGCGAAATGCCGGCGCAGACGGTCCGTGTCGTCGGAGTCGCGTGAGGCCGGCGAAGCGCTGCCCCAGCTGCCCAACGCCTCGTTCGTGCTCATCGGGTCGATGTCCGGGTGCATCGTCAACACGCCGCAGCCCCAGGTCGCCTACAACATGTCCAAAGCGGGCGTCATCCACATGGTCCGCTCGCTCGCCTGCGAGTGGGCCCGCTACGGGATCCGCGTCAACTCCATCTCGCCCGGCTACATCGCCACGGCGTTGACCAAGAAAGTCATCTCGGGGTCCCAAGAGGGTGCTGCGTTGCAGCAGGAATGGACCAGCCGCGTGCCCATGGGCCGCATGGCCGAGCCCCGCGAGTTTGTCGGTGCCATGCTCTACCTCCTGAGCAGCACCGCCTCCAGTTACACTACCGGCGAGAACATGGTCATCGACGGCGGCTACGTGTGCTGGTGAACCCCGCATCGGCATCCACTTGCGCTTCCCACGCTCATTGTAAATTAGCAACTAGTATAGAACATTTCCCACGATTTTTTGTATAACTCCCAAGATTTAATCGCCATCACTACATCACGCTGCACCCGTCGTCGACGCCCGCAGGCGCGAGTGCCTCGACGCGTCGTACCATTTTTTCAAACGCTTTGTCAACGCCGGTGTCGTATTTCGCACTACATTCCACGAACCCGGCACCGAGTCTTTCGGCCAACCTTCGACCCTCTTGTTCCGTGACACGTTCGTTGCCGCCGGACCAGCCGCCGCTCTTGGCGTCACGCAAATCGATCTTGTTGGCCACCACCAACGTGGCAATGTCTCTGAACTCCAACTGATCGTTCACTTTATCTCGTATCACACTCACTACATCAAAGCTCGCCCGGTTCACGCAACTGTAAACTATCATGATCCCCTGAATCCCGTTCAAGCTCTTGTTATTCAGCACCGAAACGTCGTCCTGACCCGCTGTGTCGCATATCTCGAGCGAATAGTTTAGTTTACCGACTCTCAACTGTTTGCTGAACTGGTTCTCCGTCGTAGGGTAGTACGACTCCACGAAATGCGATTCCACGAATTGGACCGTGAGCGACGTTTTCCCCACATTGCGCGCTCCCAACACGGCGATCTTACAGTATCGACCTCCGCGTCGTGTCGAGTCTTCCATGTTATATACTCGACGTTGTTCGGAGTATTCTAGCGTTTACTGTCTTAAAGATCGATCATTGAAGATTTTAGCATTTCTAAAATTTTTCAAATTTCTACTACTAGAGTTCTGCGAGTTGAATACCTGCTAAAGATTTTGACCAGAAAAAGAACAATAAAAGCGTTAAACCGTTGGTTTGGGCACGTCAATTAACCTTTGGGATCTGCAGAACACACTTGGACGTTGCAATAGCTTCTTTCAGGGTTCAAATCTGAGCATTTTTGGGAGTTTTTTTGTGAAGTTATTCGACTAGTCCTACTGGCTTTGTCTAGCGAAACAAGGAGCTTTGGTGCCTCAATTGAGTTCAGACCACGTCTAAACACTTAGCACTCTGTGTTTGAGTGAGATTAGATATTTAAATCTGAGGGCAAGGACACTTTTCGCATATATTCAAGACGGGTATGTCGCAATTCACAGGTTTTGGCGTTGAAGTCGAGCTTAAAGATGGGAAAGTCATAAGTGGTAAGGTGGCAAAGGCCAATAGCAAGTCTTTGACGCTGTCGGATGTTGTATTCAGCGACGGAGGCGTTTCTCAGGTTTTCAAAGTAAAAGCTTCACGTCTGAGAGACTTAAAAGTTGTGAGCACGCCTCGTAAAGAGAATCGTAAAAAGCAAAACAATCCCAGCCCGCCCCAGGGAGACTGGCAAGATGATGATGCGGCCCAGATCAAGCAACAAACTGATTTTGACTTTGAGGGCAATCTACGCATGTTCAACAAACAAGACGTTTTCGCGCAACTACGAGCGCAGGACGAAACCGAAGTAAGCGATCGGCTCGTGTCCCATAACAAACGGGAACGTGATCCAGAGTCCAAGCTACAACCGGACGAGCTGGTTTTGCCCAATGCAAAGCAGGACAACTGGGACAATTTGGAAGAAGAATCGGCGCAGTCGGAATATTTACCTATAACGAAGTCCATCAACATAACACATTTGTTGCAAGGTGCCGCTGCAAATAACAAAGCTGAATCAAATGGAGCAGCAGTCGAAGACCATGTACTTTCGCAATTGCAGAAAGCGCTTTCACGTACGGGATCCGTGTCACGGCCCGCAGAGTTTACCGTTGAGGGAACCAAGTCACCTGTACCTTGCGCTACACCTGTGCAACTTTTGGAAATCGAGCGTTTGTGTGCCGAAAGGTTCTGTTTCTCGCCTAAGCTCTCCTTGGAACATTGGGCCGTTCACATGTCTCGCTTTGTAAAACAGAGACTGGGCGGTCGCGTGCGTTTGCACGCGTGCAATACAAATCCCGAACCGCTAGTCGTGGTGCTGGCTGGTGACAACAGGTGTGGTACGCGCGGGGTCGCGTTGGCACGCCTGCTGTGCCAGTCGTCGCTTGTGCGAACCATTGCGCTTTTCACAAACGAACCCGAGGACTCAGAACTTCGCGACCAAGTCGCTCTTTTTCAGTTGTGCGGTGGTAAAGTGGTTGACTCCGTCTCGGGACTGAATGCCATGCTGGACAAACTGAACTCTCCGGTTGAGATCGTCATTGACGCCATGCAGGGATTCGACTGCAGCTTGCAGGACCTGTGTTCTGCGTCGGGCGATGAACGTCGTGTCGACAAAATGATTCGCTGGTGTAACGAACAACAATCCGTATACTCCTTGGACATTCCAAGCGGTTACGACGCTGGCAGTGCGCTGCCCGCGTTCCCAGTCCAGGTAAAGCCCTCGATGGTCATTTCGATGTGCTGGCCCTTGGCCGGCCTGTTCAATTACGTGAGCCAGCAACCCGAGAACAGCATAGAATTGTACCTCGTCGACGTCGGAGTTCCTCAAGCGGTTTACGCACAGCGTAGTGCTCTACGGAAGTTTCAAATTCCTGATTTGTTCACGACGGAAGGCGTTATTCAACTGGAATAAAAAGTACGTCTAACTACATGTAAAATTACAAATACAATTCTGTGTCTTGGGCTACAAAAGACCTCTGCAGGACTCTCTGCAGAATCTCAGGCGATCCGTTCAGAAAGTGCTGGTACTTGAACAGGTTTGAACGTGGTGTCGTTATCCCAGGCTAGTGATCCAAGCACGAGCAGTGGTTAACGGGTTGAAGCCACGGAGAGTGTACCCATCGTGTCAAGTGATTCAGATAATTATTACAGTCAACCTGAACAACGGTAGATATCAGTTGCGAGCTGGGGTATTATTCAATGCTCAGGGTGCCAGAATCCCACTGGTTTGAGCAATAGATTTTTAAAAGGTATTAAACCCGTTTCACGTGAAAAATTGATATGCGATAATGTAAGGCAAACAAAGACTGCTCTACAGGAAACTTTAGTTGATAAAGTGTTCGAAAACCGACGCATCCTAGCGGCTGAGTCTGCAATCAACCAGATCCGGTGCTGACCACTTTATTTCTTGTTTAACAGATCTTGATAGAACGAACTTACGGTGAATGTTGTCGTCACGTGGTCGTAGTGACAAAATCCAATGAGATAATATAATGGATCATTTGAATCTGATACACTGGGAAGCCATAGAAGGCAAATAATCCAAGTTGTGACCATGATATCGCCACGCTACTGCAATTGAGCCACTAGTAATAAGCTGAGCAAAGAAGGTATTTAAAAAGTTGATATTACTTTGGGACGTAAGCTCTTGAACTGACATATTTTTTCACCAAGAACTAGAGTTGAACTCTTGAAAAATTGCCCACTACGGACGTTGATACTACTCAACAAAAACTCAAGACCATGAAGTAGAGCTTTCTACAACTTTAAAATTACGGGATTTCAAATATGAACCTTGTCGGCCTTCAAGAAATCATCTCTCATTTAGTCGGAGATGGATTTATAGTGCTTGACGTGCTTGGTGACATACTTTGATAGCAGGTAGTCATTATGAACTATGGCCCAACTCACATTCCTTTACCCAAAAACACGACTCATCGGCACTGAAAGAGCTTTGTGACTGTTCCAAAAAAGTCGAGCTATTGAAGGTGCTCCAATGCGATACGCTTCAAGCACGTAGAGTATCGCAATTGATGATAAGTCGGCTAGCCGTTGTGTAATTTGAGGTCTCAAGGGCTACATATGGCGGCAATATACAGGTCTCTGTTGCTTCGCGAAGCAGCTGTCATAGTAAACCGTATTGCTAAGTGCTAACGCCATTGCTACGAACTGACGTTACTCACTGAGTACTCATTCGTATCCAGCGATAATTTGGATTGGACTCATTCATTACCCGGTCACGTGCAGTGAGCGACTCGTGTTTATCGTTTTAACGGTGATTTGGCTGTAGCAAGAATGCCACCACATATTTGTGAAGCTATAGCATCAATTTGCTGTTATGGATTACTCAAATCCCACTGTCACATCGTATATTCGAGTAGCAGGTGCACTCTCAGTAGCATCCTACGAAACAAGTCTGGCGATTGAGCACTATTCACGGGGCCTTTCCTTGAGTCATTATTGACGGTAACGAAAATTTCCTCAAGTCGATTTTTCAACCCGGAATGAAGCCGCTTCAAATTACTCTGTTTTTCGGGTCCTTCGTACATGGCGACCAACAAGAACCCTCTGTATCCATAAAATTTTTCGAATTATCGAATTTCATTAAGGCAATCAGCTGCCATTATTGTATCCCCTAAAGCTTCAACCTGAAGTCATCAAGAACCCAGTTCAATAATCCGATAAAGCTTGGTTCAAGAAGACTTGTCAAAGTGTGGAACGCCCGAAATTTCCGAAGATATTTTTGATCCTGTTTTGTTAAGGAGCGGTTTGTCGACGCAGTCATATCGAAACCATGGGAGCGTGTTGCAGCTGTGCTAGCGACTCTCGAGACGATGCCAGTGTGATGCCAATAGCTGAAAATGAAAGGGAAGCAGTTACTTCGTTGCTAGGGTATCTGGAGGACAAGGACCGGTTTGACTTTTACACGGGGGGTCCTTTGAAAGCGCTGACCACATTGGTGTATTCCGACAATCTAAATTTGCAAAGAAGTGCAGCCCTCGCTTTTGCAGAAATCACTGAGAAATACGTGCGTCCCGTGAGCAGAGAGGCTTTGGAGCCGATTCTGATACTGTTACAGAGCAGTGACCCACAGATTCAAGTTGCAGCGTGCGCTGCGCTTGGAAACCTCGCTGTTAACAACGAAAACAAGATTTTGATAGTCAACCTGGGAGGGCTGGAGCCTCTCATAAGCCAGATGATGAGCAACAACGTGGAAGTGCAGTGCAACGCTGTGGGGTGCATTACGAATCTGGCGACGCAAGACGACAATAAGGCCAGAATAGCACAATCCGGGGCGCTGGTGCCTCTGACAAAGCTTGCCAAATCGAAGAATATACGGGTTCAAAGAAACGCCACGGGCGCGTTACTGAATATGACCCATTCCGGTGAGAACCGCAAGGAACTCGTGAACGCGGGTGCTGTTCCAGTGCTTGTGTCGTTGTTGTCCTCAACGGATGCCGATGTCCAATACTATTGCACGACGGCGCTATCGAATATAGCGGTTGATGAGTCTAACCGGAAGAAACTCTCGCAAACGGAACCCAGACTTGTGTCCAAGCTTGTGGCGTTGATGGACTCACCGTCCGCAAGGGTCAAGTGCCAGGCTACGTTGGCTCTGAGAAATCTGGCCTCCGATACTGGGTATCAACTCGAGATAGTGCGCGCCGGCGGACTGCCCCATCTCGTAAACTTGATACAGAGTGACTCGATGCCCTTAGTGCTCGCGAGTGTCGCCTGTATTCGGAACATATCTATCCATCCTCTCAACGAAGGTCTCATTGTGGATGCTGGCTTTCTGGAGCCCTTGGTTAAACTTCTCGACCTTAAGAACTCTGAAGAGATTCAATGCCACGCGGTCTCGACTTTGAGAAACTTGGCTGCGTCTTCGGAAAAGAACAGACAAGACTTTTTCGAGAGCGGAGCGGTCGAGAAATGTAAAGAGATGGCTTTGAATTCGCCCGTCAGTGTCCAGAGCGAAATTTCGGCTTGCTTTGCGATACTTGCCTTAGCCGACAATTCGAAAATTGAGCTTCTGGATGCAGACATTTTGGAGGCTTTGATTCCGATGACGTTTTCAACCAATCAAGAAGTGTCGGGCAACGCCGCTGCAGCATTGGCGAATCTCTGTTCGCGGATCAACAACTACACTAAGATTATCGAATCATGGGAAGCTCCTGGCGATGGAGTACGTGGGTTTTTGATCAGATTTTTGGAAAGCAAGTACGCTACGTTCGAGCACATTGCGCTATGGACCATTTTGCAACTCTTAGAAAGCCGTGACGAGACCGTCTTGGGCCTAATCAAGGGAAACAAAGAGATTGTGAAGAGAATACGGAAACTGTCCGAGTTGAATTATGAAAGCGCACAACGGGCATCGGCTGCCATGAGTTCACCTACATCCCAGACCTCTGAACAATATGATGATGCAGGGCTCGAACTCTACAATATCACTCAGCAAATTATTCAATTTTTGAACTGAGCTGTGAAGTCACGTATTTTTTAACGCTCCTACAAAATGTTATCGGCATTAGTGTAAAAGTAATGGGGGACCACAACCCAAGGACCAAGAGTGTTCAAATCCGCAGTTAGCTGGGAGAAAATCAGGTGAATAATCGCACGGGGTCCTGTCGTCGGAAGCGTGCGCCAGGGGCCGACAGAACCTCCCAGAAACCGCCTAAGAACAATGAGTCTCTGCGAAAATAAAGGAGACGAAAAAAAGCAAAATATTAATCACAAAATGCATAGCATGTTTCAACAGTAATTGGGCAAAGACATTCTTGCCATTAAGATTGTTTGATTTTTTTTATCGAGACCTCGGAATTTTGTGTGTAAGCGGTGTATAATCGAAAAATGTACTTTTAGTCAAATGTAAAAAGATTTTTATTATGATTAACATAAAAAGGTCCTACCCGGATTCGAACCGGGGTTGTTCGGATCAAAACCGAAAGTGATAACCACTACACTATAGAACCAATAATGTGAAGTTTTCGAGAGTTTAGTTGTTTATAATCCATTTCCAACAAGACTGTAACTCGCACGAGACGCGTGGCGTATGAAGCAAGCCGAAGTTCCATATAAGGTGTCAGTTATTCTCAGCATTGACCTTGACAACTGACTTATCTAATTCGTCTCAAGCATCCAAACTTACAGCAGAAAGTTTTTTATGAATTGAGACTAGAAGTCCAGATATATCTGGAAATCTTTAATGTGCTACCACTAACAAATTTTAGAACAAAAAATGACATTTAATATACAATAACATCGTCGAAAGTCAACTAAAAGCACAAGGGCGGCGTTCAACTTAAAAGCAGAAACGGCAGCGTCGGGTCATGACTCGAAAAAAAGGAGAAGTGATACAATGGAAAATAGATAGTACAGCGACAGCAAGTTCGGGAGAGTAGAAAAGTCGCAAAAAATAAAACCACCTGCACGGTTGTAGCGAAAGAATGGGGATTTGGGAAACAAAAATAAAGGTAATAAAATCGAGTAGGAAAATCAGATAAATTGAGTGTCCATAAATGCAAGGTATGCCGCGAAAAAAATGGTTTGTTTCGAACGTCCCACGCAGGCTTCTTCTGGTTCATCAAAGCGGCGTTAACATGAGTCTCCGAGCTTCGTCTTTTTTTTTTAAGTGATTTCTCGAGCGGTGTCAAATGCAAGACATCTGGCAAGCGCGCACACGTCCGGATCTCGCTCATTTGCCGCTCATATACGTGACCTGCGCCATCTGGTCCTCGAGGTCTGGGATCACGATATCGGCGGGCAAATTGGAATCCTTTCTGAGTCTCCGGTAACGGAGACCCGCCTCCGTTGGGTCCAGCAGATTACGCTGTACCAGTCCAGTCCACGCGAAGCAGCGACGCATCGCGTTGCTGATTTTGCGGGCGCCACCGCCCGACACTAGCCAACAGTAGAAACAATATTCGCCGTACAAGATGACGAACGCAACCACGAATCCCAGCACTACGCACGCCAGGATGTGATTAGCGAGGGACTTGATGAAATTGGCGTCGTCAAGGTGCCAGGAGGAGCCCTGCGAGATCGAGAAGAACGAGTAAGTGTGTTTCTTGTAGTCGGCGGGCTGGAGGATCCGCACAACGCCGTCTGCGGGGACACCCCAGCGCTTGTATTGTTTCCACACCACGCTAACGAACAACGGGCCCGTAGAGAACATGATGGTAATGTAAGGCACGAGCCAGTTCCGATCGTAGTGTTTGAGCGAGGCCATCAGTTTCAGGAAGAACGGGTGACGTGGTACGGAACCCATCACGTCATTGGAGACGCCCGTAGGCGAAGTCTTCCGAACGAAAGCGGGCACCGTGAGCAGTGGATCCAACCGCCGCTCACACCCGTCGTCCAGGTCGATGTACACGCCACCATAGTGGGCGAGCACGAAATACCGAAGCGCATCTGCGCGCTCGATCGGGTACCGGTACCCGTCGAACGTGTCGAGGAACTCCGGGTAATACTCCTGGATGAAGTCACGTGCCGTAGCATCGGTCCATAGCTTGTACTCGTAGTCGGGGTGAAGGTCGATGCAGCGCTGCTGGCCCGCACGCCAGTGTTCTGGAATCTCTTCTGTCTTGTAGGTCTGGTGGATGATCTTGGGGATCAGTAGCGGTCTGTGGTCGCTGTCTGGGCTGGGATTCAACTCGCTGTTCTGGAGAGCGTCTTGGTTCGTGTCGTCGATCGCGAGTGTGAGCAGGTCGAACGTGAGGTACACGAGCACCACCACGATCGCGAGGTGCGAGTACAGCATGAACTTGAACTCTTTCCGCATCTCGGGAGGCTACTATCAAATTGTGTGTCTCTATCTGTAGTGTTTTGGGCTCTAAATTCTTAGCTCTGGTGCGAGAAACAAGACGGAGAAAAGCTTTACTGTGCTGCGGTCCGCTTCTTATGCGTCTGTGCTCTGTCCTGTTTTCTGTCTTCCCGTCGTTGTCGTTGTCGTTATCGTCGTTGTCGACTCGAGACGTTGGGGCTTTAGTATATATGCAAGAACTCAGAGATAGAAATAGATGCTGATAATTCCGTCACCTTGTTTATTGGGCTTGGCTGTGAGCATACCTGCCCCCCGCGTACTGGGGAACAGTGTGGGCCCGCATGGCGCGGGCCCACACAGCCCGGGAGGCTGAGAACCTGTGTGCCGGTATCGTGGTCTGTTTGTCTCTGCTACGCCTGGCAACAAAAGCAATTGGTGGACGGTCTTAGCGCAGCCGACTGACGTCGCCTCCACGGCCGTGAAAGGAGCGGATGTGGTGGGTATCTATTGGAGCCCAGAGGGCGAGTTTCCTTTTTCGATTTTCGTGGTCGCGAGCGGTCGCGAGCAGGAGCGGATTTCAAGGCGAAACTCGGGCGAAATAGGCGGGATTTAATTTTGGCAATTCGCGTCGCGCAGGCGAGAGAGAGCGCTGTAGGAGAGCTCAGAGACAGGGAGGGCCTTACAGGCGGAGAGCGCGCAGTGGGCACCGGGAAGAGTTTAATTGGGTTGATAGATGTGTGGGCGGAGTCTTTACAGAGATGATCAAGGGGGAACACACGTAAAGTTCTGGGTGTTTTGATCATGATGACGTGGGTGCCTGTTTCGATAGTGTATGGGTGGAGAGTTTCGGCGTTAGTGTCATCGGCCGTGGGGGTCTGGGCGTTGTGGGGAGCCGCCGAGGTTTTTGTGGCGCTTAGCCTCCCCGCCCCCTCGCGGGCCCCCTAAATCGTATATAAGCGCGGTGTTTTCGTCGGGGACCCCGTTCTTCTCGAGACCACTTTTGCCCACCACCGCCCATGTCCTTTGTGTATAACGATGTATATTTAGCAGACGAGAACGAGACTCTCTTGTCCAAATGGACGTGTATAGCGTGTGTATCCGGCAGAGGCAAGGACGACGACGACAGCAGCGATCCCGTGTATCTGCCGCCGCTGCAAAAGCCGCTCAAGGTATGTGCGATCCACCGCAAGACAGACGTCCAGGTACTAACCGCAATGCGCCCCGCAACGCACAGATATGCATTACGTTTGACTTTGGGGTCGCGGCACCGCTCCTCGAGCAACTGCTCCTAGAGCGCATACGCGCGGGGCTCACGCAATGCGGTGTGTTCTGGAGCGATATGGGGTACGACGTTCAGATCCGGACCGCGAGCCACGGCATCGATATTAGGCTCGAGTGCCGCGTGTTCGGCGTCATGAAAGTGCGTGCGCTGCTCGAACAGCCGCTCGCACACGCGAGTCACGCGGCGCATCACGTGAGCGTCGCCTCCGTCGACGCGCTGCATATTGCGTGCCTCTTTGCCGGAGTAGACTCCGCGGGTTCCAGCGCTGTGCTCAGGCATTGCAACGAGTACCTAGTATCGCTATTCTTGTCGCAACTTGAGTTCCAATTCCCGCTCGTATTCTCCAAATGGTCAAGGTCCCGGTTCTCGCAACAACAACGATCGTTGGGCCCAGTCTCCTACGCGCTGACGGGCAGCACGGAATTGATCCCACAACTCATAAAGATCATAAGCCGTGACACTACTGCTACCGCGTGTTACCAGGTGACACGGCTTGCGTCGCACGCGAACCTGCGCGAGCGCTTACAGAAATCCAAAAAACGTATGGAACCGTATCAAATCGTCGGATACGCGCGATGAGTAGTGCAGAACTTACATATTTTCGATCCTATATGAGAAGACTTGCGTCCTGGAAATACGCGTGATCGACCGCGCGTTTGGCACTAATTCTGTTGATCGGGTCGTAAGTGAGTAGTTTTTGCAACAGGTCTATTCCAACCGCGTCTAATGACGGCACAACTTGTTGCAATTCCTTAGGGTGCCATTTCGGGAATTTGGGTTTAAAATCCGGCAAATACACGATATCGGGCCACACAGTTTCATTCGGGGTTCCCAGGACCCTAAATATCTTGAAAATCTGATCAATCTCACTGTCGCCGCTGAAAATGGGTCTTCTGTTACACATCTCTGCGAAAATGCATCCGATCGACCATATATCGACGCCTGTCGAATACTGTTTTCCACCCAGCAACACTTCTGGTGCCCGATACCACAATGTCACGATCTCATGCGTGTAAGCACGCAATGGAACACCAAACGCGCGTGCGAGCCCGAAATCGCCCAGTTTCAAGTTCCCGTCTCTGTTGATCAACAAGTTCTGAGGTTTCAGATCTCGATGCAAAATACGATGCGAATGACAATACGCGATCCCTTTGCACAATTGCATCATGAATTTTTTGATGATTCCCTCACCAAGCGGTTGTTCCTTGGGTATCGATTCCATATACCGTTTCAGATCCAAGTCCAAAAACTCGAAAACCAAATACAGCTTGTGCGCGTCAGAGTGAACGATGTCGTATAGTCTCACGATATTGTCATCTTTAAGCTCTTTGAGCAAGGAAATTTCCCGAATAGCAGTACTGGGAACACCTTCGTCTTCACTCTCTAGTCGGATTTTCTTCAATGCCACGATTCGTTGCCCGTGTCTCAGATCAAGGGCCTTATAAACAACACCATAGGTACCTTCCCCGACTTTTTCGAGTCTTTTGTAGTTTGCCAGATCCGCCATGTTGTTCGAGAGGATTGATTGATATATCGCTAACAATCGCGAGAATTCCAATTACCTTACAAACACACCGTTGGCCTTGAAATTAATCAACTGTTACCGTTGAATTTGGATCTACATACATAGCTATCAAAAAATTCGAGACCTCCGCAAATCTAAGAACTTGAACAAAGTTCGAGGCCCTTCGTAGAAAACGATATACATCATATGAACTGCCCCGCCGGGCGAGAGGACAGATGGCAGCTTCACTGCTTCTTGGCTTGTCTTTCGGCCTTTTTCAAAGCTCTGACACGAATGCTCTTGTGGAACGAATAATTGATTCCGTTTGCCAGCTTGCTGTAGACACCCACGGTGTTTTCAATGACAAAATGGTACAAGGCGTGAGACCAGTAAGGTGTGATGGTAGCGTATCTTTCCTGGGCGCCACAACGTCTACCGACGTTCTTGAGCGTAGCTGCAACGAATTGAGCTGGGTTTGGAATCATCATGGACGTGCGCCGAATTTTGGACATAGCGCTGGTGACGAGGTATGACAATACAAGCTCAACGTCAACGTTCTGGCTCTTGAGTTCACCGGCAAGAGCAGCGGACCAGCCTTGTAGGAACGCTTTGGATCCTGAGTAAGTGGCCAAGAGTGGTGTGGGCAACAATCCACCGAAAGAGCCCATACTCAAGATGAGACCTCTACAGTGAGACTCACGAGCGGTCTTGACGATCAAGGGAGCCACGACTTGCGTGATTCTCAAAGTAGCAGTAGTGTTGATGGTGATGATGTCGCGCAGTTCTTTTTCTTCGGTTTCCAAGAACGGAACCGGAATACTGTGACTTTGACCAACGTTGTTTACCAGAATTGTAACGGGCAATCCCTCACAGGTCTCCTGAATAGCCTTGTAGTTGCTCTCGGAGTCGTCAGCGATATCCAAGGCAAGAACGGAAACCTCAATTTTGTATTTCCCGACCAATTCTTCCTTAAGGGCTTCCAACTTGGATAAAGTCCTGGAAATCAAAACCAAGTTAAATCCACGTTTCGCCAATTGACGCGCGTATTCTTTACCAATCCCATCACTTGCACCGGTAACCACACCGTATTTACCCTTATAGGCTCCATATTTCTTGAAACTGACACCAGGAAGAACAAACAAATCTGCAATCAAACTCGCAAGACTCAGCACCAAAGTTGTGGCTTTCAAAACACCAAGCGCGAAAACGGACCATAACAACACATCCGTCACTTTATTTTCTGATCTCAAAGCATTGAATTGTCTAGTAAAACTCATCTTGATGGTTCCTTGTATTACCTGTTTTTCATCAAGATGGGAATCCAAGTTTTTTAACCGAGTTTTCTTCAGTGAAAGCAGCATGTAAAGATCCCGCCAAAACACCAAAACTTGGCTGACTTATAGAAACCGTACAATTACAAATGAGTATTTAAATAGTGACACTGGCATTTACCGTACTCATCGCACTAACCTCGTGGAAACTTTTCTCCCGACTTCTCCCTGTCGGACGATTCCGTCACATCAGCAACAGCGCATCCAGGTTTTCCTGGGTTAATCGTACATTCAGGATATCCTTTTCACATTGGGTACTCAGAAGTCCCAATTCCAATTCGCTTTTCCAAAGTTGCAATTTTTGCTCCTCTAGTTTAGCGTCAATGCTGTCGTTTTGCCGGAAAATGTCTCGTACTTTTGAAGTTTCCGGTTCGTTTCCTATCATGGTTTGATCAAGTCCCGTCAAATAGACGAAAGGCCATTCTGAGAATCTCAGTGGTTTATGCGTCGACGTCGCAACGACAACAGGCGGTTCTATCGATGAGGACGTGCTTTCTGGTTCATCTCCAGCGGATTTGTGCCGTGATTCTGGCATTGCTTCTGTTCCCTGTGATGCACCGCTAGATTTGCGCTGGCGTGAGGGGGGTTCATTGTACGGTTGTCTATTTTGCCGCTGATAGTACGCACTTCGCTGGTAGTAGCCTTCGCGGTAGTTGTCTCGGTAATTGTCGCGGTAGCCCGTGACATTAGAAGCGGGGTCTGGATAACTCTGGTTGAATCGGCTCGAATTGCCTTTGTAACCCCCGCGGCCTCCACGGTACGATTTACCCCTGTAAGAGCCGCGATAACCGCTGTAATAGTTTCGACTTCCAGGACTGATAATAAAACGGAAATTCGTGTTAGTAGTCGTCAAATTGGGGGGGAATTCGCAAGCGATAAATCTCCGAACGCATGTATTTGATACATGTAATCACATACTGCTCACCAGAGTAGTTCATCTGTCGTGTGGTTGTTTAGAAAGTTGTTCTTGTTCTTCAATGTAGTGTCTTCTGGTCCATAGAGTTTATCACCAAAGCTTGGAACATCAAGATATTGATCGTCTTGTACGATATCATCACGTGAAATACTTATCACAATACACGAAAGATCATATATTACGAAAATCAGGTGATGTGTACATCAATTGAAGTCACATGGCCTCAACCATAGACTCTTTCATAATTCAACCGGAAACGTTGAGATTCGCTAGCCTCTATTAACTCTTCGCCTTGCAGATGCCTTTGTATTATCTATAGTATTCCTATAGTATTCAGTGATATCGAGTCTGTCAAGCGCAAGTGCGTGAATCAGAGCTTTCTGGGTTGTCAAACCAAAATTCATGCTAAACGATTAATTATTCTCTATATGCTAATGTAACTGACCTGGGCTCAAAAGTCCTCACAATTGACCCATTTAGTGAGATCTGCCAAGATACGGGCTCTGTTTTCGGCATCGAGCCGACCCTTTTCTTCGATCATCAAAAGTTCGATTCGTTCACAGCCTTCAATCAAGACTGGCACACCCATAGACTTCTTCCAACGTTTGTAAATGATGAAAGGTCTAACCTGGGTGATATTGACAATGTTACGCACTTCCATGACCACCAGATGAGGTAAGTAATTGAGTGCCAATAAT
The DNA here is from genome assembly GCA_900074745.1 of Lachancea mirantina. Classification (NCBI taxonomy): domain Eukaryota; kingdom Fungi; phylum Ascomycota; class Saccharomycetes; order Saccharomycetales; family Saccharomycetaceae; genus Lachancea; species Lachancea mirantina. Next base: position 622,536 of record LT598468.1, read on the forward strand.
GCTGGAAGCGAATTATTGGTTAAAAGTCTACAATTGTTGAACGAAAGCCTCGTGATACCTTGGCCTCTCAGCATAGCGAGCTCCCAAACGCCAGCGTCTGTGATTTCGCAGCCTGCTGCTCCAACGGTCTGAATTTGAGTATGGCGCGCAAGCGCCACAAGCGAGACGCTTGTTATACGATGGCCGTTGCGATGTCTACCCAGATTACAGATTTCGAGCTGTGGACAACTAGTCGCGATCGCGACAACGCCGCTATCGCTGACCTCGTCACACGCACGCAAATCCAGCTCTTTCAATTTAGGCAGAGAGCGTGCAATACTCATGAGGAATTGGTCCGAGACAAACCGGTTTCCCGGTAAAATCAGTTTTTCCACGTTGCAGGAAATGTGGAAAATGTCGGGAGACAACGCAACCGTCGGACAGATGTAAAGTTCAAACCATTTGAGTTTTTCTGTTGCGACTCTGGACGCAAGGTCATCTAGATCCTGTTGTGACAATTTGCTCAGCTTATGCAAGATCAGAATGGAAGGCTTAGTCGCAGAGGGACTAGAATCGCGTGGCCAGTGAGAACTCGACTCCAGGAATTTCCGGAACTTACGGTGATCGTTGAAATGCAATTTTTCGAGCACAATTTGAAGTGCAAGTTCATGCCATAATTTGTTGACGAGCATGCAACTATGCAAGTTGCCTGAAACCGGTTGCTCAAACCTCGACTTTTGGCCTGTTTCCGTTTTCAGCTGCGCAACGGTTTGATTCCACAACTGAAAACCTTTCGTAGTGTCACCGTTGCACTTGAGAACTGCGTGTGCAAGAGACTGAGGTCTTCTACGTAATGGAACTATTTCTTGTGGAAGGGCCATGTCGGCGTCCAGAAACTTGAGGATTTTAGCGACGATTTCGGGCATGGAAAATATGGCATGTGTGTTGCTGTCAGTAGCATCAACGTGCGTGAAGCCGATGGGCTCGGGGCTTCGTAGCTTCAGATGCGAGAAAGAGTTTTCGAGTTTTTCGTATTTGAGCGTCGGGACAGCAGCGTCGACTTGCGACGCTGCGTATTTGGAACAACCCAAACGTGATCGCCAGCAGCTCAAAACATGTTTGGCGCTGCGAGACGGGGAATGTTCGGTATGAGACTTGACAGGTGTGCGAAATACGTGCAATGAAGAGAACGTAGAACATTTTTTGGTCGGCCGCGTACTCATGGGCGATCCAGGCTGTTCGATGTGCTCGCGATGTCGCTTAGAAGACGCATCGCCGGCGATGTGCGAATTCGTCATAGGCCGTGCCCAGCTCGGGGATATAGTAAGGAACGGACGTCAAACGCGGGCGTAGGTGGCGTTGACAATAGAACGAGCCTGTGCTTGTTGCACTGCTCTTCTTATATGAAGGCTCTGGCACCCAGACAAAGCTGAAACGGAGCTTCTGTTCTTGAGCTTCTGAAACGACGCTTATAAAACGTTTGGATGCTCAACCTTAAATGACCCTCAGCGGAAACTTCGCTGTGGGCTCCTTCGGGATTCGCCCGTTTCGTGTGTTTCAGGCTGCTGCTCTGACACCAATCGGCTTGGAAACGCGGACCGGGGGAAAAGGGACGACCGTTCTCACGGTTCCACTGCCGGGTTATATAGGCCAGAGTCGCATCGTTTGTGCTGGAATTCCGCCTGCCGACTTGTCCATACCAGCATCTGCAACGTCGCGGCCTGTTTATCCGACTCATTTACCGTCCTGTTTCCAGTGTCAACGCTGCTCTGGGAGTGCTTGCCGAGCCATGCAGACCGTAAATTCCAGCGGCAGCCAGCGAAGTGCCTTGCAGCAGATGCGCGTTGGCATGGTGAACCTCGCATGGATCGCCGCATGATAACGCTTCTGCCCAATCACACCCCTGCACAAAACTATACATCTAAAAACTTCCAAAAGGAGCTAAATACTAAAAACCCGCCGAGCCGCCGCGGCCCAGCCTTGCATTTCCATGTCACTGATGAGGAATGGAACGTTGTTCGTTTTCCCCGAGTGGCTGGTATTTTGCTTGGTTTTGTGTTTCTGTGTTTGTTTTGGGTTTTTTTCCAGTTGAGGGCTCGTAGAGGATTATCTTCCTTTGTTTATCTAGTAGCCAGCACGCTACGGATACTCACTTTCTACTCAGTCACTGTATACGCCCGCAGTGACATTTGGCACAAAACTGTTAGCCATAACGCCTTATTCCACAGACCGCCCTCGCAGCCCAAAATATGCGTAGGGTACACGCTGGACTTAATAACTTGTAATAGAAAGAATCACAGCGGTGATTCTCCGTGGGCTACAAGCTGCTCGCTAAATTCTCACTTAGTACACAAAAAGCTTAATAATTCCGCGGTACCCATAAACGTCATTTTTTACAGCAGGGCTCTATTGTACTCTACACGCGGAATTCTATACACCTCTAAGATATACTACTGCCAGAATTTAAGGTTGGTTTCTTGATGTAGCCAATTAGCACTATAGGCGCAGCCATTCACGAGCGCCACACCAGTACAAAGTGACATCGCGCGGAAAAACTGGAAAAACTCGGTACCCTCGGAATGCAAGAAGCTTGCCTGGGAGAGTGCCTACAAGCTACCGACACGTGAGGATCGCGCACTTGCAGCGTGCCTTACATTAGGGCTCCACAGATCAAGAAAAAAAGAAACTGTTGCCATTGCATGTCAGTGGCAGATCAAGCTGTAGCGCGTCTCCATAGGCAACCACACGCGCAGAGCCGAGGGTTGCATTCGGTATACCTGCAGAGAAGCGCGACAACAGCGGGGCACCGAAGAATCTACCGCTCACGGAACGGACGACAATTCGGCGAAATCAAAGCGCTTGAGACACATGGTTATCCATAAAGGTACTAGCGTAAAGCGCGCATGCCCGGATCCCGCTGCCCCTCACAGCTCTTACCACCTTGGATCTTCGGCACAGGCGGTACATCTACGAGTCCCCTGAATAAGCACAGTAGGAACAAAGCTATTTAGGCCACCTACTCACTCTGGGAAGAACACCGCTCGCTTTGCTTCTGCAAAACCTGCTCCTTTGGTTTGTTCTTGGTCTTCGTTCTTTGCGTGCGTTTTTAAATCATTTAGCACGGGAGATTGTACTGATAAAGATCATCGGTTCGCTTATATAATGCGATAACGGTTCTGGATCGACTCTTTCGTACACAGCGACCCCCCTTGCCCCTTCGAAGCCTGGGCTCGACGACGGAGACACCGAAGAGATCAAGACCCACCACACCCCCCAGAGCGTCAGTACCGGATCGTAAAAGCCAGAGCGTTGTTGGCGACCGACCGATTTCATACAAGCAATAAAAGTGGTCACGATCTGCAGCTTGAGCTCACAAACGTCCCGAGAAGCTAAAGGAATCGCGCAAGAAAAGGGGCGATTCCCGAATCAAAAGTGGTTAAATCTTTAAATCGAAGCGAACAGACAAACCGACGAGTGTGGAGTAGCAACCGGTGTGATGGGGTCGTCCAAAAGTAAATCTCCGAGCAAACAGTTCGTCTTCCACGGTGGCACGACGCCAATGGCTACGTCGACGGGGACAGCGACATCCGGTCGAAACAAGTCCCGGGGTCAACAGCAACAGCAGCAGCCGCAGCAGTCCGATTTCAAGACCCGCAAACCACGCGAGGGTAAAGCCGGTAGCCAAGATCCCGGATTCAGTTCGCAACAGCAGAAAACCATTATCGAGCATCTTTTGATCACGAAAAATTCTGCTTCTCACAAGAATTATTCGCATGTTCCTTGCAAATTTTTCCGGCAAGGTACGTGCCAGGCTGGTGACTCGTGTCCGTTTTCGCATTCTTTGAATGTGTCGACTGCGGACCAGACGCCCTGTAAGTATTTCCGTCGTGGGAACTGTCGTTTTGGCAGTAAATGTGCCAACGCACATATCTTGCCAGACGGAACTCGTGTGAACCCACCGAAACAGATGTACCATCACCATGCTCCCCGTGCGGGTGACGCTGGTACCGCTGCATCGGTACCCATTCCCTTGACCCCAACGGCTCCTCCAAGACATGTTTACCCCAGCAATTACCATCAAATCGCGACGCCCAGCTACCAAAACTCTCTAGAAAGCCCCTTTGTGCCCCTCGCTTCTGCGCGCGTCACTTCCGGGTCTAGGAATTTTTCCGCAGGCTCGGATCTGCCCTTAGCAGACCATTTCAGTGGAACCTGGAACGATATGGACTCAGAACATGCGATCGACGACTGCGACGGCGAGGAATTTTTACCAGGTGAGTTGTCGGAGTTGCTTACCCCATCAGAACTCAAACGTCGTCATTCTAGGTCTTCTTTCACTGGTAAGTTTGGCGGATTTGGAGAAAACGGAAGTCTGCCTTCTACGTCTAGCACTTTATTGGGATCAATGGCAGATTCCTACTTGGCACCTGCTCCTTTGCCTAGTGCGTCACAACAGCGTACCGCTTCGGGAGTCTCGTACGCGTCCACCAACTACTCTCCTACCAACGCGCAAGTTTTCACATTGCCAACTTTGAATTACACGTACCAACAGGAACAGCGAGATATCATGAACGGGGCGATGTGGACCACGGACCCGGCAACGACAGCGTCTACACAGGTACAGAAAACGACCCAGCGGGCTTTGTTCAGGCTCGAGGAGGATTTGCAGAATTTGAAACTTCTGGACGACAACAGGGGGGGTTCTGATCCAGCAGATATCGCGGCTGCCGCCGCGCTTACGGGATACCAAGTCGACGATGCTGGCCATCACGACACACAATTCATATTAGACGATCTCCAGGGGGAGATCTGGTAGAATACACTTTCGGAATTGGAGCTCCCGGTGGGTTCACATCAAATACTGACAATATTGAAAAAAAATTCAGCTACGGGACAAAAATACAAATAAAAAATGCAGGGAGACGTTTGTGGAGTGGGTCCGACGCTCCCTGCCCCTGGACAATTATGGTTTAATTTGCTTTTCTCATACTTTTTGAAAACATTCTCTTTTTTATCAAGGGCCTGGGTGCCCTCCCGGGCGCCTCTTAGCGTCCCACGTTTATACATCTGATCGGGTTCGAGCGTTTCGTTCAATACTTTTACGTAACTCGGAAAAGTCTTATCAATATCGGTACATCGGCGCCGACGACGACGAGAACAACCTCTTGAAGGTATCGTCGCTTGCGGCCAGTCAGCGGTTTCTTGTTACCCGCACTGGAGACGCACGTCGAGAGTGCTCTTGGATCCCGGCCGTTTCGTAGGAAACTACTTGAAGTAGACGACTACAAGACGTAAATACGACGACCTCTGCCGCGTGAACAGACGCCAGATCCACTGATACATCAGGTTGGTTGATGGAAACCATGTCTATCCGTCAGCATGATAAATTTCAAGCAGCAGACTGCAAAATCCAAATCCGTGCAAAGAGACAGGGTTCCTCCGACTCGCGCCCCAGTGCTCATGCTTAGCTCGCCCAATTGTAATCCGCCAGGACCTTAACAGGTAGCAGCGGCAACCGCAGCAGCAACCGCAGTGCTCCAAATGGCTTGGCAAAAACGACGCCGAGGTCACGTGATCCAGCACTCTTTTCCCGTTTGTTTCCGATTTGTTTCGCACTTCCAGTGTTTCTACAACGCATGCTCAGAAACAGAATTCGAAATTTTGCGTCCTCTCCTCGTTTTTGACGATACGTACTTTTATCTCGCCCGTTACTCCGTTTGCACGTGTCAGAGGATCCGCACGTGCCTGGGGTTCTGTTCCGGCGCGATCTTCCATTTGGCCTGCTGTCATGCCCGATCACCTAAGCGAGCTGCCTTGCCAACTGCCCGTGCAAAACAACTATAAAGCGCAAATTCCGTTTTTCCTCGGTACTTGTACCCGCAGCCCCGCAGCGCCGCTATTCTCTACTGGTAACCCTCCATTTGGGTTTACAACAACTCTGGAGAACTGTTCCTGCGTGGTGCCCGCGCGGTGCCCGCCTGGCGCCTGCTGGCTAATGTCACACTGCCGGGTCTAAAGAACCCTTTGCAGCAGCCTCATGTTTCAGCCGTTTTTCGTGCATGGCTACTCTGCATGAATGCATGCACTACGTGCCTACAGGCAAGGATCTGCGTTTGTGATAATTGACTGGCATTGTTCTAAGCTGCAATCTAAGTAATTAGGCTGGAAATCAACCATTTGACTCTCGTTATTGACAACGTCTGGAACAGCTGCCGTCTGAAAACGGCCGCGCCCAACTGTGGACCCTCGGATTTTCGGGTGCCTGAAAGGTTGTGGAGTCAATATCTCAGTAGTAGTTTAGCAAGTTGTATAAGTAAAGGTGCATGATAGTGGGGGATTAACGTGGTAGTAAGCGGGACACTCTAACAGCAGCAGCGGCGTTGCAACAGGGGCCAATTTTTGCACAGTGCACTTAAAGTTGAAGCTCCGAAGCTGATCAAGCGACATCGGAAGATCGATAAGGCTCCTGTAGGATATAAATTAGAACCAAGTCTCGGCAACTGAGATTGAGGGCCGACTGTATCAGTTTGGTTGTAATAAGTCAGTATGCGGGATCCACAGCACCAGGGCTTGGCCCAGCACACCACGCGTACACCCGACACACCGCACGCACCACATAAGGCCCAACGGCTCGAAGGACTTGGATACCCACGGTATCCACGGTTCAATAATCCTTGGAACGTCGCAAGCGACGCGGGCACCGCTAGCGGCACTAGCGGTGCCTACAGTGGTCCAGAACGGTTTGAGCGTAAAGCGCATTATACATGGCGCAGAGGTGGTGGTGGGCCTGTGGGTCCAGCTGACGCCAGGGCCGTGAGCGCGGGGTCTGCTGGATCTGCCAGTTCGATGGGTTCAACCAGCAGTTTTACGCTGGACAGTCCGAAGACGTCAGCTCCTGCATCGCCTTCGACTCCTAGACAATCGCATCGTCGCACCAGTGCCATTTCGTTCGAAGGTTCGTACCCGGACTTCCACGATCCTTCGCGTGTTAGAGCGTTCAGTGATCGCGACAACGATCGCCACGGCGACGGCGACGGCGACGGACTGCCGCCAGAATCCGTCATTGCTGATACGTCGCGCCAGATCCGTAGAAACTCGGACATCAATTTCCAGAAACACATGATGGTCAGTCGCATCTGTCGGCCCGACAAGAATTACCCAGTTTTTGCGGGTTTCCCCGAGCTCAACGACACATTACCGACCCCGATCGATTTGAATGCTACGCATTCAAGTGCATTACCACATCCACAAGTTTGTACGGCTCCCAGAAGTTTTCCCAGCCGGCGCACATCGATGCCACAGCTTCGAAGAGCAACTTTGCCCACACCCATCGAAGTAGAGACGGACCATGCCTGTCAAAATCAGACCCATGGAGCTGACGAATCAAAATTGCTTAGCTTGAAGGAGTTCCTCAGTGGGGTTGAACCCCCTGATATCGAGGCAGCTGCTGGATCAGAAAAACGCTTGTGAAACAATATTCCCCATCCCATTTATTATAGGTAACTTATAAATCTATTAAACAGTTCCTTCATGCTCAAAGAATAATTAATCTTTTCTTTCCAGATGACTCTGTCGAGCTCGCGTCTCCCTAAATCCAAATCTATCTGGTCCAGCCTGTAAATCGCGTATCCCTTCCGCCAACCGTACCCAACAAACAACACGAGAAACACAACGATTGTAAGGTAGCTTGAAATGAAATTCTGGGTTTGCCAATAGAAAAAATTCTGGAACCCGTTCAGCAGCAACAGCAGCAGCGTCATGACTAACCCGTAACAAGCAAGATACGGTTGTAGTGGCGATTTGTACGGGTACTCTCTGAGATGTCTTGAGATAATGTCGGGTCTTCTCTTCAACGCGAGATAGAATCTTAAAAATGCAAAATTCATGGCACTCCACATGATAACGCTGCCCATTGTGCCAATATTCACGAAAACAACAAAAGTCTCCGTACTGTTCAGATTCAGACACAGTAAGCTCAAAAACCCGAAGAGCCCACAAAAAATGACACACGCATACGGAACGCCTGCTTTGGTGCACCTTAGAAAAAAGGATGGTGCCTTTCGTTGAGTTGCCATTGAGTACAGTGTTCGGCTTGAAGCGTAGAGCTGTGAACTGGCAGCGGAAATACCGATCCCAACGAAAAGTCCGTTCACAGCAGACGATAAACGGCATCTCTTGATAGACTGTAACGCAATTACCCAAGGAGATTGACTTGAGCTTTCGTGCAATAAGAAGTTTGGATTAGACGCAGTATAGCAATTAAGTCCCCCTAGTAAGTTTATGACACCATCAAAATTGCTATAGTTTGTCTGGGACGCCGCGGATACATTATTTGGCGAGTAGTAACGTAACAGTCTTGGATCACCAGAATAAAAATTGAGACCAACCACGAATATGGACAGAATGTAAAATACGATCACACGTGTGAATATTCTCTTGGTAACTGTGGGGACTGCTTTGCGGGGATTTTGAGCTTCACTTGCCGCCACAAATCCTATCTCGGAGCCAACGTACGAGAATACTGCCACCAAGGACGAAGCGATGCAGCTGCAAATACCGCCGCCAAATCCCGGGACGCCGTTTTTCGAGCCATAGCCCGTATCGAGAAGATCGAAAGTGGGTCGAAACGGTCCAAAAGTGATATCAGCGGATGGAGATTTGCTTGAATTCCAGAATTTAAAACCGATAAAAGGGCCTCCCAGGGCCCCCACATTTTGTATTATCATTAAAAGAATAAGTGTCAAAACTACCAGTAGCTTGAGAGCACTTGCAAGATATTCGAATTCTCCGTAAAACCGCACGTCGCTTAAATTGAGCGACGTGAGGACTACTACCATCACCGTGATTGTAGTTGCTGTCCAAGCTTTGTCTGTGGAAAGTGGTGCAAATACCGGGTAGTAGGAAAGTATGATGGTCGAGGCGATAAGCTCGGACGGAAATGCTACCGCATAGGACAGCCAATGACACCAGCCTACACTAAACCCGAATGCTTCCCCAACAAACCGAGAACAAAACCCTGAAATGCCACTGATCAGTGGAATGAGTGCCACGACTTCTGCAAACGAAAGAAGAGTCGCTAATATTATAGAACCACCTATAGCATATCCAATCAAAGCTCCCAAAGGTCCAGCAATTGAGAAAGCTTTTCCAGAATTCAAGACCACCCCGACACCAATCGTTGCGCCCAGTGATATCATTTGTAGATGCCGGACTTTCAACTTCCGCTGTATAGTGGGTCTTTCAGCATGCATGCGATTCGCTTGGAAAATCAAATCCGACGAGCTTCGAGACGTTGAGGCCTCGATTTCTTCGCATACCAGATGCTTATTTTTTTCAAATCGGCAGTCAATATAATCATTCTCCAGAATCTCCTCATCAATAACAGCAGTTTGGTTAGATTTTGCATCCAAGATCAAATTTTTCTCTCTGTAAAGTGACATTTCAGTTCTTTGTCGGTGGAAAAGCGATTTGAAGCGCTTAGATGATGAAGAATGCACTTTCGCCGGCGATGTGATTCCTCTTGTAAACGTAGTATAAATGTCTTCTGCGGTACCAAGCCTAATGCCACTTTCGGAACTTAATTTTTCCGTATCTTTCAATTTATCTCGCATTTTTAGTTCTTTATTCAGTGCCCTATCGTACTCATTAAACGTCTGGTAAAGCAGCCCTTGTTCATGCATATCACCCTGCATGCGCCGGTACAATCGCGTCAAATAAAATTTGTCGTCTGCCATCTGATCTTTGTAATCATCCGGAAGTACATTCACGACTCGTGTGAATGTCCCGGAATCGACAGTAACTGCATCTGAAAGTTCTTCGATTGGAAGGCTGGGAAAAAGTCCGGGCGCCGCACTATTGTGCCCCGAACTACCAGCCATCCTAAAAATCCAGATTTCTAGTCCTTTATAGGTACCCCACGAGCCTCGTTCAGCTTGAATTTTGTGATCTCAGCTCGTGGTTATCGTCCATTAGATCTCAAGTTGCCGAAGCTTGATAACGAAAAAGATCCTCGTTACAAATGACATTACCATCTTCACCAAAAGACAAGATCATCGCCAAGGATATCTTGATCTTCATCAATAACAATAGGAGCTATTGATAGGTATGGAATGGGCGGTCCGAATCGCCAGACGGAAAGCTTACTATATTCAGGGCGGATCGCGCTCAATAATCGAGTCATTAAACAAGTATAATGAGGCGATATCTGAGGGCCAAGAAAAGATCAATACCGTGTGTCAAAGAAGCTTAGTTTGGCTTGATAATGAAATGCATAGATTCTATCAGAAGAAGGAATTGAGTGGTCAAAATGACAGAATTTCAGGCGAGCAAGGTCGTAAGAGTGAGATTGGTTTAGAACTCCACAGACAGGATGATATAACAGATACAAAAACAAGGTCACCAGCAGGTCCTAGTGTTTTTGAAAACGGTAATAGGACACACGAAAGTGCAGTTCCCGAATCGAACGCCGTTGAAGAAGAAATTGATATAAATGGTAGGCGGACACAGTCTCCTGTTACAGAATATGACGTTGTGGATGAGAAAGGCGACGACAACGACGACAGGAAATGTGATGAAACCAAAGAAAATCTGGAAAATTATAGTACAAGACCCTCTGAAAACCCCTGGTCTCCATATAAAAAGTCAGAATCGACTTATGCCGGTACAGAAAATGGCTCTCGCAGTGGGACGCATTCTACTGGAAACGTTGAATCAAAATATCGCGAAAATGTTAAATCTCAACAGCTGCAGACAACTAGTCGACAGGAGTCCCCACAACCCCATGAGTCTGAAAAAGGCGGACAGTCTAAAGATGTCGCGAATCCTACCCTGAGCAAACCGGTACCTGGTTATGGTACTGATCGGTCTCGAGGCAATACACAAATAACTACTACCAAATCTCAACGACGACCTGATATGTTTGTACCTCTCCCGAGCAAAGATCCCTTGGTTGTGTTTCATAAGAATAGGGAATCAATTACAATTGACACTAATCCTCTCGAGGCTGGAACTCGAAGGATATCGGCAACTAATTTGCATTTCAAAACCAGTCCATCTCTTCCCAAGGCAAAAGCTGCACAAACTTCACCACGATCCAATGTTTTTGATAGATTGACTTCTACTTCGACAAAATCATTCGAGAAAAAGGCTAGATCTCGAAGTCCAAGGCGAGATATTCAATTAAAAGTTGACCATTCTCGAGGCAGCACTAATACCTTGAACCGCCGAAGTCCTGCTAAATCTATCGATGATTCTAATCAAGAAATTCAGGAAACTCTGAAGACCATTTTCAGCACAGAGATCCCCAAACTGTCAATTCCGACTTCTAAGTTGACCGAAAACTCAGAGAAATCTCATAGAGTAAGACAAGATGGTAAGAGAACTTCCTTGATTCCTAAATTGAGTGGTAAAACCATGGTTGGGTCTCCACTTTTACATCGGAACAAGTCTCCGAGATCCAAATTGGTCTTGAGCAGCCCTGATCATTTTAAAACTTTACCGGCTCATCACTTTGTCGGTGAAAGTCCTGCTAACCCGCGAAAGACCGCGACAAAACCTTTATCCACCTTCCGCTCGAGAGAATCAATTTTCGAAAGAAAGGTTTCATTCGATAACGGGTCGGATAATTTTGTGGGTGCCGACAAGCATTCCATTTCTAGGATCCAAAAGGACTTGAAAACATCTGCGAAAGATCGGGAGAAAAGAAACTTTGCACACTCATTGACTGCGGACACCCCATTGCAAGAAAGCGATTCGAACCCCACAGGCACACAAGTGAGGAAAAGAATTAAAGTGTCGAACGATAGGCTGACTAAATTCCAGCTACTTCCGCAGGGTCCCAGTGAAAAACAGGACGTGAAGAAGAAGCTAGACAAAAGATTATCTGAAGTAATGAGAACTCAAAAGGAGCTACAAAAGAGGAAGCAAGAACAGCGGCTGCAAAGGCGTAAATCACAAATTGAGCATGACGTCAAAAAGCGCAGAACGAAAATTCTTAGTGGCTCCACTCGCACAAATCGCTTACTGACACAAGTCGGTGCCCAGAACGACAACGTAGCACCTTTCGTGAACGGAGGTGTTTTTCTGCATGATGTTAACACAACAGATCATAGGGAATTCATTAACCATAGCATGAATGAAGATTTTGCCGGCGATGACCTGACATTACCAGAGATACTTTCAGACTCCGATGCTGAAGACATCCAAGTTCTGGCCTCTTGGGCTGAGAACCCACAACTTTGCGAGCAGCTTTTAGCGCAACAAAATTGGAAGCCGGAGTCGATATTCGGTCCCATACCACCACTTCATATCGATGAAATCTTCCAGATTTCAAGGCTTTCTAAACTCAAATCACGCCAATCTACTAACCAGGCAAGCCCAGGACATTTTGGAGAGGTCAGAAAGCTTTAAAGATGTTTCAATCTTTTTTTGAAGCATACGTCCTAACAAACTACTTTTTCGCATATAAAACCGAGCAAGCTTTAATGGCTAACAATTATCTAAATACAGATTACTTAAAATCTTCTTGAAAACCTCAAACTCTTTTCTTCAAAGCGTCCGTTTTATTCCATTTCCTTAACCAGTCCTCACTTTCTGCCTTCGGCACGAAGTATATTCTCAATGCTTGATCGAATAAAGGTACCGAAGGTTTCTCCATTTTGAGTACGTCATGAAAGCTGACTTTCTTCCCAATCTTTATCAAACCGCCAGACTCGGTTTCCATGTATGCAATCAGCTTCTTTAGAGTAAAATTTTCATGGCCAGGGAACTCGAACCATTCTTGAGGTCTCTGCAACAAAACAGCGAGCAAATCTTCTGGTGAGCTTAATTCACCCACAGCAGCAATGAAATCAAATTCATCGGTGGTTGGATACATCGCAGTAGCAGGAAAAATCAGTTGTGATTCGATATCGGCCTTGTCCTCAAGATGCATTCTAGCTTCGTCCAATAGAGTTGGTGAACTTCGCGTCGTAATAGACTTGTAGCCCCTTAAGAGGACAGCGGCGTTCAATAAGACCTCTGTCTGCTCGCGTTCCTTGGCTTCTTTCTCCAATTTCTCTTGTTTAGCTGTCAATTCGTCTTTCCGTCTCGCAATAGTTGCAGCAAGTAATTGAAATGGTTTGTTTTCATGATCGAATTGCAACCCAAAATTGCAAGCCTGTTCTGCTCCGTCAAGCTTATCGAGCTTCAAAAAAGAATTGGCCATACGGTAGTAGCATTTGACGTTTTTCGGGTTAAGTTTCAGAGCATTTTTGCAATTATTGATACACTTTCTGTAATTCTTCAATTGGAATTCACATGCCGCGGTATTCGCAAACAGGGACTCATTTATACTGGAATCACCGCACTTAATTTCGATGCCCTTACTATAAATCTCCCGGGCATCCTTGTAACGCCCGACCTTATAAAGACCATTGCCTTGATTTTTAAAATTTTCGGCGATCTCGTGAGGTTCACCTTCATAAGCCAGAGCCTTAAGCGCTTGGAGTTCCATGTTCTGCCCCCCTTCTCCATCTGTATCGTCCAAACGGGTCATGAAAAATGGCATCCTATTCAGCTCTTCTAGCACGTCATCGGCACTTTTATTTTGGAATTCCGTCAGCTGCGGAGGCAATGCGGGCTGTCCCGGGCCTGGAACGTACCTTTTTGGTTTCTCGTATTTCGACATTTGTAAGTAATTCACAAGCCCGCAAGTCGCTGCTTCGTGACCTATGTAAGAGTTGATTCATTGGAAGAGTTGGTTCGACTCACTTGTCCAGGAATGCGTAATGGAACTTTGAAAAATTTGAGATCATTATCGACGGCTCATCGCGATAAGCCCATCAAAGTGAGCCTAAAACGAGCTCATATGGTCATTGTTCATTAGTGAAGCGCATCCCAACCAGCAGGCTTTACCATTTTGTTCACTTCGAAGTACTTGTTACCACAAGAATAGCCCTGGAAAGTGAAGTCGTTGTTCTGGTCGCATGCGCACTTGTTCTTGGTCCAAAGGTCTTTGTCTAGTGGGCAGTTGTTGTAAGGAGGGTGGTAATAGCCAATGTCAGGGAAATAGTGGATCTGGTCTCTGGGCAAGAACAATGCTGCTGCGATGGAGTGGACGGGAGCATCGCCCCAACGTTCGTAGAAGAAGCCACCGGATTTGTCCAAGTAGTCAAAGTAGTCGCGGTACGGCTGAGATCTCCAAAAATTGAGGTTAGCGACTTCAAAGTTGGACCAGAAGTGACATAAGTTATAAGTTTTGCCCTTGTCGTCGGAAACGAAGTCCATCATGTTGTTGTCGTGCACGTATTCGGGGTGAAGTTTGATGAAGTCCTTGGTGGTCTTCCAGAGCGTCTTGATAGTGGCCTCGTACTCGTGGATCGAAATCGTGAACCCGTAAACTTTGTTGTTGTCACGCATCCACTTGAACACATCGTAATCGATATCGCAGTGGATCTTGATATCGGGTTCGACACGCCAGTACCAGTCAAACTCGTCCAAAAGAGGGTGTCTCCAGAAAAACCCAGACTCGAAACGACACATGTGACGGTAACTTTCAGAGTCCCCATAGATGATTCCCTTCATATCGATCCTGGTCTGCGCCGCTTTACCCTGGTCGATCCAAGATGGGTACGACCAATGTTCCTCGGGGATAACGCCGAATTTCGCGTCACCGCTTACAGTACGCGACACCGTAGTCTTGAATTCGTCGCTGAATTCTTCGTCGTTCAAAAATACCCATGTGTACTTGAACTTGTTGTTAAAACGGTCTTCGACGTGACGGATCGACTCAACAATAGACCACAGGTCGCTGTTTCTGACCAAACTGACAAAACACGCCTTCACGTCGCCGCTGCCGTAGCCAGCCAGTCCATTCTGGTCCATGGTGACATTCTCACCGCCTGCTGCTTTCAACAGTTCCAACGCTTCTTGGTTCGGAGCCACTTCTTCATATTTTTCACCGGCTTCTTGCGCACTTTCTGCCTTTTTACGCGTTTCTTCTTCCATTTTCTCGGCTGAACTTGAATCCCCACTGGTTTGTAACCCTTTGAAACCCGCTAAAGGCGCTTGGAAGTTGTCTAGAATTGCCTTCGGGGATACGCTCGTTACGGCTTCGTGATTCGAAAATCCCCAGCCAAAAAAGACCAAAAGACCGGCAAGCAACGCGTACCGAAGGATCCGCTTACTGACACGAATCGCCATCGTTCAAAGTCTCTTGAAAAGCTAAGTTTGGAGGTCGTTTCAGAAGTTGTTGATATCGATAAAGCGATTTCGACTTGATTTTCAAATTGATTTATATATATACGCATGTAGAAGAGAACCGTACAGAAATACACCGTCGATAATGAAACACCATATAAAGACGCGTCTAGCCCTACTTCAAGACAAGAACCGGCAGAAGCATCAGTATATAGCCTCTTTACGGCCTCTGCATTGACAGTGTGTATAGCAGAGGACCAGGCTGATGAAAATGTCATTCCAGGGCCTTTTTCTGCTGCAAAAGTCGTCTAGAATAGCATACGTTACCGAAAGTTAACGCACGCTCGTACGTCCTACATCCTACGCCAAGCTTTATGACTGTCTTACCAAGAAGAAGGGCACTTTAGAGACTCCAAACTCTCAAGACGCATTATACGTCTCTCTGGAAACATGCTCACCAGAGCCCCGGAATCCAGGGCTCAGACTTCTTCTTGGCAAAAATTTTGATCTAAGAAACCGGAAACGAAATGACCATTGTGCCCGGCTTGTTTGGGGCCGGTCAACGTTCATTCAGCTATGGGTTGAATAGTCTGCTCCGTCCATCCGGTATCAGTATTAACTCAGCTTTGACGCGTCTGTTGCGCCCGGAAAGACACACCAGAGAAACCACGTCAAAGCTTTAAATATCAAAAGGACGGAGCATTCGGTTTCTATGAAATTTTGGTAATTAATATTATCTTGAGATAGTATTAACCACTACTGATGATTGGTTTCTCTAACAAGAATGAAGGACGAAATCTCATCGAGGCCTGCACTCTTTATATACTTATGAAAATTTTTGACAGTGGTTACCCGGCGTATAAATAAGACAGTAGGGTATACAGTTACTAGGACGGCCGCGAAGATGAGGATGAGAAAGATGCGACTAGGAGTGTTTGAAAAGTGCGAGAAGAGCTTGAGCAGTTGTAGCATTGTAGCTAGGATTTTTAGAGATTTCTGGGAAATTTTCCGGAAGTTTTTTGGTCCGAATTTGGCTTAAATAGGTGCAAGAACGTAGAAATTCCATCGACCTCAGATCTTGATGAAATCAGCATCGAGTTCGTTGTCTGAAAACTCGTCAAAATCGGTTTCAGTTTCAGAACCGGAGTCCTGTTCGTCTGATGAGTTTTCAACAGGTAGTACGACATGAGAGGACTCCTTTTCGAGTGGAGACGTTGTTGAGTTAGACATGCGAGATTTCACGTCAATGCTTTGTTGTTTGGTGCGAAGACCGTACCAGGAACCTTCATGGCTTTTGCCTGCGGTCAGATGTGGCAGGAGGTACTCGCGTGCGTCGATGCGCAGCAAGGGTGTCAAGTACGACGCACGTTGGGTGTGCTCGTAACGACAAAGTTCTAGGAAACAGACTCCACTATTTGAAAAATCGGGGCATTCCCACAGGTGCCGAAACGGGCAATGAGCGCCCCGGTAGCAAAAGCCACTGAAGGCAAAAAGACGGCAAATTGGGTAATCGCGCTTGACATGCGTCGAGTGCAAAAACCGGCAGCATGCGCTACCGCCCTCTAAGCCCACATCATACTTACACCGACCCTCTAAAAACTCTTTGCAATGCGGCACAGTATTCTCAGTGCCCGGCTCGGAGTGTGATAAACGACATTTGTCGCCGAACGGACACGAACCCGAAGTGTAAAAATCCTGACAAACGCTAATGGTTCGCGGATCGTGCACGAACTGGCAACGTGTGTTCGAACAGAACCCTCTTCGAGTAAAAAACTTGCAATAAACGGCGAAATTTTTCAATCTCTTGGCATTCGCAGAGGCGACCCTATAGCAATGTTCTTCCAAACGATATCCGGTTTTGTTCCAGAAAAGCCTCGGAATTTGTTCAGTATATTCGACTCCACCACTAGCCAAGGTGTCTTGCCATAACACGAAATTCTCAAAACTCTCTGGTGCAATGCGACGTTTTTCCAACGCTGTCAGAAACCCAGTATACCCATTCCTAAGACAACCCAATTCATTCTGGGTCAAGCAAACACATTCCAATTGCGATCCAAGTTTATGGATTTGAAAAAGTCTCGCATTGCCCAAGGAATCCTTCACTAAACAAATGTCTAATTCCGGATTATTTTGTAGAAGATCCCAACACCGAAAAAATTGTCTCTCTGCAGCGTCATAACTCACATGAATCCCTCTTAACCATTTAACCCGCTTTTCCTTTGCGATCGCTGCAGCGTTGATCAATACAGTACTGTTCCCACGATTTTGAAGCTGGTATTTCTCATGTGCAGAACTCAAATCTAAATCAAAATATTCATCAATTTGATCGCAGAGAAAAGCTATTTTGGAGAGTAACGTGTCTTTTGACATGTAAAAGACCAGATTACAGCGCTTAATCGCTCAACATTGAGCTTCTCTGTTGTATTGTTTTCAAGATGTTGATGTCTTATTCTGTATGATGGATTAAGATTTTGATGAAATATCACTAACCATCTTTACTTCGAAATTTAATAAAAATCAAGGCGGACATGGGCGTTAGAGAAGCACTTGAGTTTGCTGAAGAGAGCATTCCGCTGATAATCCCATTGCAGAAAGATGAAGTCAGACAGTTGTGCGAAGAAATCTTGGCAAATAGTGGAGAAAACCCGGATTTAATAGCTGGGAAATTGATCGATATATTGGGTCATGAAGAATCGTCATTGATATTCGCTCTTCAATTCAATGAGAAGTTGAATGAAGGCGACGAGTCGGTGGAGTCGGCGAAGTCAACGAGACCGCGGCAAGCAGAGACACTTGTGAAGCCCGTGAAGTTCGTGAAGCCGCAGCGAACAGCGACTTCCGTGAAATCTGGCGTCAATGCCAAAACCGAGCCATTTAAACAAGATCTCGTACCCCTATCTGATAAAGCTTCCAAAGAGGCGAGGAAAGACGTTCCAGTACGTAAGCTAATGCCAGGCTTAAAAGGCATTTCAGACACTACGAAGCCTGTCAAAACCTCAAAAAAACCATCAAAAACCAAGAAACTTCGAAATATTCGTGAAATTGATGACGTTCTGGAAAATCTTGAAGTTGACATTGCTGAAAGAGACGCTGCCAGCTATGTTTGCTACTGCCAAGGTAACAGGCATCCTTTGTTTGAAGTGTGTCCTAATTGTACATCCTGTGGGAAAATCATTTGCGTTCGAGAGGGTTTGCATCTGGCCAATTGTTCGTTTTGCGGGAAAGAGCTTATTCCGGGTGCAGAGCGAGAAATGATTATCCAAGCCTTAAAGCATGAAAAGGATGAACTAAATAATCCAGATAAGACCCTTGAACAGGCCGCCAAACCAACTAAATTTAAAACTTATAAGATCACTTCGGGTGGTGGCAGAAACTTGTTTTCAGACCAAGACAAGTTATTCAAGAAGATTGAGCAAGAGGCGCAAAAGAATATGGAAATTCAAAAGGAGCAAGAGGAAAAAGAGCAAGCCCAGCAAAAAGAGCAACGCCTTAAAAGCAGGGCGGATACTTCAGATCCTGAATTGGCTGCGGCTGAAGAACGTTTGCATAATTTACTGCATTTTCAAGACACATCTGCAGAGAGAACGAAGATTATTGACACAGCCAGTGATTTTAGCATGGACAATAACGTGGGTGTTTGGGGCAGTGCATATGATCAAGCATTGTTGCTTAAAAAACAGCAACGAAATTTGAGAAAATGGGAAAAAGCAGAACGAGCACGCGAGGGACATCGCAATGGAATTCGAGTCGATATATCGGTCGACCGAAACGGCAAAGTTCATATGGTGGAAATACCTGCTGAAGATAGCAAAGGTCGTGCGATGAGTGACGACGACGCAGATCAAATAAGCGATGAAGATGACGCTGCAGATTTGAAAGAGATCAAGGATATCAAGGGCAAACTATCTTCTGATCAAAAGAGGGAGCAGACCAAACTTCAGTCCAAAATCTGGGATTATAAGACTGACAAGTATCAATTTCAAAAACCAGTTTATGTGGGCCACGCGGATGCAGAGGACAAAAACCTGGAAACCCAAACCAAGAACAAGAACGAGCATTCTCGTATACAAATGGAGAAAGGAAACGATACTTCCCTGGAGCAAAATATCTTGGCGGTGTTGTGATTACTTGTTGGCTTGAACCAAGCCATCGTACGTTGATTAATACATGCATTAATGAAAAAAGTGACGAGCATAATAAGATGATGCAATGGCAATATGTTTAAATTTTTGTTGTTCTTTTCTTTAGTGAATCGGGAGAAATTGACCCATGACGAGTAAGGGTATATTAAAATGATCTCGCTTGACGGTCCAAACTGATGCACACCTGAGAAAGTTTTGATTTTTAAGCAGCAAATTGCATTCACTAAAAACTGCCTGACTATCGCAAGTATTTTCCTTGTCGTCCTTGGCTCCAAATGCCAAATTTTCGTTGAAGATTCGGAAATACCTCACAACGCTTTCATCATCCATAAACTCAATTATGAAGCGATTTTTGGCTAGTACTTCCTCGCGAGAAAACCCTGTCATGGACAAGAATTCGTTACTCACAAAACAAAGCTCGCATGAACGTCTCCATATACACATGGGAGTGCAATTTGAAAGATTAGCCATACTTTCGTACTCGAGCAGTGTTCTTTGTAAGACAAATTCCTGAAGTTCCAAATCGCTTTCAATTAAATTGGTAGTCATAGTCACGAAAATCGGAGAATAAAAAATTGCCATGGAATTGGCTATTATTTGCAAAGATTTGGATTCCCTTTTCTCGCGTTCTGAGTAGCGAGCCTTCAAATAGGCAAGTAAGTTCTCATATGCACCGCGGTAATTATGAGGCCTCACGAGACTTTTTTTATCGTACAAGTCTTTGGGAGTTTTTATCAATTGTCGAAATTCTATAGGGAGTAACTCCTTGCCAGATAGTTCGGGTGTGGGTGAATTGCAAGCGGAGTTATTCGCACCTGGATAAGGCTGTGTTTCTAATGAAATGTGAGCTCTGAATTTGGACATGGGGGAACCTTTACTCTTGTCAGAAAACGTCGGATCATCAAAAAGAGTGCCAGAATCGGGCCACAACTTGTCAACCACGGGAGTAAGATCACTTTTGCCCTTGTACGCGGTAGATTCGGTGTCACTAAGTCGAGACTCGTTCAGGATATCGTTAAGTTTGACGTATTCGTCGTTGGCCCATATACTGTCGAAATTCGCGTCAGAGGGCAACACTTTGTTAGCTGGTCGATTTGGAGCCCCATCTGAGC
This sequence comes from Lachancea mirantina, assembly GCA_900074745.1. Lineage (NCBI taxonomy): Eukaryota > Fungi > Ascomycota > Saccharomycetes > Saccharomycetales > Saccharomycetaceae > Lachancea > Lachancea mirantina. Next base: position 642,946 of record LT598468.1, read on the forward strand.
CCGAATTCACGACTGGAGTAGGAGCAGCTTCGAAGAACCCACTCAAGCTGGAATTTTCTGAATTTCCAAGCTCACGACCCAATTCTGAACCGTATCCGTCACTGTTTTCGACCGGGTTTCTTAGCGACGAAATCTCAGGCTCGGATCCCGACCTCATCAATGCTGATCGTTTCCCGTCCCCCCGCGGCGACTCGCTCGAAGCCGGACTCTCGGAGGCTCGAATATCCATTTTTGCGTCGCGTCGTCGCTTTTTCCGCAATTTGTCAGTGCACATACCGCCGATATTTCGTTTTAAACAGTTCTGACAAGGTCGTCCCACGTCGCATTGAAGATGTTTTTCATGACAGAAAACACACGCTCGGGAAATCGGTTTTCTGATTCGTTTTTGGTCTGGTTGTAGCCGCTTGGTCATGCTCTCACATAAGCCAACAAATGGTCGATCCTTTGGCTCAGATTTCTAAGTCCTTTAAATCTTCAAATGGTGTCAAATTCTTATCCTTTGATGCTAAACTACGTTTTATAAAATAAATCCGGGGTAAGCATAGCACGTGACTATCACATGCATCAAATGGTTTTCGTCATCGTGATTGACAAATTCCATTGCACTTCGCCGGACTCCGGCCATCGACTCCACAGTGTGAGCTCTAGTAATTGAATTCACTGCTTCCTTGGTCTAGCGCATTCCGTGCCATTCTCATCATTTTGGCCTTTGCGGTTTCCTTAGGTTTTATATCCGACGTTTGATCGGGCTTTCTCTTGGTACCAGCAGCTCCCAGAGCTTTGGGTCTTTCCCGAAGTGCAAAACTCTTGGCGAGATGGCCCAGATGAAGATTCTTGAGACTGAAGTATTTTTTCTCTTGCGACAAATGGGTAGCGTAGGCTTTAATGTGGCTGGTGTACCCTTTTGCAGCGGCTTCTTTGAAGGGCGTGTCTTCGAGCACACGACGTTCGACGTTCAAATGCCAAGTGGTGGCGTTGCTGTCCCAGTCGGTAACCTCATCGGTCGCTGGACCATCGCTCCTCTTTATAACAGCCCCTTTGAACGCTGGGATTAAAATATCCTGATCGAATTTGAGCATTTTCCATCCGAGCGGATGGAACGGCTTGATACGTTCTAGGTACTGCTCTTCTTCACCCGGTAGCAAGAACAAGAGCGCTTCACCACGCACACCTGCACGAGCGGAACGGCCGATGCGGTGCAAATGGTCCTCAACGGTGAACGGCGGATCCAACTCGATAACGGTGCTAACACTGGGCAAATCCAAACCTCTGCTCGCGACATCGGTGCAGAACATGACGAGATGCTTGCCACGGGTCGTTTCGGAGTCGCTGGCGAAATTATGTAACGTCGCAGTACGCGTTTGTTGCGACAGGGAACCGTGGAGCTTGTAAAAGATCACTTCTGGCTTTTCTTCAGCGTTTTTCAAACAGGGCAAAATTGTGTTGTTCCTGTTCAGCATCCGTACAGTATCCCCGACAAGCCCCGTGTGGTTTTCATCGCTTGATGAGAAGACCTCGTAGTGGAAATCGACACTGTCGGAGCAGGACAGAAACACGATGGTTCTCATTGTCTTGCGATTGCCGTCCGTGGCCTGCAAATGACTAGCCGTGACGTTGTTCAAAAAGCCCGCTAATGTCACTAGCCTCAATTTAGGCGGTACAATGGCAACCATCTGTACTAACTGGTCAGGTACGGAGTTGACTTCTTGTTGCTTCTGTCCGCTGCTTATTAGTTGATAGTTCTTGAGCGCCAGCTTTCCAAGTTTGTTGGCACCACCTTTCAAAGTGGCACTACACAGGACGTGCACCAGCCGAGAGGGCAAATTGGGGAAATTACTAGTGTCCAACTTTATCGAATAAAGAAATTGCAATATCTCATTGATAGTTTCTTCGAAACCAAGTTCCATCAGTTTATCACCCTCATCGAAAACCAGATATCTTAAAGAAGACGCAAATTGTTCCTTAATAACCTGGGTATTCTTTAGGTGGTCCAAAATACGGCCCGGCGTGCCAACTATGAAATTGCAACCTTTGCGCAGCCTTGCTTTCTCAGATTTCTTTCTCTCACCGCCAATGAGCAGGCACGGCACCAAGTAGTGACAGCAGCGCGTTAAATGGCACAGCACAGAGTAAATCTGCGAGGCAAGTTCTCTTGTCGGAGCAATGATCATTGCCATGCAGCCGGATTTACGATCTTTCCGGCCCTCAATACGCAAGATTCGTGCTACTATTGGCACCAAAAACGCAAGTGTTTTGCCTGATCCGGTTTGCGCATGCAAAAACAAATCGTTATCCTTGGACATCAAGGTCGGAATGCTCATTTTCTGAATTCGCGTCGGTTTTTCAAGCTTCATGGAGTCCGTAATATGCGTTAAAAGCGGTTCTGGAATATCCATGGCCGAGAATGAGTCCTGTTGCAACGGTGCGTTCGAAGGGTCGATGGAATCCTGGTTCGAGTGTTTATTGTCGTCGAAATTGGTCGTTATTTCGCGTCGCGACGTGAACAAAGACGATACGATTTGTTTATTCAAAGTCACAGGCCTTTCATTCTCTGTAGACGTCTTTCCACCATTTTGCTGTGTTTTAGTACTGGTTTTCTCGTCAATTTTGGCCCGTTTCCGCCCGAAATCAAAGTCAAGTACCTTTTTAGCCTCTGCAACAATGCCCTCATCCACCGAAGCCCGCTTAGGACCCTCTTTCTTCCCATTAATCATTTTTTTTATCTTTCTTCTGTCTTTCCATCGTCCACCCGTTATCTTGGCAGTCTCTGGCTCAATTTGGTCGCCGTAATCGGCTATATCTATGTTCATTAACATTAAATCACCATCTTCAGCCATTTAAAATACTTAAGATGACTCTTTAAACTTGGTTTCGTTGCCGTTTTGTCCCGTGCTTATAGCATGCGATGAGCTCGATCCTAAGCTCATCACCTAAAATTTTTCAGTTCTCATCTCATTAAAGAAAATTGATCTCTGCATTAAAAACCATCGATCATTGGTGAACCCATAAAACGAGCCAGAGATGTCCCATACTGATCAATTATTCGTCGCTGAAGAAGACGACGATATAATGATGAAGAACGTTGACACCGATGAGATCCCCGTCGGTTTAGCTAGTCTAGAAGACGAGAAATCGGCAAAAAACGATGAAGATCCAATAGTCAAGGAAATACCGTTAAACCTGTCCCAAGCACCATTTGCATTGCATCTCTTACAGTATCCTAATAAGCCTAAAAAGACAGGTCAAAATCGAGTCTTGCATCCGCCCGTGACGCAAGCCAGATACAAACAGAAATCGAACCTTTGGCAGCTGGATATGCCATTGAACACTGATGTGTTTTACGATAAGAATAGAGCAGAAGATGAGTGGGATTCTGTGGCCCAACAGACGGTGAAGGGTGTTGGTGTATACAACGAGGGACTCTACGCGGGCCTTTTCGCTGATGATCAGATATATTTGTTACCTGTTGATGCTGTCGCACAGATGAGGCCTTATTTCACATATATAGACGGTGGATCACATACGAGGGAGGAGACGAGAAACCCACAGCAACAGAATGGCAATGGAGCGAAGAAGGCACAGGTTGTCACAATGTCCGTGAAAAGTAGTAGTGAAGCCAATCAACCTCGTCTTGGAGGGTCGTTGTTGGCACACAAGGTTGCAGATGAAGAAGAGACTTTGGAATTGACCTGGGTAGAGGGCACGTTTCAAAGTTTTAAAGAAAGTGTCACGACAGAAAAGGCCCGTACGCCCTTAAAAGCTTCTGGAGGTGCTCAGGAATACGTCGAGAGGGCGATGTGAGCTCAACTAATATACTTTAGATCATTATTCATACCACATTTTGATGAGTTCTTCGGAAACTGCACTCGGTGTCAACACTCCGAGATCTGTGATTAATGCTGTAATGTACTCATGAGACGTGTAATCGATGATAGGTTCAAAATTGAGATCTTCCTTCGCTTCGTCGGACCGTGTGAAATCCAGTGGTCCGCTTTGCAACGGCAAATCGTCTGGTGACAGCGGGAACATCCGCACAAACTTGTGAGACTCACTGACCACGTAGAAGGGTCTATTGCTGTTTTGCGCTAAGACACCGATAGAGTAAGTACCAATCAAATTGATAATTCCGCCCGATTCGGCGACACCTTCTGCTCCGACAATGACCTTGTCCACTTTATGGATTATACTTCCGACAGCACTATCAACAATGACCTTAACGGGGATCTTCTTGTTTGCCAACAGTTTGGCCAATTGTTGGCCCTGTTGCGTTGGCCTTGATTCCGTCACTACGCAACGGAATCGTATGAATTTCTCGGCTGCGTAACTCAACAACGAATAGACCGCCCTGGAAAACCCATGTACCAAGATCACGTCGTCATCACTGATAAAGTCCACACCAATTTGACCTATCTTATCCCTTGATTTCTTAGCTCGCGACACAAATAGTTGTCCATTTTCTATCAAATGCTGCTTGCAGTTTTCCCAATCGCCATACAAATGCGTATTTTTCAATACAAATCGCATGAAAATGTCGCATCCCGCCCTTAAAGAGATCGAATTAGGGATCGACTCCGTCAATTCCTCTGCGGCAGCTTTTATGGTATTGATCATCTCTGCTGAAGTTTTTGGATTCTTCACTCTCAGCATCGTCACCAAGGCTTCAATCGCCGCGATTGGCATCGTCATTTCAGCATCTTCTTTTAGAAAATTCAAATACGTGTCCGTGATATTGAAATCCCCCATTTTGGCCTTGATTTGAGTCTCTTTTATCTAGTTCAGGGAGGTATCTTCACGATTAACCAAGAGTCAAGATCATCAAAATTTTTCACTATAGAAAAGGACCATGCGATGAGCTTGATTACCAACATAAGACACCATTAAACAAGGTCGATTGGGATGCTGGAATGGTGTTTAAACACGTTCTCAAATGGAAGCGAGGCTATTCATCGCAGTCAGCGATTTCTAGAGTGAAAAACGTGGGGATTATAGCCCATATAGATGCCGGAAAGACGACTACAACTGAAAGAATGCTTTATTACTCAGGCAAAATTAAAAGGATCGGGAACGTTGATGAGGGCGATACTACGACGGATTTTTTACCGCAGGAGAAACAACGAGGAATTACAATTCAAAGTGCTGCAGTTTCTTTTAATTGGCATGCAAACAATAAGATTAATTTAATTGATACACCGGGCCACGCAGATTTTACCTTTGAAGTCATACGATCGCTCAAAGTGTTGGACGGTTGTATAACGATATTTGATGCAGTCGCAGGTGTTGAGGCGCAGACGGAGAAAGTTTGGAAACAAGCGAGAAATATTCCCAAAATTTGTTTTATTAACAAGATGGACAGAATTGGTGCGGGGTTTAGTCGGACTGTTAAAGAATTGATGGTTAAAATGAGTACCAGGGTGCTGTTGTTAAATGTACCTGTATTTAGGTTTGACGCGGCAGCGAAGATTTCGGTTTTTGAAGGAGTCCTTGACGTTTTGAACCAGAAAGTGTTGAAATGGAGCCCAGACGACCCAGACAAAATTCTTGTCGGCGACTCAGATGTGGGAAACGAATATAGGGATGAACTTATGAAATGTAGGGAGTCCCTCGTTGAGACTTTGGGGGAGTTTGATGAACAACTTGTGGAGTATTTTTTGGACAAGGCCGAGGGCGATTATATGCAAATTCCAGCCGATTTGCTACATGAATCTATTCGAAAAGCCACTATCAACCAATTTGCTGTGCCAGTGCTATGTGGTTCTGCTTTTAAGAATATTGGTGTTCAACCAATACTCGACGCAGTGACGCGGTATTTGCCGTCACCATTCGAAGCCCATCAACCAGATACTAATATACCCGTGATTTTCACCCAGGACAAGAACAATGGCATCGTAGTCAATGGGAACAAAAACTTGTGTCTTGCGTTTGCATTCAAAGTGGTTTCGGACCCAATTAGAGGTTTGATGACCTACGTGAGGGTTTATTCGGGCAAATTGAACAGTGGTAGCACTATTCACAACTCTTCTACAGGAGAAACGTTCAAAATCGGCAATTTACTCATAATGCATGCAAATGTTACCGAGGATGTCAAACAACTCGAGGCTGGTGAAATTGGTGTGCTTTATGGCGCTTCTGTTGAAAAGAAGGTCAAGACAGGCGACACTCTGATATCTCATGCCGGTAAAAAAACCGGATTGCGATCTTTGAACAAGCAAGAATTAGCATTGAAAATTAATCCAATCGCGGTACCACCTCCCGTGTTCAGCGTCGCAATCGAACCTCGCACTCTTGGGAATAAAAAAGATATGGAACAAGCTTTGGAAACCCTGGTCTGTGAGGATCCCAGTTTACATGTCACTTTGGATGAGGATTCAGGGCAAACTTTACTTAGCGGGATGGGTGAATTACATCTTGAAATTGCCCAGGATAGACTCCTAAATGATTTAAACGCTAAGGTCAATGTCGGTAAAGTGATGGTGTCATATAAGGAAACCATCAATGAACCCACAAAATTTGAAACTGCAAGCACGGAAAGCGGATATCATTTCTCCGTGAGTGTTGAACCTTATGTGGGTCGGAAACAGGATGCAGCCCTTGAAGAATGGCATGATTTGAATACGGATAATAATTTTCTTGTAATTGAGAAATCATCTACGCCAGCAGAATGGCCTTACCAAATCAGCAAAGAATCCATGACTAACGCCATAATGTCAAGCTGTATTGTTGCGTTAAACAGAGGAAGCAAACTTTCGAATTTCCCACTGCACTCCTGCGTTGTGAGAGTCAAACGAGACTGGCGCATGCCAATAGATGCGACATCTGCCACTAATATTTTAGTCATGAGCCGGAAACTCATAGGAAAATGTTTACAAAACCATCCGGAGGCCGGATTCTCTGTTCTTGAACCTATCATGGCCATCACCATCTCAGCACAACAACAAGACCTTGGAGGGGTAGTGCAAGATCTCAGTGGCGCCAGAAAAGCAATAATAGATTCTATCGAGGAAGAAGATGAGTACATGGGGGGAACCAATTTGTCCCTAGAATTTGAAAAACTTGCAGAATGTCAATACTTACCAAAGGACCCGACGTTGAAAAATGCTAACGTCCAGAACGCGGGTAGCTCGAGTAAAATTATAAAGGCGCATGTACCGTTGAAAGAAATGGTGTCGTACATGAGTAAGTTAAGGAGCTTAACGCAAGGCAGAGGCAGTTTTCATATGGAATTTCACGGTATGAGTAAAGTCACATCAGATCGTCTACCCACGATCCTAGACGACTAAACCTCGTCGGGAAATCGATTATCGCCAGTCCAGAAATCTCTGATGCGATATTTCGCTGACTTGTATACTCAAGAAAACGTTCAAGAAAAGTAATCAGATCAAGACGAGATGGAGTTTATGCATGCTCTCATTTTAAACTCGCCTGTATATAAAATTGCAAGTAGAGACAAATAGAATTTTTGGGAAAGATCGGTCGGACTTTGAATGGTAAGTTCAGTACCATAAACATGAGAAAAGGACATAAGGATGTTTTAGGGATCTGATTGCAGGATAATTGCAATGGTTCAAACCACAATTAAGGAATACTTGTTGCAATGGTTTGAATATATGGATTGGTGAAACTGTGCCAGTGGGTCGTGGTTAGAAGCATACTAGGCATATAATGCAAACCTGAACTATTGCTCTTAAAGTCTTATTCCTCGTGGCCCAATGGTCACGGCGTCTGGCTACGATAGTATCCACTTCTGAAACCAGAAGATTCCAGGTTCGAGTCCTGGCGGGGAAGACTTACCTTTTTGGAATTTTAAGTGAAGATTATCCGAGGAGTCGATACAAAGTTGGTCTTCGCTTAGTTCCAAGCTTTATTGCTTGCAGAAACCGTTAATTAAGCCGCTATTGTATATTCTTTCTATCTTGTAATTTATTTACTTTGTACAGCTTTTGATGTAGTTTGCAATCTCGCCACCGAAAAATTTCGTCAACTCCCCGTTCGAGTCGTCCAGGTGAGTGATTCTGTCGGCGACTTTTAGCGTATCGTAATTGATTTCTTTTGTGACACGGGAGTCCTGTGAATAGTCGGGGTGGCTTAGCACATACTGTCTTAAGAATTTGGCTGCCGTCGGTAGGTTTCCAGTAGCTCTGTCTGATATTAGCTTCAAATAATAGAACAGGCGAACATTGGAAGAATCCTTAGATTTGACAAGCTCGCGCCAGGATTCAGTGACCATCGACTTGTACTTCAACAGACGGTCGATGAATTGTGGGAATAAGCCACTTTTAACATTGTGAAAGACGTGGTCCATGTTGCTCAAGCTTGTGCGCCCGCCATGCAAGTCATCTTTCCAATGAAATTGTTGTTCTAGCACGGCATCCCTGCGATGCGCAATCTCCATATTTTCCCATATTTTGGACATAGGCATGTAAGGGTTAATTTCATGACTGAACGTTAGGAGGCATTCGGTGATAATGTGAATGAAGCACGAATACGCGGCGTTCTCAAATTCGGTCATTTGCAATTCCATGGTACGGAATTCGACACGCCAACCCGGGGCGTCTTTTTGGTCAGGGGTTGCCTTTTGGTTAGGAGGTTTGAACCGAAGCGATTGCCAGTTGGTGCTTTGAATGTTTTCGAAATGATCCGTGGACGTGAGATTGTCCTGGTTGATGCGTTCTTGAAAAATCACAAGGGGATCTCTGATGAACAAATGCGAAAAATGACGCGCCAAGTCATAGTCTAGTTCGAAAATGTCGTTTGATTGTAAAGTTTCAAGTACTTTCTCATTAAGAGGCACGTCAGTGTCATTGAAACTGCGATCGAAAAATTCGTTACCCCCCAGAAATAGATCTACGACACTGTAACGAGATTTGGGTATACGCTGCGGGTTAGCTTTGATCGAACTTCCATGACCATTATTCGATTGAGGCAAGAGCGGGGCTACTCCACGCTCGTAGGGGGTTCGGTCATCCACAGCACTTGAAATGACGTTCCAGCGCACATCTTGATCTGCAAGCCAACCTTTGAAAAAGGGGGACGCAGCAGTAGCCGCGAGCATGATGGTGGCAATGTTCGCCAGCGAGTCGTATACATATCTTGCCTTTGAAATATCTGGAGCCTGAAGGGTGATTTGCAAGCAGCAGCAGCCCATACCAAACCCCATGGCATCCATGTAAATATAGCCTGGTTTCGCCGCTAAGACGCTTTCGGAGTCTTCTGGTTCAAACCAGTCCCGTTTGTATACGGAATCATCTCTGTAAGGTGTGAATTTGTCCTTGTACATCGGCACTTGTATGTTCACTTTCTCTCCACGTCTAGTACGAATGTTAGCAGTTAAAGTCGGGAACCGCGCATGCCTGTTGGTCACTTCGTCGGGCAAATAAAGCGATTTCGACGCATTGTTGTGGTGATCCCAAACGTTTTTGATATCACTGAAATCTTCACATCCCATTCTGGGAAACACTGCCATGGCAGCGAGACGGCAGCCACGTCCAGCAAGTCTTTGCTCGACCAATTTTCTTCTGATCTGCATGTTGTTTTCAACATATTCTGTGTTTAAACCCTCGTAGGGCGATGCAGGAGTTGCTTCGATCATATACCGCCCGTATTCCGGGTGAAATAACACGTCATTGGCCTCGCATATACTGATATCTTCATTGTTCAATGACGTTAAAACGTCGTCACTTTCAAGCGTCAAAACCGCATTTTGACCCTCGCCGTCGTGGTTTTGAAATTTAAACATTATGAACTCGAGTTCGTCACCCCAGTAAAAAATGTCGTTTTTACGTCCATATGCCGCTTTGAAAGAGTACAATAACTGTTGGACACCATTGTCACGAACATGTTCATTGTACTGTCTCGACTCCAGCCACGGAAGCGGCGTCCCCAACGACAAAAGACCCATCGCTCGTCGTTGAAATCAGTTTCAATCGGGTCATGGGCGTTAAAAACCCTTCTCTTATAAGCACCTGACATATGTTTGCGCTACCCTGATTGATTGATAAGCAGTGGCAGCAGCCATAGCTCTCGGAAAATGAAATTCTTTTTTTTTCCCGTGGGACTTACGGTACCAAGACTGCGGCTAGCAACCTACGAGAAAAGCTTAAACTTCGAAATTTCATACGTGATGGTTCTCTGCAACATGGGTGATTGCTTGACATCTACAGCTGTGACTTTCATTGGGATAGGAGTGGTTGTGATCTGGTAATCGCTCGCCAATAGGAGGTTGAATGCGCACACTTTAGTTATGTGGGCCTGTCGAGATTTTCACGCAAATGTCACGGGGCGTGACGCAAATTAAAAATCCGCTTGGTTTCCCCGGGCCGGAGAGCTTAGTAAGAATTCCGAGACTTAAAGACCGAAGCGGAACGAGATTTCAAGCGACATTGTTAGGCTTGATTCTATGCTTAGATTAGGCGTTGCATCCCCGTTATCTATCAGTGCCTTGAGGACGTACCACCTCGGGGTTGCTCTGCATGGATTTCGCGTCGCTGTAGTACCGTAAAGTGTAGTTCAGAGCTATTGTGAGTTGCCGATGAACTGACAAAGTTGAAAATAATCATGATTATCTCCGAACGTTGGGGAGGAGGCACATTTGTAGTCGCTTCTTACCGGTTGCCACCAGCTCCCATTGATGACAACCGCTTACCTTGCTTTTCTCCTCCTTTTTTGGATTCTCTACCCGAACGGGCTCACACGATTAAAATCTCAGAAAAGAATGTATAATCTTACTAGTACCGCCGTCTAACTTTGTAAAGTTTAATTATGACGCCTTTTTGGACAGCTTCTTACGATTTTGAACGCCGAACTTGTCTATAGCCCCTGAAACAGTTTAGCCGCCCAGAGCCAAAACGTGAAATTAAGGGCAACCTGGACCCGAAAAGCTCGCTAACCCCACCAAGTCTACCTAAATTCAAAACCCCGCGCCATAAAATTCACATCTAGCGACTCTTGCAATCCTTTCCTTACTTTGACAGGGCATCCGTTGCCCAAGATCTGAATTTACTAATAAAAGAACGTCCAGTTTGATTTTGGTGCAAGAAAAGCGACCAAAGAGCCCACTACGGTACATTTCACTTAGATTAAATTCCTAAACATTCAAAATCCAAACATAGCCTCAAAATCGACTTTTTTCATAGTTCTTCGTTCTTTTCCATGAATCATGTAGATATCTTGACTAAACTTCCTCGGTTGTAACATAGGACAAGCCCAAATGTGATCACGTGATCAGGTTAGAAAATCATGAACTCTCAAGAAACTCATCGATCAAGATCTTGATCCAAATACTCGGTAAAAGCTTGCTTCAAAAGCTTGCTTTAAGAGCAGACTGCTATTGAAATATGAGTCTTTGGGGCTGGAGTAAGAAGCGGCCCGCAACTTTGTCTAGCTCTGATGCTGCAACCGATGCAAATGCTGGACAAAGAAATTCAGTGAAAGGTTCAAAAAAAGTGCCATTAAAGGACTCCCCCAGAGCCATTGAGAGTCAATTTGGTGAGAGTTTGGGTCTGAGGACGCGTGTTTTGCAAAAACTGGTGCGCAGCGGATGTTTAGGGATCGGTCCTCCCGATTTGGTTCACACTACGCAGTACGATGGACTTCGCCATAAAGAAATCGGTGAATTTCACTACATCATCGGGCTGGATGTTTCCTCGGAAGCAGCACCGATTGCTTATTTGAATGCATTGAAATTGACCGGTACAGGGTTCCGGAACGATGGACTGGTGTCTTGCTACTGCTCTATGAACATTTTCAGCAAAGTGGATATAAAGATACGCTACGAGTCCGAAAAACACTATCTGGTCAATGCGATCGAGTGTATGTCTGGGACCACGAACGTGAATCTGAGCGAGGAGCTCTGGGACGAGACATTGGTGAGTGCATTCATACGCTCGATGATTATAGGGTCGGAGCCGGACCGCAAACTGCCGGGCCTGGTCGAAGTGGCACCTGGAATGGGCAACGGAATCTCCTACTGTCACAAGTTACTTACCAAGCTTTTCAGGTTTTTACCGCGTGGCGTCAGTATAGGTCACGACGTCACCAAGGGTAGCCATGCGACATACAGGAATAATTATCTGACGGAAGCGATTCTCATATTTCTCGGCCTTGCCAAAACGTTAGTACCGCATGCGGTGCGACTTTTAGACAATCTCATTAAAGAGGACCCCGATAATGAGCTTTGCTACCGCACTGTGCTCATAGCCGTAGTAACCCAGAGCGAGAGCTTCGATCAGCTTGCTGTTGAAAATATCAACGAAACGATGAGCCTGTTTTTCAAACAAGCCGATCTTAGGATAGAACAGCGTATGATTGATCCGCTTACCGATGTTCTTTGTATGCAAGCTGCATTTCTGCTCTCAAAAAACGATTTTGATCTTGCTCTACCCGTCGCTCAGAAAGCTACTCGTCTATCGTCGGACAGTTTCGAAGCGTGGGAGTGCTTGGCAAAATGCTATATTGGACTTCGGAATTATGAACAGGCACTCATTGCGGTTAACGCTATGCCACAGTTACCAGCATCAGACGACTGCAAGGCAGAATTACTCGCGGAGAAATTAGAAAATTACTATTATCAGCGCCCGTTAGGCAGAGGTCCCTCCCCACAATTGCAAGCGGCAGAGCTAGATTACGTTGCGACTAATTTGAAATTGAAGGACAGAGACATCGCAGAACTGGTTTTCGGTCGCATAGTGATGCCTCGCGTCGAAAACCGCGGCTCGATCAATGAGCTCTGGACGGAGGCTTGCGCTCTTATAGGCCCCGTATACGGCCCTCAATCGTGTACGCTCGCAAATTTTGTTTCTATGCAAGAGATCAACTCGCTCAAGGACACAGAGCTGCTGGCGCGCAATACCATTGCCAACCAACTGTCGTGGTCTCTGCGACGTGTCTACGACTTACTCATGACAATCACAGAGAAAATAGGCTGGAACACGCTTCTAGACCTGCGCTCCACCATATTTGTTATGCAGCGCGAATACCAGGTATCTGCCACCTCAACAGCAACAGTTTACCAACTGCGGCAGAAAAGACTGTGTGAGCGATGGCTCGACACTCTGTTTCTGGACCTTTACAGCGACCTGAAGATCGCCAAACACGCCTCGGAGCGGAAAAACAATATGCTGAGCGGACTCGAGTGGGAGCTACTAGGACTTACGCTGGCACGGACTCATCATTGGTCCGAAGCCATCGCATGTCTGAGAACCAGCATTGTTGCCCGTTTCGATATCGTCAGCGCAGAGGAACTGGTACAAATATATCTCAGAGACGACCTTGAACCCACCGAGCTGCCTGACACTGAGATCATGCTCGACATACTTCTGCAAAAGCTATCCTACGAGAGCAGATTCTACAACTATTTCCAAATTTCCAATTTACAACTACTCGCCAAATTGGCTACTTTTCAAGACGTCGACGCGATAAGGCATCAACTCCACGTGCTACCAAGAGCCGAGTCCGGTATCGTGGCGCTAACGGATCAATTTCTCGACTACATATACCAGTTCTCTCAGGTTTAAATCCTCGTCAAGATGGTGATGAGGTCTACCTTCCATGGCATGGTCAGTTTACCCGGATCTAAAAATTTTTCCATTCAATGAACAATAACAGATATTTCGAAATATGTTGAGAGGGAGAGTGACAGTGAGGTTGAAATAAAATCAACAGATCCTTATAAGAGAGAGGGAGCTTTGGATTAGCTCCAGCTGACTTCAAGAAAAGCTTCAATAGTAACAAGACTGTATTAAAAAAAAATCTTTTTTTGAGAGCTTTTTTTGGTGTAACAGGGGGGAAATAAAGATTGACAAAAAAAAAATCGTTGGAGACCCAACATTAAAAGAATAACGTCAATTCGGTAGGAGATTTGGTTGAATGCAGGATGTCAGGCTCATTTTGGAAGTTTGGGCAGAATAATACCGCTGAATCACCGTTGTCCAAGCTTCTGAATCAGGCGTTTCTTAAGGTAAAAGGAAGCGATACAAGTGAGAAACAGGAAAATCAGGATAGAGATATAAATACAAGAGCTAAAGAGGACGAGTGGGATGTGACAAGTACACATCGAGATGATCTCATTGAAAGAGAACCGGATAACTCGATAGGATCGTTGCCTGATTCAGAATCGGATTACAAAGATTACGCACCTAATTTAGGTGTGTTAGATGAACTTCTGGACGATGAAGAATTGTACACAGAGCTTATGTGCTCTAATTTCAAGCTACTGATATATTTCAAGTATCCTGAGGTGCTGGCAAAACTAGTCGATTACGTGACTAACGAACACGTTATGAACGAGGGGCTAGACGACGCGAGCGACGACGCGAACAATAATGAAGAAAAAGAAGAGACAGACAAAGAAGTGGAAAACAGTTCTCAAGAGGCTCTCCAGAACGGGCATGGCACGACTGATAAGGATGTTGACCAGAGCCAGAAGTCTGAAGCCGCGGTTGTAGACAAATACAGCTCAGAGAAAGAAGCGATTTCAGATCAGTTGTCAGAATCTTCAAACGAGACGGGTATCACACTGCCACCGGAATCCGAGGAACAAGTTGAATCGCGTCGTGCTCGCATGGCGGCCGAAATCCTGTCTGCGGACGTCTGGCCCATCTCTTCTGCATTCATGGATCACGAGGACCTACTCAGTAGACTATGGGCCATGTTGGATCATTCATCGCCTCTTTCCATCGTGGCGTCTACTTATTTCATGAAAATTAACGAACGTTTGTTGGATATGGACATTGCTGGCATGTTGCATTTCATTTTATCACAAGACGCATTGGTTGATAGATTTTTAAGGCATATTGACAACCCACCTTTAATGGATTTTTTGTTGAAAGTCATTTCGACGGATAAACCGGATAATTCTACCGGTGTCATTGATAAACTGAAATTTCAAAATCTCATATCCAAGCTTCTGGATTACCTGTCACCGGAGCATTCTTCGTCAACAAAATCGGCTGCAGGTGATTTTCTCAAAGCATTGATAACAATCAGTGCAAATTCCAATAATGAAATAGCATCTGCCATCGGACCTAATGAACTTACAAGGGAGCTGGTTTCACCTAAAATGGTGGAAAAATTGATAAATATCATGTTGAATGGTGGTACTTCCCTTAGTAATGGGGTGGGCATAATAATTGAATTAATACGGAAGAACAATTCAGACTATGATTTTGTGCAGGTGATGTACACCTCTTTGGAAACTCATCCACCTTGCAGTCGGGATCCAATTTACTTGGGGTACCTAGTAAAATCGGCCGCCCAACACCTTCCTGATTTTAATCGAATGCTTTTGGAAACCAAGCTACCTCCCCTTGAGACCCCGTTTGGGTCGATTGAGCCGCTTGGCTTTGAAAGATTCAAAATCTGTGAGTTAGTCGCGGAGTTGCTGCATTGTTCCAATATGACGCTACTCAATGAGGCCAATGGTGAACAAATTGTGACAGAGAGGGATAGAGTGCGCGAAAGAAGCTCTGAGCAAGACAAGACAGAAGAAGCCAAACCTCTTGATCACTTTCAAGTGGATGATGAAAATTTGAATGAAAGAATGGCGGAGCTGGCGTTGGCTGCTAGCGAATCAAATCAGAATGATGAGGGCTTAAAGGGCATTGAAGGTGAAGAAAATTCCGCGAGAGAAATACATTCTGAAGACTCTTCGGACTCTGAAGTACCTGAAAAAATTTTGAGGGATAGTCCAGTGGTGGGAGATCAACTGAAGATCACGCTGCAAGACACACACATCATAACCACGATATTACAAATGTTTTTCAAATTCCCTTGGAATAACTTTTTGCATAATGTTGTTTTTGACATTGTACAACAGATTTTTAATGGCCCATTGAAAAACGGGTTTAATCGCTTTCTCATTGGAAGCTTGTTTGCCGAAGCCCATATCACAGAAATGATCATTGAAGGAGACAAAAAATGTGAAGACTTTGATAATGAGACTGGATTGAGGCTGGGATACATGGGCCATTTAACCTTGATCGCGGAAGAAGTGGCGAAGTTCGCCGCATATATCGACGAGATGAAAATCAGTTTCAGCAATCAGGACATTGCCGACAGTTTGAACAAGCCATCTTGGAAAGAATATACAGAAACGGTTCTTGCGGATACTCGTGAAAATTACAGCACAGTGCTAGGTGATTTTGGTGATGATGACGATGAAGAAGAGAGAGAGGATTTGGAAGACGAAGGGAAATTCGAGCCCAAGGATTCCGTTGCAGACAACGATTTGGGGTCGTATGTTACTTTCGAGCCGGATCGTGCCAATGAGGAAGAATACGCTGAGTACAGCGATTTGGATTCTCCTAGATACTACGAATATGATGATAATCAAGGCAACAAGGCAACTGTGCATTTGAATCCGAACGCAGGTCGCAGCGAGGGTTCACACACGCTGTCTCCTGGTTACGATCAGGAAGAAGTCGACGAGGACCAAGGCAGAGAGCAAAAGGACAAATTTAGTAGTTACATGTCGCATCAACTTTCAAAGGACTACAGCACATCTTCTTCTTCAGACGATGACGAAGAAGACGCGTGGGGCACGAGCATGTCTGCGAGCCCTGGTGCTTTCCAAGGCGCGTCGCCCGAAAGCGAGGGCCCTAGAAACAGGACAGCGACTGGGTCCAACAGTTTCCAAGCACCACAGTTCGAACTCCAGGACGACGATGATGACTACATGGACCCAAACGACGATGGACAATCCTATGCAAAGCCCAACCACCCTCTTTACAACAGCATCTTAACCAATCGCTCGGCACCGTCTTATTTTGATCAACAGGAGGTAGATCTCATGAACGACAGTGACGACAGCGATAATGACGACCCCTCAGCCGAACAAGAAGAAGAAGAAGAGGAAGAAGAAGAAGAAGATTACCCCGACGATGATGATGACGAATACTCGTTGTGTCGAACCTCCAGCAAAGATAACATGTCATGGAACGACGATAAAAAAAACAACATAATAGATATCGCCAACTACAGGCAGTCCCAACGGGACCAAAATGATGGCTAATGTACGCGTATCGCATGGCATCGTGCTCGCTGGGTTTCGGTTCCCCAATGATGATAGTTTGATGTATTATAGAGTTTTCTGCCTACATAGTCATTTTTCCCTCTGTTCAACATATATAGGGTAGCCAACTAAAGCGAGCTATGGTTAGAACTAGTTGAAGCATCTCTGAAGAAAATAACATCAACAACAACAGCAACAACACAAAGAAAGGTCCAAAATGGCTAAACAAGTGTCACATTTCAACCCTCTGGCTCTGTACAATCTGTTTTCCGCTGGATTGTGGGGGTACCTGCTCTTCAAAGTCATTTTTGAATACTCGAAATTGGGGCAACCTGCGTTTTACGAATCGACCAAGAATTCACTAACCTATGTTCAATTGGGAGCTCTGATTGAGATTCTGAACTCGTTGTTAGGCATTGTACGTGCACCATTGCTCACTACCCTGGCTCAAGTCGCTTCCAGACTTCTCATTGCGGTTGGAATTTTTCAATATGTTCCAGACGCTCCAAACGCACGCGCATGGCCCTATGTGTCCTTGATTTCTGCATGGTCTGCTACAGAAGTTGTGAGATACTTGTTTTACTACTTTAATTTGACCTCTAGTTCCGGTGCACCGGTTTTTCTGCAGATCTTGCGCTACAATATGTTCTGGGTCCTGTACCCCCTGGGCGTTTTGTCTGAACTTTTGATCATTTATTCCGCGTTGCCCCTCGTCGAAACAAGATTTGGCATTGTCTACCACCGTTTACTTATCGTGGCAATGCTCACGTACATCCCGGGCTTCCCCATGCTATTCACACACATGATGGTCCAGAGAAAGAAAACCATGAAGGCTCTTTTCTCGCAAAAGAAGAAACGTACCGAAAAGGCTGACTAGAGGAAGAGACACCCTTGCAAGGCCATATATAGTTCAGGCTAGCAACCCCAGCAATACCAGGAGTATGGGCTTTTCCGATACACCGGGCATGTTTCTCATCGCCTCTCATCGCCCAGTCATTTATCACGTGACTTATTTCTAGACCAAAAATTTTCAAGAACAACTACCAACACTATCAGAAGATCAACCGAAATCATCAATTTGAAGCGCCTTAAGCACCATTTTTTGGGCATAATGGTGGGTTTCTTGGCACAGCTAAGATTCGGTGTACGATTTCCAAGTGGATTGAACCAATGCCTCACAGAATCCGTCATTTCTTCTCTCACAACTAGAAGTTTTTCTACTTCGGTGTCTCTTGCCCAAAACATTGACACTACACCACTCAAACTGTCCAACGAACTGTTCGCCACTTTTCGTATCCATAACCGTCCCTACTTGGTGACTAAGGGCGACAAAGTTTACTTGCCGTTCAGAATGAAACAGGCCGAAGTTGGTGATGTTTTGAACCTTAACGACGTAACGACTATTGCATCCAGAAACTACCAAGTAGTAGGTTATCCTATAGATCCATCGCTGTATACCGTCAAAGCCACGGTTATCGAGAAAACCAAAAGGCCCATGAAGGTTAGAGAAGTGACCAAAAGAAGAAACAGAAAAGTTCGTCATGCTGAGACAAAAGCAGATCTTACTGTACTTCGAATTTCTGAATTGAGCGTGAAATAACATGAATTCAATGCCTTACTGTAAATAGAACGTATGCTAATAGACGCTGTGCCATCATCTTGGTGTCGTCTTGTCGTTTGGCGATATATATATATATATATATCAATCTCGCTATTAAACAACTGAAAATTAGACATGATCATCGCATTGCAAGATACGTTAAAAAAACACATGCACCGCGAGGTGCGATGGCGTTTCTGAAGAAAAAAAGAGTCAGTGCTGGTCATGGTGGGCTTTCCGATTTAGACATCGTTTCAAGCTCCCCAAAGGGCCAACAAACGCCCCGTTTACCGTCTAGATCAGGTGCAAGCCGAAGATCCGTTTATGGGGCGAAAAGACCAGATGAACGATTGATTCAAAGCCAAACAGTGGAACTTCCGTCTGAGAAAGTTTCAAATTTCAAAAATTCGTCGCGAAACCCGTTTGTAGAACACGATTCTGCGGCTGACTCCAGCTTTAGTTTCGAAGACCAAGCTTGGATTCGCTCTCCTGAAAACAAGCAATTCGATAGTTTCAATTCTCCTGGCGGTTCGCAGACGCCCCAGACATCCCAGACGCCTCAATCTATCAATACACAGCAAACATACAGCGAAGAACTCAAACGTAACGAATCAAGACATTCGTCTGGTGGGAGTATCTCTTCACTGTCTTTGGACCGTCTTCTATGCACTTGGGACGTTACAGATCCTCATGAATGGACGAAAGGACGGGTGCTATCGTTTTTCAAATCAAACGACTTCAGTGATCAATGGATATTATACTTCAGAAAGCATCAACTTTACGGCGATAAGTTCTTGGGACTGTTGGCCCATGAGAACTTTTTAAAGCATGCCAAAAATCTCCCTCAAACCGAAAACTCCTCTTACAATCGCTTTCAATTTCTACTGAAAAGAACGTTGGAACAAAACGTGGTGAATGGACATATTAGAAACAAGAGCGACAAGTCCGTAACTTCAAGAAGCTCAAGCGACTCGACAACAAAACTCAGAAACCGAAGTTATTTGAGCTCAGAACACTCTCGGTCGGCGTCAGACTCAATACCTTCTAGCGGCCGAAAGGTATCTGCTGAGGGAGTCGAGGAGAGGCCGCAAACCAAAGGATATCAAAAGGGTAATAGCGCCAGTTCATTGTACCGCCGCAGTCTGATTTCTCTAAGAAGTTCCAATAGCTATTACTCCCCTGGCAAAACCGAAAGCATGACTAAACCCACTTTACCACGCCCAATATCTACAATTGATAGTAATGCACCCGTCATCACGGAATCTGCTACTCAACCTTCATCGTCTCCGTTGTCACCGAATTACACAAACATTTTCAGAAGACAGCACAAGAGTAGTTCCTCAGAATCCTCGATCTTTAATATCTTATTTGGTAGCAATTCGGGGCAACCAGTGGTTCCTACTGAAAAGCCCGCTGTACAAACTGGTCGGAGTTACTCGTCTGAGAATCTGCCTGCCTCTAAAAGCCCAGAAGCTTCTGCATCTTCTCCCCTAAGACAAAATTCTTGGAATGCTGAAAATTTATCAAGTCTAATACCTGATCCCGTCATTTCCTCAGATACTACTCCGGTTTTGAAGCCCACCGAGGGCTCTAAAGAGGACGACGCAACCGAATTTGAGTCAGAGAATCCCCAACTTCAAAAAACTCAGCCAAACTTCGAACTGAAAGATTTCGTTCTCGAAAAGAAGTTTTATCCATTAAAATCTGACAATGGTCAGGATAACTATGTTATGGTAACGAAAGACAATAGAACTTTCATCCCAATTAACGTTAACATGGTGTCTAATATCAATGAACTTAAAGAATCTATGGCTATAACCCTTGGAATTTCGCATCAAAACTTCACTGTGCATTTGACGGATTTTGGTTGTGAAATAGGATGCTCAATTCCCGATCAATTGTTAGAGAACTTACGCCTTAACATGTTTTATGGTGTTCCAAAAAGGTTTTTTATAAAAGACCAATTGAAAGTGCAATTAAAACCTCGCGCTGTTCCTGCGGGTCAGGAAATGGGCCCTTCATTGCGGCCTGCGAAAAGCAAGGGCTCTCTAAAATCAACTGCTAGCAGCATGGCCTATTCTAACGATGGGAATTCTTTGGTCACTTCAAACTCTGACGTCACATCCTATGACGAAAGCTCTAATGGCCCTGATGCCGCCATATACCCACAAACTCCGAGCTACTATTATGAAAACGTTTCTTCCAGTAATCTTCCAGAGGTTGATTATTGGAATGTTAAGTCCGCCGTAAGAGAAGGAACGCCTCCAACAGAAGTACCTCGCATCGCTTCGAGAAGTGGTTCAAAAGTTGGCACTCCTCTTCAAGAAGGAAGCGATACCACTTTTAAGGTCATCAGAAAGCCAAGCGATAACGAAATAAATTTTGACAAAAGGCGAGACTCACCATACAACAAGGCAGATTTTGCACCACGAAGGGAAGCTCCCAAGCCTCCGGGTGGTACATCGGTATCTTCCGGACCTTTTGCTGGGGGTCAGACTTTGTACATGAGTAATGCGCCTTCGAGTCTTCATAAAAGGCGCCTAACCAGAAAAACCAAAAGACCACCCCCTCCTACGGCAAATCTTCAGCCATCAAGTGTGTCCTCTACCACGTCATCCCCTCAGCACCATAAAAGCTCTGAAGATTCGGTTGTGAAGTCATATACACCTGCATCTTCACACGTTCTTGTTCCGCAACCATATCGCGGAGCGTCGGATGGATTGAACCTTAATCGAACAGAAGACAATTCCGTGACAGCTTACTTGTCTCGTCAGAGATCGAATCGATCAGGGTCTTTGCATTCAGTTACGGCATCCACCATTTCATCTCCACCGAGATTACTAACGCGCATGAGCTCCAAACGGGTTGTTTCTTCAGCATCGGCAGCCGATAATTTCGAAGAGAATGACATTACGTTTAATGATGCGCCAGCGCTATCGGATTCTGGAGATGGTTCAGATGACAGTGATTCTTCAAATGATATCATTTGGTCAACGTCTGCACCGAAAAACCTACTTAGCAAACCGAAAGAATCCTCGAAACCTGAACCGCTTGAAACTTCAGGTCCTTCCGGGACCTTGGGGTCTGATAGGAAAGCGTCAATTCTAGCACATGATCCTACTGGACTTGGGCGCAAAATGACTCTCAGACCCTCTGCTGAGGTAGTTTACCAGAATCTTGAAAAGTTTTTTCCTGGCACCGATCTTGATAAGCCCATTGTTGAAGGCTCAACACCTCCTCCGTCTCCTCCTCCTAATGCCAACGGTTACCAGGCTGTGGCGAGTTTTACAAGCTCTGAGAAAAAGAGCAAATCGATTCCCACCCCGAATGCTTCTCCTATTAATTCCAGGTCTGGTACGCCGCAAACCATGATAACATCGCCGCCGGTGACAGACCGAATGGCCACGGCTTTACACGAAGCCACACATTTAAAAGTACCTAAAAGAGCCAAGACCCTGAGAATAATTGCAAGGGAAGCAAGCGAGGCACGTCAAAGCCCAAAGGGAAGAAGTCTCAAGCGCAAGAATACTAAAATGTGGGGAACCCGTGTTGTAGAAGTCACTGACAAAGGAACAGTAGCTATCAACAAGACCAAGAATTCGAATGGTGACTACAAAGAGTTTGCTTGGATCAAGGGTGAAATGATTGGCAAAGGTTCGTTTGGTTCGGTGTATCTGGGTTTGAATGTGACGACCGGTGAAATGATTGCTGTCAAGCAAGTCGAAGTACCTCGCTTTAGTGCCCAAGATGAACAAGCACACAACGTTTTGGAGGCACTCAAATCTGAAGTTTCGACTTTACAAGATCTTGACCATCTTAATATCGTGCAATATCTGGGGTTTGAAAACAAGGGCAATATATACAGCTTGTTTTTGGAGTATGTGGCTGGTGGTTCAGTTGGCTCACTTATTAGGTTTCTGGGTCACTTTGATGAAAAACTCATTCGATTTTTAACAGTTCAGGTACTAGCGGGCCTGTCATACCTACATTCACGTGGAATTCTGCATCGGGATATGAAGGCTGATAACATACTGATAGACTCCGATGGGGTTTGTAAGATCAGCGATTTTGGTATCTCTAAAAAATCCAGCAATATTTACACTAATTCCGATATGACTATGAGAGGAACCGTTTTCTGGATGGCTCCCGAGATGGTCGATACAAAGCAAGGTTATAGTGCTAAGGTGGACATTTGGTCACTAGGGTGTGTGGTACTAGAAATGTTCGCTGGGAAGCGCCCGTGGTCAAACCTCGAAGTCGTCGCTGCAATGTTCCAAATCGGGAAATCTAAATCAGCACCACCCATTCCGGAAGATACTCTACCTCTCATATCTGAGCAAGGACGAGACTTTCTTGATGCCTGCTTTGAGATCGATCCTGAAAGAAGACCAACGGCAGATAAGTTGCTAGAACATAAATTCTGCGTTGTGGATAACGATTTTGATTTCAAGGAAACAAAACTCGCGAGATTCATTAAATCCAATGACAAAGTCAATTCGAGCAAACTCAGAAACAGTTCTCAATGATCGATACCACGCATTTTTCCGCAATTCGCACCTTCAGTATATCATTACAAAATGTCAAGAATCTCAGCCGAAATTCCTCAAAATATACATAAAAGCTTTTAAAAACTCGCAATGCATTAATTATATTCATCGGATCGTCTCGATGGTATTAGCGACATGGTGAATGGTAGTGATAAAATCCGTTCTATTCATCAGAGAGAATGCATCTGTTATCTTCATGATCACGTGCAAGCTTCTTGATCTTCTCGTGATATGTTCAAGATAATTAGAATCCAGTTTACAAGTCATCGCATTACGGAAACCTTAATGCAAAAACCCTTTGAGGGCATTACTTTCTGTCCCACGGCTTTGCCCGAGGAATTGTCGAGATCTGTATCTAGGAAAATCATCAAATTAGGTGGTACATTCTCCAAAGATCTTACCAAATTCGTGAATGTTCTGGTTGTTGGAAGCGTTGCAACAAACAAATATCGTTTTGCCGTTCAACATCGCGATGACCTTGTTATGGTGGATTCAGATGCGTTAGATGCCATTTATGAATTGTGGCTTTCTGGTGAAGACGTGACAATGGAATCTCATTCTCATTTTGCTGTGATAAGCGGGTCAAAAGATCGAATGCTGGAAGTTCTCTCTGAAAGATATCGGCTTAAGCCTCTCAAGAATTTTTGTGTGTTTATTGGTCGTATTACAGATGATTGTGGCGGCCGAGTGGACGTGGCACAGCTCGAGAAGGCGTGTAATAGATGCGGTGTACAGAGCTGTAATTCGCGACATTTCGTCAAAGAACCGCATTGGGACAAACCTACTGTTTTCGTGACTGATTATCCGCATGGTGCCCGTGTAGAGGCTGCTCGGGATCAAGGTTTGCCGATAATACATCCCAAGTGGATTTTGGACTGCGAGAGGCGAGGTGCGTTGTTGGAGTTCAGTTTCTATCAGATCGACGACGTACTTGGCGAAGCGTGGGAGTCGATTGGTGCAGGAGCATGTTTTTGCTGGTCAGACGTCGAGCAACGTATTGACAAAAATGCGGTGTCGGGAAATGGGGATGGTAAACCACAAAATTTGAGTCAACGTTCCATCTTAGGTAAGTACGGGTCGCATGGTGTCAAACTGTGGAACAACGTTTTGCACAGAGAGCCCAAAGCATCAGAATCATTGGAAACACCTGAACCCGCTGCCAAATCTGTCGCTGAAGAGGATATGATTTTTCAAGACATGAACTTTTGTATCGCATATTTTACCGAAAGGCATAGTCTCATATTGAGCAAAATCATTACTCGAAATGGTGGCGGATGCACAGACAAAACAGATTCAACGAGTTCAACTGGATCCACGTACCTTTTGGTCCCAAGTAATAGACCAAAGGAAGCACTAGGTGACACGACAGCATTTGGTCAAGTCGTCACTGAATTTTACATCGAAAGATGTTTGCATTATAAGACTGCTCTACCAGTTGACAGTTGGTCCGAGCCTTTTTTCACAAGATTCCAGTTAAATTTTCCTCACCGTTTAGTCAGAGCTGGCTCAGAACAGACGAATTTAAATGTAGCCATCACTGGTTTCCAAGGAGTAGAACTCCTACACATATCCAAAATTTTGGAATACCTTTCGGGTATGGGGATAACATTTTGTGAAAACTTGAATAGACAAACTGACACCTTACTGATTAATCTAGGGTCCTTGTCAAGCATTCCTGAGACCCATACTTTGAGACATAACAAATATGCGTCCCTCTTCGTCGAGAGTCAAAAAGTCAAGGTGAATCAAGTGTTTCGAAATTCCATGAAAAGGAAAATCGAGTTCATCAAGCAGAAGCATAACATCCCAGTAATGACTCCCGGGTTTCTCTTGGAACTTTTCGCTAGAGCGTCAAAACTCAAAGAAGCTTCAGTTTTAAATTCTGTCACAAACATTTATATGAATGACATAAACTGGAGCGTCCTTTGTCCAAAGGGAAATAAAGATGATTACAAGTGCGAAATACGTGCTACAAGTAGCATGGAAACGAGTTCACTCGAGAAACCCGCCAAGAGAAAAATTCCCGATTTCCATGCTGAACAACAGCTCTCAAATCATAAAATTCCACGACTTCAACCTGAAGGAAACATTGAACCTGTAAAGAGGTCAGTCAGCTGGGGGAAAATGATGTCAGAACAAGTCTGCAAAGTAAATGAACTGCAAAATTCAGCGTCGGAATCGGAAACTGAACCTGAAGATAACTTGCATACGCAAGTGACATACGGCATACAAAAAGACGGGAACAATGGTAAATCATCGCCCGTGGCTTCTTCAAAAAGATTAACAAGGCAAGTAATTAGACAAATAGGTGTATAAACCAAAACGAAGTTTTTCGTCATTTGTTAAGTTCTTGTAGCAGTTGTCATGATGAAATTGAAAATTGGATCAACGCTGTGATTTGATTCTTCCCTATCTGATTGAGAACATGAGTGAGTTGAAAGAACGCCGAGAACAATTCGTGACAGGATTAATTGGTGGTAGTATCTCCGAGATCAATTATGTGACTGCTATAAGCGTAGTTGGTTACTTTTGTACTATGTTATTAGCTTCAAGAGATCAAACCCAGGAAACCTATTTGGTGGTAGATTTCTTGATCAATTGGATTGGTATGCTTCTATCTATTACCACGTATTCAGATAACCCAATTGTGCTCAATTGCATGCTGGTAGTGCCGTGTTTCGTTTACTGGTCTTTTACCAGAAAGCGCGTTAAGGTGCCAGGTGAAAATGCTCTTAAAGACAAGTTTTATTTGGATAAAAAGCCATTTATCACCGCTTACCGCGGTGGGATGCTGATAATCACGGCATTGGCCATTTTGGCGGTGGATTTCAAGATTTTCCCTCGCCGTTTCGCGAAAGTTGAGACTTGGGGCACATCATTGATGGATCTAGGTGTCGGTTCGTTCGTGTTTAGCGGTGGACTCGTTTCTGCTAGAACTTTGTTAAAAGATGAGATGGGGGGTTTGAGACCTGGGTTTTCCCGCAAAATCGTGAGATCCATTAGATCCAGTGCTGCCGTGTTATTATTGGGTTTACTTCGATTATATTTCGTGAAAAGTCTTGATTACCAAGAGCATGTCACTGAATATGGTGTTCATTGGAATTTCTTTATGACTTTAGCGTTCCTCCCCCTGGCTTTGATCCCAATCGATTACATTGCCGCGTATGTGCCACGGTTTATCTTGGCTCTGATGATATCCGGTGTCTACGAATATTTTATGCTGTACCAAGATGGGTTTCTAGAATATTTGGTTGCGGCGGATCGTATTGGACTTATTAATGCTAACAGGGAGGGCATTTTCTCGTTTCTGGGTTACTGCGCTATATTTCTTTGGGGCCAAACTACTGGGTTCTATACTTTGGGCAATATCAAGACCAAGAACAATATGTACAACCCAAGTGTTTCCCCGTTTAAACCATTAAAAAACTCGACTCGATGGGATTATCTAACAAGCAAGAGTCCGTTGTACGGTCTTGCTATTTGGTTCACAATTACTCTTGTTTTCAATGGCTTGATTAGAGAATTGCATCCGCTCGGAGTTTCTAGAAGATTTGGTAACTTGCCTTACGTGATGTGGGTAACGACTTATAATCTCGGTGCTTTGATGGTTTATTGCTCAGTTGATAGGCTTTTCAAAACCAACAATTCATGGCCTAAAGAATCTTTATCTTTAAAAGCCATGAATCAAAATGGACTCATCATGTTTCTTCTTGCTAACATTTTAACCGGCTTTATTAACATGAACGTACCAACAATTGACTTGGAATGTCACCAGGCTCTCGCCATTTTGATATTATATGCATGCATCTTGGCAAGCCTTTCAATGTTAATGCTTAAAAGACATATATCTATAAAATTATGAGCGTTGCGCGCATTAAAGTTTCGTTCAATCAATCAATGACAATAACTGTATCCTTAGCATCGTCAGCCCTTCTTTTCGCCTTGCTTAGCCTCGACATAATATCAAATCCCTCAGAAGCGTCGAGTTTAGGCTTTTTCTTTGTATTGGCCTGAATTCCAGGAGACCGTCTTTGCGAAGAGCTTCGAATGGATTCGGCTAACGTCCTTGCGTTTGTCAAGATTGGCCTGTTATCATTAGTCAAGTTTCTCGGATCATGCAGAAGCTCAGCAGCGGTCTTATCCATTATATTCTTTGAGTCTTCAGTTTTGAAGCTTTGAGTTTCCGTCGGCTCGGTATCCGAAAACGAATCGCAGTCCTCAAATTCTTCGTCTTGCAAATTTATAGAATCCGCAACAATAGTTCTTCTCGCTCTTGATTGTTGTCGCCTGCGAGGACTAGTTGATTCTACTTTTGTTTCACTTGTGTTAGTAATAAAAGATTTGGGTGCCTTAGCAATTGCGTTATTCGAGCTAGAATACTCTCTCTTGACATTAATTTTTGGTTTGTTAGGCGCAAAAGTCTTACCCGTCAAACTAGAGCTTGCGGAGGGCATTGTCTTAGGTGCAAACACTCTTGAAGTTGAACGAATGCAGTTGGAAGTCATTCTGGATGGACGATATACAGGCGCCGCGCTTTTTGATCCTTCGTTTACAGCACGGGCAACGTCTGCAGAATTTTGGCGAGAAAATGAAGGCGCAGTCACCAGCCTAGTCGTATTGCGCTGTGGTGAAATTGATCTCAATTGAGCTGACGCAGTTGTAATGCCAAATTTTGCGGGTCCGCAATCAGTATTTTCCGAAAACTTGAGGCGAGTTGTGTCATAGACTGTTGTGCCTTTCCAAATGAATCTCTCTCGGTGTTCTTCGAAAAAGCGTTTGTAATCGCTCACAAGCGTTTTGAATGAGAAACTTTCCTTCGTGGGAGGAATCTTGTTCATACAACGATAAAGCTCGTTTATCGCGTCCACACTCGAAAAGGCTTTTTGGTCTTCACACATGGTACTTACTAAATCTGTGGTGAAGAAGCGACTCGGTACAGATGCATCATACCGCGATTCGGCGTCGCTTGAATTCGTGGCGGTCAAGTAAAGCAAGAATTTCGCTCTTGTTTGTGCAACAAAAAACATGCGTCTCTCTTCATCAACAGAAGTATCGTTTTTCTTCATTTTGCTTTTTTTGGGACTATTGGTAGTGGGTTTAATGGCTTCGGAGTCATCAGAATCGCTTTCAGACCCATCTGCATCATCTCGACCGCCAAATATGCATGGTATCACGCCCTCCACACACCCGGGAATCATCACCACCGGCCATTCGAGTCCCTTAGCTCCATGTATTGTTGATATAGTGACAAACCCATCTTTTTCCCTCTCTTTCTTGGCTCTTAATTCTTTCTCTGTCATTTGACTCTCATCGATTGCCGTTTCAGTAGAGTACAGGTTAACGGAATTGATAAACTCTCGAAGCACGTCGTGTATATTTAGGATTGGCTGG
The DNA here is from genome assembly GCA_900074745.1 of Lachancea mirantina. Classification (NCBI taxonomy): domain Eukaryota; kingdom Fungi; phylum Ascomycota; class Saccharomycetes; order Saccharomycetales; family Saccharomycetaceae; genus Lachancea; species Lachancea mirantina. Next base: position 671,486 of record LT598468.1, read on the forward strand.
GAAGGGTCGGTAGAAGCGCTCTCTGGGCCATGATAATGTTTCAAATCCTCTTCCGATGGCTGGAATGTGGTCAAATGTTCTCGCAAAACCTTAATATTCAGATGTTTCTTGTTCAATTCATTTGGCTTATCACTAGCAATAACCTCGGTTTTCTTCTTGCCATCCACAAACAGATATTCGTAGCGCAGGCCTGATCCCTCATATAATTTGTCAAAAACTTCTTCCAATACAGTGTAATCCGTAGCGTTTAAGCATAATGTTCTGCAATCCTTGATTAACGTGATGAAATCTGAGATAACGCTTCTTATCTTAGATGGGAACTGATATTTCTGTGGTTCATTAAGAATTGCCTCTAAAGCTTCGAAAGGTGATTCATATTCTGGGAATATCGTCTCGATCTTGGTAATCGTGGCCGGTCCAGCACCTCGAGCCGGATATTGTAACGCTCTAGTCATTGCATTTTTCTCGTAGTCCGAGTAAACACATTTCAGAAGGTCCATCATGCCATTAATTTCTTTTAATTGCCAAAAGGCACGACCTTTGACAATTCGATAAGGTATGCGATGCCCGATCAGGGCTTTCTCGATGGGACCAATTTGTCTTCTGTGCCGAACCAGCAGCGCAAAATCATTATAAGTCCATAAGTCGGGTAGAGATCGTAAATAAACGATTTCGCGAGCCAAAGCCGTTGCTTCTAGGAATTTTGCCGGAAATTCAATATAAACAGGGGGGAATTGACAATCGAATTGTGCTCTCAAAGGTAGTCTGTTCTCGCGACCAGTTTGTTGTTGTTGAATAAGCTTTTCGCTTGTAGTTAGAATTCGCTGTGACGATCTGTAATTCTCGACCAGTACAATTTTGGAGCAAGGTAGTGGACACTTGGCAGACATGTCATCGAAATTTCGAGCAAGGGCATTTCGAAAGGCGTAAATGCTTTGATCTGGATCCCCAACAACCGTGATTCCCCTTGATTGCGCCGAATTGCCTCTAGCGAAAAGATACATCAGATCCAGCTGAATACTGCTTGTATCCTGGAACTCATCGACCAAAACGTGCTGAATATGCGGGAGACAACGCTGTTGCGACAACAATTTGAAAGCGTGCAATAACAAATCGTCAAAGTCAAGTGCATGTTGTGACGTGAGTTCCGCCTGGTACAATTCGTAAAAATGTAGTAACGCCGCGTCGTGATCATCCTGTAATTTGTACTCGTCCACCAGGGTGGCTTGCGATTTCAACCATGAAATCATTCGTTTCACGATATTAGGGTGGATCTCCCAGTTTCCCTTATTTGTAGGTCTCAGTAAATTCACTTTCCGCGTATAGCTATACGCGTAATCCCGTACTTGATCCGGAACGTTTTGGATCACTTTTTGAACAATTGGATCCGTATCACTATCCGAGAACGTTCGCCAATCTTTAGGCAGACCTACCTTCCAGCCATGTTGTCTTAAAATACGCGCACAAATCGAATGGAAAGTACCGATCCATAGTGCGTTCGGATTAATACTAGTACCTTCTAACACTTTCGTGAGCCTATCGTACATTTCTGTGGTGGCCTTTTTCGTGAAAGTAGTGATTATAATGCTACCAGGCGATATTTGCTTTTCTAATAACAAAAATGCCACTCTTGTGGTAAGAACCTTCGTTTTGCCAGTCCCCGGTCCGGCAACGACTTGCAAAGCTTGTGTGTGGTCGAAAACAACAGACTCTTTCTGCTTTTCATTAAGAGAAGACAAAAGGCCCTCCATTATTTCGCCCACACTATGTCGTCGTGCTTGTGAGATGATAGAGATCCCAAAGTCTCTTGTGGTGCTTCGACCTTTTCGTGTTGTTGGTGATCTTGTTGAGTGGTAAACATATGTAAGTAATAAGAAATCAGGTATTGATATTTCGAGATTTAATTCATTGCAAGGCTCAAATGAGAAAGTCATAGAATGAAACTATACAATAGAAGTGATATGGGCTGATTCATCGTGGCAACTGTTAATTGGTAGATTGCCCTTTTCTCGAAGATTTTAGAGCAATTTAGGCGGTTAAATATGAGCTAGTTTTGGTGTTGAGATTATTGATTCAAGTTTGAGATAAGTTCGAACTGCAAGCGGTTATTTACAGGGAATAACGGTCAATTGTAGTGTCGAGAACCTCTTGAATTGTATGCGAATAGTTGGGCCCGTGAATTGGCCAAAAATCCTCGTTTCAATATTTAACGTGATGATCTGAAAGACAGTTGATTTGACAATTTCAAGAAGAGGGATGCTAGGATGTTAACAAGAATTCTACAGGAGTTACACGTCTTTCATATACGTATGGGGCAAGTGGAAATTTTGAGAAGGGTGGCAGATCGGCGGCTGTACTTTTCAGAAAGTAGAGACTACATGAAATTGATTACTAAAGATACAAACCTCATAATAACCACGAGCGGGGCAAATATTAATCACACAAATGGCGATATACAAGGCCATGGTTTCAGAGGATCTGATCAAATGAACCCGTTTACGTGGATTTTCGCGTCACGCGATTTCACGTGGCTCATTGTATTAACATACTACTGACAAAATCAAACCTCAAGTGAGTGAGAGTCGGTCAGTTCAAAAGCCATAGGAATAAGGACGAATCAGGGACTTTATGGGGATGTTGGAAGTCAAATGGGTGATAAAACGACTAGGAAGAAAGCTGCCCAAGCACAAGAAGTTTTAGATAATGCTCTGAAGTTTCGGAGAGAAAAAATTGTTATTTTGAATGCAGATCCATCGCAAGTATCTTTCGTGCTATGGTTTGTAATTTCGGGTTATTTTCCAGTGATAGCAGCATGCTTGGGTCCCATTGCTAATATGATTGCCATTGCAGGAACAGCAGACAAGTGGAGAATCAATGAAAACGGATTTCTTCCTGATCCCCCGGGTGTGTTCGCGATGAACGTCATCTCACTAGTGCTGGGGTGCGCTTCGAATTTGATATTGCTAGTACATTTTGCGAGAAAAGTTAGTTACGTGAAGGCCCAGATTTTGAACATTACCGGCTGGTCTCTTGCTTGTTTGCTACTTCTATGTGATTTGGTGTTTTGCAGCAAGAGATATTTTGAGACGGGTATATCGAGAACTATAGGGTTTTGGTACGCCGTTTTTACCGTGATAATGTACGGCGGATGCGTTTTCATGTTATTGGTACATTTTATTGGCTATAAATTAAGCAAGTATCCTGCTACCTTCAATCTTTCCGATAGTGAGCGGAACGTAATGATTTTCACGTTCACGCTTTCTGTATGGTTTATGTGGGGGTCTGCCATGTTTTCGCAGCTAATGAATATTTCTTTCGGCGAAGCCATGTATTTCTGTACCATTACGGTACTGACAATTGGCCTTGGGGATGTTGTGCCGTTGACAGTGGCTGGTCGAATTATGACCCTAATTTTCGCTATGACAGGTCTAATCATTTTGGGTCTTATCGTAGCCATGACTCGAGCCATTATTCAGGGCTCGTCAGGACCTGTGTTGTTCTTTCACGGCGTCGAGATGGCGAGAATTAAGGCTTACGAACGACTACTTGCAGATGATAGTCAGCCAACGGGTGAAGAAGTGTTCCAAATGGCTAGACACATCAGGAGGACAACTGATCGTCGCCAGACTTACGTGCGAGTCGCCATAACCGCGGTCCTGTTTTCTTGCTTTTGGCTAATTGGCGGCGTCGTATTCCTCGCATGCGAAGGCTGGAACTATTTTGAAAGCATTTATTTTTGCTTTCTTTGCTTAATCACGATTGGATATGGTGATTTTGCTCCGTCAACGGGCCCTGGAAGGGCGTTTATGGTGATGTGGGGAGTTGGAGCTGTACCAGTCATGACGGCTATCATATCAACCATGGGTGAGACTTTGTTTTCGATGGCTGATAGTCTGAAAATAAATTTTGTGCAGCAAACGCAGCTTGTTCGGAAGCCAATTATGTCGCTGTACTCCTTGGTTCGAGATAAGTTTGATGATTTAGAAGCCATCCCAGAGGAAGCCACTGATCTGCAACCACTCAACAAAAATAATGATCATGAGATTTTCGGTCCCAAGGCTTCCAATACCTCGAACATCCGCTCCGAAACTAACAATCCGGATACCATCAGTGCTCGGAGTATGGAGAGTTTTAAGCACACACTCGATATGCCAGAAATAATTACGCGCTTAACTACTGTACTTGAAGCCGTGGAATGGCTTCAAGAAATATCGGATCTTGATGACTCGTTTGACCTCTCATATGAACAATGGCAGAAACTTCACAATTTTGTAAACCGCGAAGATCAGTCGCTGCCGCCGGAATTTTGGCTTTCTGAAAAGTCGCCATTGCGGTATCCTTTGGATCAGCCACGCTATGCCTCGGCAAGGCTTTTAGTCAACCTGAAACGAGAAATCACTTACTTACTCAATCATATGCCTCACGATGAGCTCAGTTTGAAGGGGTCTCTTACTCTCGAGAGCCCAAAACCCACAAGAAAAACTCTTTTACCGAGAAGTCCTTAGAAATGTCGTCGTCGAGGTATTTCGCCTTGTTCCTACCTTCACCAGCCGATGAATTTGAATTCCGAAAGCCAGCTATCTGTTGGTATAATGCTCAACTACTGAGGTGATTAATTAAACGCCAGAAACAACAAAAGAAGCTAAAATCTAGAGAGCAAAAGTCAATGGACCATGATATATCAAATAAAAGCAAACTGGAACTTTTATGCGATAACGTACGAGGCACTTATGCTACAATTTTCAAGTTTTCTGATAGTTCGTTTTCTTGGCAGAAAACGATCTACAAAGACCCGGAAAGTCCGCATAAAACACTACGCTTTACCGCTTTGGCAGGCTTGGAATAAGCCGATTGAGCCATAAAGACTCTAAAGAACCTCGTCATCGGTCGGCTCGTAATTCCGTTGGGTTTATGGAAACGGCTTGCAGCCTCATGAATCATCGGCGTTGGAAGTGATGACTTGTCGGAACAAATCGGAATCGTAATCTATCGAGTGAAGCCTTACTTATAGTGACAACAATATGAATATTTGGAGTGCACGAGAAGTCGATGAAGTGAGCCCGTCCAGAGTTTAATAAATTCTTTTCGAATCGAGATTGAATTTGTGAAGCTCTTGGTCTGTGTTATTTCACCTTTTATCTTCGCGATTTAAGGTTAAAAAATCGGAACTCAAAATGTCGAAAACTTATCTTGGAGCGGATGACGATACCGAAAGACATTCTTTAAGCAGTCATGATTCGTGTGAATCATATTATGGCAATCAATTGCATAATCCGCGAACATTGCAATCCGTCCAACCTTCTGTTGTGTATCCTGAAGATGAGGAAATAGTGGAAGAGGAGGGCGTTTCGAGAAAAACGTCGCTGCATGATAAAAGCATCATGGTACCTAGAAAGGACAGGCGCGGAATTCTGGCAACTTTGGCTATACTTCCCGAATACAAAGATGCACGAGATTACCCGCAAAAAATTAAGAGTTTAGTCATTTTACTTATTGCCATGGCAGCCATGATGGGCCCGATGGGTACATCTATCATCTTCCCAGCGATCAACGAAATTGCCAAAGATTACAATACCAAAACGATCATGGTTAATGTTTCGGTAGGGATATATCTGCTTAGTTTAGGAGTCTTTCCGTTGTGGTGGTCGTCACTTTCTGAAATGCGTGGACGCCGGACCGTTTACGTGATATCTTTCAGTCTATTGTTTGCTTTTTCCATCGGAAGCGCGTTGGCTCCCAATATTAATGCTTTTATCGTCTTTCGAATGCTCTGTGGAGCGTCATCCGCCAGCGTTCAAAGCGTTGGCGCAGGAACTGTAGCAGATTTGTTCAAGCCTGAAGAGAGAGGTAAAAATTTAGGGTATTATTATCTTGGCTCCTTGATGGCGCCTTTGTTTGCTCCCATCATCGGTTCGCTTCTGGTGAATAGGTGGTCGTGGAGATCGACGCAGTGGTTTATGGTCATTTTGGCAGGAGTCACTGTGCTTTTGTTGAGTCTGTTACTTCCAGAGACTCTGCGAACGCAAGAGGATAAGAATGCGATTGCAGCGATCCTGGCAGAGAGAAAACAAATGAGAGCCAAAGAGAGTACCAGTCCTGAGAGCGATAAGAGCCAAGATGATGGCCAAAATGAGTCGGAGGATGAGCAAGAGCAAGAGCTTACCAGAGCGATAACGCTTGCAAGCGAGGTTTCACAATATCCAGGTGAAAACGATGACGTTTACGTCGACGCGATGGCCCCACAAGCGTCGCGCATTCAGTCCAGGGATCCTGATTTCGATCGGAGAATGCGTCAAGGTGAGTTAAGACGTTGGAGATCAAATGTGGAAAATGAACTTGAAAAATTACAAACTGCTAAGACTGCGGGCAGTGCTGCGTATGGAAGGCAAACCCCTCTCGGTGAGCGATTCAAAAGGGCATGCTATCTTTACCTTTTTAGACCCTTGAAATCATTGGTTTTTCTCAGGTATCCACCCGTCTCTTTGGCAATAACTTTTTCTGCGATATCGTTTGGAATCTTGTACTTCGTCAATATAACGATTGAGTACAAATACTCGCGACCTCCTTACAACTTCAAGCCACTTTACGTGGGTTTACTTTATATCCCAAATTCCGTGACATACATCATTGCGTCCATTTATGGTGGGAGGTGGGTCGATAACTTGTTAAAACAATACCAAGAGAAACATGGCACCTCAGCTCCTGAAGCGAGAATCTCCTGGAATGTGGTCACCGCTGTCATCAGTTTCCCTGCTGCCTTGCTCATTTTCGGCTGGTGCCTTGAAAAGGATAATCATTGGGAGACACCACTTGTAGGTACCGCACTTTTCGGATTCGCTTCCATGATGACAATTGGCGCTACGGTGGCGTACTTAGTCGACTCTTTACCTGGGAAAGGTGCCACAGGTGTTGCATTAAACAACTTAATTCGTCAAATTTTCGCTGCCACGGCAGTTTTCACCACAGAACCAATGCTCGAAGGCATGGGAACCGGTTGGGCGTTCACGATGCTTGCCTTCATTGTCATAGCGGCCAGCTCCGTCTTGGTAGTGTTGAAATGGCGCGGTGATCATTGGAGAGAGAGCTTTGATCTGCAAAGGCTTTATGATCTTTTGGAATAAATTACTCAAGGACGGATGCTCAACCCACTCTACGCTAACCAAAATAAACAGCATTATAGCATTACATACTGAAGCGATACCCCAGTCGCTCGTAAATCAATATTCAAAATAACCAATTTATTGGTCTCACTCGAAGGTTGTCACTGTTCAAGATGGTGATGGTTTTCATGGGCAACTGAAATATTAGGGAATTAGGAAATTGACAATCAACTCGAAAGGCAATTCGAAAAGCCCTTCCCTTCAAAATACAAGATATACAGTTCCTTTGGGAACCCATCTGAACCATTTGATCCTCGGTTAGTTAGAAGGAACTCTCTGACCAATATGCTGGGCCTGGTATTGCACCGCTTTATAAAGCTGGCTATCACGATAGCTTCAGTTATCATCTTTATTCTCAGTTCGCTATCAATTGTGGGATACCAGTTTATAGCCAACATTGTATGGAAGGATGAAGTTGTGAGACGACAAACGCATCTAGATCGTAGTAAGAAGATTTTTATCCTGCTGCTGGTTACAATTCTGAGAATTGTAGCACCATCTAGGATTCGCATTACGACTGAGAATAAAAGTATTGCTAAGGGAACGTTTATGAGAGATGTACAAACTGGCGGGATCACTTCGAAACTCGCAAGAAACTCGGTGATAATATCGAACCATCAAATATACACAGATTGGGTATTTTTATGGTGGTTGACATACACAGGAAATTTAGCGGGAAATGTGTATATTATGCTGAAGAAGTCGCTTGAAAGTATACCAATTATGGGTTATGGAATGAAGAATTACAAGTTCATATTCATGAACAGACGATGGGAAAAGGACAAAGTGAACATGGCCAATCGATTTGAAGAAATGGATCTCAACGCCCGGGGCATTGGTTCTCTGGCGCAAAAGACCAACTCCGAAATTTCTCAAATACATTGGCCCTATTCCCTTATTTTGTTTCCAGAGGGAACCAATTTAAGTGCCAATACGCGCAGTAAGAGCGATTTCTACGCCGAAAAAATCAATCGCACTTTTCTGAAGAACGTTCTTTTACCAAGAATTACTGGCCTTCGCTTCTCCCTGCTGTGTTTGCGTGAAAGTTGCGAAGTTGTCTATGACGCTACCATTGGGTATTCTGGCGTAAAGAAGGACGAATATGGTCAAGACATTTACAGGCTCGGTAACATCTTCCTCAGGGGACAAGCTCCAAAGATAGTCGACATCCATTTACGTGCTTTCAAATTATCTGAAATCCCCATCGATGATGATGAAATGTTCACAGAATGGTTATTCAGAGTTTGGCGTGAAAAAGATGAACTTCTTGACACATTTTACGCTAAGGGATCTTTCGACCTTGACCCTGATCTCAATCATACTGTCGTGGGATGGTGTACCATAAAGACAAGCGAAATGCTTCTAATAGTGACATTGCCTCTTTTATTGGCCTTTATGGTAGTGTATTCCATTTCCAAACACTTTTTAAGGATTTTCACATGAATGCAAGATATATCTAGTAAATGTAAGTATACTACTACTACATTCCACTCACAGCCTGGCAACACCCGATTGAATATCGTTCCAATCTGCGTTGGTGAGCGCTACGTATGATTTACCACCCTTGAGCCAGTAAAAAATTTCATTACCAGCACGACCATGCGGTAGATTCTGGTTTCGGTAGTTTTTCTTACTGATCTTATGATTATCAGTATGGTCGATAACGTCGACGAACTTCAGAAACACCGGTAGTGCATATTTGGGTAATTTACCAGTCAGATACTTCAGCATATCGTTCAAGAAATCGACGTTTCCCTCCATGTATTTGCTCTTGTGGGATAATTCTAGTACTGCGAATCCCGCTCGACCTTCGTGGTTCGGGATTTTGAGACCTACCACAGCCACAGCGCTGAATGCTTGATTGTCGAAGGACATTATTTGGTCTTCGACTTCGTTGGCAGAAACGTTTTCGGACTTCCATCTGAAAGTATCACCCATTCTATCGACAAAATACCAAAGTCCATGACTATCGGCTTTTAATAAATCTCCAGATCTGTACCATGCGTCGCCTTTCCGGAAAACGTCACGTAATACTTTCGATTCGGTGGCTTTCTTATTGCCGAGGTAACCTTGGAAAGTCGCTTCGGGTTTCCTTGGCATGAAAATCCTCATGAGCATCTCACCGGGTTCACCGACAGGTGCTACTTCGCATAAACCTTTGTCGTTCCTGTAAACAGTGCTATCGTCCTCCGGATCCATTTTAACCAAAGTTTGTTGGTAAGAAAGTATGAAATTGATGAAAGTGCCATAACTTCTGCATGCACCAATTCCAAACGAGCCTCTTTGGAACGTCGTTGTCGCAAATGGTGCCTCAGTGGATGCGTAAAATTCTCCAATGACCTCTATGTTAAATCTGGATCTGAACTCTTGCCATATATCTGCCCTCAAACCATTTCCATAAGCAACTTTAACCTTGTGTTTGGACTCATATTCCGACAAAGGTGAGTGCAAGAGGTATCTGCAAATTTCACCAACGTATTGGATGTGCGTGGATTCGGTGAGATAAACTTGTTCCCAAAACGTACTCGCTGAGAACTTGTTACTCATTGCGACACAACCCCCTTGTGAGAAAACTGCACAGACGCCTAGCAAAGCGGCTGTAGAATGGTACAATGGCATGGCAGTGAAAACTATCGAATTGTTCTTGATCCGTAGTACATGTCCAAACAGAGAGCAGCCAATTACCGCTTTTCTCCACGACATGATCGCTGACTTGGGTAAGCCAGTTGTACCTGAGGTGTATATCAAGCATGCCGGGCTAAAATCGGACAACGTGGACGGAGATCTCAGAGCCACGTCTTGTAGAAACTTGGGGGAATTTGTGTCCAGTATTCTAGCTAAAAGTTCATTCTCGGCTAGATATCGTAGCTTACAGTCTGGTAACTCGCGTTCTATCTCCGCTTGCGTTTGTTGAATCGGTTTGGCAGCTTGAGGATCGATCAACACAGTTTTGACATTTGCTATCTTGATAGAATGCACAAGTGGGGTTCCAATACTGTTATAGTTGAGAAATGATGGGATCGCTCCAATATTCCATAGTGCAAACCATAGAAATATGAACATAGGTTTGTTTGTCACATCCATGGCAACGCATTCTCCCTCACGTATCCCGTACTCAAAGTACAAAATGTGCGAGAGTCGAAGAACGACTTCGTAAGTTTCCTGGTAAGTAAACCGTTCGACTTCGAACTGTCCTTTTCGCCCGAGTGGCCGTGGATAAGTGATACAAAGTGAGTTTCCGTGTTTTCGAACTTGCTTCTCGAAAAGGTACCAGTACTGGAACCTCTGGTGGTAAGCGTTCCAAGCATATTTGGGCACTGCTGCTAGAAAATATGGCGCAATATACCAATCCTCTTTGACCCGGTATTTCTCATCAAGCTTATCAACTAATCTCCTGGCTGCAGGACCTAAAAGTCTACCGATCAAAAGAAGTGGTACAAGTACAAGCTTCAAAAGAAGTCTTAAAAGCCTCCAAACAACTTGGCCGGTAACCGAAACCGTCATCTAGAGCTGCTTGATGTAATAAGAGCCTCCCGTCCCATCATTGTGGCGGTTTTTAGTTTGTAAATCTCTCATCTTAACACTTGGCCCATCACGAGATCCGCAAGCGTCAGCGCGCGTTATACGAAACATTAAACCGAATAAGACGACAGTGAGTTATCGCTTGGATACTTGTGGGAGCATGTGGATCGACTATTGACATCGTCGACCTTACGACTCAGTGATGCTCTGTCTCTGAAATAGATTGCCCAAATTATGAGGCAGTTTATGCACATAAATGCGAACGAACACCAGGCCATTGAAGATGCTTTCGGGCTCGAATTGGCGTTGATAATTCCCATTGAAGCCCTTGGAATAAGCTCAGTAGCAGAATGCATTGCGACGTGTGCCCACATGGAACCTAACCCCCAAATGAGGGCCAACAGTGGACTCAAAAGTAGTAAAAATCGGTTAATGTAGAATTTGGCAGGTAATTTAGGGATTGTAGCGTAGAGTGTGAGTCCAAACATGGCGATAGACATTATGATTGTCGCCATGAGGAGATAAGGATGGTTGGTGTTCACAGAGAGCGTTTGTGCCAAGTCCAGGATGTTGAGAGCCGAGGATTGGGAGTTATCAGTGGAATTTGTAGATTTGAAATTGAACACTTTAACTGCGAGTTGATCGTAAAGGTCGACTGTAGAGATCTTTTTGCGATTAAAGCATACACTAGATTCGGTGCTGTAACTCTTGGGCAAGTTTTGGATGCAGACGCCCAGATATCCGGAAGTGATTTCGACGTTTTGTAGGTTTCGGGTGGAATTTGACGACTCTAGAGAAGAGGTTATCACATTAAATAACGGGGATTCTGGATTGAATTTGAAGCGGGTCAAATAAGTCGAAGTGTGAGACGTATTGTAAGTGCCCAGCAGGAGAAAAACCAGTAAAAAAATGGTAATGACGTTGAGAATTCCCACGATCACTCGGGGCATTTTCTTGACGCAGTAAAACAAGACTGTAAGAGAAAGCATATCGTTTGCAAAATAATAGAAGGCTAGCTTGATAACTGTAAAACTAGAATTCAGACTAGGAGTCTGGTTTGTTTGTTACGGTTAAATACTTTTTTTTCAGTTGTATTGGTCGAAAACTCGGAACAACTATGAAACCCAGATGTTGTGATACAAACTGACACTTCCCATCTTGTAAAAAGTTTGATTGAGAATATATTGTAATTGGAATAGTATATATATTATTTGCTCATCTATATCGGCTTGCAGAAGCTTGCGGCAATGTGTACGTTTCAAGCCGACGCACACGCAACGCCCTTGTCTGCCGAAATCTTAAAATGAAGTAATCATGAATCTAGAAAGGACATCGTAGCATAAAGTCGCAGAGCGATCAACCCAAGGAAGAGGCACCCGTAATGATATCAACCAATTCGTTGGTGATGACGGCCTGTCTGGTTCTATTGTATAAGATAGAGTACTTGTTAATCATGTCACCAGCATTCTTGGAAGCATTGTCCATAGCGTTTCTTCTAGCCGAAACCTCGGCAGCATAACCGTCGGCCATAGCAGCCAAAATCTGGTTAGCCAAGGTGAATTCGAAAAGATCTGTAGGTACTTTGGCATCAGAGTCAATTTCGAATTTGGCGTAAGAGGGAGATTGCGCAATGGTTTCAGCTGGAAACACGTCTTTGGCTCTGGGTTCAAAAGAAATCGAAGAAATAGGGTCGTTGTAGAGAATACTGATCTTAGAGTAATTGGCGCCACCATTTGCCAAAATCTTGTTGGCGATCAAAGCGGATTCTTCAAAAGTAGGAGCCTCTTTCCCGACACCACTGAAAGCGAGTTTGACGTTTTTGCCGTGAGTTCTTAGCAATTGCGTCTTGACTTTGTCACCGATAGCGACCACATCGGCGTCAGGGGTGGTTTTAAGTTCATTACGCACTGCTTTGGCCAATTGCGAATGAATCGAACCACACAAACCTTTGTCGGACGTAACAGCAATGATCAAACTCTTTGGAGGGGAGGTCTCACCGGCTTCTAGTTCTTTGGTACCGGCACTCTTGTAGAATTCACGCTCAGCTGCAGAATACTCTCTAGCACTGGCCTTAGCACGTTCAGCCTTGGCCAAACGCGTCGACGCGACAATTTTCATAGTCTTGGTGATTTTCTCAATGTTCTTGATCGATTTCAAACGCATTTCGATCTCTCTAAGCGTCGCGTAGTTTCTCGTCACGGCGACACCATTACGAGCAGTTTGCGCACCCAACCTGACAAACATTGCTTATATTTGGTCTTTTTTTAATGAAAATCGAAGCCTGGCAAGAAAGTGGTTTTGGTCACAAACGTCCGTCCGTAATATTTGATTCTATTGTAAGAATCCACCAATAATGACCTAACTTAGCGGCAGCTTGTCAATTGAACCCTATATGTTGGTTTCTACAATGTCTCCTTTACTGTGAATTGAGAAAATTTTGCATGTATAATCGTTATGTACGGAGTCAGGTACTAATAAATCCAAAAACATATCAAATACTGGGATATTATTGGTCAGATTCAAAAGGGATCAAAAAGTAATCAAATCCAGGAGCAAATAACCCGAAAACACATAACGTGAATATCGACGTGTTTCTGATACCTTTGGCCGCGTCTTTGGCATTTTTATTTTTGTTTTGATTTTCATTCCTTCTCGGCGGATTCGAACCACAGACTCGCAGACTGCTCTTTACGTACAGAGTGACCTTTCTGCAAGGCTGATACCGTCAGTCCATCGAGGGTCAGGGAGCGACGGTCGAAATTTGAAAAAAGCGTTTTCCGTATAGGATGTGAAGGCGGACGATGAGCCCGCATATCTTACCTTTACGACGCGATTTAAGCCTCTTGATCCTCCTGATAGACGTCTTAGATTCTCCCCTTGCGAAATTGGCGCAATTACGAGTAATTTGGCGAGTTTTATCAAGTTTTTACAACTAAATATATCATGACGACCCAAAAGTGCCTCTGAGAGGGGAAATTAGAAGTCTGGGAATTTAATGCCCTATTGTTGTGTTCGAGGCGCGCATTTTCTTTAACGCTCGTGTGCAAGGAAGTACGTTTTGCCTTGAACATCGCTTAAAATGGCCTAAACGACCGAGGAAACGCGATCAAAGCCCACCATACACCATCTGCAATGTCTTAGCTTCTCATACCCTTTTATCATGAAAGAACCTCCGCTTGATGCTCATTCTGTCACCTTCTTCCTTGTAGCATATTACTACCTTTTTCTTAGTCAAAAATAACCGCATTTGAACCGGAAACGTCGTGTTTCGACAATCTAATCCTGTTTCACACCCCACCACTTCCAGGTTTCCATCTTTCCAGCCCCTATACTCCTCTTCCTTCCATTTTCCTCTTTTTTTTTATCTCAGGTCATCGAAGTTTATCATAATTAGAATCAAATTTGCACGTTGATGAAATCAAAGCTTGTTTTCCTGACAATTACATAACCCGCTTTACAACAAATCTACTTAAGAAAGGAAGGCATATCATTACTGGGAACTGATTTCTCGACTAAGGAAGGCTCTACACTGAGATACCGTTTGAAAAGCGCGTTCGAAGCATACATTTACCCTCTTTTCCTATTAATAAACCGCCATAACCATGTGTCCCCCGGACAAAGTCGATAAGCACGGCAAGAAAGGCGACACTCATTCAATACATGCTATTGCAACGCATTTGAAAGATCTGAATGTGTTCGACAAGAAAAAATCTCCTTCCGTTATTCATGGGCGTAAAGCAAGCACTTATCTTCGAATTTTCCAAGGCGATGAGCTTGAAAATGGTCCAGGACATGCAGGTGCAATGGCTATCCCTGGGTCCAATGATCATGAAACCGTCTCATGGCGTGAAACTTTTGAAAAACCAGCTATTGATTCAACGACTAGTGCTTTTGGAAGCTTAAGCTCACCTTCAATTCGTGCTAAACCTCCAAGGCGGCATTCTTCGTCTATTTATGATACTCTATCGCGTAGACGACGCAATTCAAGTCATATCGCGCCACATGCGGTTGGCACGGCTCCTTCGTGTAAGAGGTCTTTCAAATATGCAAGTAAAAAGAGTTCTTCAAGACGTCCATCGTATTCGAGCTGTGCTGACGAGTTGCCGTTATTGGACGGGAAGCATTCTCGTAAGGCATCTGGTGGACGAGGTACTACTCAAGATGAATCTCTGTCCAAAGAAGTCTCCCTTGATGAAGAAAATGGGGCTGTAGTTACCGACCAACCGCTTACACTCAAACCCATTTCCTCGGCTACTTACTACCCGCATAAGAGTGCTACCGACGATAACAGAGAATCAAGAGAACGTGCAAATTCCTTCACAACTGCTCCAGCTTTGGAGTCCAAAGCGCAAAAGAATCACGACTCACATCCACCCCCTCTTCTACACCACACGAGTATGCGCAGCAGTAGCATAGGCAAAAGTGATGAAAGTGATACTGATGCTGGTAGTGCAATCGTGGATCAAGAGTATCCTCTTGCAGTAGAATTGCAACCGTTTACGAACAAAGTGGGAGGACATACTGCTATTTTCAGATTTTCTGAAAGAGCTGTTTGTAAATCACTGGTAAAAAGGGAAAATCAGTGGTATGAGAACATCGAACAACAACACAAGGAATTATTGAGGTTCATGCCTCGCTATATCGGTGTTTTAAATGTCAGGCAGCATTTCGATGACAAAGAGCAACCTTTGCAACAAATGGTCCCTGGACAAACGAGGAAGCCCATGAGCAATGCTAGTGGATCTCAGAGAAATGAAGAAGAGCTGCAGTTATCTAAAGTACAATCACTCCCCGTCTCTAGTCTAAAACTGGAGCCCAAATATCCCGAGGTAGTCCTCAACGATAATAAACACATAATCCCCGACTCATTGTGGTATAAATACTCCAAATCTCCCGATTCGGCACCTCCTGATTCTAATTATGCCTCAAATAGGCCAGGACTCGAAAGAAATGCTACAATGGATTCGGGCTCCACAGTGGTGAATACCAAACTGCAAGAGTTGGTACTGCAGGAGGTATTTGCACCAGCCCGGCGAAAGATAAGCGAACGGCTCTCCCAGAAGATTATCAAAGAAAATCCTCGCATAGCATCTTTGTCTGCCGAACGTCCAGGAGTTAAGTCCTTGAGAAGAAATTCCGAAGAGTCGACATCTAAAGCACCCATTTCATCATCTTTGGCTCTCAACAAGGCAATAAAGAAGGGTATCGTAAACGCTTTAGACTCACACAGTTCAGTGCTAGATTTAAAGCAATTCCATATGCGAAAGATGGCACAAGAGATGATAGATAACGAAAAAGTCAAATCCAGTATCAGCGATTCTCGAAGGCCCTCAACTGAGCAACTCACAGACGATGAATTATTCCCAATGGAACACGACCCAGTACATCAAGCAGAAGAAGGTCGTTCGAATGATTCCGTATCCATCGAGGAGAATTCACACACGATAGTTTCCAAGTTTATCCTACTAGAGGATCTTACTCGGAAATTAAATAAACCCTGTGTGCTGGACCTCAAGATGGGTACACGGCAGTATGGCGTGGACGCTAAAAAGACTAAGCAACTTTCGCAGCGCGAAAAATGCCTGAAAACTACGTCAAGGAAACTGGGGGTTAGGATATGTGGTCTTAAGGTATGGAATAGCTCTTATTATATCACTAGGGACAAGTATTTTGGACGGCGTATTAAAATAGGCTGGCAATTCGCACGTTTATTGGCAAGATTTCTTTACGATGGTCATCAGACATCGAGCATTTTGAAACAGATTCCACGTCTGATCACACAACTTGATCAATTGTATGCAGAAGTGAGCAAACTCAAGGGTTATCGATTATATGGGTCTTCACTGCTTCTGATGTACGATGGGAACAATCCACATAATAAACGCAGCCGTGTTAAGGTAAACTTAATCGATTTTGCGCAATGTATCACAAGCGCGGACATGGCGTTGAGTTATAATACTTTCAGAGTACCTCCTAAGGCACCTGAAATGGAAGATCGTGGCTTTCTACGTGGAATACGAAGTTTGAAATTCTACCTTCAAACCATTTGGAACCATTTGACTAATCACGCACCTATTTACTTTGATAACGATCTATCTGCTTTCCTTGAGAAGGAGATGCAGAATTTTGATAGACCATGGGATTGGCTAGATGATTTCGATAAAGAACAGGAAGGCGAGTTCAATGCTACGGACAGTGAGCTGCGCAAAAAATGGAGGAAATATGAATTAATTTTTGACGTTGAACCTCGTTACATAGACGATGATGAAATGAGTGAATAAACTAGGCAAGCACTTGATTTACCCGTCAAAGTACCATCGCTCAGCGTCATGCAACAAACCCCCAAACATTAAGATTCTGACTATATACTCATAATCAACCGATGCTAATGTGATGATTCTGACCACGGAGAACGGAAAGATCTTCATTTGGTCAAATTTATCCAAGACTAGATTAATTTTGTAAGAACCACAATAGTGTCACGAAATTACTAAAAAAACCATTTCACAACAGAACTTAAGTCGTTCTACTCATTCTTCCAGCTTAGAGAGACCGTCCACATGTTGGAGAAATATAGACAGCCAATGATACTGGTAATTTTTACTTTGCTTCCAAAAAGAGGGTCTGAACCTATGTTCGTGATCTCAAAGCTTGCGGTTCTTATATAAAAGCATATATTTCCGGGTAACACTGATGATGAACTACTTCCAGACGTCAACATATAGGTCTCTGTCTTTGAGAGTGCGTCTCTTATAAGAATTGAAGCGACGGTTTGACATTTATGAGCCATGTCAGAGCCTTTGGATAGAGACAATGAGCTCTCTGGTGAATTGCAGGAATCGGATCGGTACTTTTTGGAGCAAAGAGATCTTGTTGTACAGGACATTAATCAAACTTTGGACTCTATTTTGAACAACTTGAACGGTTTGAACATATCTTTGGAGAATTTCATAGCTGTTGGTAAAGAGTTTGAGAGTGTTTCGGAGTTGTGGAAGACGTTTTATGCTGGATTGAGTGGTACTGATGGTTCGGCAGCCCCAGCGAAAGATATCGAGGAAACCGGGAGCAATGCGGATTGAGATGCGAGCAGGTGCGACCGATTGAGCAGTTGTAAATAAGTGCGAGCAGCCGCTTTTTAGGTGAAGGATCATCTAGCGAGGCAGCGTCAAGTATTGCAAAATATGCGTTGAAGTGCTTGTGCTGCAAAATACTAGTACCGTTTTCGGATTCTGTGGAGAAGCACATCAGCTGAGCAACATGTAGAGCCTAAGTAGCACAGTTAGGTAGAATGAGCTCTTACAGGAACATCGAAAGGTGGTGAAGAGCAACGATCAGCTTGGTTTCTCATTGTTGGTCTCTTGGCCCAGTTGGTTAAGGCACCGTGCTAATAACGCGGGGATCAGCGGTTCGATCCCGCTAGAGACCATTTTTTGGCTCGAGGATCGCAACCCTCAGTCTTTTTGGAACCGAGCATGTAGATGTGGAATCGCCAAAGCGTGTCGTTTCGACAGCCCTGCCTTGTGTTTTATGCGACTGGAATCAACGCAGTAGCAATCCATGTTGGTTTGATTAATCAAGGCCTTCAAAGGTTTGTGTACAAGTTGTTCGTGAGCTAAAGTAAGAACGCTCACATGGTTGCTGTTCTCGTTGTCGAGATCTGGTGCCAGTGAGAAGTTTACCCTCTCAGATATATCATTCTCAGGTTGTGTGCATGTTGAGTCAAGGATAGCACTTGCTGGTACGTCTGGCGCTTCTGGCGCTTCTGGCGCAGCCAAATTCAAATCTGACCTATCTTCTTGGCACTCCATACCCAAAATCAAGTCACCAAAACCCTCATTTTCGTGCTTAATAGTCACTTGCGCCTGTTCAATTTCTTTCTCCGTACGGTTCTCCACGTCGTCCTGTGAACTTTCAACACTAATTACAGTGGTCAACCCCAACCGACTGTTTTCGATTCCCTCAGAGCTCGCTTGTGACAATACCTCGTCTACAAACTGAGGATTTTCGTGGTTCCCTACGCAGAAGCCAACACAACTCGTTTTTGACCGTTCTACAAGCAAATTCGAAGCTGTGAAAGAGCCAGTCTCGGTGCAACTTCTTTCCAATTGCCTTCTTAGCCCCAAAGGCACCCATTTGTCCTGAATTTCAGGAATTTTCTCTGTAGAAACCGTATTTTGAAAACTCGTCGTCCCCACAGTACGACTGTATCTTCGACAGTCTCGTTTCCCGTCGTTCGTCTTCTTCAGCAGAAGCTCCTCTGAGCGCGACCTTTGAACCATCTTGAACTGCTTCTTTTATAGTGTTTGGTAGCTGCAAATAGTGGAAGGCTCAAGCTTGACTTTTATCTCGGCGGTTAATTTTGATGTTCATCGATTTTCGTTATTAGTGATATTCTGAAGAATTCGATATTTTCGAAGGATTCGCCTCGATGAAAACCCACTGTTAGCCACACATATACAAGCATGACTGGTGACGATTACTGGCCAAGCACGTTGCTATCATGACACGCCAAGGACTTAAAGGGTTCAAACTGGATTTGTAGATTGTTAGGTGTTTTTTGGGCGTCTTAAAATAGTGAAAAATGGTGATATTTCAAGTTTTTAGAATGAATTTTGCGTTCTTTTATTCAACTGTGATCACTGGTGATCTACAAACAATAGCTGGGAGATGTGGACGCGTCAGAGCTTGGAAAGGAAGTTTCGGGTTAGTTACGATTTTTTGCTTTGGTCTATGTATCAGTCAATTTGCGTTTATAGGTTGGCTATCCGCCTGAGCGTGAAGATACACAAACCTTGCAATTGGTCTCTGTGACTACCAGATACGACTGAGGAACCTGCTTGTTTCCGCCAAGCTCGCATACTACACCCCAACACCCAAGCGCGGTATAAGGCTGCTCGGAGGATGTCCATGATTTGCTTGATGATTCAAGAATTGGCAAAGGTCCGTCTGGTGGTGAATGGTCTGCCAGCATTGCAACTCGCAGAGCTTTCCACGACCGTCCTGTAGCTCGGGAAGAAACTCGCGCAACGGTTTTGTCGCGGATTTGACCTGGATTTGAGAAAAGCTAGCACAATTGGCGCTTTGTTCAAATATCGTTTTTTCTCATCGTTAATCCCAGATGCTCTCCGCGCCAGCGCTTTCGATTAGACTCGAGGGCCATTGTTGCTGTTTTCTTTGCATCGCCAGACCACGTCTCGTCTTGACAAGCATCTCATACATCCATCAAGGCATGCCAGTGCTGACGCCAGTGTAAAATCGCAAGTCGAAGCTAACCGGTTTTTTCATTGATTTTTCACCATGGCCCCTCGCGGCAAACAAAAAATAAGTCATTTGATGCCAAAAGGTCTCCCATAAGGCGAGTTTGCTGATCACCTATTTTCTCTTTCCTTTTGCAAGAAGGGGCCCCAGTTTTACTCCATGTCGAGAAAACGATCATTGGGCTAATGCCATGTTCTTCGGTACGCGCCCGACGAAATCGTGTGTCATTCTTTGCAAAAGCAGACCATCAAAGATCCCAAATTAATATTCATCCCACTTTCTCAAAACCTTTGCCTTTTCTCAGCTCTTGGATTCCCGTGTCAGAACGTTAGCATTGATGGTCTGTGTCAAAAATTTTTGGAAATTCCTATCCTACCACTCGAAGCTCTTGGAGGATACACCCTTTGTTAAATTCGATGTTCAAGTATCGCTCCTGCGATTTTTGGTCTAATGTCATGCCACAAGGCCCAGATTTCACTTACTCAGTCTTAATTAGACGAATTGCCCCAGATGTAACACAGTCTTGGCCCCTAACCATGCCTAGCCATGGATCCATGGCGCATGAGGTGTCAACTGATCACTCCGGTTGATCTTCATCATAAGTCACGGGCTCTAGTAAACTCGATCTGGTGATATCCAATATTATGAGCCATATGTGAGTAATGACTCTTCATCTCTTGGTAAACCGTAAAGCCATCATAAAGCATACACAATGGCTGATAATCAGATCAGAAATCCAATCATTTGTAAGTGTTGACATGGTCGGTGCCTTTAATGCTCTTTTCTATTTGTAGCTCCACTTTACTAACTTTTCAGTCGCTCCGGAAACTTACCAGTACGACAAGAATTCGCTTGATGTGAATCAGGTCGAGTCGGATCCCATTGTGCAATTCACCAAATGGTTCAAAGAAGCCAAGGCTGATCCAAGTGAGAGTATTCCAGAAGCGGTGAATTTTTCGTCTGCGGAATTGCCAAGTGGAAGAGTTTCGTCTAGAGTCCTACTTTTTAAGGAATTGGACGACCGCGGGTTCACGATTTATTCCAATTGGGGCACTTCGCGGAAGGCGCACGATATTCAAACCAATCCTCAGGCGGCTTTGACGTTTTTTTGGAAAAACCTTCAAAGACAAGTACGGATTGAAGGTAAAGTGGAACATGTTAATAGAGAAACCTCCGAGCGGTATTTCAAGACCAGACCCCGTGGATCGAAAGTTGGTGCATGGTCCTCACCGCAGTCCGCAGTCATCAAAAATCGTGCAGAACTTGAAAAATTGGTTGCTGAAAACGAAGCCAAATTTGAAGGTGTCGACGATGTGCCATGTCCAGAGTATTGGGGCGGTCTTAGAGTTGTTCCCTTGATGATTGAATTCTGGCAAGGACGTTCTAGTCGTCTTCACGACAGAATCGTTTTCCAACGTGAATCTGAAAAAGACGAATGGAATGTTCTGAGAATTGCGCCATGAGACATTTAGAAAGCTCATATAGTATTTAAAGAAAGACCTCTTTAGAGCTTTTCCAGAGCGGCTTGAGTTCCTTCATAAATGCTTGCATTGTAAACTTTGATCTCTTGTGCAAATTCAGTCAGTCGCTCTCTCAGATATTTCATATCCGTGCGGGAGCAGTCTTTGCCTTGGTGAATGCATAAACATGCTAACACGAGATAAAACATGTTCGAATTAAAATCTTGGGCGTCCTGATCCTCTTTAAGGGAGCGAAATATGTCGAAAAAGCATTTAAACGCTTTATCGTCTAATGCAGGTATCCTTTCCGCACAGGTCGTCAGTATATTGACCAGAAGCCCCAGATGTAGAACCAAAACGTCACTTTTGGTAGGTATTGAATTGAAGGCAGCTGCATCTTCAATAACGTATTTTGTAGATGCCTTTAATATCATGGCAAAATGATCAGGCGACAAACAGGCGGTTATGATACGATCATTAGTCAATTTTATGAGTGATTTCAGCATACTTTCGCTTGCAGAATGACCTTCCAGTTGAGCTAGTAAGACGATTGTCAAATCCTGGTACTGGGTCAAAAGATCCTCTCTAACCCCACTAGCGACAACGCTTTCGACTGCTCGAAAGCACAAGTCGGGAATATTTGCCGGATTCTGGCATACATCTATGAGCGTTTCCAAAACCCTTGCGGACAAATGAATGCCTTCTCGATAAGCCAGGGGCCAAAGTTTCTGGGCGTAATAGAATGCTGAAGCACTGTTGTTGCGGGAAACGAGGTCGTTGAAATTCATCTGTGCGATCCGCTTCAAGCTTTTATCCGAACGGAGCCCATCTTGACGGTCAATATCAAGGATAAGGCTCTCAAAAGGGAACACGGCCCATAGTTGGTCATCCTGGTTCGGTTGCAAAGTATGGGCAATGAATAACTTCAAATACTTCAGCGTGTAGCACATATCAACCGGACGTGGGCCAAAACACCAATTCCAAACGTCTGCAAGACGGTATTTGGATATATGGGCGTGAAGTTCACTGTTATTAGAAAGATCGAGCGCGAAATTCAAAAGCTTCGAGATTTGGTTGCCCTGCGACAGTTTCTCCAGCGGTGACTCAATAAACAGAAGATCGTCGTCAAATTTAAGTGTCTTTCCGAAGGACTTGAGCCGTACAATAGTGTTAGACACGGCTCCGTCGTGACGCGTAGGAGATCCGATCGCCTCAACCGAATTCTCGTAGGCCTGAGAATACTCCAAATCTTCTTGAGAGTAAAGGATCGACGTATTTTTCCCATAGACGATTTTCTTGCCGTCGACGCGATCGGTGTTCGAAATGTCAGGTTCAAAGGTTTCTGTCATAGCGGAAACGACAGAAACCGGTTTTACATTCGAAAGCATTTTGTTTACGTCGATCAGAGTGGCTTCAAGGCCCGAATCTCGAAAATTGGGGTGTTGCTCGTTCGCGGAAGATTTTTCGCCAGACTCTCTTGCCAAATCTTTAGTTCTTCGTCTTTTGGCGCGCGAAACTTTACGATCTATCGAATCCAAGAACTCAAACATCTCAACTGCTTTGGAGATACCAGATTGATTCGTTTCGCTTTTCTTCACCGAATTTTGCGGTATAACAGGTTTCTCATTACCCAAGTAACTCAGCTCATCGCTTCTCAACGTAAAAGAACTGTTTATTGTAGACGTCTGCGACGTCAAACTCGCCAGGGATTCATCATCATCACTAAGTTCAACATGCTCTGTATTATCCCGAACGATTTGACCCTTAATTCGTCCTGCTTTACCGTAAACCTTCATTGTCCTGGTTTATCTGATACGTGGTGATGATCACATAAGGTTTTAAATAAATCAAGTTCACGCCTCGCAAAAAGACGTTAAAGTTAGCTACAAAAGAGGTAACCAAAGCCCCGAAATGTATGGAGATTTGGTCAACAAGCTGGTACTCGAAGCCAAGCGGGCTCAACAATTGAACGAAAGCTCAAAATCTGAGCATTTACCGATGTATCAGGACGATTTAGTTCGAAACACATTAAGGGAAATTGAGCAATTGAAGAGAGACGCAGAGTTGTTGAAAAGTCAACAGGAACTGAATCAAGTGGAAGACAAGGTTGCACGGTGTCAACATTTCGTGACGCTTCTTTGCATGGAACGTAACAAGAGAGGCTTATTGGCATATCAAAAACTGCGAAGTGACACTTTGGATGCAATGGCTTGGAATAAACATGGTTTGGACTCTGTCACAGCACTAGCCGCGGGGGAAGGTGCAGACGCGTCTCTGTCGCATCAGGAAGAAGAGTATTTGAAGGACTACACGCAAATAATTGCCGATATGAAAAGTGGAGAGTTTACTGATATCGATTTGTCCGGCAGTTTGACGCCTCCCAGCGATGTGTTCATTGACGTGCGGGTGCTCAAGGACGCAGGTGAGATTCAGACCGAATATGGTGTATTCAATCTTATCAAGGATTCCCAGTTTTTCGCACGTCAAGCAGACGTAGAACGACTTATTCAACAGGGATTCTTGCAGAGATTGTAGCCCGAGAGAGAAGCCAGTTCGACGGCCGTGGAGGCAGTTAATTTGGGCTCCCGCCGTGGACTACCATGGGGTTATGTTCCTTGATACCCTGTCACGTGATTTTTCTTCTTTCACTGCTAGAAAGAAAGGTTCCACCTGGTGAAAGGTTTGATGTTGGCAAACTTGACATTCAAAAATCACTGATACCGTGTGGGAACTCCTCGGCGCTCTTGTTGCTTCTTCGCAGAAACTCGATATCACACAATGTCACAACCAGCTTCAAGGCAGTTTTTCCACCTTCTACCAGACAAGTTGAAAACTTTTTTCAGAAAGTATCCACCAAACGTGAAATACAGTGACAAACCAACGTCTACGCATGCGATCGACGCGAATCCGTTTCTGCCCAACAAACATCCGGAAACCGGACGCTATCACAATGCCAAGTACTCTTTAAGGCGTTCGAGCGATCTTTACAAACTTGCGGCTCAGTATGGCGTACAACAGCTGCTTCCACCTTCTAAAAAACTGTTCTTCGAAGAGAAGTACGAGCAAAAGAAGCTCATGCGCGGTGTTCTACTACCCAAGGGCCACAAGCACGAACTCAGTCACGACAGCAGACTGCAGAAAATGCAAGAAGCCATCAAGAACGCTGACCAGTACATTTTGGAAGTTAAGGGCAAAAAATACTTGAAAAAACTCGAGAAACGGAACAAGTCTCGTCCATCATGGTTCTGATGGTGTGCAAATAGCGGTTGACTTGTAAATAGCATATATCGCAACATAAGTAGGAGAAATCAACCAGCTACGGCTAGTGATTGAGGTCTTCGTATATAGGATCACGTGACTGGTGCTAAGAGAGTTCTTCATAATGAAGAGGTTGGCTATAATGGGATCAACAC
This sequence comes from Lachancea mirantina, assembly GCA_900074745.1. Classification (NCBI taxonomy): domain Eukaryota; kingdom Fungi; phylum Ascomycota; class Saccharomycetes; order Saccharomycetales; family Saccharomycetaceae; genus Lachancea; species Lachancea mirantina. The sequence goes on from LT598468.1 coordinate 696,299, forward strand.
TCTCGACAGTGCCAAGTAGATCGTCTCTTGAGTATGCCACGTGAGTTTCAAAACGATGAGACGCTTTCTCATAAGCAATTGAACCGTCAGTCGACCTCTCTCGTGATTCCGCAATTGACCCGGGTCAGAATACAGAACTCTATGTATTACAAGATAAATCTGGATCCATGCGCCCAGAGAGGCCTGAACATGAAGCAATTGTCCAAAACTTTGGTTCAGAATTTGGGTACAGTTCGCTCAGGTGTGAGAAACTTTAGGCTTGCATGCGGTGGTGTTGAATTTAAGTGCTTACTCATGAAATTGGTACAATTAAGACCGACTTGGTCTGAAATAGTCTTACTTTTGAAAAGAGGACACCCGGAGAAATCTAAATTCGATAACAAGTATTTGGTTGTTTTGCTTTTGGTGTATTTACGAGTGCAATATTTCTATTTGACCTGGAACGACAACGAAGAACGACGGGCCATAAACACATTGGCAGATCTTGACAGTCAAGGCGATGTGACCGCGGAGAAACTGGTAAATGTGTTCCGATTTTTCATTCGAGACTATCGCAAAATCAAATCGCTTCCGCTCGACCAGGATTTCTGGTCGAATTCGTTCGACAAACAGGCCGTGGTGCTTCATGTAGATGAGATTTTGGACTGGCTGTGTACAGAAGAGTCCATATGGGGGTTGCCCCTGGGTAAATGTCGTTGGTGTGACATTTTTGCAGACTACAGTAGCAGTGAGAGCTCGAGTGAGGAATCAGATGAGGATCCAGAGGTTTCGGGGTGAGCGACAACTGTTCATATGGCTCGTTTCACTCTTTTCGTGGAATTTCCATTGTGGTCCAGCCTTCTTTTCCTATTGGAATCGTCGCCCAACTTTCCGCTTCTTCTCAGTCTGTTGAGTTGTCTTTCGTCGACCAAAAGCGAATCTAAGTTCAGCGAGTTGGGCAAAATTATTTGTCTTATGGTGTTACCACGGATGTTGATGTATTGCAGCGAAGTCGTGCCACGCTCTTCGTTCTGTTGACCGCCGACCAGATACATCCCGGCCATCGCACTGTTACCTGCTTTGTTTGGCAACGAGAGTTTTACGTCCGTCAGCGTCGCATTCATTTGTGGGGAAACCGTCTGGAGCGTGCCCCATACAGTGGTACCGTTTTTGAGCTCTACAGAAACCTGCTCGTTACGCAGTTTCATTAGGAAATGAACGAGTTTCATGATCAATTGGGTGTTGAGTGTTGAATCGAGTGAATTTCTATGAAGAAACAAGAATCAGCTTGTAAGGATCTCTGTTTTCAGAGAGTTTGTTGAAAAGACATCACGTGATCACATTTGACGGATAAAGTCGAGCGATTTCAAGAGCTTTTTGGAGCGATAAGGTTTCTAGTTGGCAGAAGGAATTGGCCACGAGCAGATGGTCGGTTTGTTGTTCACCCATACTTCTCTTTTCAGCCATTTTTTTCCGGGGATTTCAAGCTCAAAAATGGGCGGAAGTCATTATTTCGAGCCTTGAACAACGACGAGGTCCAAAATCTTCAATTTGGGAACATCTCTGCCTGTATAGTTGTGAATTTTCAGGTTTTATTGTCCATTGCGTAACCTTTAACGTGATGCGTCGGTGAAAATATGGAAGCAAGAGACCTACACATTACAGAAGCTGTGTGAGCTGTGAGCTGTGAGCGGCAAGCTATGAGGGTGCGGGAGTTCCGAGACCACAATATTTCGAAAAAGATTCAGAAGTTAAGGAACCACGGGGTCAGGGAGCTATTGGAGCTCAATTGACGTTTTACACCTTTTCCCATCTGCTTCGCAATGTCACACTACTGCCGAAAACCGTCATAAGGATGTCCTCTGGACTCGCCTAGTTCGTCTTCAGTGCTGGCTGGAAGTTCACGCCCATCTAGACAAAATTCAGATGGAACCACGGCTTTTTGGTTAGTAAATCTCGGGTATCTCCGAAATCTTCTAAATTACTTCTACATTGCCACGACCTCAATAAATTAATACATAGCTCTAGTTCAGATAAAGTCGCTAGCTCAGTAAACTCCAGGTAGTTAAGCTCTTTACCATCAACCCATAATTTTCAAACAATGCTCGTTTCGTCTGAAATACATCAATTTTTCACTTCAAGCGACCTTAATCGATACTCATCGCTACCGGAGATCAGCGATAAGTAATGGCTGCACAAGATAAAAACCCGGCAACATCGCTATATGTAACCTAAGTAATCTTGAACTTCTCGTAGATCCCAGTACCGATCCCGACACCAACATGAGTTTAAAGCCCCTTAATAATCCTGTGGGACACTACAATGATTTGCTAAAGAAATATCCATTATTGACCAAATCGGTCACTGGAGCGTTGCTAGCAGCGCTAGGTGAATTGATCAGTCAGGTAATCACGTCTAGGGATGGTGATCCTGTATCTGCAAAACGCAGTCTTGGTCAACGGCTCAAAGAATTGGTTCTTAAGCCACAGTACCGAAAGATTCTGTTGATGTTCCTGTATGGAGGACTTGTAAACGCTCCTATAAACCATTTCTGTTATCAATGGATAACCAAGGTAACGACGAAACACGTGACCACGGTTAGATGGAGGCGTCTTTCACAGTTGTGTGGATCCTGGTTTATTGTAAGTCCAATTCAAGTTTTATTTCTGATCACTGCGCTCACGGTATCGAACCTACAAAATTCGGCGGCCGATTTCAAAGAATTGCGTGCTAAAATCCTTCAAAATATTAAGCACCGGTACCTGCCTATGCTTTCTAGTGGGATAATCAGTTCATCTGTCTTCGTTTCGATCGCACAGCAGTGCATTTCGCCTGAAAAATGGTCTTTGTTCTTGAGTTTTGCTTACGCGTTTCTCAATACTGGTCAGAACGTTTACATGAAGATGAAATCATCGAAAGGCAAGACATAGCATGTATACTTTTAACCGACATTTGAATCACCTTGATCGTTGTCCTTTTGTAGAATTTGGGGCTTGCCAGATTGCTCATCTCGTTTCTTGGATTTTGCCGCTTTAGCCTTTTTCGACTCTTTTGAACGTTGTTTCTTCGGGGTTGTCACGGACTCGACAGCCTTCTGCGAGGGGTCACCCGCTTGCAGCGCAATTTTCTTCTGAGCTTTCTTCTTGAGCCGTTCACGCCTCTGCAATTCTCGCATCCCGGCCGCTTCGATGATCACCATGTTATTTTTGTCCTGCGGTTCAGCGCCAGAACCCTTTTTCTGTTTCTTGGATCTCCTCCGAGGTGCCGTGGGTTCTGGATCCTTCGAGTCTTTTTTCTTCCCCTTCTCCTTTTTCTCATTCGTCGCTTTGTTCTTCTTTTTCTTCACTTTCCTATCCTTCTGCATATCTCCTGCAAGCTCTGTAATCGCTTTTTCACCTTGTTCCCGGATCCTCTGCTGTTCTTTCCTCCTACGCTCAACGACTTTCGCAATTGGACTGATTATACTCAAATCTGAGTATTGAAACTCGTTGGCGTTTGTCTCAATGAATTTCACAGAATTCAAAAACTGTTGGAACACCTTATCCTGCCTGATAGTACCCTCGAGCTTGGCGTTGGCCTTCTGTATTGCTTTGGTCTCTTCTGTTCTCATTTTTTTAACGAATGCACTGACGGTGAACGTCGGTACCATTGCATTGTCCGTATCGTCCACGAACTTGACATTGGCCACTTTTCTCGCGAAACCTTCTAATTGCTCGTTCCCGTAAAACGTGAAATATGCTCTTGAATAAACGGGTTGTTTAAACGGTTTCTTCGAGTAATGGCCTTGCATGTAGTATTGATCTTCGACATTTCTGGACAAAAACCCGTCCTCCACCACACTAGAAATACATTCTAGAAACTCCTGTTGCGTCAAATTCGGTGGTAAAAGTCTTATAATCAATTTGTGACGTGCTACCGTTGTTTTTACGGATTTTTTACCAGATCCATGTTTTTTGCCCGGTTTGCCACTTAAAACCGTCGTATCTTCTTGATTTGGCCTCCTTGTTGACCCAGTCTTTTTATCAAAGTTCTTGTGCGGTGACGCTCTTTTCAGATCCTCTTTAGGGGTTCTCGCAGGGTCTCCATCCATGTCCTTCACGGTATATGAAGTATGTCTGATATAGCCAAGAGAAATTCAAAAATTTTTCAGGTTTCTAGAGATGAGTATCATCATGAACATTTAAAGGCGGGAACCAGGTATATATAAAGACTGGTGATATGGTGGGTCATGGAGGTCAATCGGGTCTTCAACAAGTATTTGGATCATTGCATGATGGAGATGCTTCGGTATTAAACATTGACCTGGAAGCAAATGGACAATTAATTGCACAAGTTCAGAAAGAGATCCAGAGATTTAAAGACGACAAATCGATAGAACAAATGGTCGAAGCTGAAAATTTCCATAATGGGTCCTGGACACGGTTCAATATGCTTGTAGTATCGTTTTTGAAATTCTGTCGCGATGTGAATCCGTGGTCCGTGTCAGAAAGCGCAGATTTGATATTTGAATTATACCAAGGGCTGGGGAATTGTCTTCTAAATGATACTTATCCCGTCCAGGAGTTGGTACAGCTGTATTGCACGATGACAGAATACGTGGTTAAGATGTCACGTCGTTTGGATTCGCATTATTGTCATTTGGGGACCAGAAAACATCAGTTTCTTACCATCACAACTGCAGTGATCTCTAAAGTTTTCAACAGTGTCAAACCGCATCACGATGAAGCATTCGTGAGTTTTGAAGATTTGTCCCAGAAACAGCAAATCCTGTTGTATCTTGCGAATAAATTGAACAACTGTTACATTTTGATGGGCTCGTCATCGTCATGTGCCAACATTTTCAAAAACGTTAAACCCAAATCTGCCCTTTCACAATTCTCGGAATTCCCACTTCGCGAACGTGTCGAGTACCGCTATTTGCTCGGCAGATACTATTTATTGAATCATCGCGTATCGAACGCATTCCATCAGTTAAATTCTGCATTTTCGCTTCTAGCGACGCAACGTACCATGTCGGATCCACTGCGCAGAAACATGCGTCGTGTACTCAAATTTCTCGTGCCTGCAAGTATGATGTTCGGCAAATTGCCATCTACACAATTGGTGGCAGAAATCGATCCTGCGCTAGCACACATGTACGTGGGTCTCATACACGCGATCAAATCCGGTCATTTCGATTCGTTTTACCAATGGCTTTACGAGCATGAATTGCAACTGCGATCCGATTGTCTGTTGCTCCTACTTTTGGAGAAAATACCCGTATTGTTGTACAGAAACCTTGTGCGACGAATCGTTCGAGAACTTTGCATTCCACAGAATTCGAACAAACTGCCCTACGGCGTAGTTCAGAACATTTTAGAAGTCTCGTTGCGACGGCGCCTGGGTGAGCCTCAGCTTCCACTCATATACACTGCGGTACACGATCCAGCAAACGTCGAAAACGTGCTGGAAACATTGGTGAATTTGACATTGTTCCGGGCCAATTGCTTCCCCTTGAGCAACCAGTGCGTCTTTTCCAAGACCACTAACATATCCAGCATTTTCCCACCAGTGAACGAGAAACTTACTGCGTTGTTCCCCCTCAACGGCGAGGACTCCTGGCTCGATACCTGAGCTACTTGCCAGCCGGGCGTCCAACTAACCATGTACACACTATGTACACACCGTATTCTACTTTTAAAGTTAGACCACCAAAAAAAGCCTCAAGCGTCCAGCTGGGGCAAAAACACCCGGCAGAAACGAAAGCGCATCAAATCCACAAGCTCAGCCTTCATTAGCCATAAAACAGCTCAAAATCATCGCAGAAGATCGCGCAGATTACGTTAGAATACTTGTAACTATCCAATCGCAAACGACCGGTCATTGACATGGCAAACACTCTACTTGGTCTGCAACTTTTACTTTTTGAAGGGTCGGGTCTCGTAGTTTTCCAGTTTACGCGTTTACGCGTCTCGCGATGAGCTGGCAAATTGGAAAATCGAAAATTTTTCGCGTTACCCCCCGAAACGGCACCGCTCGCTCCATAGCCATGATGAGTTGAAATCTGGGGAAATTTGATATACGATATCCATTTTGGTTAAATTTTCACCACTTTTTTTGATGTAACAGTTTCACTTTAACTGCCTCTTCCAATGTCCCAAAACGAAAGAACGTTCATTGCCATCAAGCCCGATGGGGTCCAAAGAGGTCTGATTTCCAAGATCCTGGCTCGTTTCGAAGATCGCGGTTACAAATTGGTCGGCATCAAGCTGGTGACACCTACGGAAAACTTGCTCAAGCAACACTACGCGGAACACGTCGACAAACCGTTTTTCCCCAAGATGTTGGGCCACATGACGTCGGGTCCAATTTTGGCTACTGTGTGGGAAGGCAAAGACGTTATCAAGCAAGGACGGGCCATTTTGGGTGCTACTAACCCCTTAAACTCCGCTCCCGGTACTATTAGGGGCGATTTTGCTATCGATATGGGCAGGAACGTGTGCCACGGTTCGGACTCTGTCGAATCCGCACAACGTGAAATCGGGCTTTGGTTCAAACCAGAAGAACTGGTTGACTGGAAACTAACGCAACTGTCCTGGATCTACGAGTAAAGCTACAGCGATGTACAGTACATACACCTTTACATATTCCAACGTGAGCTTTCTTTTCCAGGTTTAAGGGTATCGAAGACCCGATCACCGCAGCGTAAGCAGACAACCCCTCAGTTTGCGGTGGGTTGCGACCCTGTACCTGTATAAATGCGCCGCCTTGCTGTCGGGGCCATGCCGTGGAGGCCCCTCGTTGCTTTGGAGGCCTACTGTTAATTTCCTCGTCAGTACAGTGCCGACAATGAGACCCCCAGTCACGTCGGGCCTGCGACGCGCCATTCAAAGACTTTTCACGTCGATCGATCGTCCCGGTGGAGAATTGCAAGACATAAGACCCAAGACCAGCGAACAACTACGCTTTTTCGGGTTTACAGCAGCTTTCCTGGCGGCCGCTGCCGTGGCGGTGAAGCTGTCCTACCGTGACAGCAAAGTGGAACAAATTTGGAAGAAAGAACGCAACAATCCACACACCGCGCCGCCTGTCGATACTTAGCTTAAGGCTGTAGAAAACATAAATATGAACTGTATGAACTATGCTATGATTTCGAGAGATGACTGAGGCTTCACCGCTGGCAGATACACTACTCTTCTGGCTATGATAACCAGCAGAGCTTCTATAAAGGCAGGGAAGAGTCAGTTGTCGCGGTCATATTGTACGAGAAAGAACCAACCACTAAACTCCGAAAGACCATCCTACGTCAATAGTGATCTTTTGAGTCGTAAGACATTATTGAAATTACATAATCGTGTGTTTGTGTGTGGGTTTTAGTTTGACACGTGCCAAGTGGCTCCATACGGGTGTTACCCGGGTTTGGACTTCGACGAAGCGGGTAACAGTTTCGTATGAAATGGCAATAACTGCCAGTGAGTTACTAACGTATCTAGTGACTCACTGGTGGCTTACCCGGCCTCGGGGCCACCGAGACCCGGATGCTGGCAGCCTGGTCTTGATTGTGTAAAGACGCCTAGGAGAGGTAGCCGATTTCCTGACATTCGACTGTTAAGCTATAACTGAAAATAAGTCTCATTTTTAGTGCAAGGATCAGACCAAACTGACCTACGGTTTATCTATTGGTAGTATCATAAAGAATGTTTCTTGTGGATCTATACTGTTTGCATCATATTCTTCATATGCACTGTAGAAAAGATAAAAAAAAGTTACCCGTCTGTTCTTTATATGGCCAGGTATTAAATGCCTTCAAATACGAACTTTCCTTAAATGACATACCCATACGACTAATCTACACTTTAATTTATACCCTTATTGAATGGTTTAATTGTTGATAATGATATAGAATACCAGTATATAATCTTAGGAAATCAGAATGTCTTGAGCATGCATTTTTGAGATTCCGGAGAGGATAGGATGTGTAATTTTCGGTAGGGATTCTCAAAAGAGGCGGCCCGCAGCTTGAATCCATTCTGTTAGGACTGTTGGAGCTGTTACCGGGCATATAGTGTTGTCTATATTCTGGCAGAGGTGTGACATGTCTGTCAGGTATATTGTCCTATAGTTGTTCCCCATGCATCGACTGGTTGTTTGGCCGAGCGGTCTAAGGCGCCTGATTCAAGAAGTTCGCTTCTTAACGCTGTTTAACAGTGGAACACTCAGGTATCGTAAGATGCAAGAGTTCGAATCTCTTAGCAACCATCTTTTTTTGAAATTATCAAGGATCGGCTCGTTTAGCGTCACGCCGTACAAATGTATATCCAGCTCATCGCCCACAAAAAGCATTGTCGTTGCAACGCGTAACGCGAAAATTTTTCATAATTTACGCGTTTGGCCCTACACCTGCATCGTGTGTGAAGAGGTGGCCCGTATAAATCAGCAGAAGCAGCAGGGCTCAGGTGAGCATAGGTAGTGCAGCTCCTAGGGGTAGTGAAAAAAAAGCGTGAGAATCAAAACGTTACGCTACTTTCGCAAACCACATCACTGTGACAGTAACTACTCCAACTCTAGATATACTCGAGATGGCACAACCCAAGGAGACACCTTCCAAGATGGCAGCTAGTGCGCTGTCGGACCTAGAACTAAAAGACGCGCAGGCCAACTTGACTGGGAAACTGGACACTGTAAATGAGACTACCACGCAAGAAACCCCGGGGCTCAGTAAGGCGGCCGAGGAGCACCGCAGATTCATGAAGTTGCACCAAGTGCACAGACACAAGCTCAAAGAACTGGAAAAGGACGAGCCTTTGCTGGTAGAGAACAAACGTCGGTTCGTGTTGTTCCCGATCAAATATCACGAGATCTGGCAGGCGTACAAGCGGGCAGAGGCGTCGTTCTGGACGGCAGAGGAGATCGATTTGTCCAAGGACTTGCACGACTGGAACAACCGTATGAACGAGAACGAGCGGTTCTTCCTTTCACGTGTGCTTGCGTTTTTCGCTGCTTCGGACGGTATTGTGAACGAAAATCTCGTGGAAAACTTCTCCGCAGAAGTGCAAATTCCAGAGGCCAAATGTTTCTACGGGTTCCAGATCATGATGGAGAACATCCACTCCGAAACGTACTCGTTGCTCATCGATACCTACATCAAGGACCCTAAGGAGAACGAATTTTTGTTCAATGCGATTGAGAACATCCCCCAGATAAAAGAGAAGGCCGAATGGGCGATCAGATGGATTCAGGACGACGAAGCGTTGTTCGCGGAACGGCTCGTAGCGTTCGCCGCTGTCGAAGGTGTGTTTTTCTCAGGTTCGTTTGCGGCCATTTTCTGGTTGAAAAAGAAGGGTCTTATGCCCGGACTCACGTTCTCGAACGAGCTTATTTGCAGAGACGAAGGTTTGCACACAGACTTCGCGTGCTTGTTGTTTGCGCACTTGAAAAACAAGCCAGATCCCAAGATCGTCGAACGAATCATCACGGAGGCTGTCGAGATCGAAAAAAGATACTTCATCGACGCGCTGCCGGTCTCGTTACTCGGTATGAACGCAGACCTCATGAACCAGTATGTGGAATTTGTCGCTGACAGATTGCTCGTGGCGCTCGGAAGCCAAAAGGTTTTCAACGTGACCAATCCTTTCGACTTTATGGAAAACATCTCTCTTGCCGGCAAGACCAACTTTTTCGAGAAAAGAGTCTCCGACTACCAGAAGGCCGGCGTCATGGCCAAATCCTCCGGAACGGAAGCTGAAGCCGGTGCCTTCACTTTCGACGAGGACTTTTAAACCGCTGCGCGATTCTAGTTCCGGCCCTCACAAATGCCGTCGTCGCCTCACTATATTTGTCTTTTACCTTTTTTACAGCGGCAAGCGGGCTTACTGCACCGCTTCGGCAATCTCTGGCGCACGCCATGCTTCAACTCTAGCCACGTTGTATAGTCTGCCATTCATGTTTAATAATGCATACGATATCCGGCGTCAGCGCATACTGTACGAAACACTCCCGATTCCGGCATTTTGGTCACGTGTCCCAAGCTTAGGTCATCTCTTATGCCAGATTCCCCCTAACCGCATGCCCCTTTTGGCTTATCCCGTCTATTCGCATACATTTCTCCTGCCCCGTAAACGCATACCGCACGTTACCCCCTAAAGACGGCAACGAACAGCGACACTAACCATCAGCCCCATTAACAGCAGCCGCAAGCAGGACTATGGCTCTAAGGGGTGGAGACGGTGTCGGACTTAAAACCACGTGCGGCTGATCCTGAGTCACCTGATCTAACTGTGTCTGGGTTTTTGATTCGCTTTGAATTTTTAAAAAAAACCTTTATTATCTCTCGGCCGATAGCCAGAAGTTTGATCTAAGTCCAAGTAGCCTGGGCCCAAACTCTATGTATGCATATCACTTGCTGGCACTATACTTCATTTGCAGCGGTTTTCCTCAAAGCGCATTGCAAAGCTTGCCCCTGTTATGCTCGACGTTAAAGCGTTGTTAATGGGGCGAGAACTCGTTAACCTTGCTCGTAGTTGACCTTCGTCAAGGTAATCAACAGAACTGAATAATGGACAAGATAACACGTTCGAAAATTCTATATAAAGGGTAGTTAAATCGCTTCAATAACGATCCTTTCTCTCTTCTGTCTCTGTATCGAACACCCGATTCAATCATCTAACCGTTTCAACAGCAATGTCTACCACTACTCAAACCGAAACCTCTCAATTGCAATTGAACTCTGCTGCGCCAATTCAGCACGCGCTTTCTGACGTTGTCAAGAACGAGGACTGGTCGGACTTTAAGTTCGCGCCAATCCGCGAATCTACCGTGTCACGTGCCATGACTTCTCGTTACTTCCAAGACTTGGACAAGTACGCCGTGAGCGATGTGATCATCGTTGGTGCTGGTTCTGCCGGTCTATCTGCCGCTTACGTGATTGCGAAGAATAGGCCAGACCTAAAGGTTTGTCTCGTTGAGTCTAACGTTTCCCCAGGCGGCGGTGCCTGGCTCGGTGGTCAATTGTTCAGTGCTATGATCATGAGAAAGCCAGCTCACTTGTTTCTGCAGGACCTCGGCATCTCTTACGAAGATGAAGGTGACTACGTTGTTGTCAAGCACGCCGCTTTGTTCACTTCGACCGTGTTGAGCAAAGTCCTGGAATTCCCAAACGTCAAACTGTTCAACGCTACCGCCGTTGAAGACTTGGTCACGAGACCAGCTGGCCAAAACGGTCAGGTCAGTGTTGCCGGTGTTGTGACCAACTGGACTTTGGTCACCATGGCCCACGACCTACAAAGTTGCATGGACCCTAACGTTATCGAACTAAGCGGTTACAAGGACGATGGTGAAAGAGACCACTCCACCAAGCACGGTGTCATTTTGTCTACCACTGGTCATGATGGTCCATTCGGCGCTTTCTCCGCCAAGCGTATAGTCTCCATCGACAAGAACAAGCAATTGGGCGGAATGAAGGGTTTGGACATGAACAACGCCGAAGCCGGTGTCGTCAAGCACGCTGGTTCTTACTCTGGTGTTGAGAACATGTACTTCGCTGGTATGGAAGTCGCTGAGCTTGAAGGTTGCAACAGAATGGGACCTACCTTCGGTGCCATGGCCGTCAGTGGTATCAAGGCTGCTGAGGAAATCTTGAAGCACTTTGCCGCTTAGACTGCTCCTCTTGATAAGGAGACTCTTTTATAGAGGCTATGTACTGTTTATGATTGTTAATTCGTGTTGATCGTTAACTACTGCTTTCTAAGGTTCCAAGATCAGCGCCTAACCCGGACTTGGTTTATCCTGAAGGCACTTGCATGCTGCATGAACCCTGCATGGGATTGCTTACCTAATTGAATATCTGCCGATCGTCGGCTCTTAAGAATCTTGGCTCCTTTTCTTTTTTCTCACTCTGATGACAATTTAATCCGCTAAGAGCCGATTTCGGGGCAGGGACCGACGAGTTATGAGCCGACTGGCGGTTCGTTTTCAGCCGTACTGCAAACATATATAAAGGACAATTTATTGCCATTTAGGAACTATCAATTCAATGGAATCCTGTATTCGATCCACAGGTTTAATCACCGCCTTTGACTAAATCAGAAGTGAAAACCGTGATTTCGGAACATCAATTTTATCGAATTTATAATTCATGCCCGATCATTTCGATACAAATTCTGTCGACCTTGACAGCAGCCAGAATTCAGAGTCGATAGTTCAACTGGGGGAACAGGATTTTCCTGCGGAACGCACCAGATCAAGGATTTCACAGCTGAAAAGATCGCTTAGCGCACTTTCCGGTAAAGAAGACCGCCAAGAATTAGAAACCGCGATCCACAACCACGAAGATGCTGTCAGCGAAGCCATATCGCGTTACCAGACGAATTTGCAAGGTGTTGGCCCCGTTGAGTCGCAGCTCGACGGTGAGCGTCAAGAGACCCAGCCGGCACCAGACACAACGTACCACAAGGAAGACAAATGGCAATATCCTATTGACAGTGAGACTGGTTTTAGAATTGTCGAATTTGTCGAGGATGACCCAGAAAACCCACAATGTTGGCCTACCAGACAAAAATGGAATTACACAGCTCTTCTCGGTATCATCTGTTTGGACGTGGCGCTTATGTCAGCGGTCATCACCGGCGATTTTGATTCTCCTGCCAAGTATTTTGGAGTTTCTATCGAAGTCTTATGTCTTTGTGTGTCGCTCATGGTATGGGGGTTTGGTCTTGGACCGCTTTTGTTTGCGCCTCTTTCGGAGGAATTCGGTAGAAACCCAGTCTACCAGATCACTCTTTTCATTGCCACGATTTTCATTGTCCCCTGTGCCGCGTCATATAACATAGGAACACTGTTAGCGTTCAGATTTTTAGATGGACTTGCCTTCAGTGCACCAATGTGTCTAATTGGCGGGTCCCTGAGCGATATGTGGCGTAGCAAAGAACGTGGAGTCGCCATGTCGATTTTTTCCGCTGCACCATTTCTGGGACCCGTCTTGGGTCCTATTGTGGGTTCTTTGCTATCAGTTAAATGCTCTTGGAGATGGGTTTACTGGTTCATGCTTATCTTAAGTAGTTGTCTTTACGGTGTGCTGTTTGTCTTCCTACCAGAAACGCATCAGCAAACGTTACTTAAGAAGCGAGCCAAAAAGTTAAGGAAATTGACCGGTGACGCAAGTTACAGAGCAATTTCGGAGATTCAAGTCAGGTCTCTGAAACAAATAACTGAGGAGACACTTCTAAGACCTTTGATTCTCTTGACTGAGATGATCGTTTTTTTGATCACCTTGTACATGTCTGTCATCTACGGTTTGTTGTACATGTTCTTCTTCGCATACCCAATGGTTTACACAGAGGGAAAACACTGGGGGCCTATCAAGACCAGTCTCATGTTTATTCCAATGGGAGTTGGAGTCATTGCGTCCACTATTGCTGCACCTTTTCTAAACAAAGATTACGTTAGAAGAGCCAATAGGTACCTTGAGCGAGGCGAAGTTCCTCCTGCAGAGCTGCGTCTCATTCCAATGATGATTGGATGTTGGTTTGTACCAATTGGGTTGTTTGCATATGCGTGGTCATCTTTCCCCCACGTTTCTTGGGCCGGTCCATGTTTTAGTGGGTTTGCTTGTGGATTTGGGTTTAATATGCTCTATAATCCAGCGAACAATTACATTGTCGACTCTTACCAGCATTACGCCGCTTCAGGATTAGCAGCTAAAACTTTTGTTCGCTCTATGTGGGGTGGTTCAGTCCCACTTTTCACACTACAAATGTACCGGAAGTTGGGCTACGAATGGGCGTCGACCCTAATGGCTTTCATTTCTCTTGCATGCTGCGTTATTCCATACGTGTTTTACTTCTATGGGGCTAGAATCAGAAAGCGGTCCAAATATGCTTATTCTCCCGTTATTGACACTACCCGATCCACCGTAGCCGACGCGGAGACTCAAAACAAATCCGGGAAAGAAGAAACTGACGCAGCGGATACATCTTCATGCTCTTCCACCGAACAGGAGAAATAGAGATAGAGGCCTTACGACTTAACCTCGGGTATTGTTCTTATGATCACATCTAATACAAATCCTTACAAAGCTTTTAATGAAATAAACATGATTGAAGCCATAGCACCCGGGATCTTCACGATACAGAACACTAAATAAGAATAGTTAACAATTATAATTTTTTGACCTACCACTTCGAACAAGATTGGCTTCTCATGTTTTTCTGATGCTACTGCGTTTTATTGTAATTGTCACATCACAATTTATCTGCGACATATTCACGAATTCGAGGACCGCAAAACTTTGGGACGTTGTTGCCAAAGATTTGAACCTGCTCCGGCAGTATCTTTAACGCAGACATACGAGATTCTCAGCTCTCTCAATAGGCGTAAAAAACCCAAAATTGAAAGCGCTTCTCAGGGTCGCTTTTGAAGGAGTCGAAGCTTAGAAATCAGGCGGAAATTGCACTTCAGAATCACGCCGAAAAACCAAATCGGGTGGCCGTTGGAAGCCTTTTCAATGTGTTTCTTATTAAATTCCATGTATTAGTTTTGGTGTCACATGCCTCGGAGAAGAAGCAAAACTAATTTCATACAAAAAGAGCTAAACATTAAATCTTGAGAAACATCAACATTGTCAGGCATCACTCTAGAGACGCTGGTATGAGCCATGGTAGAGATGTACTGCAGGATATCATAGGATCGGATGAGGTAGCAAGCTTATTGGCTGAAAGGACTGCTGAAGAAGGTTCCTTCAGCGAGGAAAACGAAAGTGTTTTGCATGTGGATGGTGATGAGTTTCGGCTCGATGACAAACAAACAGATCGAGAGAGCAACGAGCCCTTCGAGCTCCACGGAGATGCGAAACCGAAGAACTTGTTTGTTGCTGATGATTCGTTAGAACTGAGTTCACGATCTCCGCAACCGGCTCGCAATGTGACAGAAGGCATATCGAAAAAGAGACGAGTTCAGTTTGGGCAAGGCACATTTGCGCTCAGCGAAGATGAGAGACAAGAGAATCCGCATCCGTGGGATTTTCAAGCCCTTGTGAGCTCTGAATTTCGGCAAAAATTACCATCAGATCAAGAAGTACGCAATTGGAAAAGACCATCCAGGACGATGCTGCGTGCCGTCACGGATGTACTGGAAAACAACGTTGTGGAGGCGGTGGAAGCGGTTTTCGAAAAATACCAGGATGAAAGTGACAAAATTTTAGGTCCGCGCGCAAGTCGACGCATGGTAACGTCCAAGGAAAAACTTCTAAGCGACATCATTAACAAGATATACCAGAAACTACGCAAATCAAAATTCCCGTCGCGTGTTTCGGACCGAGAGTTGGATATAGAGTACATTTTTGCTAAGCGCAAGTTCATACAGGAGCGGTATTCTCAAGAATTGAGTCACGCGGAGGTTATAGAGCAACAACTGGCGCGTGACAAGCGAGAGTTGCAAGAATTGCAAGACAAATACAAGCAATTACTTGCGAATAGAAGTGAGAGCCTGGTACGTATGTCCGACGATACAAACGGGGGCCTTCATCCGGCTATGGCGAAAGCAATGGTCAATTCATTCGGACTTATAACGGACGCCGCGACAAATCAAACTCGCTACGAAAAAGACGTCAGGGAGCTTAATTTGAGTATAACAGAGACTAAGGAAGTGTCTACGGGATTTAAAAATGGCCACGAAGCAGACCTTTTACGCAAGTACCTACCCTCAATTTTCGAATTCAAAAATCCTCACAGAAAAACGTCCAAAATAAGTCCCGAAAAGACAGAGTTCAGAGAGCTTAAGAGACCGTCCGATACGGAGGATGAAGCTGAGCCTAATGTGACTTGAGAACACCCCGACTTAGGCGCTCTTGGACATCTTTGAACCGCGAAAGCTGGCCTTTCCCGGATAAAGCACGTGGTCATCACATGGTAGTCACGATATAAGCACGTGATTTAGTAACAATCATTCAATCAAATTTCCAAACAAAGATATCGCGAGAGATGGAGAAGTCCCTTTAGCGCAAAAGACTGGAGCAAATCGACTCGTTCCTTCGAATCGCAGGTCAATTCAAGGCATCGTGATCAATTAACGGGGTTTCTGTTGCGTGACAGCGTTTTTTAGCGTTGCAATGAGAGGAAATTTTAGCCACAAACGCAGAGAAAACGGCGACGTTTCAACGGGTGGCGGGAATGGCAACGGTCGCAGTAGTGGACCTAGTGGAACAGCCTTTTTCGAATCCGAGGATACCGCAAAATCGTTTGATAATCGTCTAAACTATTTGTTGGTCAATGGACTGGGCTCTGAGGTAGAAGTGACGGTTTTATCAGGTGTGAGATATGGCGGAGTTTTGGTAGGATGTAATCCGGAAAACTCCAACGGGATTGACGTTGTTCTACAATGTCCCAGAATCGTTGATGCGTCCTTTGAACCCGACGAAGCGGATGTCATTGCTGCGACTTTGAAAGATAAATTGGTAATCAAAGCGGAAGATGTTGCAGAACTGAAATTTAACGGTGTGAAAATGAACCAAGAAGATAAAATCCACAAACCCGTGGGCGATGCCGATGCGAAAGATGTACGTGTTGATAGCGCAGAATTCAAGACGGATCGTGACATATCTGGTGGAGTGCGCGGTAAGGAGCGTGAACTGCAAAGATGGGTACCCGAGGATCACGAGACGTTTGCAGTGGGAGAAGAACTCGAGGATTCGGCGGCTCCCTGGAATCAGTTTGCAGTCAATGAACAGAAGTTTGGGATCAAGTCGACATTTGACGAGCACCTGTATACGACCAAAGTTAACAAAGAAGATCCCAATTTTGCACAGAGGTTGAAAGAGGCAGATCGGATTGCCAGGGAAATAGAGTCACAAGGTGGATCCGGGAATGTGCACTTGGCCGAGGAACGTGGTATAGTGGTGGACGATTCCGGATTAGATGAAGAGGACAAATATTCGGGCGTGGACAGGAGAGGTGACGAATTATTGGCGTCTTTGAAATCGAGCGCTAAGAAAACGGCACCTGCGCCCAAAAAATACTTGCCACCAACGCTCAGAAACATGCCACATCACAACGATCCAGCAATTATATCGTCAGTAACTTCTACGGGCGGTTCCAGCAGCGGCTCCGCGACTGTAGACCGGGCCGAGCCTAGTAAGAAGGTCTCTCAAACGACGAAAAACAATAAGAATGAAAGAAACAACCGACTAGAAGAGTTCAAGGAGTTTTCGGAAAATTTCAAGATTCCTTACGATATGCCTGAGGAAGTGAAATCGTTGCTCAAGAAACCCGAGGAGTCGCAAACGTCTTTGAAAGTAAACCCTTCGTTGCCACCGAAACCTGTATCTCAACACGCGGCACAATCGACTGCGACTTCGACATCGACACAGTCGAAGAAATCTCGAAACGCCAAACCACCGACCCCGTCGCAAACTAAAGTCGAGTTGCGAAAAGGTTCAAGTAGACTCAGTTCCCAGACGCAGTCGCCCGTTTCTTCGCCTTCGTCGTCGAGGTATGCGACTATTGCAAGAAGACGCAATGCGAACACCACGTCGTTTTTCGGTAGCAAACCTCCAACGGCAGACAGACCCAAGAAAGACTTGGCCAAGAACTTCAATTTTTTCTTGAAGTCCAAAGAAGCGTTTGAATCCACGCAAGATGGCAAGAACCAAGTCGTTGCTGTTTTCTTCATTGAAAGACCTTATTCGACGGCACCCACTTGGTTCAGCAATGTGGATCACTCTTACAAAGCGCTGTTCCCCGATGAACGCACTGCGATCCAAAAATCCCAAATGAAATTGCAACAGCGCAATATGAGCGCCATGGCCGCAGCAGGGGCGCCTCACATGATGGGATACCCCGCCATGATGATGGGTATGCCGATGGCTCCCGGAGGGTCACACAGTCCATTTGTAGGGGCTCCTGGTGGTGCCGGAGGCATGTACATGCCATTTCAACCCCAACCTTCCATGTACCATCCAATGATGCAAATGGCGCCTGCCGGTGCAGAAGACGTAATGAGTGGCGGCAGCAGTCCATCGCCAGCGTCGCCACATGGAACACCCATGTTTGCAGGCGCAAGTCCGCATCAAATGGCCAACCCATACGGATACATGGGATCGATGCAATTTCAACCGATGAATTCCGGATTTCGACAGAATTATCACGGTGGTAGACGTCACAGAGGTCATGATCGTTGACCTGTGTATGGCGGAAGCCGAAATAATATACAGCTGAATACACTGGCGATGCCCATTTTGCAAGCGGTTCGATTTGAATGTTTATTATGTATAGTGAAAAAAAATAATAACTAGAGCCGATGAGCAGACAGCGCAAGGATACAAGAAAGAGACATCTAAGGGTCGCGTGGCATGTCTACGTTCTTCAGAGGCCCCATTTGCGGGACGGACAATTGCAGGTCGCGCCTGTGGCGGATTATTGACGGCAGAAGAACGTGCCAATACGGACATGTCATGGAGGGCGATGTAGAGTTTAACGACGACGAGGACGTCAGCAATCTGGGGGTAGTGACGCGACGCCTGAATTTGACGACAAACGTGACGGGCAATTTCCGGTCCAGTTTGAACACGCAGTCGCAGTTGAGCCAGCAGGAGCGCGTCTCGAAGAAAGTGTATGGGCGGGCAGCAGAAACGCTGCTGGTGAAGAGTTTCCAGCGGGTGCTGGAGAAGCAGTGCGGGTGGCTGGTGGGACACGGGTTTCCCAGCGTGTTCGAGGACACGGTGAAGTGGCTGTGGATGAAGTGGTTGCGGGGGCTCGAGGAAGACGGCGCAGAGCGGCCCGGCAGGCGAACGCTGGGCCTGTCGCTCCCGCTGAGCATAGCGGTGCTGTACCTGGCCACGGTACACCTTCGCCTGCCCGTGTACACGTGTGACTACATCAGATGGATCTGCTCGATGCAATTGCCGTACTTCAAGGCGACGCGGCTGTTGCCGGCGTCGTGGTGCGAAAAACTACCAAACTACTATTTACAGCTGCTGGAGGGCGGCAAGCCGCCCTCGGCAGAACAGCTGGCGCACAAGATCGTTGCGACCAGCACCCGGCTCCAGTTCACGGCGACGTGGGCGCCGGACCCGTTTTACTTGCGCATGCTGCTGGAGCTGAGACTCCCTCCGGAGGTGTTCTTGTACGCGGGGGCGCTGTCGCGGGGCACGAACGGCCACCCACACCTCTTTGCCGTCTCGGGTCACGTGGCCCTGTTCCCAGAGTTTCGTGCGCTGGGATGTCTGCTGCTGGCGCTGAGGTGGTGTGTGGATGTTCCGGGCGACGCCCCCGGCGACGCCGCCCGTGCACCCCGCCCCGCGCGCTGGCTCCGGCAGTGGTGTGCGGCCGGCGCCGCGGCCGGCGCCGCGGACCGCGTGACGCGCGTCTCGTACGGCGCCGACCTCGGCGTCTCGTACGGCGCCGACCTCGGCGTCTCGTACGGCTCCGACCGCGGCGCCGACCGCGGCGCCGACCTCGCCTACCTCGCCTGGCTGGAGTCCACGTTCGCTGACGTCACCGCCCAATCTGCAACCCACACATTCTCCATCGACCAAAACATCGCCCGGCGCCAGCTCTACAGCATTTTCCCCAGCCGCGGCAACAGCCGCGGCGTCAGATCCCAGGGATCTGACAGCCTCGGCACAGCCGTTGGCGCCGGTCCGTCGCTACTGGCGCGAGCGCGTCTGGCGTACGCGGCCGCCGAGGCGGCGCCGGTGCCTGCATCGCATCCCGACGCAACGTCATTGCGAGCCGAGGTACAGCGCGCCGCACTGCAGCGTCTGGGCGCGCTGTTCGCGCTAGAACCCGCCGCGCTGTCTGGCTGCATCGACGCTGTTGAGCGGGGATACCGCCGCAGCGGGTAGGACTGCAGCGGGCCGCAGCGGGCCGCTGCGGCACGGGCGTGCCTGCGCGTGCCTGGCAACGCCAGGCACGGCTGACGCGAAACCGGCAGGTTTCGCGTTCGGCGTGCGCGCGCTTAACTCCGAGATCAGAACTGCGACGCAGCAAGCCGCCGGCGGCGCCGCGCCGGCGCCGCTTTTGGGGCTAGTCGCCGATGCGCACGCGCGCTTGCCGTTCTTTCTTTACTGGATTGGATCAGAGCCAGACAGCTCGGCGGACGGCAGAGGCCCCTTTGGTCTTTTTTTCCTTGTTGTGCGACGTTACGACAGTGATCGAGGAGCCGGGAGCAGGGGCCCTGGCGCGGACCGCGGCGCGGACCGCGACGCGTAAGCGCTTACGCGTTTTGATCCGTGAGGCACGCGACGCACGCGTCGCGGAGCAGGCCTGATCCTGTGATCCGGGTATATATGGGTGATCTCGACGCGAGGGGAACATCAGCGCACCCGGAGCTCTCGGAGAGGCCAAGCATCATGCCCTCGATGTCGGATATCCAGGACCCAAGCGGCGACGACAAGGCCACGCCCCGCGGCTCCGCCGCGGGGCTGCCGCAGCTCGAGCTGCCGCAGCTCGAGCTCGCCGGCCACGCCCGGCGCCTGGGCCATTTGGAGAACTTCTTCGCCGTCCAGCACCGGCAGCAGATCTATTCCAGTTTCGCCGTGTTCTGCGAGTTCGACACCGCGTGCTCGCTCGCGCAGCTCGCGTCCGCTGTGCGAAACGTGTGTCTTTCGAACCCGCTGCTGCTGCACACCGTCGAGCCCAAACACCCGGACATCGCCGGCTTCTACCACTCCGACGAATATCTGTCCCGACCCTGGCCCCAGCACGACTACATGCGCGTTTTGCGCGAGGTCCACGTCGCCGACGTGGTGATGAACGGCCAGAAAGAGCACGCGCATGTCGTGCGCGACGCCGTCGACGTTTTCCAAGCGCATGGAAACCAGGTCACCAGCGAGCTGCTCGAGCTCATGACCCAGATTGAGATCCCGCACGCTTCCCAAACGAGACCCAGCTGGAGGTTGCTGTGTTTCCCACACGGCGAGGCCAACCGGTGGCGCACGTTTGCGTTTGTATCCAATCATTGTTCCAGCGACGGTCTCTCGGGTCTGAACTTCTTTCGGGACCTGCAAAAGGAGCTCGCGCACGGCCCCACCTCGGGGGCCCCCGGGGCCCCCGGGGCCCCGGGGGCCTCCGGCGTCATCTTCGACTACGCCCAGGACGCCGCAACACTGCCCAAACTGCCCCCACCCATTGACCAAAAACTCGATTACCGTCCGTCCAAGAAGGCCCTTTTGGGACTTTTGGCCGGCAAGTTCGTGCGTGAAAAACTCGGCTACGTATCGGCCGCCCCGCCAACGACCCCGACCTCCGATTTGGCGCACCCAGAAGGTCACCAATACTACTGCTACCTTGTAAACGTACCGACATCTAGTGTGGCCCACATCAAAACGCAAGTGCGCGAAAATGTCCCGCACAAATGCACGCTGACGCCATTCTTACAGGCATGCTGGCTCGTGTCACTGTTCAAGTATGGTCGCGTTTTTTCCGGCTCCTGGCTCGAACGATACACGGACGTTCTCGTCGCTATGAACACCCGGCAACTGTTGCCCGAAGATTTGGAATTGCAACGCCAGTACCGTTACGGTAGTAACGTGGGAGGGGTACGTTACAATTATCCAATCGCACCGCTCGACGTCCGCGACAACGACCAGAAATTCTGGTCCCTGGTGGAGAGTTACCGACTGGCCCTTAGCGACGCACGCGACAAAAATGATTACTTGTACGCATTGGGTGCTCTAATGCTTCCAGAGATCTACGAAAAAAAAAACGTCGATGCTGTGGTCAATGACACAATTCTGAACCAGCGTCGTTCCGGAACGTTGATCAGTAACGTCGGCTACGTGCGCGATGAACAGCCCACTGCGTTTGCAATTAAGAATCATGTCTTTTCACAAGGCGTTGGCGCCAACAGAAACGCATTTGTGCTTAACATATGTGCCACGGACCAAGGCGGCCTAAATATCGCCATCAGTATCGCCAAGGGAACCTTGGCGTCTCGTCAAGAAGGCCAAGAACTTTGCGACATCTTTAAATCAACGTTACTGCGATTCTAATCCGTGTAACTACGTACCTCATACCCACCCTGAACTTATTCCTAACCAACTCTCCCAGTTGATGCCCAATTTTGGACCACAGAGGCTCATTTTGTAGCGAACTCCGCACTCTATAAGCCCCACTCAGTAACACTAATCCACTACGCCTCGCTGCGCCTCCGCCACCGTGAGACACTTGCTCATCGCATCGCATCGCATCGCATCGCTTCGCTTCGCTTCTCATCGGCTCGCTTTGAGGTTGCTCTATACGAGATTTTTCGTATAGATTCGCACCCTCCCTCGTATAAGGTAACGTGCTCGTTTAAAAATTGTCAAAATCGAACCATTTGAGAGTCTCGTCTTCGCTCGAAGGACTTCGACGTTTAACGGGCGTCAAAGTTCAAGAGCGAAGCCAATATATAAGGATTACGCCGACTGCAAACGAACTGCGTATTGGAACAGATTGTTGGCCTTTTTCTTTGGGTTTTGTTGAGCCAGTTTAGCCGGAATTACCAAACGTTTTAGAAATGACAACTTCCGAGATCAATGGAGACCTTTTGACCAGTGCAGACGCTTCAATAACCTACGACGCGATCGTCGTTGGTTGCGGAGTTATCGGACCCTGTGTAGCAGTGGGGTTGGCGAGAAAGGGTAAGAAGGTGTTGATAGTGGAAAGGGATTGGTCAATGCCCGACCGAATTGTCGGTGAATTGATGCAACCGGGAGGTGTGAGAGCCTTGAAAAGTCTCGGAATGGTTCAATCCATCAACAACATCGAAGCGGTGCCCGTAACCGGGTACACCGTGTTCTACAATGGTGAAAAAGTCGTGATTCCGTATCCTTTCAAAGCGGACTCCAAACCAGTTGAGAAATTGACAGATTTGGTGCGTCAGGGCAATGACAAAGTTTTAGAAGATGCGACAGTACATGTCAAAGATTTTGAAGACGATGAGCGCGAACGTGGTGTTGCGTTCGTGCACGGTCGTTTTTTACAAAATTTGCGCGACATGGTCGCTGCTGAGCCTAAGGTCACCAGGTTACAAGGTAATGTTATCGAGGTGCTTAAAAACCCCAAAAACGAAGTCGTAGGCGCCAAGGTCGATATTGCAGGCCGTGGCAAAGAAGATTTCCACGCTCATATCACTTTCGTGTGTGACGGAATCTTTTCAAGGTTCCGCAGAGAATTGTCACCCGACCACGTTCCTGAAGTTGGATCGTCCTTTGTTGGAATGTCCTTGTTTCATGCCAAAATGCCTTCTCCAAACCATGGCCACGTCATCTTGGGTACCAAGCACATGCCTATCCTGGTATATCAAATTTCTCCCTCTGAGACTCGGATCCTATGTGCTTACAACTCGCGCAAATTGCCTACAGACATCAAATCTTGGCTTGTCAAGGACGTACAACCGTTTGTTCCTAAATCGCTACGGGCCTCATTTGACGAAGCTCTCAAGGCGGGCAAATTCCGGTCTATGCCCAATTCGTTCTTGTCCGGTCGTCAAAACGACGTCACGGGTCTATGTGTGATCGGAGACGCTCTCAACATGCGTCACCCTCTCACAGGAGGTGGTATGACCGTGGGGCTCAACGACGTGGTCCTGCTCATGAAAAAGATTGGCGACCTCGATTTTAGCGACCGTGAGACCGTGCTTGACGAATTGCTGGATTACCATTTCGAACGTAAGAGTTATGACTCTGTCATCAACGTGCTTTCCATTGCACTTTACTCGTTGTTTGCAGCGGACAACGCAGATTTGCGTGCATTGCAAAGAGGATGTTTCCGTTACTTCCAACGTGGCGGTGACTGCGTCAAATTGCCGGTCCAATTTTTGTCCGGAGTATTGCCCCGCCCACTTTTACTCACCAAAGTTTTCTTTGCAGTCGCACTTTACGCGGTTTACGTTAACTTCGAAGACAAGGGAGCCCTCGGTTTCCCCGTTGCGCTACTACAGGGCTTCTCCATCGTGTTCACCGCGGCAAGAGTGTTCACACCTTATTTATACGCCGAGTTGATTGGTTGAGGACGCCGCGACGCCGAAAACCATGTCGCCACGGAAATCCAATGTACACTAATGAGTAAAGACACTATAAACTATAGATTGCACATGCGAAGTTCTCGTCGAATGGCTGACGAGTACGACGGGCACCACCTATGGAATCGTCAAACCCTGTCGTGGGCTTGTTAAATAACGTATGCAAAATCCAAAGTCACGTGACCACAACGACAGAATAAACGCTTGAAGGCTCTACAGAAAACGATGATAGAGATCCTGGTGGTGGCTGGTGGACTACACTATGAAAAAGAGCGTACGACCGTTTGATAGGTGTCAATTTCCACTCTCATCTATATAACCATTAAAAAAATTGTATTGGAGACGATGTGACTAATCGTAGCGTGGTCATTGTGTCATAAGCACGGAGATAGAAAAATTCAACAATCGCTATAATTATATTCAAGAAATCTATCAAGAAATTAAATTACCAGTAATGTCCGTTGCATGCTTAACACTGATGTTGCACGTTGAGTACTCGTTAGCGTACATAGCGACGATACACTTGAGTCCATATTTGACCAATAATTTACGTGCGCAGAATTCATTCGTTCCTCAATAGGCTCTCAAGCTATTTAGCGGCCGTCTCTATCTCTGATTTATTCAACTTTCAAGGAACTAGCGCGCAGAAATAGCCACTTTTTCTCTCATGGATGTTTTCGACTCAGAACAAATTTACCTGCAAAACGCGACTCATCGCGTTTCCAGAGAATAATGGGCGACTACCCAGTTACCCATTCATTCACGACCATGTTCCAGCTTCTATTACTCGCTGGGCAATGGGCAAAGCTTAGTTTCATGGAAGAGTATATTGTAAGTAAACATAATTACGTACGAATACCCATATGGATACCCTATTTCGTATGAAAGCACTTACTCATTAGCTACTTAATCATTGTAAACGTGTTAGTTTATTCTATATCTTTGATATATACTATTCTAACACTAGAAGCGCATCGGGCGAGCTGAGCAGAAACCGTTGGCACAGTATCAAAGCCCCAGCTAAGATGCCGAGTCCTCTGTTTTATCGTTGGGTCAAGGTGTATGTGACTGGTGGAGCCATAATTGGTACTGGACTGTTGTTGTTCAAGTATACGACGCCCAGCGACGAAGAACTCATAAAGGCATTGTCACCGGAACTGCGACTGCAATACGAACGTGAAAAGAAGCTACGGCAGGCAGAACAACAGGAACTCATGAAGATCGTGCAGGAAACGGCTAAAAGTGACAAGCCCATTTGGGATACGGGTCCCATTCAATCGCCTTGGGAGAGAAACGCGAGTGGCGAGTCTCGGGATCAATTCCAGAGGGTCAAGGCCTCGGAGATCCAAAAGGACGAACTTAAGCGGATTCGGGACGAACTTGGTCACATCCGCGAGAGTAGCGTACAGAAAACGCAGGAACAAGTCCAACAGCGTAGCTGGTGGAAACCCTGGTGATCACGATTATTTATATGTCAAGATACGTAGTAAAGATATTCAATGCTAACAACACTGCGGTCTCACTGGCCCGAGGCCCAGCTTGCAAATCCGCCCTGAGTAAACGCCTGCAAGGCCCCCCCAAACCCACCTGCGCCGAATTTGCCCGATTTTTGGGTTCCACATTTGTTCAGGTCGTCTACTGCACTCACGATTTTCTGTACACTCGTTTCGATCACCATTCCACCTTGTATTATCTCTTCCAGGACGCTCTCGAGCACTTGCCAGTTGAAAATCAGGTCCAATTCGTTCACCTCTGTAAAACACCGGTCTAGGGCTTCGACAAACGTCTGGATCAAGTCCAAGATCGCGAGCTCGGACTCCTGCTCGTCGACGATGAACGTGAAATACAACGTCGCATAGTTTTTGTAAATGATCTGGATACCTTCGTCGCTATCCATGGCCTCTGTGCCTTCCATGAGCAACGAGGGAGGCGTCACGAGAAATGAACTCTGGATTTCACTGTTTCGTTGCGAAATCAACTCGTATACTTGTTCAATCAACAGCATCTGTTTCGGAAGGTCTACAGGCGTATAGAACCTTACCAGCCGCGGCTGCGCTTTTTTGTTAACTGCAATTGTCTGTCAGTAATCGTCCATCGTCTCCACTACCATCCAACATACATATCAATACTGCATGAATCATACTTGGTCCATGTATCGTCCTTTAATTGCAAATTTCTGCCAATGAAAATGACCTTGAAAATTTCACGAAACTAAAATGTTGCCGCAAAATAATCTGCACACACTTTTCAAGCACCAAACCGAACGACTCTTGTCTAGTTACAGGTTTCTGTGAAGTACACGATGCCTAGTTCTTAATTTCATTTATGTTCCAATTTTTCAAAAATCATGGGAAAATTACCAAAAAACAATGCGCAAGCCCGGAATCGAACCGGGGGCCCATCGATGGCAACGATGGATTTTACCACTAAACCACTTGCGCCACTTCTTGAAACAGAAACATGTTTAACATTTTATAAGGAGATTAAATAATCAGCACTCGTGCTTTTTCATTTTCACCAACTAACAGCGACTTGACCAGAAGAGCCTTTCGCTGGCAGAAGACAACTGAAGTGAACCAACACTCAATGGCTTTGTCTTCCATATTTGGAGGCGGATCGCCCTCACAACAACAGCCCGTGGCCAGCGGTTCTGCTACTGGGGTGTCCGTGAAGGAACAACTCAAGACTCAAATCGCCCAAGAACTTGCCATTGCAAATGCCAGTGAGCTCGTTAACAAAGTGACCGAGAATTGTTTCGAAAAGTGCTTACAGAGTCCCTATACGAGCGCACAGGAGGGCTGTGTCGACCAGTGCCTTGCAAAATACATGCGAAGCTGGAACGTGATTTCTAAAGCGTACGTGGGCCGCATCCAACAGGCATCCACCTCGGGCGAGATTTAATTTAAGCGTACATACGAGTGTCTTTGCGACAGCGTTGGCGCACTTGTGCCATGTATATAGAAATAATGCAAGAAATTTGCGTCGTTTTTTTGGCATCGCGGGCAGCGATCCCGCTTCTTAACGAATATAAAAAATGATAAATAACGTCAACTCATCGACATCGCTGCTACACCTGGAATTTGGCTTACTTTCTTGGTCTCCAGGGTCTCTGTGTCTGTGTGCATGGTATGATTTCTATGTGTTTGGAACATGTCATCCCGCTTATTCGTCGTCCTCATCGTCGCCGTCGTCACCAGACTCACCCAACGTCAATTTCACGTCTTTCCACAGTTTGCCCTTGTTGTGCGCCTCGTACCAGGAAGTCACGGCGGTGTCAAACGCGGCCTGAAAGACGAACGCACTGGCAAAAACCGTGCCCACAAACACAGCGTTTCTCTTGAAAAAGATGTTGTAGATGGTAGAAAAAGACTGTCTTTTGTTAGTATTGGACCCGCGAATATCATTGCTCATAGTTCCACGCGCTTCTTCAGTGGTTTTCCAAGCGGTTTCCCGGCGTTATCGGTCTGTGTTCAATTCTCAAGACTCGACTAACATCGCATTTTATTGTACCCGAAACATCTGTACGCAACCCGCTCTGCTGGACGCCATCAAGGTTGTCGGTGTACCCACTTTCTCGATGTACAACACCGCTTTAATTGCCAGACTGCTCATGTACCCAATTTTGGCTCAATTTTATCGGAAAACACTCCAGGAAAAAGCTGTGCCCATGAATTCTTGAGCGAAAACCCACTTCAACATACCATAATTATGTAAAGCACTCAGTTCACCCCTGTTTGGTCACCTGAAAGTTCGATACTGTTCTGTTGTAGAAACTGGCCCGTAGTTCAGAAAGATTTCTGAAAATTAATCTTCAATTCTGACCGTTTCATTGGATGGTAAAAATGTATTACAGGCTTTTCGAATGGTAGTTTTCAAATACAAAATTATCATTATCTACGTTATACTTAGGACGGAATTAAACCGTCAAAAATGACTTAAACACACATAGATTAACTCCGACGGATTTTACCGATTAAGTCGTCGGACATTTCACACTTTGACGATCAAGCATCGCTGAGATCCGATTCAGCACTGCTGTTGTCTCCATCGCCCTCGCCTTCACCTTCTCCCTCGCTTGGTTGTTGAGTAGCAGGCGGTCTGAAGGTTGGTATGAATTGAAATTGCGGAACAAACGGTTCCTCAGCGTCATCGTCTTGTACAGCGTTTATGACTCCAGCGTCGTTTCTCAGATGTGCAATGAACTGGAAAAACTCTCTTATATCCGTATTTTGTACGGGAGCCGTGCCGTCCATACGTAAGGCCGGATCTTCGAGAAATTCTGCCGGACGTAATTCCCCCCACGCGAAGTCCATTCCTTCGTCGTCGTCGTCGTCACTGGTACTCTCTTCAGTGGCGTTCGTGTTGGCACCCAAGGGCCGTCTTATAACGTTGCGGTTGAAGTTGAACACCACGCCGTTGGAAATTATCGAGACTCGGAACTCGTCACCGAGGACCCTGCTTATGTAGCCCGGGATCTCGTTGTTCAACCATAGTTTGTTGAGATGCTCGTAACGTCGAAGATTTAAGATCGTAGTATCACCCCTCTGAATCGCGTTCCTGCCCGCCTCTCCGTGAGAGTTCAAGTAAGGCGCAGATATCGATATTGTGGAACGAGGACTCGTGAGGACCAGACAAACTTCACTGACGTTCGGCACCAAGAAGAGGCCGAATGGCTTGAAACAGTTTTTAGAGAGATGCTTAAAAAGCTCCGTGTGATCCTTCCGTGCATGTATCTTCACTCCACATGCCAAACAAATTTTGAAATCCAAACGATTGTCCACATTTTTCATGTGCTGTGGATGCTCGTCCCGCAGCTTCACCTCCTTAGAATTCGTGACGTAGGTGTTCAAGTATTTGGTCAAATCCGCCAATTTGACAATCCCGCAGTACTCATATGGTATTCTGGTGAGATATGGGTCACTTGGCGCGTAGCTCTGCTTGCCTGCTCTTGCCAGAAACTCCTTCAATGAGCCACTAAGGGTGACAACCCGGATTGCTTGGTCGAGACTCTCCAATAGGGAATCATCATTCAAGACATTCTGAAGTTTACTTTCTCCAACAGATGCTTCGCCAGAGGATCCAGCCAGCAGACCGTTGGCCACGGTCAAAAAGATAAGTGTCCTCCTCAAACTTGGCAGAAGGTGTCTGCATAGGCAAATCAAAGTCACACTGTAAAGCTTGTGAGCTAAGGATTTGTCAGTTATCCCGATATCACACAAACCCCTCAAGATCGTCATCCACTCTTCGTCCATTTCCACTTCTGCACCTAGTTCCTGTGCACCGGCATACAGTTTTTCAATGTCGTTTGAGGATAATCCCTTGACAAAATCGCTCACTAATTGGACGGCAAATGTCGACAATGCCTCTGTTACGATCAAATTTAATGGCCTGCTTGAGAATAAACTCTCCTTCACGATATGTTGGAAAAGTTGATTTTGATTCCAAACAATGCCATTCGAATTGACGTAAGGGTAGCTACTCGATGGTTTTCCCAACACTTTGTATATCCAGACAATGGAGGCTAACACATTACGGAACGTCTTAAATCTTTGCTCCTTGCCCAAAAGAAGTGTCGAATTAGGTCTCGCGCTGAGACGATTTACAATCTCAAATACCGATATCGTATTTGCCCAGTGCGTGGTCAAAATGTAGATTACATCAGGCCGTTGGAGGTCTTGAGTGTTGTAACAAGCCTTATCGTAATTCGTATTGTTGTTATTAATTTCCACAAATGTGTTGAATATACTGTTGAAATCTGCAAGGTCTTCACTTGGGAAATTTTCAATATTCCAATTAGTGTCTTCTTCCGAAAACAAGCATGCTAACCCAGAGTTATCTTCTGCTCCTGACTTGCGGCTTACCGGCAGAACACAATTGGAGTACGTCTGACATAATGGGCATATGAATGAGTTGGTCGAAAACCGCTTCTTTTGAGCGTACCTCTTGAAACATTTGTAATGAATGTAGTGATTACAAGAAACAAATACCTTACGAGATCCCCTTGTACCATCCTGTTTATAATTGTCCAAAGTTTCATCGTCGTTTATGGTGGGGTGATCATCTTTATTGAAGAAACCATTCAATGGAGCAGCAAATTGTTGCAAATCGTGAAGATGACCGCTTTTGAAAACCGGAGTGTTCTCGTGGTACAAGGGCATCACAAACAAATCTGAAGATGTCGAATCCTGACACAGAGCGCATGTGAATTCTTCTGCCTTATCCCTTGTAACTTGATCAACCATTTCTATGTCTTCCCCATTCATAAAGTCAGACGCATTGTCCTTCATGAACTTATCCTGCTGCTTCGAAAACTTTGCCAGAATCTTTTCGTGTCTGAGTTTGGCAAGCCTCTTTTTGCGCTCTTTTTCACTTTCATCAAAATTTACACCCTGATTTAGCTTTCTTGCTTTGTATCTTTCGACATAGGCATGTCCTAGACTGCTATCCAAGGTTTCAAATATTACTGCTGAATTCTTCCATATCATGTCCTCCAATAGGTAGTCTGCTTTCGATACTGCATTCTCAGAGAAGACGTTTGCCTTAGAGTCAACGATCATCAGTAACAGACTACAGATCGGCTTCGACAAGTACGCTTCCGGTAGAGATTGCTTCCCATTAATAAGTTCTTCATCCCGAAATATGGCGTGAATGAGGTGTAATAGCCCATAAAGAAATGTTCCTTCTTCCCTGTCAATGCTTGTTTGCAAGAGCTTGTAAACCAGCCTTGCAAAAACATCAGTACGAGCAAAATCACCTATATTCACAGCACGCTCATCAAGGAATTTATAAGGTATCAGTTGCGGCTGCAAAATCACCTTTGAAGCCTCTTCTTCATTTTGTGCAATATTAAGCTTTATCACAGATGCGCTATGCTCAAAATCATTTTCCATGTTGAGCAGCTGTAGAAGATCGATCTTCTTATAGTATTCGGCCTTCAGCTTAAATACACCGTTATCTTCGAGACCCCTCGGCTCGACATAATATGCAACTTCATCCAGCGCTTTGTCGAAGTGAGAAGTATTTTCGGTTAAGTATTCTGGAATGTCCTTCAAAAGATTCGAATAGCTCAGAGGCTCCATGTAAAGACCATATATGACAGCGTTCTTCATGTGGTAAAATTCCTTCTCATCAGAGGACTTGAACTTCCTAAAACTTAACCTCTCCGAGAGAAGTTGATACACAAACGCAATGAATTGTTGAATGATGTACGCGATTTTGTCTTCGTAAGCGGTTTTTTCAAATTCTTCCTCACCATTGAACCAGCCTACCAATTCCCATCTGTCAAGTAGATTGTAAATTAATCTGACTGGATCGTCTCTTTCTTGCAGAAACGCTATCTGATTTAGGTGAACGTCCCTAATATAACAACCCATTTCTGGATTTTTCCTATAATAGGAGGATTGACGAAGGACGGACATACCGTTTCTAACCCAGAAACCAACGTCAATCTGAGAGCACAACACGACGGAGCGTAGGGGGAACTCCGCAATGGTGAGTATATCCCTACAGCCCGAAAAGGCGCTCAATGCAGTCTCTAAAGGCACTTTCTCAATCAGAAAAGAGAGGAGTGTGTGTACAGGATTCATGAATGCGACCCGCTGCTTGCTGACCTTGAATTTGATAACCTCATAGGTATCTGCTATTATCTTGTAGGGTAAAGTCCGATGACCCAAATAGGTAACGAGCAATCTAATCGCAGATACAATTTTAGTTGCATCAAGATTTGATTGCGATAGTTCAAAAACTTTGTCAATAGTTTGGACGATGCTGTAAATGGATGTCGTATATTCCAGGTATGGAATAAAGTATTGGTCTTCCCTTATCACATGTTCTCCCTCTTTCCGCCGTATTTTCCAAGCTCCATTGAAAAGCTTACAAAGAGTGACAATGGCTATAAATTCTTCGGGATTTAATAGAAGATTTGGCTCTCTCGTCTTACTCAAGATTGTTTCGACCGCGTACAGCCCCTGTTTGAAGAAAATACTGTAACTTTTCGTCGGATTGCTTTTCTGAACACGCTGCCATATCAGGAGACCTCCTTCGACTTTGGAAAATTCGGCAAACACGTCAATGACTGACCACATTATATCGCAAAAGCTCTTTGTTTCCAAAATGTGTCTCGCGTTGGTTGGGCACGTGAATAATTGCACGACGCTTTCCCTCAAAGCAGTTAATTGTGGCTCTCTGTCCATGAATGCAAGCGAGCGCGACATATGATTGAAAATCTCAACTAACTGATTGCAAAAAATGGATCTGAATTTTATGCTTGACGCCAAAGTTGGAATTATCATATCCTGTATGTCTTTTCTCAATTTCTTCCAAAATCGGTGATCAAAGAATAAAATGTGTTGCAGCCGGGAATTGCAATAATGCTTGTCAAGTACCGGTTCGCATCCGTTCAAAGTGGATGATATGCGATCCAATTCAGTGATTTTCAGTCTCTTGTGATGACTGATGGGGATCGAGTTGCCCTTGCCCAAGACCGAAAGGTCAGCATATTTATAAGCGTACTCGTCAGCAAATCTATCGGTGAAGTACTTGTCGACAACCATGCTGACGTCGATATCCTCTGACGCACGTGTATGTTCGGAACACAGCACTTTACCCATAGTTTCTCTGAAAACTTGTTGAAACGCTGGGTTGGGAATCGTCAAACAATGGTTTACCCACATGATAATGTATTTACAAGCCTCCTGATGAACGTATTCCGACCATGGAGTCAAAGTTGCGCTTAGGCCATTGGTCTGAACGGCAAAAAATCCGTTCACCACTGTTGAAAGCCTGTCCGAACATTTGAGCATGGCTCTGCCTTCTTCGTCAATTCTCTCGGTGAGTTTGTCAGTACGCTTATCATCGGGAATTCCTTGTTTAAGCGCCGCAGTCGCTTGCGAGTAATTGTGGTATTCGTCATTGTAAATCATCACCACGTAATCCGGTAAATCGTCCAAAAGTTCGTCTTGAATGTCTTCGTCAAACGCCATTTGCTCCTGCATGTAACCGTTCTTGTAGGCCAGATCCTTTAAAAAATCCAACTTTTCGGTGGTTTTTCGCTGTTGTAGTAACTCCCGCAGCTTAACCGTTATACTCTTCTGGATGGTAGGTAGGGGTTCAATATTCTGGTTGAAAACGTCCAATAGATGGTCAAACACTTCGCTGAGTACTACTTCACACAGGACGGCCATATCATCCGAGTTGAACATATCTTCGGCGCCCGCGCCCGCGTCCGCCTCTTCAGCCTTACAGTGCAAAGTCGTATGCCACGCTTCGGCATCTCCACAGTCACATATCCCGTTATTGACGTGAGTGCAGATGTTGGTGTACACGTGATGGCCTTTGTGATCGTTTGGATTGAAGCAGTGGATACAAAGCACGCAAGTATCGTCGTAACTACATTCCTTACACCGATAGATGGGCTCTCCAGTCTGAAATTTGCGTCCGCAATTTCGGCCCGTATGACGGTGGCTGATATGGGTTCCTGTCTCGCTGACCGTATAGAAGGGGTTGTTGCGCGACATGACAATGCTTTCAATGTCTAGACAGTCCTCTAACGACGCCGGAAACTTATCGGCCGGAGTTGCAGGGAACAAGAACGACAGAAACTTGCCATTATTAGAAACCACATAATAAAGGTATCGAAATATCAGTGCTTGTAACGTTTTGTCCATTTCGGCTCTTTCCTTAAACCCTCGGGTCGTTTTGAAATGAGGGTTGTCATGGATGGATTGGAGCGTATGTCTGAGACGCTCTCTCAGGTCGAAATCAATCTCCTTGATCATGCTAGGTGGCTCATTCAACTTGATTTGTTCTTTGCCCTCGCAATACGATTTTCAACCGGAGACTTTATCTCAACAGGCTCCTAAATTACTAATTTTTTCACTGCCTCGATGGCTGATACTTTTGTACGACAAGCGAGATCAAGAGTTGGAAACGAGGATTACTCCTAGTATGAATGATTTGTAGCAGTGTGGGCGCAACGTAATTACAATGGCAGTTTCTGTTGGAGTGTCGAGGAAATTTTGACTCTAAAGCGCGAATTTCCCATCTAAATTTGGTTATTTTTCATGAAGTTGTGTATTTTTTGCTTTTTGTCTCCGTACTTGTCGGGTGTTCATGGTGGCAGAAGACCAGCGTTTCTCACCAATTTAAAAGACTGAATTTGCTTATATTTTTACACTGGTACTTAGGAATACATAGTAAGGCCGTGCGAAAAGCTAGAATTCCGCTAGCCGTGTATCTGGTGCTGTCGCATGACTTTAATCAAATACTACTATTGCTTCAGAGCCCAAGAAATAGGCAGCTCCTATTACTAAGTTTTGAGAGCTCCTAATGTTTTAATGAAGTCATGAAAGGCGTCTCAGCTCTGCTTGTCAAACTAAGTGAACATATCACGTGACCTTAATGACAGAATAAAATACGAAAGCGAAACGCAAGCAATCCCAGTGATGGTCCCCGAATAAGCTCATCAGTGATACGATAGATGACACGAGATGACTATTCGTCGTCGTTCTCATCGAGAGTAGCGGTTGATAAAGTGAAATGCCATTACAAGACCTGCATAAAGGGGACGTTATGAGGGGTGAATGAACAAAACGAACAATTGAGATACGTAGCGACCAGCAACGCCCGTCTTCCCAATAACACACCTCTGCAATTACAGCTTATATTTCTACCACTAATTGTACCTCTACCAGTACTTTTAACTCTACGAATAGTTATATACCTACACATCTTCACAAGATAGCCACTTCAAGAATAGCCATATCGTCCGATTTCAAACGACGCTGTAGCTCTGAGATAAAGCAAATCCTATGCACGTGTGCCAACGCTTGGCTCCAATAGCTGAATTGTGGGGATGAGTCCAGCAAATCCCGTATCTCTTATCATGATTGGACTACGTAGGTCGCTTCCGACGGTTATAATCACCTGCAATTAGCTCTACGAGCAATTTGGCAAACCTGTAACCTCAGCTTACTCTGATTGAGCACTAGTTGGAATAGCTGGCTACTTAATTAAGTCTCTTGCCGCACTTTCAACTATTTAAGTTACGTTGATTTGTGCCCAGTACCGATTCGGTCGCTGCGATCTCTGAAATGACAACAAAACGTGACGATATCTTCTATCGTTGTCCCCCCTCGGGCGCTGAGGCGAGCTCCGGCCATCCTGGTTCACTGCTCCCCGGGGTTCCTTCCTGTCATTGCTATCACGTGACACAAACTCGAACTCGATAATATTCCGCTTTGAGGGCCTTTCAGCAACTTGGAACCAACCCAATGGATTAGTTAATTATCCACCAACCTACTGTTGCCCCTACGCCCACGTCAACACACAGAAGTGTTACTCACACTTATCAACACTTCTTCGGTAGTATCGGATTCGCTGAAGAAGTTAGCCAAAAAGAATCTCGATATATGAACGTCTTGAACTCCCTACTTCGGTGTTATTAAGCTATTCTTTTACGGGTGAGGTCATAATATCGTTGGTCTTAGCTTGCGAAGAGTACTCGTAGACAATGACATCAATACTTCCCATTGTTGTCGGCTAGTCATTACGGGTGGCAAACCTTTGATACCACTATTTAATCCGCTATCTAGAGCCATTGTGCCCCCGGATTTAAACTCACGCCCCATTGCATTTGCGCTTTGCCGCTTTAACCCTACCACAGCAATTAATGGCATGAAACCGAAGCCCAAAAATCTGAGAGAGCTCCTTGTGTCTCTTCCAGAATTGGCCCAATTTCAATTCCATGACGGGGTTCGATACTTTCTGTGGAAGATCCTGTCGAAATGTTTAGAGAATGGGCCCCAAGGTACACAATGGCAAGATGAAATCGCGGTTTTCGAGTCTAGCGCGTGGATCAACGGTTCTTATAACTATATTAGTCTTCCCGAAGGTTGGCGCGACGCCTTTTTCAAGAGCTACCTCTCAAGCGATCACTTGAGTGCACATGAGGGTTCTGCATGTAGCAAACAATGCTATCTCACTGAGACCGTGTACCATTGCTTCGACTGCACGAAGAACCCGCTTTACGAAATCTGTGAGTCCTGTTTCGATAAGCAAAACCACGTTGGACATCGCTACACGGCGAAAGCCGTTACACGACCCGAGGGTCGCGTTTGCCATTGTGGAGACCCAAGCGGATTCAAGTCCCTCGATGCAGCTTTCAAATGCAAGCATAGCAATCGGGCCGGTTCTACCGCCCCCACAACTCACAAAGAGTCCATGACGGAGACTTTTTCCCATGTGCTCGACTACTTGATCGATTCTCTGGTATATTTCAAGGAAACCAGTGAGGATCCATCTGGCGGTTTTGCGTTTGGAGGTGATGATTTGGTGACAAGCGGAGACACATTGATTCAACTTTATGAGAGCGACTGCGGTATGCATGCAAAGGACCTCGTGTCGAAGATTTCCACCATTTTACACAGGCCCTCCGAGTACGGTGTAATGATGGCTTCACAATTACAACAAGGCGCTCCATTTGTGATATTATCATCGTCACCAGATGCGGAGAGACTACGACTAGTGCAGAAAGAGTTCAAAGACGAAAACGTAATAGTGTGGTTGAAATCAGAGCGGGACGTCTTCCGAGAACATATGGTCGATGAACTTGTAAGCTGGCTCTTCAAGATCTGTTTGTACTGCTCTTCTCTCTCGACAAAGGCTTCACTACGCCTTGCCATTTCCGATGCTTGGCGTTCAGGACTACTATCAACAAAACATACTCCTGGTATTTGGAGTCGTTTCATGGTAAAATTGCCTCTGTTGGGAGGATTTGTGGTGCCCTATGAACAACGCGACACATTCCCCTGGTGTCAACCTTGGAACTTTCCTCGCGAGAACGATCTCAGTCACGATCCTTACGTCAAAGCGATTATGCGAGACTACGATCGCCGTCTTAGCGAAACTTGTTCGCCAAACTTGGTCTCGAGATTTGATGGGTTGCACGGATCTCGTTTTCAATATCTCCTGAATGGCGGCACTCATGGCATAAGCATCAAATCCAAATTCTGCATGCTAAAAGTTTTTGGCACCGTTTTTACCATTATAGACGATTCAAGGTCTTGCTTAGCGGCTCAATACCTTGATCTCTACCCAACCTTACTTCACAGCACGGTTGCTTCTGACCCTTCAGGTTATAACGTATCGTTGCTGAGCATGATGTCACAATACACATTTCAAAACCCCCGTATAGCAAACCTCGTTATAGAGTCCGGCTTTATCGAGCGCGTCATAAGATTTGCATTCACACTTCTGTCTTTCACACCAGAAGAACTAAGAGAATGTTCTCCAGTACCCCTTTATCACGATTTGAAGTTACCAAGTGAAACTATAAAGAACAAGCGGACTGTGATCTGCTTCAAAGACATTAATCTGGTAATGTCAACAAATACTATCCCCCAAAAGCTGCTCACAAGGGAATCAATTGTATCCGTGTTTTTGGACACATTTTCTGCTTTCAGCAATTGTTTGGTTTTAAAAAGAGAAAGCACAGAGCATGTGGAATTTGAAAGCTACGATTTTTCCTCTTTTTTCTTCTTCTTCTCCTCGATTTTGGTTATGATCGATGGTTTCACGAGGAACATATGTCTCGTCGAGGACTGCGAGACACGGCGAAGAATTGCTTCCCATTTTTTGAAGATTTCAATGTATCGAGAGTTTGAGTTGCTGCGGCAAAAAATTAATGCTGGGCGAAAGAGCACCTTTATGGAACAGCCAGTATCTTGCAAGCTACCTCTACGTTCAATTCAACTCGATGGCTCGTCCACTTTGATGATAGACTTTAACGTTGGAGTGGATCACCAAAATTTTTTCAATCCCATGCTATATTTCTTTAAGTTCATGGTACAATGGAGTCAGTGTGGCAGGTACGAATCCTTGCCCTATAATTTTCACGAAAGTTTCAACTTCAGAGATATATTTGAGGACGGAACGCAAGTTCTACTGTTGTGTGACTCGGCACTGCGAACTTTAGTGCTCACTTCACAAATATCGGTTGGCTATTGGGTCAGAAATGGCGCGCCTATTCAGCATCAATTAAGAATGTACACAAAGTACAGCATGAGAGAATTCACATTTTTCAGCGACATTTATATGGTCCAATTTGCAATGTGCATGGCAGAACCGCAAGCATTCATGGCAACTTTTTTTTCTAGATGGAAACTGAATGATTGGATAGAAGCTGGAAAGAGCGGCGAATACGACGATGATGATGTGGCCGCAGCGATGGTGGATCAATGTCTGTTGACTCTGATTCAACTGCTTACTGACACCAGAGCTCTGAGCATGAAGTCCTCTATCGAAGGCTTCGAAAAAACGATGAAGATGGAAATCATTCATGCCCTATGTTTCAAAAATGCATCTTACGGCCAAATCATTAATACAATACCCGACCATGTGACTAAAAACCCGGCATTTGATCTCTACCTAAAAGAGCTGGCTTCTTTTATACCCCCGTCTGGCTTGATGGACACGGGCGTCTATTCCCTCAAAGAAGTTTACCTGTCGTCTGTGGATCCCTTTTTTATTGGCTTTTCTGCCTCACGGAGATTTGAGGCGGAAAAGCTAGTTAGAACCCACATGGCTTCAAAACAGTCCATTCCATACAAGTGCACGTATATTGAAGCCAAAAATGTTTTGAGTGATCTCAAGTCAACTCCTTATAAAATGCTCTATCAAATTTCCGGCACGAGAATTTTTGGTCTTTTCCTCAAGGCAACCATGAACCACATTAACAAGCGCTTTTCAGATTCGTTACTCAGTAAGACAGTTCACTTGATACACCTTTGTGTGTTGAACAACCCCCTTCAGTTTTGGGAAGTGCTATGTGCAAATCTTCAAAAATTAACCAATGAGTCGCACGATCATCGTTCTATCGGTTCAATGCTTTATCTTTTCTTATCGAAAAGTGAGTTTGCGAACGAACATGGAAAAATTAGGGAAATTTTCTGCTGTTTGCGTCGTGCAATTCCTTCACCAAAACTCGAAGAGACGCTTGCCAACCAAATTGAAGGATTTAGCACAAGCCTCATATTCGACTCGCAACCCAATGGGGTAACACAGGATGAGGAATTCGAGAAAAAGAGAAGTCTGGCTCGTGCCAGAAGAGAGAAACTTATGAACAAAATTGCCAAGCAACAAAAGAGATTTATGGCCAACAACGAGATTCCCTTCTCGAGGGTTTTCACCGACTGTGGAACATCTAGGGAAAGTGATGGGTGGAAATATCCCGAAGCGTCATGTGTGTTTTGCAAAATGCCGCATGACCAGGACACTTTTGTCTTTTTCGCTTACTTCGAGAGAAACATTTGTGATGAATTTTGGAAATATGAGGACGTTTTAGATGTTTTCAAAAGTCATAATGTAGATTTTAACGATTCGGCCAACCACCAGTTAATGACACAGCAGCAGCCTGTTTTAAGAGCATGCGGGCATGGCTCTCACCTAGGTTGCCTCAACGATCACATGCACTCAACGCGTGCAGTTCACAGTCATATCACAAAAAACATTCCCTCTAGTTTAGGGTTTTCTCTCACTTTTTGTCCATTATGTTCTTCTCTGACTAACTCTTTCCTTCCGCGACTACAAGATGTGAATTGTAGATCCAAAGAGGATTTCTTCCAGAATACTGAAATTGGCGGTCGTTGTTCTCCTAAAGATGCTCACATTATCATCGCCCTGAAGGCGGTCACTATCTTACGCAAATTACTGGAAGATCAGGCTTGTCCCCCGCAACATCCGATCGATGTCATATCCACCTTATTGTCCAGCACGGTATGCAATGCCGAACTATCATCGCGGCTGCAAGGAAAGAGGCGTAGTCGACAGGGATGTACAAAGAGTAACATAA
The DNA here is from genome assembly GCA_900074745.1 of Lachancea mirantina. Taxonomy (NCBI): domain Eukaryota; kingdom Fungi; phylum Ascomycota; class Saccharomycetes; order Saccharomycetales; family Saccharomycetaceae; genus Lachancea; species Lachancea mirantina. The sequence continues at coordinate 736,098 of LT598468.1, forward strand.
GCAATCAAAGTTTACTAACTTTACGTCTCTTAAGTGAACTTAAGAGGTTTATTGTTGAAAACTTGAGTGAATTCAACCTTGGCGTCGTTGGTCCGATTAAAACTTATCCTTACAACATAAGAGATTGGGAAGTGTACATTGAAAGTCGCCAAGATGGCAACTTATTAGAAATAGCCAATAGCTTAGTGGGCGCCTCCAAATTAGATCAAGATTTTGACATGAAGCTCGGCTTACGAAATTTGTTGAAAAAGTATCTTCATCAAGACTTTTTGAGGCTTGCTCTTTTACTGGAAAAAAACAATTCTTATGAGCCAAGTGAGAGGGCCATTTTCAATGAAGATTACATTTCGAATGAAGCCCTTATTCTTGAGTCTCCGAGCTTGTTGATGGTAATTACGCTTGCGTACCGTAACATGATATCTGAAAGGCGTATGGGTGAACTAATTGACTTAAAGTCATGGGCCAAGTTCTGCTACGGGTATCTGGTTGAATCTCTCACTGTATTCATGCGCCGGCTGTACTTTCTAGTGCATGCGGATTACGCCCTTAACTTCGAAAGGTCGAAGACTGCCGACAACGAGCTTGTTTCACTATTGGAGCTCTTCTGTCAGCCTTCACTCGATGAGCTGTTATATGAGTTTTCATCCTGCGACCTCGAAATTATCAAATCGCTCGTCTGCAAACAGACCAGCGATGGAATTGAGAGCCGTTTTGTGAAAACTGCCAAAAGCCTGCAGTTCCGTTACACAGGGTATGGTGGGTTCGCTAGATTCCCACAACAACTCTCTGATCTGCATTCGAGCGAGGAAGATCATATAAACTTCCGCGCCCGGAAGGAAGAATTGGCGCTTTGTCTTTTCTGTGGTGCCGAGGTCATTGTTCAGAGAGGCGTTCCAATGCAGAACTTTTCGTTAGGAGAATGCACTGATCATCTTTTTAACGGGTGTAGTGTAAGCTCAACTTACGGCTGTTTTTTGTTAGTAAGAAGCAACACCATTTACTTGTCTTATGGAAAGAGGGGAACTTTTTATCAGGCTCCATACCTGAATGAACATGGTGAAACAGACGAAGAATACAGGAATGGCACTCCAGTTTTTCTAAGCAAAGAACGCTACGAAAGTCTTATCCGTGATGTCGTGCTGGGGAATATGGTCCCACATCTTGTGTTCAGACTCACCGATAATATCACCGATCTGGGAGGTTGGGAAAGTATGTGAGTGGTACCATAAAGATTTGAATAAGAGCATTTAGCAAATGGCAAATAATATCCATATTCACTACAATTATTTATCGATTTATTCTAGCTTTACATCATCAACCTTTTGCACAACGGCATCTACTTTGGCGTCGGTTGCCGCTTGAGCACCAGGATACCGATTTCCCTTGTTCTTCGGCTTCTTCTGCTTCTTCTTCTGCACTTCTGTGACCACGGGGTAACCCTTGGCTTGCGCTTCTTGAAACTCCGGGTTCTTGGAGAACTCTTCTCTGACTGGAGCCAACAGTTCATTAATGATATCGCTGACACCAATCTTTAAATCAGGAGGAGCCAATTTCTCAGCTTTGAAATCTTCCTTGAGTTGCTCGAGGGAGCTGTAAACGATGGGGCCACCAAACTTCTCGGGACGATCAATTGGGAACGTGAAGTGGTTGGCACCGTGCTTCAATTCCTGAATAGGAGCAACAACGTATTCAATAAACGCAATGAGACCATTGTCCTCAATAACACCCGGAGCACAGTAAGCACTATTAATCTTTTTCTTGACAACTTTAGGTTCTTCGAGGATGTCGATTTTAGAGTTTGGATCAGAAGCTGACATTTTGCCGCCTTGCGCCAGACCTGGAACCATTGGGTTCATCAAATGCGCCCTTTTCTTGTAACCCAAACTTGGAAGGTTTTCCTCTGCAAGCACAAAAATCTTTCTTTGGTCCACACCACCAAATTGGGCATCGACGTCGAGATGCTCTTCGTCTAGAGCTTGCATGAGCGGGTAAATTAGCCCACTGAGAAGAGGGTTGGCCACTTGCTTAACAACGTCGGCGCCAGCTCTCTTGGCGTCGTTTTGCGAAACAACGTTAGAAAGTTTGAAAATGTCCATGGTGTATTTCGCACTTAGTTGATAGGAACTACCTACTACGAAGATAAGCTTGTCGATAGGCACATTCATACTTTTCAACAAAGCTTTGATAACAAATTCGTAGTACTTGGCTCTGTATTGCACCACTTCTAGCGGCGCTTTCATGTTGTCGAGAAAGGCGTGCAAATCCGCAAGCAAAACTTTAATTTCACAACCGGCACGCAAGAAATGTGCCAATTTGGTCATTGGAACGAAGTAACCACAGTGAGGACGTCCCGTTGGAGCAGTGCCCCAGTACAACCTCAGGGGTCTCTTTTGAACCTCCAGAACGTCTTTGATGATTTGCGCATTCAAAACTTCCTGTAAGTTCTTTGTGATAAGCGCATACGCTTCACTGGGATCCACCGGCGTTGATGAAACTCGAGACATGGCCTTTTGAATAAAGGCTTCTGCTATTGAGTATTGAAGAATTAAACTTCTGAATAGTTTGACTCATAAAATTTTCTTAGTACAATGAAACTCGCCTAAATTCTGATCACGTGACCGGAGATATAGACGACACCGATTGGAAGTTCGCGCATTTCAACGCCTTTTTGACTTGATCTGGCTCGTTCGGCTAAAGGAATGAGATTTTGAAATAGCTTTGCGGGGCTTTTCAAACGACTTCTCATAATTTTTGATAAGGGTGCTTGAAGGGGCTAAAACGACACAAAAAAGCATCGGAGCAACGTATCTTGAAGGATCGGGACGCTAAATATGGATTGTAGTGTCTCTAATTGCATTCAGGCTTCTTCAAAAGCGTTTGGAGCTCCTCCACCGCGATCAAAGGTCGGAGTTTTTTCCATCACTAAGGCCCGCAAACCCGCTTCGCGCAAGGCCACCGACTAGTGACATTACCGGATATCCAAAAAAAAGTTCAGGCACCCTTCGGAAGATTTCACGTCTCTGGTTTACCATCATCCCACAATTCACATACCCTTCCACTAACTCCACCACCAGTAAAGCCATGCCCTCCGTTCTTCGGCGAAATCGACTCTACACATCATCAAATTTCCAACAAACTGCAAATAGACTCCTGGAAGTGTCCATATTAACGGCTCTTACTGTCCTGTATACTTGTTAAATTGACAAGAAGGGGCCAAATTAGACGCTAATAATCAAGAAATTTTATAGTTTTAACGATTGCGTACACAATGATAGTAAGTGATGATGGCGATGGCAAATTAAAGAACTAAGCAAGTTTAAAGATTGGAACCTTGGTGACAAAACTAGACCTAAAAGAGGGCTCGAAATTGAGTAATCTGAACATGTCGAATCCCTTAAAGCCTTCGGGAGGAGGAGCTTCACCTTTTATCAAGCGAGAGCAGCTTCGAAGGGACTTCCTGCGGTCGAGAATGAAGAAGTCTAGCACTCCGAAACCGTTTGTTAAAAGAGAGGATCCAGACGTTGTAGATGCGAACTTGGGGCGTGTTCTACATGATGGGGGGCTTGTGGGCGATGATATGGGTGTTAGAGTTAAGGGAGAGCACAGTAATGATTACAACGAGTTTCCTCTGAGAGCTGCAACGAGTAAAACTCTTGATAATGTGAGAACGCATATTTTGAAGTTTCAAAGCAAGAAAAAGATCAATCCGGTCGAAGATTTCCATTTGCCTATCCGGCTGCACCGTAAAGATACGCGAAACTTGCAATTCCAATTGACACGGGCCGAAATCGTACAGAGACAGAAAGAAATTGCAGAATTTCGGGCGCGAGAGATGGGTAATACTGAAGATGGGAAGCCCAATGAAAGTATGAATGCGACGCCGAGTGGCGCTGTGGTAACGGTATCAGACGCGTCTCCGACTCCTGGTCCAGCCTCTGCCTCAGAAACACAGGTCAAGAGTGAAGACACGGGCACAGTCACTACGGAAGGCACACGCGCAGTCAAGACTGAAGACGCAGTCACTGTCAAGGTAGAGGATAAACCACTGTCTACGAAATTGGAAGAGGCAGGGCCCTCTGCTGACCCAACGAAAGTTGGCCTTGTGACGTACGATGGTAAGGAAAAACCAATGGAGGTCGAGCAAGGGAAAGATGAGGTTCTCGCAGAAGTAGCACCAGACGGCGGCGGACGGTTCAGGAGACAGAATTCAAAGCGGAAAACTCGTCAATTGAAACTTTTGGACGAAAACGCTAAACGGCTTAGGTTTGAAGAGTTTTATCCCTGGGTCATGGAAGATTACGATGGGCTCAACACTTGGGTTGGGTCGTACGAAGCTGGCAATTCAGATTCGTATGTGCTCTTGAGTGTTGAAAACGATGGGTCCTTTACTATGATTCCGGCCGATAAAGTTTACAAGTTTACAGCAAGAAACAAATATGCTACATTAACGATTGATGAGGCTGAAAAGCGCATGGAGAAAAATGGGAAAGGTATACCGCGTTGGTTAATGAAACACTTGGATGATATCGGAACTACCACCACTCGGTACGACAGAACCAAGAGAAGACTGAGAGCAGTAGATGCTAGGCACGGAGACGAAGAAGATCGGGCAGACAATTCAGAAGTCGAACTCGACTTTGATGAAGAATTTGCCGACGATGAAGAGGCTCCGATTATAGATGGTGATGAAAAGGAAAATCGAGAATCAGAGCAACGTATCAAGAAGGAAATGTTGCAAGCAAATGCAATGGGTCTCCGCGATGAGACTGAGATAGATGATGAAGAATTGTTAGGGGAAAAGAAAATTGATAACGAGGGTGAGAGAGTTATGAAAGCATTACAGAAATCTGATATGGCAGCACTTTACGAATCTGATGACGAGTCGAAGCTCAACCCATATCTTTCTGAATCGGAAAATGAGAACAACGAAGAGAACGCCGTCAAGAAAGAAGAGGACGACGACGAAAAGAACAGCAGAAAATCTTCTCCCACAAAGAGATCAAGGGAGTCGTCGTCTACTCCTCAAATCCATGTGAGAAGTATTAAGGATTGCGTTATTGTCTTGAAAGCAGACAAAAAAATCTTGGGCAAATATCCACCTGGAAACTGGAATCCAGGTGCGCAGCGTCCCAAGTCAGAAGAACCGCAAAAATTGCCTAAGAACTCTGCTCCAGGTGAAGAACAAGGTGAGGATCCTGCTCTTTTGACAGAACAGGATATCGTAGAGGCAGTACAGGGAAACAAGATGACTTTGAAACAATTGATTAGGGACTTGAAGTCTAAAGTGGCCCTGCATCCCTCCAATAAGGATAGAATGAAGCTGTACGTCAGAAAGCTTCTCAAGTTGAACAACGGTTACCTCGAGCTGAACAAATAAAGGCGAGGAATTGCACCAAACATCAAGTTTTTAAGAAAAAAAACAAACTCCAATGGTTTTATTTACGATCTATAATTTACGTGCCAGGATTTCATGCCCAAATATTTCTTAGATTACTTCCACGATGCCATTTTCATCATCGTCGTCGTCGTCTTCGTTACTAACGTTTTGTTCAGCGGTGTCATCTTCGTTTTCAGCATTCCTGGAAGGCAATTCTTCGACCTCAGTAGTACCAATCTCGCCTCTCATCAACATGTTAACAATACGATAGCAAACATCAGTGATATCCTCGTTCTCAATATTTTTTTCCAACGATCTGATCAACGGGTACACGGATTTCTCTCTCAAATATTCTCTGCTCGATCTTGTTGTGCACAGCAGTAGAATACTCTCTAGATGAACACATATAATTTCTGGGTTGGGGTCTCTCTGTTTGTCCTCTGGTAGCAATTGTAATTCCGCTGGCAAGTTGAACAATTCATCGTCATCTAAGTCCGAGTCCTTAGAACAGACGATGGGCAACAAAATGTAAGGCAACAGGTTAACGTCTTCGTTTGTCAATAGCGCGTCGTGAAGTTCAGCGTCAAACAGGGAGTTTTTGATGGTTGATGCCACACCTTCCCTTCTGGTCTTATTGTCGTATTTCTCTGTAAACACCAACAGCTTCGAAATGGGCACGACACCGTCATAGTCCTGTCTGTGGACGAAATACTCGCGACCTCTCTTGAACCGCGAGATGTCGGCAAAGAAATATGCCAAATAGTCAAAATTGGCGAATGTGTTAAGTTTCCGGTCGTACCCTTTCACAAAACAGTCCATAAGACAGTCCATTACCATCTGACTGTTGAAAACCGATTGGTCCAGAGCAATACCGTCTTCTGGGCTTTTCTTAAAGTCAAAAACTTTGGTAATGATGTCTTCCTTCGCGAGATTCGAGAGTAAAATGCACATAATATCCGCACTGCTGTTTTGTAGATCGCAGATTTTCCAAGTGAGATATCTCACATATTCGATGTCCTCAGCGATCAGCTTTCTTACTTCAAGGTCATCGCACAAATTGGCCAAAATTGTCGTCGCCTGTTGCACTATGACCTTAGAAGCTTCTTTCGACAGGTTTTTAAGGTCTTCAATGGGTTTGAAACCATTGAATTTGAAGACAGAAGCACTGGCTCCGGTACTAAAACCAACGAGATTGTCCAATGCTATCTGTCTCACCGCCGGTTGTGGCGAGTGCAGGAAAGATACTAATTCTTCTAGTTGAGAAACCATCCTCTAAAGCCCTTAAGCCAATAATAAACGTTTCAGAATGATCAGGTTTAAGCGTTGAAGTAGTTGGCGATGAGCTTGCCAGTGCCAAAATTTTTCAGTTTTCGAATAACCCATCCGCATCCGGAGATTTCGTATGAATTGATTTTCAATCAAGAACCCATCATATCAATATGGAAATCACAACTACAGACTGGCTCTAGGTCGAGCATAACACCATCGAATAGACCTTTTAGCTAGCACTTCCGCTTCTTCTTTCCACCGAGAGAAACTGTCACTATCCATATGAATGCACAGGAAGTTTTCGCGAATGTCAACTCTCAAGAGAGCATAAATTTCAATAGAAAACGACTGTTATATATCCAGGATATAACGTCTTTGGTTTTTGGTTGTGGAGCAGGAATCCTTCAACTGGAAAATTTGGAAGGGTTTGGTGCATTTTTCGGGTCCTATTTGGCGATTTCTTTAGTTTTTGTCGTGTGGTATTGCGGATTGAAGCCCGGGAAATACTATCAAAGCCCAATTCAAGAAATCTTGGTCGATTCGTTGTTCAGAGAATTGGCCGGCTATGTAATGGCATGGACGTTTGTGTATGCGTTATTGGGATAAACAAAATGAGAACCTATAACTTAACCTAAATAACATAATCATAATGATAGTAGCAAATGAATGAGAAGAAAGAATATTAGATATCTGACAGCACGGTAAAATCTGATTCCGTCTCAGAATCGGAGAGAATGGAGACGTCTGTTTCGTACCGGACGTACTCATTCTGCATAGGGTTCGCCGGTGGAACCTCTGAGTCTGTCTTGATCACACCTCGCGTTATGCCCAAGTCACGTAAGAACAACTCTAATTCCCGCGTTGATAAATTGGGGAAATGCACTTTCACGCTGTTTGAGTCAAAGGCAACGGGTAACGCACCGAAATTCTGGTGTATACATCGGACGCAGTTCTCAATTTCTCTCAACTGCAGCTCAAATCTTGAAATTTCCTGATTCCACCTGCTGAGCGACCCATCACACGCAAAGATAAAAGCAGGCATCGATTCATCGTGAAGTGTTGGAAACTTGAATTCGACAAAACAGCCCAGTTGCTCGTCATCAGCAAGACCAGGGACCATCTGCCTGTGAGTCTTGATCATATCGTACACCTCCACAGCATGCGCAGTGGAAACATTTATAGACGCCAAGCGGTCCTTCTGATGCATACGGTAGCCCAAGAAGTCAGTGTGTTTCGCATTTTCCGGGTTCATCAACGAATCGTCCCACATATTAAAAAAGCATCTCAAACCGACTGACATGTTTTGCACAGCGTCATGCGTTATCCGTATACTGGCAGTCGAATAGCATCTTCCCTGAGTAAATCTGGCGGTGTTCATGTTCCAGTTTGTGAACAGACCGCGTGGAACTCCCTTGGGTCTTCTTTGGACGTCAGCAAACCCCAATGAAATCGACTTCCCCTGAAATGCTGTGTTTACGCCTGTTTTCTGCCCGGGAAAAACGTCTTTACCAGCAAATTCAGATCTAAATCCACGTTGCGACACGTTATGGTAGTTCCTACGCCCAGTGTTCCTCTTGAAGGTCTCTTTGGCTCCATTTCGCACTGGTACGGGAACTCTTACTAATGATTGCCGATAATTTGGAAGCCGTTGACCCAAAAGTTCATCAATTTCCTCATTTAAAGTCTCCCTGAACTGCTTAAGCTGCCTTCTACTCAGCCGGAGCCACTGCTTCCAACTGCTAGAAGCCATTTTGACAGATTCCTCAGGTTTCCTCGTCTTTTAGTGAATATAAGCAATTTTGAAATTCAGTAGGATTTCATCTTGATACTTTTAAGGAACCTTGAAATCCAAAAACCGAGAAAAGAAGGGCTAGCCAAAGACCATTCCACCATCACCGCACCACAATTTAGCTCGAACATCCCATTGACAGGTGCTAACTAAGAAAATATCAATAGCACGATATAAACTATCATATAGACAAGGTGAAATGAATTATATACAAAACAAGGATTGATGTTGGTTATGAATATTGCACGTTGGTCGTCACCACAGTTTCGGCATTTTTGGTCAAATTATAATTTATCAACAAGAGCAGCAAGCTTTTCAACAGATGCCAGATGACGACTGCCCTGTGAATTGATCTTGTTTAGTTTGTCAAGGTAGGACTTTATTGTAATGACAATGAGTCGCTTGTCTTCTCCGGTCGTTACTCCGACTAATTTTTGCACCACGTAATTGGCATATTGATCGCGCATCATGAGAACCAAGGGTGCAGAGTCTTCAAGGTGTTGTGCGTGTTCCGTGCTCCGAGGTAGGATTTTATCCATCAACAGACGTTTTTGAGGGGCCGTACCATACAAAATAGATTTTTCCACAACGTTAGACGCAAATTTGTGCTTGGAAAACTCAACTACATTTTTCGAAACATTGTCGACGATCTCTTGCTTGGTCTTGGCGATATGAACTTGATCGGCTTTGACACTACCGTGCTGTAAAATGTGCTGAATGACGTAGTTGCCATATTGGTCTTCGATAAGATATGGAATGAACTGATCAAGTTCATTTAAAATTTGGTCTTGATCTTCAGGCCTACCGTATTCTAATAATCGTTGTACGACGCGACATCCGTACGCATGCGTTGACAGATGATAAATTTGACCATGTAGACTCTTCAAGATGAACGGTAGCTTTTCCATCGAAATGCACTCAATTGCCTTTTGAATCACATGGTTCCCATTCTGATCCTTGATCATGGGCAAAACACAATCCATGAGTTCATCGACAAGCGCGATTTTCTGTTCTTCTCTTATGCATTCCAAAGCACGTTGAATAACGCGGCATGCGTACATTTGCATCGACAATTTTTCCATCTTGCCCTTGAACTGATTGTAAAGCACGTTCTTTTGAACCTCGAGTCCATGCTCAAAGAATTTTTGAATCACGTAATTACCAAAGACATCGTCCGATAGGGGGATGGCTTCTTCTCTAATTTCATTAAAAACCACTTCCTTTTGGGTATCAGAAGCCTTCGCAAGTTCCTGCTGTATAAACCTGGACCCATGCTGATCTTTGCAAAACTCCAATGCGGATCCGAATATATCTTCGATGGTGTAGTTTCTCTTGTTGGAGTTGTTTCGAAACTCTTCAAGTAAAGGTGATCTTGGAATGGCGTTTTTCTTGCCCCTTCCCGTGTTATTCGACGATGAATTAGGAGCTGTCCTTGGTTGAGGTGTGTTGAAAACGGGTAATCCGTTCAAATTTGCCGGCGAACCATTTTTCGTTCCACGAGAGTTGTGCAAATAAGGATTACCGTGTGACTTGGTTGCGTCCGGCTTGGAACCATTTCTGTGGCCCATTTTAGAACCGGGCCGCGAGTGGGGCCCCTCTTCGGAAGGAATTGGCGCGTTAGCGGCATTAGGCGGGAAAAACAGGTATGGATTGTTGGGAAAAATGAAAGGCGGTAATTGTTGCTGGCGGTGTTGACGAGGTTGATCTTGGTCCTGAGAAGTCGGTGGAGGGGTACCGTCAATAGTCGTGGCTCCAAAACCCGGTTGATGAGGATCGCTGCTAATTGGGGCGCTCGGGTTGTTGGATGCGCTCTCCATTGACGACGGATGTGGCGGTGGTGGCATGAACGCACCACCTGGTGGCATACCCATGGGCCCTGCTGTAGGCGGGACGCCCGGAGGCATCATAGACATGAGTTGGGCGCCTTGAAAGCCCACGTACGGGAACGCGTACGCATCTTCGAACATCATGTCCTGAGGCGCATAAGTACCGTCAGGGGCGCCGCCACTGGGACTAGCGATGCCAGCGGCAGTGGCCTGCGGCTTGAATACTGGAGCACTGGCCACATTCCAAATAGTTGTGCGTTCCGTCGCTTGAGAGCCCGGGCCCGCTTGCGGACCCGCGCTGGCAATTTCGTTCTGCAAAACCAAGTTTTCGCTTAAAGACTCGAGGGCATCGGACGACACCGATGGTCTGCGATCGTCGCCGCTGTACGCGAGTGGCAGCGCAGACGAAGATGTCGATGTCTCCGGCACGCGTGAAAACGATTCCATGGTACCGAGACTTTCGCGGCGCGACGCGCGACCTGAGGAACGACCGAGGTTGAGCTCGACTTCGCGGGTTCCCTCGGCAAGACTGCGGCCAAATCGCTCGAAAAATCCGCCCTGTTGGCTTTGGTGTTGCAACATGCCGCCCGTAACGCTGGCTGAGTAATTGCCAAGCATGTTCAGCCTGCTGTTAATGCCAGCGCCCGCAGCGCCCGCGGCGCCGGTACCAGAACCAATGGGCGCTGCGCCAACTGAGAGCGTGGTACGCTTGAGTATGGGGGAGTTTTGGCCGCCGTGGAAAAACACTTCGGAATCGACTTCGCTGCCATTGTTACTGTTGACGGACCTGCGACGGAAACTACCGATCTGGCCGTGTTGTTGCTGAGCGGAGACGTTCGAAAGCGCGGAAAGCGACGACACAATGGACGCCAGTTCCGAGTCCATGTTTCGGGCGCCGTGGGAACCCACTAAATTATTGATACCGCCAACAGAGTAAGCGTCAGGTGGGCTATCTGCAGCAGACATGATATTGAGAGTAAAAAAACCCCCGGAAAAGCTCTCCTTTCGTGGAGTTGTGGTCCCTTGCTTGTCACTTGAACAGGGACGCTAATGATTGCGTGAAGTGACCCGTAAACGCGCGCTTCAACCTGGTGATGGTGAGGACCTGCCCAAAGAGTGTACGTGACGCCTGAGCAAAGACGGTACACAGCTGGGAGGGATGCGCCTTCGACTCTGGGCTGCGTGATCCGTTACCAATGAAACCTAGCTTCGTTCATCCCGTGTTGAGACTAGTTTTTCGAAGTGGGACGGGATGGCTCGACAGTTGCCACCCGTGTGGAGTTATCGGGTGATCGTTGTGGACGTGGATGAGTAGCGTGTGAGTTTTCGTCAACGGTGACTACAATTGCCAGCAACAGCTCTCACGAGAATCAGCCGGATGTAAATAGGGCACCCTAGGGCACATTGAAAGGCAGGGGATTGTGATATAGATAGTGCCTTCTAGAGACAATTGCGGCGAGAATTCCTGTGAGGAGTTGCTCTGCAGATCTCGTAACTAATGACATACATTCTCTCACTCAAACTCAGAGTTCGAAGGACATTTTTCTGGCTGAGCAAGATCCTCACGCCTAAGTAGCCTTACATGCAGATTATGCGCGTCGCTAATGGCTCTCTTTCGGGCGATGGCTTTGTTCCACGAAGTCACGTGCTTAGAACCTCTTTTTCACATGTGCCAATATGTATGGAAGTCACATATAACGAACAGCAAGCATAGTGCCATTAGAGAAGCTGTCCTGTAGAACACAAACAAAGCACCGCGACCATAGCCCAATCAACGACAGAGCCTGACAAGCTTCGGTTTCTTAAAGCACTGCACAGGGTTAGCCGTCACGACGTCCCGCAGACGGTGCGGCGAGGAACTACGTTGCCCCTCTCGCCTTCTTTCTCCCTACTCCACGTGACCTCGGCGGCATTTTTTATTTTTATTTTATTTTATTTTATTTTATTTTATTTTTTTCGATGCCGATTAGTTGGCGACGTATTTACGTCGCAGGCGGCGAGCGGCGGAGTGTGGGACACAAAAACGACGCCACCCCCCTTTTTCCAACTATATAAAGAGAACACACAGTAACCTCCCTTTTTCTTTCTTCTTGCGACCACTTCAAGCCCCCTGGCGCTTAGCGAAGGAACGCCACGGAACACACACCACACCACACCACACCACTACTACCGCTACGAAACACAGCTGCCGCGCCTCTCTGTACTTTTACAGAGTTACAATTAGCGTCGTCTCGTAGCGCGCGTATCGGTGCGCTTGTGTGTGTATGTGCTTGCTTGTTCCGTTGCCGCCCTGCACTAGGTACCCACGGATTTTGTCGCCAGCTCCACGTGACTTGGGGAAATTACTTATCACGTGATAAGTTTCTACAACGATTTTGGGTGCATGGGTGGAATGACGTAACTTCAGAGACCCCCCCCCCCTAATACTAGAGGGGGGTGTGGGGGTGTGGGGGTAGATCCGGCAAGGTCTCTTTATCTATTCCTTTGTACTACCTGCGGAACCATCCCGGCCAGTCGGCATGTTTCTTTTGTTCGCGTTCCCGTCGTTAGCGAGTCCTGCAGGCGCGCTTGCGGTTTTAAAGAAACGCACGCCATATATTACAAGAACCAGAACGGCAGATCTCGCAGCGCGAGTGAGTTTCACGCGAGTTCTCACAGCGAGAAGCAGGTCGAGCAGCGACACACGGAGACATACTCAGGCCGTCCTTCCATTTTCGGTTTTTTCGGGTCTTGAGGTTTTTCTGTCAACGTTATTAGATCTTTGATACATGGACGCTGCAACTGAACTCCACAACACGGTCCACGTGGTCATGAGTGACCGCAGCGGCGCTGATAGCACTGCTGGAGGTGGTAGCGACACCTGTGTCGCCGCGATCAACAGGCTCGAGCGGTTTTTGGGTTCCGTCGACAATCGGCTCGAGCGGCTCGAAGCGCTCCTGCCCGGAGGACGAGTTTCCGAGCAATCTGGCGGTACCGATACCACTACATTCGGAGCGGCCACTGCGGCAGCCACTGCTGCAGCCCGGCCTCGTCTCGACCGGATCAAGAATCGGGGCAAGAAGTTTGTCAAGTGGGGGCGCGCTCAGGTGTCCGTATCACCCTCGGGAGCGCTTCGCAAAATGAAGGCACCCTTTGCGTACGCGGGGCTTGTTTCTTCGCCCACCGGGTCGTCGCAGCTGCAAGCTTTCCCTGCTGCCGAACAAACCGCGGCCATAGAGTCTGAGGTCGACCCCAGTGTGCTTCACCTGTACCATTTTTTGAAAAATACCACCCAAGAGTTCCGCAGCCGCGAGTCCACACCTTTCGACTCTGCCCTCGACGCGGTCACACTTGTTTCGGACTCTTCGCCAGATCTTGGCGTGCACAGCATCCACAAGTTCAACCGCATATGGGACGAGCATTTCAACGCGGAAACGGCGTCTACTCCAACTTTGGTATCGTCTCCACCTTCCACCAACAGCATTCATTCCAGTGCCACTTTGCAATCTGTCGAAACTACGCGTACGCAAGATACCTCAAAGACAACCCAACTCCTTCACAACTTGGATTTTCTGGACCATCGTTTAGACGTGCTCATCGAGGACCCGGCGCAAATAGCACACACTATCAACTTCTTCAACTGGAGTACCGCTCTCGAATTTGGTAAAACTCGTCATCTTCACTACTATGAACTACCTTTCCCCTGGCGTGAAAACCGGTTCATCATCCACGGCTACCGTTTCCATCATTCCTATCTCAAATCCTTCCTGTCTATTTTCAACTGGTATGGCTGGCACAATGAAACTATCAATATTTGGACTCATCTCGCGGGTGCCATGTACTTTTTGTACTTGATGGTGTACGGTTTCCCACAAACGGCGGTTTACCAGTCACCCCAGGTACCCTTTGCGGCCAAATGCATTGCTTACTTCTTTTTAGCGGCAGGCCTCGAATGTTTCTTGTTTTCGGTGAACTGGCACACCTTCAATGGTATCTGCCACTTGGTAGACCGATCTCGGTGCGCGTGTGCAGATTACACCGGGATCACGATCCTGATCACCGCTTCGATTTTAACAACGGAATTTGCCGTGCTCAGTGGCGATTCCTCGTCTCCATATACCCTGCCGTTACTATGTTACACAACGGCCTCGTTCATATTCGGTGCATTTGGCGTTTTCATGAATTGGGCTCCTGCATTTGATAGACCAGAGGCCAGACCATTGCGGATTGCGTTTTATCTTTTACTCGCCAGTATGGGCTTGTTGTCCTATATTCATTCCACCGTATTGGGCGAGAACGTCGCGTCTTCGACTTTGATCAAGCCCGTGTTGGTCAAATCTCTTGTGTGGTACGTGGTGGGCGTTATATTTTACGGTACCTTTATTCCAGAACGTTGGAGAACCGATGTGCTTGTCGACGCACGGATCCCAACCAACGAAGAACTTTCTACAAATCTCGACATCATCACAAAACACAAGCATATCCATTTCCGGCCCAAACCAACTCAACATCCCAACTGCTGCAAGCCCACAAACGAAACCGAAACCAGAGAAAAGCGCAAAAGCCTCTCTTCCCTGTGGTGGGTCGACTATTTCTGTTCTCATACGTTATGGCATCTTTTTGTGATGTGTGGTGTCACTGGACACTACCAAGCCATGCTTGAAATGTTCGAAAGACGGTGGTTGGCCTAATTAAGACGAAAAAAATAATTGTTATATCTACTTTTGAGTTTTACTGCGCTATATATATATATATATATACTTGTGCGTACCGATGGTACGATAAGTGTTGTACCTTTTATGTGAGCATCTGATGTTGAAGTTTTACCAGATCTTACGTGATGGTGATGAGGCTGGGGGAGTCGTGTCACATGATGAACCAATTTGAACTATATCACGTCGAAGAATCTCTGTTCTACTGGTGTGAGATGACTTAGTTTATGGGGCCAAAATGCCCATAAATCAACCATCGGGTCAAATCAAGTTGACGAATGTGTCACTTGTTAGATTGAAAAAGGGAAAACGGCGTTTTGAGGTCGCATGTTATCAGAACAAAGTACAAGATTACAGGAAGGGCATCGAGAAAGATCTGGACGAAGTACTTCAAATCCATCAAGTGTTTTTAAACGTTTCGAAAGGATTTGTAGCTCCAAAAGATGAGCTGATCAAAGCATTCGGCACCTCAGAAAACGATGTGATTATCAAAGAGATTCTTGATCGTGGAGAAATCCAACTTTCAGAGAAAGAACGACAACTTATGATCACTAAGATCAATAACGAAATGTTGACCATTATAAGCGCCAAATGCATCAATCCCAAATCAAAGAAACGGTATCCACCTACCATGATCCATAAAGCTCTCACGGAACTCAAATTCAGTGTTGTTTTGAATCGGCCTGCCAAGACTCAGGCGCTCGAAGCAATCAAAATTTTGGTGAGCAGTCAAATAATACCAATCACGCGTGCCAAGATGCGTGTTAAAATCGAGTTACCAACCGCAGACCACGACGACGCAGTCGACGACTCCGTCGTGGCCCAGGTCAAACGATTGCTCACCACATCCGTACATAATGAATCCTCGACCACGATTTGGTCTTGTACGGCCTTGATAGACCCAGTCAGTTATCGTGAACTCGTTGCATTGTGCGACAAGAGAGGGACACTCCAGGTACTGGACATGGCCGTGATCGACGAGGCAAAATGATCAGCTCGTCCCTCAAATTCCATACATTTTACGTATACTTTGTAGCACGAATACTAACAGTCCAAAGTCCGCGTTTGACTCATTATTTTGCCACAATTTCCGACTCAAACTGATGACAAACCGGGAATCACGCTCATTGCCACCAAGTCCATCGATTTGAGCTGGGAAAACGACTTTTTGGTACAACTCTGCAATTTGAGTACACACTATAGGTGTTTTCATGTCGTTGGCGTCTCCAAGAAGCGTTACTACTTGAAAATTGGCCAATTTATCTGGACCATAAACGTCGTCTTCGTCGCTGAATTCCAGCGTATTTGGACCTGTTTCCGTCTCAGCAAGTCCCTTGCTGATCACTTCGTAAGTACTGTCCATTTCACCATTCCAGGCCATTTGAATCACTATTTTATTACTGAAATGTATGGCAAATATCTCTAAAACTCGTCCATTCCCGTGCTTGAGGTCTTCTGGAACGACCACGGTGACTCGTTTGTGAAACATCGATATGTTAGTTCAAGAGTTGATGAATTTTCACAATTGTGTATGACGTTTATATATAAGAACTCAAGTTCTCGACACTAGACTGGAGTTTCAGGTAGCCACTAAAACCGCAGTAGAAGTGGTTTGACAGTCGCTTATGAGCGGGATTTGGTACGATATATGCTCCGGTGTGATATCAACTTGTTTTCTTACGGTACTGTTTATATTAGCACTTTGGCATAATCTGATCTCATGGTTTCACAAGAAAGATCCCAGAGATATCAGAGGATCTAAGTCGGCAATCAAGCCACGGCGCGAACTGCGACGTCGTTCTTCGTCAGTGAATTCGGAAACACCGTTTGCTTTGACAGAGTTTGATGAAGCTAATAATATCGAATATGATCATACGGTGACAAGCGGCGAGGCCGTCGGCAAAGATGAATTACCTCGAACTCGAAGTTCTGAAGGTGGGAATCCGTTCGCCGATTTGTTGATGGCTGAGGATTTCCGATTGGTACCGAGACTTGGTTATTATTATGAACAATACGATTTGGATTTCGAATCCTTTGAGGTCACTACTGAAGATGGGTTTGTTATAGAATTATGGCATCTTAGGTCCAAATCTGCCGGAGACAAGTCGTCTGACAAGTCAGATCGTCATCCGGTTCTGTTGCTACACGGGTTGTTACAGAGTAGCGGATCGTTTGCCTCGAGTGGGAGAAAATCTTTGGCATATTACCTGGAAGAACAAGGTTTTGACGTTTGGCTGGGCAACAACAGGTGTGGTTTCAAACCCAAATGGGCGCATATCGAAAAGGATGCGCATTGGGACTGGGATTTGAAAGAAATGGTCAAATACGATTTACCTGCACTGGTCGATGAAGTGCTCGTTAAAGCTGGTAAACCTAAAATATCGCTTGTGGCACATTCTCAAGGCACTACGCAAGTTTTCATGGGACTCGTCAACGGTGAAGCACTCTATGACGGGTCCTTTCGACTTATTGACAAAATCGAGAATTTCGTCGCATTGGCACCTGCGGTGTATCCCGGGCCATTACTCGACGAAAAAGGGTTCATTCGATTCATGTCACGTTACGTCGCTAAACCATGGGCATTTGGTCGCGGATCGTTTCTACCGCTCATGAGCGTTATGCGCAAACTAATGGTTGGCTCAAAGTTGTTTTCGTTTCTATCCTATGTCATGTTCAACTATTTATTCGATTGGAACGACACTCTATGGGACAAACCACTACGAGACCGGCATTTCCTTTTCTCCCCCGTGGTCATCTCGGTCAAATTGATGCGGTGGTGGCTTGGGGATGGCCGCAACGCTCCTTGTTTCAAGAATTTTGCTGAGACTACTTTCCCTGACTCGAAAACTTGGTTCCCGGTGCAATCTGGCCCCCCCAAAATTCAAATTGAAAATCATCTCAACATTCCAAGACCCACCGTAACCGATTTTCCCCGGTTTTTGATCTTCATCCCGCGTCAGGACCGTCTTGTCGACGGTGAACGTCTCATAAACCATTTTATTGATCATGAGTCCCATTCCTTGTACAAGATTTGGTACATCGACGAATACTCGCACCTGGATGTCCTATGGGCTCGGGACGTTGTCCAACGTATTGGCAAACCCATGGTAGATAACCTAAGGATACCCACGCTTTAGACTCATGCCAATGGGGTTGACAAATCGCTGAGGGCTTAAATGTATCACTAACGACGAACTGTTCTTATTTCTGGAGTTAGCTCATCTCTACCTCTGTCCAGACTGAAAAATTTCAGCTCATCGCCCTCAACTTCAAGACATCGAACTGTGGAAAACCACTATAAATTCGGTTCCCAAGAGCTTTTACTGGGGTACCATGAAGATCAAGACAATTAGCAGAAGTGCGGACGACTATGTCCCTGTCAAAAGTACTCAAGAATCGCAACTTCCGCGGAATTTGGACCCTGCTCTGCATCCGTTCGAAAGGGCTCGGGAATATACGCGGGCGTTGAATGCGACTAAAATGGAAAGAATGTTTGCTAAGCCATTTGTGGGACAAATGGGTCATGGTCATCGCGACGGTGTATACGTTATTGCAAAAAATTACAACGTGCTAAACAAACTGGCTACTGCCTCCGCAGATGGGATTGTCAAATATTGGAACATGGGTACGAGGGAAGAATTGGCTTCGTTTAGGGCACACTACGGATTGGTAACGGGTCTGTGTGTAACTCCCCAGCATCTGTCAGGTAGTAAAAATTCTAATCAAATGCTTTCGTGTGGTGACGACCGTACGGTCAAACTTTGGTCTGTCAATAGCGATGATTTCGCACATACTGATGAAGCAAATGTGAACAATGGTGACGGTTTGCTCAAGACTTTCCGTGGGGAGTTCGCTTTCCAAGGTATCGATCATCACAGAACCAAAGCCAATTTCGTGACCGGAGGTGCCAAAATTCAACTCTGGGATTTGAACAGATCCAGACCCTTGGAAGATCTTTCTTGGGGTGCAGATAACGTATCTACCGTCAAATTCAATCAAAATGAAGGTGACGTCTTAGCAAGTGCTGGCAGTGACAATTCGATTGTACTTTACGACCTGCGTACCAATTCTGCTACTCAGAAAATCATTCATAGCATGCGAGTCAACAACATGTGTTGGAACCCAATGGAACCATTCAATTTTGCTGTAGCCAGTGAAGATCATAACGCTTATTACTATGATATGAGAAATATGTCCAGAGCTCTACATGTGTTCAAAGACCATGTAAGTGCCGTCATGGATGTTGATTTCTCCCCTACAGGTGATGAAATTGTCACTGGATCTTACGACAAAACTATTAGAATTTATCAAGTTAAACACGGACATTCGCGCGAACTGTATCATACAAAGCGGATGCAACACGTCTTCCAAGTGAAATACACAATGGACAGCAAGTACATTGTAAGCGGTTCAGACGATGGCAACGTACGGTTGTGGAGAGCTAAAGCTTGGGAAAGATCGTCTGTCAAGAGCATGCGTGAGAAAAACAAATTAGAGTATGATGAGAAATTGAAAGAAAGGTTCAAGTTTATGCCAGAAATCCGCAGAATTAGTCGGCACCGTCATGCTCCTAAGGTTGTGAAAAAGGCGCAAGAGATCAAGCAAGTTGAGCTTAATAGCATAAAAAGAAGAGAAACCAACGAACGGAGAACACGTAGAGATATGGAGTTTGTTCCAGAGAGAAAGAAACAGATTGTTGGGTTTGTACATGAGTACAAGAATAGGAAAGACGAATCGAAAACGAATGACTCAGATGAAGAGTGATGTGTATAAAAGTAGGCTAAAAGTATAGAGAAACTTGATGGTTTTTATCAAAAGTTAAATGACGTTGGCACCTGTCTTATTTAGAAGATGTAATTATGGACAATTGCAAAAGAATGCCAACAGCAGAATAGTTAAAATGTGGTGAAAATACAAACAGGGAGATCCAGCTTCCTTATCGATTGATCTATCAAAAAATGAAAAAGGGGAAAAAAGTGGAATCGGCTAAATATTATTCGTCGGTGATTCCACGTAGATTTTTCTCCAAGTTTTGAAAGGGAATCATTATATGGTCACATCCAAAATCTGCCCAACATCTGGTACTTTTTCTTGGGCTAGATCTTCCAACAAGGGCATGATGTCCATAAGTTCATTGTCATGTACGTCTGAGAACCAAGACGATATTGGTATAGCATGCTGTGGATGGAAAATGTATGACGCTGGAGAGTTGTCCAGGATAATGATCTCGGCTAAGGGCCTGCCTATCTGTGATAGATTCTTGATGTAGTTTCCTTCGTAGTTATAGCACGAGTCTCTGAAAAGTCGATGATGTATCGAATGATGACGGTCAAGTACGTCAAGCAAAGGATCGCCATAGCGAGAAACACTAGCGGTAAATACCACAACTTCGTAAATTTGCCCCACCATTTTCAAGAATTCGTCCACGCCCGGTCTTTTGATAACGTAAACGTTGTGAACTTGATCGTCTATTTCAACGGGGATGACAAAATCTGCAGATCGCAGGTATTTGAAAGACGAATGCACCAAAGTTTCGTCCAAATCCAAAATGAGACACTTTTTGCCACTAAATTTTGGATTGGTGGGTGCCAGTAACGTATTGAACCCAGGAGCGCGTGCTTGATCCGGTTGCAACAATGACAGGTTTATCACAGCACCTTCGTTGTTGTCCTCGTACTCATACGACGGAGAAACGTCGACGTCACTATTTTCCTGATCACTGTCTTCTGATTCCTCTGCACTGCTTGAATGGTCTGCCTCATGTACAACGGTGGTCACTTCGTTGGTTTCTTCTTCGTGGTTGGGCTTGTGAGGTATATCGGACTGATGCATATGCGATTGGCTGCTTACACCACTTGCTGGGCCGCTTACCGCAGCATGATTCCCCGCTACCGCGTGCTCATCTGCAGTCCCAGTGCTCGACTCGGTTTCTCCGTTGTAAACGGTCACCAATTTGTCCTCTTTCTGCGAAATTTCGTCCTCGTCGACATCCATTGCATCTTCAGATTCCTCATCCAAATGATTTCTACGCCCAGACGGTTTCTGGTCCTTCTCAGGTTTCCGAGCTTCCCGCGCCCCTGCTACCGGCGCGACTTCAGCAGTTTTAACACCCCCACTTTTCGGACCTGCACCTCTATGACCATGGCTCTTTCTGGTGCCCGCATTCGTTGAACGCGTCGTTCCAGATGGCCCCATTTTGCGCGTAGAACTCGATAATGTTGCGTGGATTCTCGATTGTTGCGCTGTTAAAGCGTCTTTCGGCTTTTCGTTCTGCCTCTGGTTGCCGGCTTGAGAAGAAGAGCAACACAGCAACGACGAAATAAATCCCATCGTCCCTATCCAGATGCCTCACCTTGGCTCTTTGCCACTGCTTATTGATCTTGATGAGTTTGCCACTTGAGAGAGTAAAACCTTTACCAATGATAGCTGGCTTGTTTCTTGTTCGTCGGACGTTACCCGGCCTTCTTGATAAAAAAAGAGTCAGCGGGTGTTGATGTCACTTTATGCGAAGGGCCATCGAGTTTCGGGAACTTTGAAAGAAGCTCATCTCTGACTGAGAATCGGTTTCTTTTAAGTAAGAGAAAGGTTACTTTCTGGCCAGAAAAGGCGGAATTTGGACCATTTGGAGCATTTCCAGAGTATGAGTACGTATGGGACGCCTTCCAAGGTCTTTTCTACGCCTCAAAAAAGCGTAACTGCAGTACAATTAGCGTCACTTCGTGAGAAAGTGGTCAAGGAATCACCAGCTCTGTATAAGAATAAGGTGCTATCGAGTCCATTGGGCAGCGTGGGGTTGCAACAGCCTAGTGCATTTGGCAGAAGCGGGACACCAGCTCTCTCTCCTGCGGTTCCGCAGACAGCAACAATTCCAGCTGCTAACGCAGCTGCTACTGAAACCGTGTCGCCATTGGACCACGCTGAGGATTCCGACTTATACCAACAACAAATGCGACTTGGTAAATTCGAAAACCCTGTACTCGACTCATTTTCGTCCAGAATAGTCAATAAAGAACTCGAAAGTCGCAGGATCATCTATAACGCGATTGGACTTTTGGTATGGAACCTCGCACTCAAGTATTACCAACTTTTCCTGTATCGTACCGACACAGGGGGCTATATCATGCACCGAATAGAATCGTTTTGCACTCGACATGCAACGGTCCGTATCGGGCCCCAGATTAACCTCAATACTACCGAATGGCTTGCGTATGTGACTCTGGACAACGTGTCACACTTGCTACGTCTCGTCATGCTCTTCAATATCGTTGTGTCGCTCTGGAAATTGTTGATCAAAGCTCAAAGCATCAAGATCGACGATTTGCATTTGAATCAAAAACAGAAACAATTACTCGGGCTCATCGACACGCCTTCCAATTCCAAAATACTGCCCAGGGTAATGCTTTCCAGCTCTGAGTCGAGGCCCGTGCCAGAGTTGCTCGAAGTTAAAAAACCACCTGCACATCCATTTTTGTTCAAATCTCTGCGCACGCCTTTAAAGGCTAGAAATTCGCTTGTCAACAACGATAAACAGTCCGCTAGTGCGTTTGTGGATAAAGTTAACGCTTTTGGAAACCTTCAGCGGGCATCGGACGCGCAGACTTCCACACCTGTACCTGTCACGAGTGCCGCCACTGTTCCGGTCACGGCACCCGTGAATCGGTCAGGCTACATTCCGAGCAGTAAATACTTGTATATGATGGACTCTCCTAGTCCTCGTAAAAGAATGTGAACTCCATGGATTTATGAATAGATAGTTATTGAAAGCTGTATAAGCCAGCGCGCTCACCAGTACTCAGGAAACAAAAATTTGAGTTGCTCGAGATGAGTCGTCGAGAGTGCATGGGGTTTTGTAGTGATTCCGCCTTTGGCCGAGCCCTTCAATCCGTCACCGCTCAACATGAAGTCAGGCATTTTGTTGGCCATCTCGGTGATAATTGCAGAAGCTAGTGCATTGGCGTTACGACCATTGTTGGTTAGATTTCCGACAACAGTCGCAACGTCAACAGGCGCTGCTTCGTCTCTCCAGGCGTCGTAGTCAGTGGACATACAAACCATCTGGTAGGGCAATTCACACTCGCGTGCTAGTTTTGCCTCTGGCAAAACGCTCATGTTGATCACATCGCCCCCCAAAAGACGGTACATTTTGGATTCGGCTCTAGTGGAAAATTGAGGCCCCTCCATGCAAACAACGGTGGTATCAGCATCGAAGTGCAACTCGCAAGCGTCGGTAGCCTCCGGGTTGTCGATCACATGCGCAAACTGATGGATGTATTGGGCAAAGGCCTTCGAGAAGGGCTCACCGAAGGCCACATGGCCGACTAAACCGATATCGTTGAAAAAAGACGACTCTCTGATACCTTTGGTTCTGTCAATGATTTGCTGTGGTAAAACAAAATCTCTGGGCTTGATATGCTGTTGTAATGACCCGACGGCACTAAACGACAGAACTGCTTTGCATTTTAAATGTTTCAATGCAGCGACGTTCGCTCTGAAGGGCACTTTGCTGGGAGGAAACTGATGATGTAGACCATGTCTTGCAATGAACGCAACGTGGAAATGCTCATCTGCATCACCAACAACTTTGGAAACCGTTATCGGAGACGAAGTCGTCCCCCATGGTGTTGGCATCGCAGGTAACACCGCGATGGGTTTAAGGCATTCTAGCTTGTAAAGTCCGGTACCGCCAATGATACCAAGGTCAATTGTCCCAGTAAAAGAAGCTGGAAGATCGTGTGAAGACATTGTGATTGAATGGAAACGACTCTCGGAGAAACGGACCATACCGCTTGAACGATCATCGAATCGATCTTATTAATTTTTTCAGTTTATGGACATCGTAGATGCAGACGACAGCGACAAGCGACGCTAATCGATACCAGGAGCCCGTCCAGAGGCTCCTGGTATTCTCTTTGAAGTCTCTAAGGGATCTCCTAGAGTTTCACGTCGCAACTCGTTTATATTCAAAGGAATCATAATATATGTACAGCAAACTTTTGGAAAAATACGCATATTTACAGGTGGGATGGGATTTCTCGACACCACAATCCAATCTAACTTCTTTTCATGTCTCAAACGTTAAAACCATAGCCTGCCATACACTTCTTGTACTTCGCAATAAGCTCTTCACATTTGCCTCCTTCTTGTCCGTTGAAGAGAAGACATTCGTCTCTGGCCTCCTTTTCGGGTTTGCAAACGCAACATGGCTTGGGCTTAGATTCTTGTTCTGGGGCTTTGGTGGGACCGGACATTGTGCTGATGCGGTGGAAGAGGAGTTAATGGGGGGTTGACGTTTTTGATCTGGACAGTTGATATACCGGGGATTAATAATCTAGTGAAACTTGCTCGTTCGTTGATAGCGATTGTAATTGTCTCCGCACGTGACCATAATCATTATATCTTTTGGATTAATTGCAGGGCGTTGATTTCCACCTTCAGGTCATATCTCTAGAGCAGGATGTCTGAAGCTTGAAAACTGGGAAACGTCTGAGGGAGTAGGTATTCTGTATGCGTTCTTGGAAGTTATTGACACGTGACTATGCTTACCCTGTTAAGAAGTACATTTTTCACCGTGGCAATTTCCATCATCTGCGCGAGGTTCATTATCAATCGCTTCTGAAGCTCTTGACATCCTCGAATCGCTTCTGAAGCTCTCGGATCGTTGATCAATGTCTCGCACTTTTCGTAATTTGTGATATTACTTAATATCTTGTCTCTTGTAGCGTGTAGAACTGCACACATAACGTGGCCATCGGACGTGTCCCATGGTGATTACGCTCTACGATTATTTACCCTCGGTGCTTACAATTTCGTTACAGCGTAGTGCCATCGTTTCATTCGTTCCCTGATACAGTGCGATGGCAGCTTGAAGATAGGGCTTCATGTTATCGCTCTCTCTTAACAAACATAGAACGTTAACAAGACGATGACCTGTAGGATCGAACTTCGTTTTGTGGTCTCGAACAGGAGAGGTATATGTCGGAGGGAAAAGTTGGGTTATTGTGTGCCTACGTCACGTGCCCACGGTGACGGAATAGGAGGCGAACAGATGGTTTGAATAGGAATCATTTCCAAGCCATGAAAGTTCAAGTTATCCTAGCCACAAGTCGTATGACAAATGGCGTAAGTTTCAAATCGTCACCTTGCCTTATTGTAGGCAATAGCCGATAAGTGGAAATGGCTTTGCAAGAACTGTTTAAAAGGGACGGTATGACCAGATTTACGGTAGTCGCCCTCAGGGTAACTCTAAACAGCTTAAATTGAAAATTAAAAATTTTTTCACCGACGACGGCCAACCCCAAAATACTGAACCATTGCGCAACATTGCTCGCACTCTCTGTAGCTATCTCATGATACTCATTTTCCCGACCCTTCATGGTCGCAACAATCTGGGCACTGCCTGGACTCGCTTTCGCTGGTGATACACATTCCATGTGATCAGCTACTGAGTTCTGAGGCTGGGGTTCAAATGAAGGAGCTGGCAATTGAGATCACGTGACGATGACGACAGAATAACTAGCGAAAGGATAGAATCGACCCACCCATGATGACATGGAGGTCTGATGGTCTCGGTGATGGACATGGCATGATCACAGGTCCAGATCACACACTCAGATCATCCCTAGCACGATGGATGCGATGGATATGTAAGATAAGGTATATTTCCTTGCTTCTTGTCGCGGAGTGACTTCTGGATATAGTATGACATAAAGTATGTACGGAGCATACGATCAGTCTCAGAGGGTTACACACTGAGTAAGAGATAAGTTTTCAAAGAAAGACATATTCAATGCTCTAAGATGAATTAGAACGAATGACCAATTTGAAAGACTATCAAATTTTACTATTCCAGCAAATAAAAACTCATGGTACCGTTTTCACAGTTCAACAAGGCGACTACATCAAACTTAGACAGAACAGCTTGAATGTACATTTCTACGCGGTACCAAAAGTCAAGATCAAAACTTTTCTATACAGATATTTCTTTTGTTACTTGTAATTCTTGTAGCTGTATTATAGACGTCCAAGCTTGTTTATAGCTACTCGGCAAACAATGCGCGGTTTAATGGAAATGCTTGTTTTTTTGCTCGTTAACTCTTCGCCATTTTTTTCGGGATAAAGGAAAAATGCTAAGGATGAGCGGCTATCCGTTCGCTATGATCTGGCCGGGGCCTCGAGGTATATAAGGAAGGCGTCTCAAAAGGAAGAGCCGCCCAACAAGTGTATGCAAATATACTCTGAACAGAAGAGTACAAATATCGGGGTGTTCGAGATCATTTGAAGCCGAGAGCGAAGTTCTGCTTCTCTCTCTAATGCTCAAAAACTGCAAACAGGCACTCACGGTTTTTAACTTGTTCCACCACGCGAAGATAACTCTTTTGCAGCCGTCAAGGCTTTAACCCTCGAGCGGTGAACGAACGATCAAGATGAATGTACTGCAAGAAAATGGCCCTTACTCTAATATATGACCGTTTCCGCTGGCTTCGGACAAACGCCATTTTCACTTAATCTCTAGGCGCGTCCCGGTCAAACGCCGACCGTTGATCTCTAGGAAACTTCTCAAATGATACCGAAGGCTATTCAGAGGAAAAGGCTCATGGCTACAGTTAACTGGGGTTTGGTCACGTTATTTGCTATTATGAGGTCCCGCATATTCGTCACATATGACGTACACTGGTTCAGCTGCCAAAGGGCCTGCTGGGTCCCATCCATCATCAAAAGTGAAAAAAATTGGATGCTGTTGCCAATCACACCTCCCTTATAAATATTACAGGTTTCTGCTTGCTAATATCTCAGCACGCACCCTCTCAGTGACATTGATTTTGCTGGACACTACTATGAGCGGGAATGGAATTCGGAAAGTTACATCCCTAGATTCCTCACGCTCTGGATCATCTGCAAACTTGCAGGCATCAAGGTCAGAAGCGAGTGGAGATGACACGAAATCCCGGCCCTTTTTATCTAAACAAGCTTCTATGGGGCACGCTGGCGTGTTTGAAAACGGTGCGTTCGCAAAACAGCTACAACGCAGGCATAAGGGTTTCCATAACCCTGCGCTAACGCATTCCCCTGATGACCCCATACCACCTTTTACACATCCTATAAAACCAAGAATCCCAGGCCTGCACAGAACCACCAGTAATGTCTCTGTTAGTGGGAAAAACAGTTCTGGGACCAGTCAGCGCAAGGGCTCAAGAGCCGGTTCTCTTTTCAAGCGATTGGCAGGGATGAAAATGATTTCTGTAGGAGGCGGTGATACCAACAACAGTGACGGCCAGGAGTCAGTCACGAAAGAACGAACGCCGGCCGCCGCCGCCGGAGGCAGTGGCGGTGGCGGTGGTCCGGCCAGTATACGCCGCAAAATGAGCACGTTCATCCACAATTCCGGCGATGCTCGAAGCGGTAATGTCAGCAAGCAGAGCCTATTTGCGGGTTCAAGCGGTACAAGTAGACGAGGGTCGGTTGCAAGTATCACGACTTCTGGAAGTAGTAATTCTCAGACGCTCTCGCATAGTCAGCAATTACAAAAAGCTTCTAGCGGTTCAGAGAGTCGCGCGGATGGCCGACTCTCTGAGGGACGCTCGGATGGTTCGGAAAGTCCGGTACGCAGTCCAAGAGGTATCACCAGAAGCACCAGCTATTTTCTTTTGGATACCGATCTCAATAATCTGTCGGATATTACCAACGCGGCGCCAGCACCAATCAAAAAAGACGATAAGATTGAGACTCAACAAACAAGTGACCGACAAGCCTCTAAAGTCACACAGGCCCTGGCCACACCAGAAGTTAAACAGTCTATCGAGCCAGCTTATTCAAGAACTCAATGGACTGCGCCCGAGAGTTGGGACATAGACGAAGAAGTCGGTAAACCTACACCTGGTAAAGGCAAGCGAAGACATCACCGTCACGGCAATCAGGGATCTGGCACCCCTACCGGTCGGAGAACCAATGACCCTTCTACGCCACACGCGGGTAAAAGAGGTCGCGAAACCTCTCCCAGTAGCTCACTTTCCAAAATTGATAGCAGGAGTCTTTCAAAATTAGAAGACAGGTCAGAGTTCGGAATGGTTCACCGAAAAATTCCGTCCACTCAAAGATTAGGTGAGAGCAATTCGCGTGACGTTTCGCCTAATACGCCTGCACGAGCCGTGTCACCAGTTAGCATTACCAGTAGCGTGGCGAGCAAAGGCAGAAATCACAGTGAAACTATTTCAACTCTAAGCGATTATGAGGACGAAGAAGGTGATATAAATCACCTGCGTAGTGATTCAATGGGCTCAAGTCAAACTTTTGATTCTGATGTTTTGAAAAATGATGAAGATAACGACCGAATCTATTACGAATTGCAAAAATACTATAATGACTTTAGTGATGTTGATCCACACCGGAAATATGCTATTCGAATATTCAATACGGATGACACATTCACGACTTTGTCTTGTACAGCAAATCAGACTGTTCAGGAGATGATTCCTCAGCTTAAAAGGAAGTTTAATGTGGGACAAGGGAATTATCAAGTCTCGCTTAAAGTTGCCAAAGTGCCCAAAATTCTCAGGCCTCAGGCGCGTCCCATCCTCATTCAAAGAAGACTTCTTCTTTTAAGTGGATACTCTAAAAGCGATCCGCTACACATTATGGGTATAGAGGATTTGAGTTTCGTTTTTAAGTTCATCTTTCACCCCGTTGCCACCTCTCATCTTACATATGAGCAAGAACAAAGATTAAGTCGTGGAGATTTCGCACACGTCGATTTGCGTACAATGAATCTTACCATTCCTCCAATTATTTTTTACCAGTATACTTCCAACATTGAGAGTTTAGATGTTTCAAACAATGCAAACATCTTTTTACCCTTGGACTTCATAGAAAGTGCAATCAAACTTTCAAGTTTGCGCATGGTGAACATCAGAGCATCCAGATTTCCGCCCAATATCACCGAAGCCTACAAGTTGGTTTCTTTGGACCTCGAACGCAATTTCATCAAGAGGGTACCCAACGCGATATCAAATTTGGCGAATCTGACAATTTTAAACCTGCAATGCAATGAACTGGAAAGATTGCCTAACGGATTCACAAGCTTGAAAAATCTTCAGTTACTTGATGTCTCTTCCAACAAGTTTTCGCAATTTCCCGAAGTAATTTGTCACTGTACCAGTCTTCTTCAAATCGATCTGTCATACAACAAGATTCCCAATGTCCCACCCTCGGTGAACGGACTAGTGAAACTGGCGAAGATGAATCTTTCCAACAATAGAATTACCCAATTAGCCGATTTGGTTGGCATGACAAATTTGAGAACCTTGAATTTAAAACACAATCGCATAAACTCAGTCAAATTGAATGCTCCTAATTTGCAGAATCTGTTCTTATCTGATAACCGGATAAGTGTGTTTGACGACAAATTGCTCAGGCTCCGCACTTTAGAAATTCAAGAAAACCCGATTACTGCTATAGCCTACCGAGGTGAACTTTTGGAAAATCTTACAACCCTATCTCTCAACAAAGCCAAACTTAGTAGCTTAGCACCCGAGATTTTGTTCAAATTGCCAAATTTAGAAAAATTGGAACTAAATGAAAACAACCTGACGCAAATTCCTCCAGAGATAAAGAATCTTTCACGGTTAGTCTATCTCTCAGCGGCACGTAATAAATTGGAAGGTCTTCCTGAAGAGCTGACTGAACTGAAAAATTTGAAAACCTTAGATGTTCATTCGAATAACTTGAGCAACCTCGTGAGGGGTATGGGTAGAATGGAGCTAACTTATTTTAACGTATCATCGAATCTTTTGGGCAATACGATCAATGTTGAAGAGATATTCCTAGACAGAGACAATTCACCTTTAGCCAAAAGTTTGCTCTTTTTGAGCATGTCGGACAATAACATGGGAGATCAATTTTGGACGCTGTTCAACTTCTATGAGAATCTGAAAACTTTGAATTTGGCTTATAATAATCTGACCGATCTCTCAAGTTTGAAACTTGAAGGTCTAACAGAGCTCTATCTCTCCGGTAATAACCTCGTAACTCTTCCGGGAGATACGGTTTTGAAGTTAAGCTCTTTGAAAGTCTTACTTTTGAACGGAAATCATTTACTTTCTTTACCATCTGAATTATCTCACCTGAAGCAACTGACGGTACTAGATGTCGGATCAAATCAGTTGAAATACAACATCTCTAACTATCAATATGACTGGAATTGGGCTCATAACCTAGAACTCAAATACTTGAACTTTTCGGGAAACAAGCGATTCGAAATCAAGTCCACATCCGATCATGAGAGTAAAGAAGATTTGTCCAATTTAACTGTTCTCAAGGACATGCGTATACTGGGCTTGATGGATGTCACCATTAAGACTTCGAGGGTACCTGACGAAAGTGTGAACGTACGTCTTAGAACGACGGCTTCCTTGATAAACGGTTTGAAGTATGGTGTCGCTGATACCTTGGGCCAAAAGGATTGCGTCACGACGAGAGACGTTACTTTTGAAAGGTTTAGAGGCAAGGAAGACGAATGCTTGATTTGTCTTTACGACGGTAAAAACGAAGGCGTAAATGCAGGCCACAAGATATCAAAGATTATCAGAGATATCTACGATAAGATTTTGATCAGGCAGCTCGAAAAATTCGGTGAAGACGAAGAAGGCATACGGAAGGCCTTGAGGTTCAGTTTTCTTCAATTGAATAAAGAAATTAATGGGATGCTGAATTCCGTAGATGCGGATAATGCAAACTATGAGTTCACCTCAGTTGATCTTTTGAGTGGGTCATCTGCAACCGTCGTGTTCATTAAAGGCCAAAAACTCTACACTGCAAACATTGGTGATACGATGGCCGTTTTGTCAAGAAATAACGGTGATGTTGTTCCTTTAACAACGTTGCATATACCAACAAAGCGAGACGAATACAAGAGAATCAGAATTTCTGGCGGATATGTCAACAATAGCAAGTTGGATGGCGTTTCTGACATCTCGCGCGGTGTCGGATTTTTTGACCTGTTACCTCATATTCACGCATCACCCGACATTACAGCATTTGATCTGAGAAGTACAGATGAGATGATAATCATTGCCACTAAGAAGCTTTGGGAGTTTCTGGATTACGATATCATTTGTGACATATGCAGGGAACATAAGTCTGAGCCGATGCTGGCCGCTGAAAAACTCAAGGATTACTCCATTTCCTATGGATGTGTAGACAATATGACGATCCTATGTTTATCTCTTGACAAAAGCGCGGACAATAGAACCAACTTCAATTTGAATCGAAATGATTTGATTTCTCGCCGAAGCAACTTCGAAGACACAACTCTGAGAAGGATGCAGCCGGAAATAGCTCCACCTACTGGCAATCTTGCAATGGTCTTCACAGATATCAAGAACTCGACTTTTCTCTGGGAGCTATTTCCAGATGCTATGCGCAGTGCAATAAAAATTCATAACGATATTATGCGGAGAAACCTCCGCATTTTCGGGGGATACGAGGTCAAGACCGAAGGTGATGCGTTCATGGTTGCCTTTCCTACACCAATTACTGCACTTGTCTGGTGTTTGAGCGTTCAGCTCAAATTACTTGATGCAGAATGGCCGGAAGAAATTACCTCCATTCAAGGCGGATGTCTAATCACCGACAAGCTTGGAAAGAAAATTTATTTGGGCTTATGCGTTAGAATGGGTATCCATTGGGGTTGTCCCGTCCCCGAGCTTGATGTTGTTACTCAAAGAATGGACTATTTAGGCCCGGTCGTCAACAAAGCAGCTCGAGTGTCAGGTGTTGCAGATGGAGGACAAATTACATTGAGTAATGACTTCTTTTCCGAGTTCAACAAAATTTTGGGATTTCATGAGCGTGTTGCTCACGATCACGAACCTCTTGAAAAGGTTTATGGGGAAAATCTCGTGGGAGAAATTCTGGAGCGGGAAATGCAATCTCTGGAGAATATTGGATGGGTTTTTAGAGAGTTAGGTGAGCAAAAATTGAAAGGATTGGAAACTAAAGAATATATCACCATCGCCTACCCCAAAAGCTTGGCGTCTAGGCACGATTTTGTCTCAAACCAAGCCGACAGTAGTACGGTCAGTGACGAAGTTTTGTTCCAATTTCGAACTCTCTCAAACAGATTGGAAGGCTTGGTCTCCCTTCTCAGTGGCGGCCTCATTGAGAAGGAGAAAAACAATATGGGCGCATACGTGACTTTCGACACTAAGACAAAGAACGCCGTTATGAGCTCTGCTTCCGAAAATGACAGGATTTGCCTCTTTGATCATATTATCACGCGAATCGAGTCGATTGTCGCGATTCTTCAAATCCGTCAACGTATGGATGGTAGTCTTCAAATGCCCACGGCATCTGATGGTACCCCAGAAAGGACGCTTTATGAGATGTTAGATCAACTCTTTGCTGAAGCAGGAAGATAAGGGAAAAGGCCTATTATCTCTTCATCGATTCTTTTATGCAGCTCATACTTATATAGTAAAATATAATCATTAATAAGGTGATGCTAATTTCCTTGGCCAACTAATAGACACGGACCACACAGATATTGATCGCTGGGGACCATTGAAAAGAAACACCATGCGGGACTCTAAATGTCATCCTTTCCGTTAAGTTGGTCTGTATGCAGCAGGGCACATCGAATGTGCAGTTTCTGCCTCATTTTTGAGCTTCCAAGTCTTTCAGCTCTACATCAGGAGCATTGTTAGTACCATGGCTAGCGATTTGGGTGTCAACAAGCCCATCGAAAAACGTATCTCTCAATTCCCTCCATCGCGTTGTCCACGTTCCTAGAAACACGAGAATTAAAGACGAAAGAACTTGTAAGAAAAACCAGGCCAACGAAGGCCATTTCCTAGTGTAAAGCGTGACAACCGCCAAATTTATCGCATGAATTGTAATGGCAAAATCCCACGCCAACTTACTTCTCCCCACGATCACCGTGAGGAAAAATACACAGATCAAAGAATCCAGTAACCACAGTAAAGAGATAGTCAATCCTAGCGAATTCGTAAACTGAATTAATTCCCACGAGAAAAGCCACTTTTTCGCTTCTAACTCATACCCACAGATCTTTGAAGCGCCATAGAACAGGAAAAAAGCGGTCCAGTAGTAAAAAAGTTGTAAAAGAACAATCTGGATCGCAATTTTCGGTGGTGACAAAGAATCTTGCTTGAATATTTCCGAAGGACGGAGTTCCTGTGGAATTCTCAAATATCGTCTAAGAGAAATCATATAATCATTCAACCGAAAAATACCAAAAAACGAACCGTTCTGCGAGTCTCAACTTCGCTATTTATACGTGTTTTGCAAGGCTACACAGGTGTCAAGTTGATCTTGTTCATTGTCTCTTTGAGATTTGGAATCATCGAATTTCAAGATATCGTTGTACGGGTTTGATGATCAAATTCTGAAGCTTCATTTATACGGCAGCTCATCGAAAAATTTTAAGCGATGAGATGAGATGAGATGAGGTGAGATGCCATAGAGAATAAACAGAGTGACTGCAGAATCCATAAGTCATGTCAGCTAGACAGTTTGATAACGTGGACAATTTCATTGCAACCATTAGTGATAGCGAAGAGGATGTGCCAGATTTGGAAGCTTCCGAGGATGAATTGGATATAGGCAACGAAACTAAACGTGCTAGCACGAAAGTCTCGAGGGATGTGACGAAGGAAGAAGACACAGATTTGAATCCAGACTTTGTATTTGACCTTGAGGGCTCTGAACTAAATCATAAATTTGAAGGATGGGACTTTGGTGGCGACAAGGATGTTGAAAGGGCCAAAAATGTGGATTTGGACGGTATAATTAAGAGAAAAGGTGGGTTAGCTGAAATGGCAGCTGTGGATCAGGAATATGAGGAATCGGACGAATCAAATGCTGAGGATGGCCTTGATGAAGATGCGCCCAAAAGTGATGAAGTGGATGGAAACATGGCAATGGAGAGTGCTGATGAACCTTCTGAAGATAACGAAGAAGACACTGACGAGGAAACCGCGGAGCAAAAATCTGAATTTTATGCGCCCGAGGAAGAAAGTTTCAGCGCTAAGAAGACCGTTCACGAAACTTTCAACTCTTTGTCGTTGTCAAGGCCTGTTATCAAAGGACTGGCAGCATTGGGATATGCGAAACCATCCCCCATTCAAGGCGCTGTCGTTCCAATAGCGCTTCTCGGAAAGGACGTCATTGCTGGTGCCGTCACCGGTTCTGGTAAGACTGCTGCTTTTATGATCCCCATTATTGAACGTCTCTTATACAAACCTGCGAACATTGCCTCGACACGTGTTATAGTTCTTACACCCACGAGAGAACTGGCTATGCAAGTCGCAGATGTTGGAGGGAAAATTGGTCGTTTTGCCGGTAGTCTAAGCTTTGGTCTGGCTGTTGGTGGATTAAACTTGAGGCAACAAGAACAAGCTCTAAAATTAAGACCTGATATAGTCATTGCCACCCCAGGTAGATTAATCGATCATATCAGAAATTCGCCGAGCTTTACCGTTGAATCAGTCGAAATACTTGTCATTGACGAAGCGGACAGAATGCTGGAAGAAGGGTTCCAAGACGAATTGAGCGAAATCATGTCTTTGATTCCAACCAAAAGACAAACATTACTATTTTCCGCCACCATGAATGCCAGGATCAATCAGTTAGTTTCTCTTTCGTTGAAAAAACCCGTCAAAATTATGCTCGATCCACCAAAAAAGGCAGCAGCTCGACTAACTCAAGAGTTCGTTAGGATTCGTAAGAAGGATGGCTTGAAGCCGGCTCTACTATACCATCTTTTGAGAAAAATGGATGGGTCCCAGCAGAAAAGGATAGTCGTCTTTGTTTCTAGAAAGGAAGCCGCGCATAAATTGAGAATTATCCTCGGTCTCTTGGGTATGAAAGCAGGCGAATTGCATGGTTCACTTTCGCAAGAGCAGCGTATTCAGTCAGTCAATTCCTTCAAAGCACTTGAGATTCCGGTTTTAATCTGTACCGATCTTGCTTCGAGAGGTCTTGATATTCCTAAGATCGAAGTCGTCATCAACTATGACATGCCAAAGACATACGAAATTTATCTGCATAGAGTAGGACGCACAGCCAGAGCCGGTAGAGAAGGTCGGTCTGTCTCGTTTGTTGGTGAAGCGGCGCAGGAGAGGGTTATTGTTAAGAGCGCGATCAAAGCCGCCGAGGAAGATAAGAATCCTGGTAGCGTTGTGGGTAGATTTATTGACTGGAAGGTGGTCGAGGATTTGAATAAACTAGTTGAGTCGAAGACCGATGTCATTGAAGAGATTTTAGACGAGGAAAAACAAGAGAAGGAGATTTTGAGGGCAGAATTAGAGCTGCAAAAGGGTGAAAACTTAATAAAGCATAAGAAAGAAATCCAATCCAGGCCGAAAAGAACTTGGTTTCAAAGCGAGGCAGAAAAATCGAATTCCCGCACTCTTCTTGCCTTTGCTAAACAGAAAAAAGGGCCTAACAGTAAGAAGAGGAAAAGAACTGAAGCCTTAGAAGACTCTGCTTCTAGAGGCTATAAAAAGACTCAAAAAGATCGTGTAACAGATCAGGAAAAATCGTTTGCCAAAAAGGGCCAGAAGAATAAAGGTAAGGGCAAGAAGGGCCGGAAATAGCACGAGAATGTACAAAGAATGCATCTGAAGGTTCCTATAAACACCTAACTTAATATCTTATAGTAGATTACTGACGAATATAATACACTTCATAATCAAAGTGGTCTATCAAACGACAAACTGCTCACTAAAGAGGGATAATCTCTGGATTTCACGATTAAAGATCGCACTGCATCCACTTAATGGACCAATAAAGGCCTACTCTTTTGAAGGAAGGAGTTTAACTTTACTTGTGAAAGTCTATTCGCAGTAATTTTTGGATCACTTCTAATCGCTCGCTAATATGAAACACACGATTTAATTCAAATCTCTCAATCATTCGTAGTAAAAATTTGTTGTTAGTTCCTTCAAACGGTCTAAGTCGTAATAATAATCCTCGGTTTCAGAATCGTCGTCATTCGATTCAAGTTCGTTCAGGTCACCAAGACCTATTGTCTGAACATTTTTCCTCAAATTCACTAAACCGTCAATTTGGGAACGCGTATCCTCCGATATAGTCATTTTCTCATGACCCGATGTGAGCGAAGATACAATCATTTGCAAACCATCCCACCATACGTAGGATGCTTCTTTCGTGTCCAGGTAGAATCGCAGTAGCAGTGACGAGTCTCTAGCGAGTAAGTGAATTTCAGTATAAACCGATTTGTTCAAAATATTCACAAGTTTGGCATTTTCGGGGACCTTGTTTTCTGCTTGAACCCTGACATTGTGGAACTTCGAGATTTTTTTCAAAGGAATGGCAATCGTCTTACCTTTCGATGACTGAGTTTCCGAACTCGCCGCAATTTCATTCCCCAAGACTTGTGGCGAATCCTCTACACGATAACGGAATTCTTTCGCTAGCAAGTTCATCTGATTGTCGGACAACACAATGAAGTATACTTTGGGCTGTTTAATGTTTGGATCGAGCGGGTTTTCGGAATAAACCCAAGAGCCTTTGTGGAGTTGTAAGAGACGCTGATGTCTGACATATTCAACAACTTGATGGGACAACATCGAGTCAAATTGGGCGATCTGTTTTTTCCATTTTTGATTGTGACCGTCTCTAATCTTTTTGAGTTGCTCTTTTCTCAAAGCTTTGTAATTAAGAGTGTTGACATTGTGTATGGAGTCGGATAAGCTGCTTGAGTTTAAACCTGATTTAGTTTCTGCATTGAAAACAAACATGCTTAAAAGTTGGAAAATGGATTCGAGATCATCTTTATCATCAGCAGAAGATTCAATCCAAAATTGAAGCAGCTTGTCTAGCATGGTATAAATAAGCAGATCTTTGTTTAATATGCAGCTCACAGCAAATTCCACAGATGCTTCGTCTTGAATCGCAGCACCGCAATAACGGGCAATCGCGGTTGAAACCATGACTGAAGCCTCGATTAGTGGAAATTGATCTTCTTCGAAAAGAAGCCTTTCCAAAAATTTCTTCCTAAATCCCAAATTGTTGTCCTTTAGAAACAAAAGTAGATCGATGGTGTTTAAGACCGAAAGTCTGTCTATACTTTGGATAGACAAAGGCGATTCTACCTTTTCATCAATTCTGAAATGCTTATCGAGAAGATCTCCCAGCTTTGATTTTAGCCGTAGGCTTACATTTTCCACACTTTCATCTTGCAAAATCTTTTCGACGTCATTCAACAGAACTGTGCAATCTTTTACCTTTTCGCTAATTGTCTCTTCTTGTAACGAAAAAGACAGAATTGTGAATCCACCGCTTAGCTTTAAAAACGCATATAAGTCGGTCATCATCAAAATTCCGAATTCCCTTTCGGTGACAACAAGCCTGAGAATAAAACCCAAATAATCAGTGATCAGATTTGTAAAAGTGGCATAAGAGTCACTGTTCAAAGCTTGTGTCAAAAATTTGCTCGAAACGAACTCTACAGCCTTATGCGCATGAATGGCTCTGCAAAATCTTGTTGTTTGATTTTGCCAGTCATTTGGAAGATATACGGCAAATCCATTGACCAAGAAAAACAAAACTGCTTCACAAACCTCTTCGTCCTCATTGAACCCATCCAACGTCGCAAAAATATCATTCCAGGGCCACTGATCGCTTGTGAACAACGTTTTCAAACTGTCATGACTGCACAGAGAAAGAGTCCGATAAAGTGTCAAAATGACTTTCCTATTGTCACCAGGGCTTCGTAATAAAGCCAAAAGCTTTGAAATATATTCGCTTGGCATCGCCTCTGCTGGCTGCTCCCGAGATTTATCAGTCATCGTGACCGTCAATGTCGAACCTCTGGGCCTTTTTTATTTCGGATAATTATCGTCGTCGTCTTTAATTGTGAACCGTCCATTATAATTTTTCAACGGATGGAGTGAAATCATGCTTCTCAGAGGGATCGAATGGGAATGATGGCGATCATTAGAAAATTGAACTTCCTTCAAGAAACTCTTCCTCATCTGGTTCTTTCCTGTAACTGAACAGATATATGACAGAAACGCATGCAAAAGATAATGGATCAACGAGCGCCAATGGATTCGAGAAAGAGACAAGTGTTGCCTCGAACGAAACGCTAGTGTCGCTGGACGACTATATCAACAATGCATTGGCTTCACATATGCAACAGTTTTTCACGGGAAACATGCAATCCCTTGGTAATAATAATATTGGACACAGTACCAACTCATCTTCATTGATTCTTTCGAGAGATCTTGGAATGGACACGATTTTAGATCGTTTGAAAAATGATGGAATAATTGCGGAAGCTGGAAATGCGCGTCAGTCGCAACAGTCGTCGTTCTCAGCCTGGTCATTTGCGGAGGGCTTGATCGTGGGACAAGCTAGCGTTATTTTAGTTCTCATATTTTTCATCAAATTCTTTATCTTTAGCGAGGGTCCTTTGAAAAACGAAAGATCAGACGCTTCAATGTCAAACGCAAATTCCAACAAATCTGCTTTTAGTGCTCCCCCCTTGATCTCGACGACAACGTCACAGTTTCTGTCGTCAATCATCAAACGCAGGGACGATAGTCAGTTCAAAAACGCAGAAGAGAATGACATGCGGTTTTCTCTGATTAATTCGATTCTAGAAAAGACCTACTATAATGTTGACACGCATGCACCAGAGTCCTTAGATTGGTTTAACGTACTCATCGCGCAGGCAATTCAACAGATTCGACAGGAAGCATTACAAAAGGACAATATTGTTCATTTTTTGAACGATTTGGTATCGAGAAAATCTCAAGAGTTCCCGCGTTACTTGGACACGATTAAAATCACCGAGCTCGACATTGGAGAGGACTTCCCTATATTCTCTAATTGTCGCATACAATATTCTCCCAATTCTAATAAGAAACGGCTCGAAGCGAAAATCGACATCGATCTTCGTGATAAACTGACTCTAGGATTTGAAACCAAACTACTGATGAACTATCCGAAAGCATTCACGGCTGCACTTCCTGTGCAATTGACTGTATCAATTGTACGTTTTCAGGCGTGTTTAACGGTGTCTCTCACCACTGAAGAAGAGTTTTCCTCGACCTCAAATGGCGCGTTTGACTCTTCCGATGGCGTGAGCGCATATTTCTTGATGTTTTCCTTTTCACCGGAGTACAAAATGGATTTTGATATAAAATCTTTAATAGGAGCGAGGTCTAAGCTTCAAAACATTCCTAAAATAAGTCTCCTTATCGAGAGTCAAATCAAAAGGTGGTTTGTCGAGAGGTGCGTCGAGCCGCGGTTTCAATTCGTTAGATTACCAAGTATGTGGCCCAGGAGTAAAAACACTAGAGAGGAGAAGTCAGAAAGCGAGGATGCACCTGCAAAAGCTGCGGATTTTATGCCGTCATGAGGCCAAGATTCATAAATTGAAATGAACTGAATAGAGTGAGGAGAAGCGATCTTTCTTTGTTATTAGACTAAACCTTCAACGGTACTATCCAAGTTCATTTGTGTCCAGTCTAATCTCCAAAACCGTGGAGTCTTGAAGATATCTGTTTCATTTTTCTCGCCGGATTTGAATGGCTGGATTGGCATGTGTTGTATCCTTTTGTTATAGATCGTTAGGATGTGGACGTGGGCTATCGCAGTACACAGTAGCATGACAAGCATTCCAACGGATAAACGATATTCGGCAGATAGAGCAAATAGGCCTACCAAGCAAATTTCTAAGCAGTAGATGCCAGCATAGAGCTGCAACAAGGCTTGGGGATAAAGCATTCCCATTGTATCGGAAGCGTTTAAACAGAATCCCATGCCTTCAAGGGAGCATTTGAACGAAAAAAAAAGCAAAGCAAACGTCGCGCACGCCAGAGGCAAAATCAGCGGCGCAATCACACTGTAAACGATTGTAACACTTGCTAATGTGGAAAATAACGAAAATCTTGAGGCTGTATTGAAAACCGTGAGCTTAAGAGCCCTTTCACGCTGCTTTCTGGGTGTGTCGTCGTTAAAACGATAATAAACAGCATCCGAAATCAACTCGCTAATCTTGAGCAGATTCCCTCCTGAGTTTGCCAGGCCTCTGATGAGAATGAAGGAATAGAAAAAATTGGCGCTCTTGGGCAAATTGCTTGCAAGAAGCTTTGGAATACCAGAAGGATCGTATAGTATCTTTTCAATCATAATGGGCACACCTGAAGATATTGTCACGACGAGG
This sequence comes from Lachancea mirantina, assembly GCA_900074745.1. Lineage (NCBI taxonomy): Eukaryota > Fungi > Ascomycota > Saccharomycetes > Saccharomycetales > Saccharomycetaceae > Lachancea > Lachancea mirantina. The sequence continues at coordinate 776,260 of LT598468.1, forward strand.
AAAATGTGGATGAAAAAGAATACGAATAGCCATTGTTCAATATCCCTTTCAATCTCTGCTCCCGTTCTCCTGCCCTTGAGAACACTCAACTGTCTGAAAATCCATGGAGCAAATTCAGTCAAAAATATCAAAGTCAGAATTGGTAAAAGGTTCGATGTCGCTGCAGATATAATGGAATTTTCTGGGTTCAGCCAGTTGAGATGGGGTACCAACGCTACAGCGTATTGGATCTGTGAAACGAGACCAACAAATGCTATTGGTATAGCCCATCCAACAGTGATAATGACTGAAATAGCGTTAGATATACAGACCCGGAAAAAAACCCAAAACCAATTCGAACAAGTTAAATTGCGCCACAGAATGTCCTGAGGGTTAATACCTAATATCTTGTCAGTTACTCGTGGCGCCTTTTCCGGAAGAAGTATTTCGCTGAAAAGGTTAGCTGTGTTGCATTCCTTGAATTGAATGAAGACTTTTCCGTATATTGTTTTTGAGCTCTGAGGGATTCGTTGGGATCCGATATTACGGATGTCCTCATTTGAACGCAAAGTTCCGTAAGTATGCGGGCGAAAGCAATTGGTGATTTCAAGGCGATCCCAGTCCGAACAGGTTTTTCTATAATTTTTGAGCAAGGTGTCGATTTGCTTATTGAGCAAATAGCAATACTTTCTCGAGCTCAAGTACAAGATTGGCCACAGTAACGTCAGCGCGATGACATGATTTTTGAAGAGGTTCACTTTGACCTCTTTCCTCAAGCATCTAAACTTCAAGGATTTGGTTGTCGCTGTAATGTTTTTGATGCGGTAGATGTGCCTGCACCGTTTTCCAAATCTTTGTACCGACAAGGCAAACTCCAACTGCTTTTGATCTTCGGGTTCACGAGAAAAGCTGGTAGTTCTCTGCGCTCTCGGAGAATGCAGCGTGGAGGGTGTTCTGTGCTGGAAGGGGGCAGCTTCGGGTAGTGAGGCAGGGTCCCGTGAGTTTGCTATGCGCTTTTGGGGATCGCCCTCTGATATAGCCACCTCAGCCTCGGCTGCTGCAAGTAATGATTCGACTTTGTTCAGAATTTTTTGCACTTTGGCCTCATAGCGTTTACACTTTTGAACGACTCGCGGAACGAAACATATATGGTCAATGCAATCCGGTACTATTCCGTGGAAATAATTAAATAGATTGGAGTGATCTTCGATCCAAGCAGCGGGAACGTTTTCAACGTAAAGAACTTCATGGAATCGAACGGACGGGGAAGTGCGCTTACTCCAGGTTACGTTTTTCTGCCGGACATAGAATTCCAACTCGGAAAGAAGCATAATGTGAAACCAAATGATAACAAAGATACTAAGCACAAAGTGAAGAATTAATCTTTTAGAGTGCTGAGGAGCTATGTTTGACATCGAGAGCTTGTCTAACCCATGACTTGGAGGCAAGGCTCGTGCATCTTTAAATGTGGTAAAATTTGCGTCTTGCCTAGTAAAATTCGAAAAAAATTCAGGCTTGATTGTTTGCGCAGTCATTTCGTTGGGACCTGAACTCCAATGCACAGGTATCAATATCGGGTTGTTAACAATCGCTATTGAAAAGAAAAACACCGCCAGTACTTTCAGAAATCGAAGGAAAAAAAACACATCTAAACCTGCAGAATCTTTGAAATGGCTCAAAGGCATTTTCCAAGTGCATGTGATCCACTCAAAATAGGGTGGTTGTCTTTTCAGAGGTTTTTCACTTAAAAGCTCTTCTAGGTATCTTCCAATGTGATATATCCTGGGCATTTTTCTCCTCAAAAGCGTAAAAGCAAACAATTGAAATATCCAAACTATCAAAGCCAGCAATACACTCGATAGAAAAGCTTTTGGAGAAATTCCTACATGCCGATGTGCAGAACCTGTTCGTGCACTATTCAAAAAATGCGCTAGCAATTTACTCGTTAAGTTATGCACATGATCATCGTAGGTGTTCTCTGTTCCATCAAATTTCAGCAACACTAACGAAGACGATTCATCTAAATCTGCATACGAATGAACATATTTCGAAAGTAAACCCGCCAGATCATCGCCAGAAGTGTCGTTTAGTCTCATCTGTGTACTTAATTGAATATCAACGAAGTTGATCAGTGGTCACTTTATCTTATAACGACATTAAGTTTTGTAACCTTTGGGTAACCTGTTCACGTGATGGAATGATCAATTTATGAGGTCAAATTATCCATCTTGACCAAGAGATTTAACACCGCCCTCTCTTTGAAAGCAGGAGTCGTGGAGAGAAAGATGTCGTTTGAAACACGTAAGTTCAGATCGAGAAAGGAGCAGTTAGCGTTTGAGGCCTCTATGGCTGGGAAGTATCAGAAACTTTTAAAGAAAAATCCTTTTCTGTATTTTGGACTTCCGTTTTGCTCGATGATAGTACTTGGTTCATATTGGCTATCGACTTTCACTGAAGTGAGGTACCAGCGGCATGATCGAAGGATTCAGGAGTTGAATGAAGATGATCTTGTCAAATTAGCTTCAAATGGTCGGAAATTCGATTTGAAAGAGGAGTATTATAGATTACAAGGGCTGGGAGAACAGGACTGGGAACCCGTGAGAGTACCAAGATTAGAAGGCGAGTCAGAGAACGTTTGGTGATCGCCAAATGTGTTGAGCTACCCCACGAGAAGTTGCCAGGGGCAGGTCTGCGAGCAGGTATCCTTACACCCTTTCATAAGTTGTCAGCGGCTTGCATGTCCTCGCTTAGCGAGTTAATGGGAGACGGGCTTGTGTGGTCTCTGATTTATATGCATAGGCGTGATGAAAAAGTTTTCGGAGTGATTTCTCGACAAGTGCACTTACTGCAAAAACAGACCGCTTACTGACAACGGGCAAGGACTAAAACGAATAAACGCAATCAGATTACTTTAGGTTCTAGCCACAGAAAAAATAAAACACAACCGCTCTGGCCGCGAGACGGATTGGGACGGATTAGCTTGTGGCATGTAAATAATTATCTCATACACTTGTTAGGAACGCAAACTCGTCAAAAAACAGCCAATGATCGGTACACTAGCAACATTGCTTGAAAGTTTCTAAAATTAAGCATTAACTCCTAGTAAGTACGCCTATGGAAACAATTTTCAACAGTTTTCACATTGAATTTATATTTTTCAAGAATGGTGAGCCCTTCGAAAAACTACTCGGTAAGAGTGATTGATCTCCAAATAGAGCCATTGCACTACGTGGATCGCCGCGGAAGATCGATCAATCATGCGACTCAATGACTTCACCGAAACTCAGAAGACTCATCACACGGTGTACCCCAGGTTCGAGAAATCTCAGAATGATACCGATCATTTAATTCCTTTCCAAAGACTTTTAAATGGTAATGAGTCGCAAGAAATGGTCCATAAGAGATGGGAACTTTACAACCAAGTACATTCTCAATATCATTTACAGGTGGATGAGATATTAAGAAAGATTGAGATCAATCTACATGGAGAAATTGGTAGGGTTCTCACGACAACCTCTGAAACGAACAACTCTAATACATTCAAGTGTTTGTTTCTGTTGGGCTCTGATAGCACTACAACAATAAATCTGCCAGAAACGGATTCTACGATCAAAAGTGCCCTTATCGATTTGACTCCGAAAGAGTCTCCGAATATTCGAATGATGCTGAGGAGGTCCATGTTCAAACTTCTCACCGCCATGGAACCCGCAATGGCCTCTGTTGAGAAAGAGGAAATGACGGAAGGAGATCTCGATGTAATGCTAGAAGGCTCTGAACCACCAGAATCAGATGTTAAAGGAGGTCTGTCGTTGTTAGGAATTTCTTACGACTTGTCGCTACTCGAAAACTTCTATTCCATTTTTCGAACCAAATTGAAGCTAATCTTGAACTTCAAGGACGTTGACTCTTTCAACTTTCAAGTTCTAGATGACTTCATAGTCCTGCTCAGCTCAGCTCTCCGACATGATTTTATTGAAATTTGTTTGGTTTTCAACATTAACACCAACGTTTCCAACATTGAAAAGAACCTTAAGCAATCAACCATTAGGCTAATCAAGAAGAGTTTAAAGCAATTGGATCTTTCTCGAAATAAGGGCTTCAAGTACTGCAATGAGGTTTTTCTAAGTTTCCTGAACACAGTTGAGGGCAAATTAAACCTGTCTCCAGATTTTGTCAAGTTTATTCTAGACAAAATGAGCAATAATACGACCCATAATCTACAACTCCTGGTTAAAATACTAGACTTTTCGCTAATGTCGTATTTTTTCCAGAATCCTTTTTCGGTATTCATTGACCCTACTAACGTCATCCATTTTAGTGAGAGCTACGTGTCACCTTTACTTCGTTGTCCTACTTTCATGAACTTCATAGATGGACTAGTGGGTGAACATGCTCCAGGCGAAGAGATACATTCGCTACTGGAGAACAAGAACTCCAGCTTAGAGGAATTTTTCGCGGAGTTTTTGGTGCGCGAAAATCCTGTAAATGGTCATCTAAGAATTGTGACTAACATCCTGGAAAATGTCGTTGGCATTTCAAATTACAATTTAATTGAGCTTTATTATCATTTATTGATCGGCAGTTTGTCTACGTACGCAAAGAAATGGCCTGCGTGCGACAAGCACGCCGAGTTTTTCAATTTTGAGCCAGTGGACATCATGTTCCAAGAACTTTTTACCCTAACTAATAGCAAAGAGTTATTCACACAATCGCTTTTCCCGCTTTTCAGGTCGAACCTGGAAGACAACCTCATCAATTCAGAACGAATCTTACCACCGAGTACGGAGCAACGTGATGAAGCCATGACACGCACAGAGTCTCTTGATGACTTAATTGATCTGCCCATGTGTCGTCTGTTTAATCTGTACAGGGAGGGCAGTGCTTTGATAAACGTTTTCGATTTCTATACAGCTTTCAGGGAAACTTTACCTCAAGAGGAGCTGTTTGAGCGCTTAGCAGCCATTATAGATTCTCACGAAATAAATCTGAGCGAGGAGCTCATAGAGGAGCTCCAAAAAATGAGAGGTGAAGGCAAGGAAGCTTTTTTGGATAAGGTTGCTGTTGCTTGGTGCCTTCAGACAATCTCCGAATTCCAGCATATTGGCATATTGAAGTTTTACAATTCCAAGTCTTACGAGGCTCTTGAAAAATGCATATGGAGAGGTCTTTGATTATATTCATCCTTCTTCAGAACAAAGTTTATTTAATTTTAGGTACAGTGTATATTTTTGGAGGCAAATGATTTTAAGATTGCAAATGCATCCTCTGCTAAAGTTACTGGCTCTTTAGAACGAAAAAGGCAATCAAAGCACAAAAAATGTAGGCACCAATCGATAAAGGCTTTTTGTACAAGGACTGGGATGATAGTTTGTACACTACCAGAAGCTGTCCCTTCGACAAATCATCCACCATATTTTTGTACTGAATTGAGATTTTCGTGTGCCCCTCACGCAGGTCAAAGTAGGACTTTTTGTGCGAAACCTCCTGTGCATGGAAAGGAATTTGGGATTCAACCTGTACCACTTGAGAGCCCTCTGGAAGATACACCGAGAGACTGACGTTGTCATAAAACGTGTTAACAGGCCCGTCAAGAATTGGCACTGACAAAATGTAAGTCTCGTCTTCTTTGCTTTCATGCAAGAACTGGCTTAAAGCGTTTGTCCAGCCTATAGTGAAATTGAATCTCCAGCCGCCGAAAAGAGGATATCTCGGTTTCAAGATAAGGCGATCGCCAAAAACGCGGTATGTTGAAACCATACCCACCAGGTCAGTAAAGTATGTGTCCGACGCCTCAGCAGGTAGAGGTATCTCGAGAGTTGCCAAATGATTGCCCTTTTTCAAAGCAAGTTGCTTTTTCATATAATCGGCTCTTGAAAATCCACTTTCCAGTGGCGCGGCGTCATTGACTAGCTCAAAGTATTCCTCAAATTGTAAAGTTTCAGCCCAATGCGAAGCCCAAATACCCCTTTCAAGATTGTTTACCCTGGGAAAAGACCCGTCATGAGGATAAGAGATCGTGAAAATCGGACTTGGCTCGAAAGGCGGAATGCTCGCGCTCGTTTTGAGAGCTAAACCGCCTTTTGTTGAAACTGGGGCGAGTTTTGAGTTTTCAGAAGCTTGATGGGAAAATTCAGAGGCACCTGAAAATTCGATGGAGTAATGCAAAGTTTCGTAGTTCGAAAGTGGCAGTTCATCAATGGTGATTAGCATGGTTTGGCGATCACCCAGGGCAATACGCTCTGGAAATGGTCTACGACCAGTATTGTGCGCAAAGCGTACAACGATATCAATTTCATCACCTGGGCTGACGGATGCTGGCAAGGTTATCAACGCAAAAGTCAAAGAGTTTTCTTCAGAAGCCGGTTGGTCATGAACTATACCGCTATCAATGAAAGCATTGACATCCTTCAGAGAAGCAGACAAATACGACAAAGTTTCAGCCACAAATGAAGGCAATGCAAAGTAGTACTTGTCGTTCGCAATAGAATCTATGTTTTTTATGCGGATCTCCGCCGTTTCTTGTAGGTATGACTTGCTAACATCAACTCTTCTCTTATAATCAATGTTTTCCCAGGTTTGAGGATATCCATTGGCAGGTGTCGTTGCAGCAACAGCCTGAACAAGAAGAATCACAATCGCTGTGAGGGCAATTCGAACATTGATCATCCTTCCCATGTTTCAGTCCTGATTAGGTTCTTTCGATGCGAAACGTACTTCATATATGAATAGTTCGCTGTAGGAACTTGTTTTCATCAATTTTGACGAAGTATGATCGGTACAAGTTACAGCAAAACATGAGCGATTCGAGCACCCGAGAGCTCTTGTCCAATCGCCGAAAAGATCCTCCATATGAATCCACCGCATCATTGATCAATGATGGGCTTTGTCGGTCTACTGGGTCCTTAGTTAGTGGAAATCTCAGTGAATTATTGAGAAAAGTAAAAATGGGATCGACTCAGCGTCCACATATTGATATCGATATTGGAGAGAATTTAGGACAAGCATGGGATCAGGAGCATTTCCGGTCTTCTGTCTCTTCTGTTTTTGAAAATCATTCATTGGAAGGTACGAACTCTTCTTCGAAAGGTGAGGTTCGAGATGAAGTGGAACTGCTAGAGCGAATCTCGCTTCTTTTAGAAAGCAACAGCCTGTCTCCAGACTTTGGCTACGTTTTTCGTAATTACCTTATACTGCTTCATGAGAAGGGCTGTTTTCCGGAGGATGATTATTATTTTCGCGTTGTAAAGGAAGGCGTGTTAGAAGCGCAAGACCTCTCTGCCGATTTTGCCAAAGTGCTCGAATTGTTCCTTTTCAATCCAGTCAATGGCGACATGAAGCTTGCGTTGCTGGAGTATGAGGTGGACAAAGCAGTTCTAATTCGCTCTCTAGAGGCGTGGAAACTACAGTGGCAGGGATTGCGAAACTTGGATCGGTTACAAAACGTGTGGAACAATTACGTCGCTCAAAGGGCGTACATTTGTTGGCAGAAAGCTTTAAAAGAGAATATCTATCACTCTCACGAGGAAGCTAGCAATTTCAGAAATTTTCAGTTGAAGTCTAATATGCTCTCCAGGTGGATATCTCACATGGATACTTTTGATTTGAAAGAAACAGTTGCCAATGGGTTTTTCCTTCAAAAGCGGTTAGTTATTTTCGCCAAAAAATTCGATGAGATATTACAGCGTTCTAAAAGTGCCGAGGAATTTCGGCAAAATAGTATAGTTCTCGCTGCATGGCGTTCTTGGAAACTGAAATCACAAGCTTTTCAGCTCCGACACCGACTAGAAAAAAAGAAGCTCATAAACTGCATGAATCTCTTGTTGAGACGCCAGCAGGCTTCTTTGGAGGTGAGCGAGAAGGCCAGAATTTTATTCGAATTCGTTCTAAAAGAAGGCAGCTTGAAGAAGTGGGAAGAGCGAATGACAGATGTGAGGAGAAAAGAAGACGTTGCTAACAATTTTCAGTCATATTATCTAAAGAAGGAAGCGTTTTCCCATGTTAAAATGGCAAGCTTAAGGAAAGAGTATGAGAGAGCTGCTAGGCGATCGGTGAATTCTTCTCTACTCCGATTTTGCTTCAAAAATATTTGGCATAAGCGGCATCGCGAGGCGAGACAGGTCAGACAGTTTCTAGCGACAAAAAGTTTAGGTGAATGTCACAGTTATTTTGATCTCTGGAGACAAAGAACTGAAGCGGTTAAAGCGGCTACCACATTTTGTGAGAATGAGTTGAAGAAAAGGGCCGGTAAAAGGTTTAGAACAGGACTTCGAGCATACGATTACTCAAAGTCATGGCGTCTTAAAAAAGGAAGGAGAGCGATTGCAAGGTGGCGCCATGAAACAGCGCTGCAAGAGAGATTGAGAAAGATGAACGATAAGAGTCTGAGCAGCTTTTGGGTAATATATCGCACCAAATATTTCCAAGAACTCAAAAACGCGGGGAAGGCCGATGTACTACGTGAACTTCTCTTGACGCGCTTTTTTTTCTTTAAGTGGTTAGAGAGGAAGCAGCGCGTCATGGACTTACAGCAGAAGGCCTATATACAGGAGAAATTCAAGGCAATCCATTTTCTCAGGAAAGGAGCCTTGCATTCCAAAGAAGTTAAACTGCTACTACAAATTCGAGATATGAAACTTAGTAACAGGCCTATTATGATGAAGTACATGAACGTTTGGAGAGAAAATTTACGCATCCAATTAAAATTGCGGAGGGAATCTATGTTAGATCAATACTTGATTTTCAAAGGTCGTTCGCGTCTGCAGCTGTTTTTTAATGAGTGGTTTAGTATCTTTCAAAGTTACACCGTGGATTGCGTTCGAATGAGTCAAATTCTATCACAAAAGCATTTACGCACTATGTCCTTTGGGGCGGTGAGGCGAAAATTCGATATTTACAGTTCCTGGTTTCTTGTATCTGAACGACTGAACCGACAGTCTGTTCTTCTGAAGTTCTTTTCGCAAATGCGAACAAAGCTAGCTACTCTAGAAATGATGGATGCTCAGGCCACTGAACAGATCTCGGCAGCAAACGCTCGCTCAGTTGTCAAGTGCTTAAACAATTGGTCTATGAAGCAGCTAAAATGCAGGCGAAATAGTGACACTGTGGTAATTTTCCGGCGCCGGTGGGATAGAGCCACTCAGAGAGCCGTATTGGCTCTCTGGAGAGAAAAGGTATACACGGAACGGGAGGATTCTCGGCTACATCACAACACTGAGACTTTCAAGCTTTCTACAACTCACCATCTCACTACACCTTCTAGATACCGAGAAACAAATCAGCCGGTGCCAGACTCAGAACTGATCAAGCGGAATCGTATGGAAGCCATGAAAACTCAGTATCAGCGAGCAAGGCGCGCAATACCTAGTCCTATAAAATCGTCCGAGTCCCTTAATAAATCAGCCAAGAAGCGACTTACGTCAAGCACAGAAGATTCAGGTCAGAAGTTCCCGTCACCTCCAAAATTGGACCTCAATAAGGTAAACTCAAGGCTGGCAAATAAAGGTGAACATATTAGCTTCAAGGCTATTCCGAAGGCCACTTTTAGTCCATTGGCTTCCCCAAAACGTGAAGAAAGTTACGAATACTACCCTGTGCTTGACAGGACCTCTTTAAGTGAAGGAACCGATGACTTTAATGACTCGCCAACGAGAAGATGACGATGACAGATGACACTTCAAATAGAACCATCTTATAGTTAGGTTGCATCTGTATCACATAGTACGTGTGTGTCGATTTCATCTTCTGAAATAGTAAAAAGGTGGCAAATGATATTCTCAGACTTACAGCATTGATGTAAAGTATTCTAGTAAAGCTTCCAATTTTACGATGAACGGAATTCAGGTCGATATAAATGGATTGAAAAGGGGGGAAGTCAATTTGGGAACTTCTATGTATGTTGAATTGGAGTGAATTAAGCTGGAAACACACTCACTAACAACTGCTTTAAGTATGGCTGTTACCTTCAAAGATGGCGTCATATTAGGCGCAGACTCGCGTACGACTACGGGTGCGTACATTGCAAATCGTGTAACTGATAAACTGACTAGAGTACATGAAAAGATTTGGTGCTGCAGGTCGGGATCCGCCGCTGATACACAAGCGGTAGCTGATATTGTTCAATATTATTTGGATCTTTATACGACTCAATTCGGTGAACCTTCAACAAAGGCAGCTGCCTCCATTTTTAAGTCTCTGTGTTACGAGAACAAAGACAATCTCACGGCAGGTATCATTGTAGCAGGGTATGATGACAAAAATAAGGGTGAGGTGTACAGTATACCACTTGGTGGATCAATTCACAAACAACCATACGCAATTGCGGGCTCTGGGTCGACCTTCATCTATGGCTATTGTGACAAAAATTTCAAGGATAATATGGCCAAAGACGAAGCCATTGATTTCATCAAACACTCCCTATCCCAGGCTATAAAATGGGATGGCTCGTCAGGTGGAGTTATAAGGATGGTAGTGCTAACCGCTGAGGGAGCCGAACGCTTAATTTTCTACCCAGATGATTACGAGCAGTTATGAATCAGTCTCAAATATTTTCGTAAAGATGCGATATTGCCTATCCGTGGATCCAAATGTATAGTCATCGCTTTACGCAGCATCGAAAATGTAATAAAGTCCATAGGTCAATCATCACGTAAAATTGGCCCGGCTCACCGTCCGGAATCCCACGAGTAAGGCCCGAGATAGCTGTTTTTTTTTAGTTTTCCGCCGTGTCAACAAGCAATTTCGTCGACAGAAATCATATGTGTATAGCTAAATGACATTTCAATTCTCAATCGCCTGTTCGGAATATCTACAGTTTTGAAGTGTCATTAACCACACAGTTAATTCCGAACGACGTACACCGTTACTAAGAAGGGCGCCGTCTGTTGATTTGTTGTTTTCATGACGATGGATTCTGGATGCTTATATTTAATATCTTCATGTGAGAATTTGACGTTCAGGTTCATAAACTTTGGAAACCTAGTAGTAAATTTCGACTTTTGAAAAACGCGATTTACGTGTGGCACAAAATCTGATCGTCTCCTATGAGTATTTCAAGGTTGCAAAATCCCAAAGGCCAGCCTAACGACCCGTAATTGTGAGTTTTGCCGAAACAACGTCATAAATACTAAGAAAAATGCTCCTGATACCTTAGAGATTGTAGATAGTCTCGAAATCGCATATAAATCCTTATTTCGTTAAGGAGTCTTCCAAAGAAGATTAAGGTTTCTTCGAATTTGCAGATGAACTGATCTGCGAGTTCTAAGAGTCGATCCGTATCATGTGCTAGTAATTTCAACTCTTCTCAATTGAATATTCCATGAAACTCAGGGAACTTCGGTACGTCGCTTGGCTGATGGAGCTTTCTTGTAAGACTCAATGGCATCAATTCGAGATTACATAGCACAAGCTTTACCTGAAGGTGTCACTGTAGAGGTCGCCAACCTTCGAAGCATCGCTAAGGAAAGCAGCGCACTGACAATTCCTCTGCCTGGGTATCGAGACAACCTGGATAAGACCATCAAGGTAGAACATTTCATTGTCCTCAGCTGTGGCAGAAAAACATTTTTTGCAATTCAGGTGTATGTCTTTTTGACCGTTAAGAACAGCACGGTTGTCGAAAGGCTTTTCTACATTTCCAAAGCTGACACGAATGGATACTGTACGCAAGAAATAGGCATTAGTCGGTTGACCAAAGCGATCCTGACGTATCTCTTAGCGCTCAATCCTCTGTGCTATTTGTCAAGTGTTAAACCCTTGAGGAGAAACCTAGGCTGCAAAGAAGAGCTTATCACAAAGGAGACGTCTTGCAGACAAGCATTGAGGATAATGGCCAATAGAATTCTTACGGGAAAAGCCACGCATCCAAAAATCGAAAGTTCTCAAGCGTTCCTTTCTTACGACGAAATGAGCAATGACTTGAGGACAAAGATTTGTCTTTTTACGAGACCGGAACCCCAATATCTTTTCCCAAATTCATCACTAAACTCCAAAAAGCATTTGCTGAACGGCGAGCAGCTTTTAAGCTGGTGGTTGACAATCATTGACGAAATTATAATTGCCGATTTTGAGAGGGACTCACTACGAGCGAAATTGAAGCTGCCTGGAGAGGACTTGAAATTAGTTCACAAGATTTTAGAGCGCAGACATTGCGAAGCATGGCAGGAAGGTGACATCTTCGAGCCATCACAGTCAAATTTGGCTGTTTTGAGTTTCCCAGTTTTTCCTGACGATCCCAAAAGCCGGTTTTTAGAGGCGCTGATCGAGGAAAATAGAGCAACGGATGTCAATAGGGAAGAATTTTGGGCCGAACTTCAGGGAAGACAAGAATTCCGGTTAGGTGTGACGGTGTCGGTTATCGGGATATGTGGTAAAACCAAAAAGCGTCTCCTGTATCCAATTGCTGACGAGACTATTGAGGCTTCCTCTAGAAGTGGCATGGAGAGTCTGAAAAGTTTCATCACTGGTGAGCAATATGACACCGATGAGGGCGCATCAGATGCATACATGAACTTAACAGATTTTTTGCAAATCGGACGTCAGAGAGCGCAGCTCTCTGTCATAGGTCAATTAAAAACTGCAAGTTGTAGAAATCAAGTAAAACGTCCTGCTGCAGTCGTGGCCAATGTACTGGATACCAATTTGGTTCGTCGCAAGAAGCCCAAAAGAGCTATGCCGGCGTCCCAAATTTGAGGCATTCGTGGCTACACATCATATAAAACGGATAATCCATGATTGGTTCGAACCGAGCCTTGTGGAGCAGGGCCGAAGTTGAAAAAAATAGTCAAATAACGTAGTAAGATAACTCTTGAACAGGCATATAGATCAAAAGCTAAAAACAGATCCGGAACTGCAATGGCAAGCTTAGGCGATCTTATACCAACGGTCAATAAACTGCAAGATGTCATGTACGATGCGGGCATTGATACGTTAGATTTGCCTATTCTTGCAGTGATTGGATCCCAATCATCGGGCAAATCTTCGATTTTGGAGACCCTAGTAGGCAAGGATTTCTTACCTCGCGGTACCGGAATTGTCACAAGACGTCCTCTTGTGTTGCAATTGAACAACATATCTCCTGAAAGTCCGTTAACTGAGAATGAGGTGACCAGTTCTCGGGGTGACAGTTCAGCTGACCACGAGGAGGGAGAGATGTCTCTCCAAGATCACCTTAACAAGGCACAGGGAATTGTGAAGGATAGTACGAAAGAGGTTCGCGAGTGGGGAGAATTTCTTCACATTCCAGATCGCCGCTTTTATGACTTCTCCCAGATCCGCGAAGAAATCCAAAATGAAACCGCTAGAATTGCGGGAAAAAATAAAGGAATCAGCCGGATTCCAATCAATCTGAAAATCTTCTCTCCCCGCGTACTCAATCTTACTTTAGTGGACTTGCCTGGTATCACAAAAGTCCCAATAGGTGAGCAACCTGCAGATATCGAGAAGCAGATCAAAAATTTGATATTGGAGTATGTCGCGAAGCCGAATTGCATCATCCTGGCGGTTTCGCCCGCAAATGTGGATCTAGTGAATTCAGAATCTCTGAAACTGGCTCGGGAAGTGGATCCCATGGGGAAAAGAACAATAGGTGTCATAACAAAACTTGATTTGATGGATAGCGGTACAAATGCTATTGAAATCCTCTCGGGTAAATTGTATCCTCTCAAATTGGGCTTTGTTGGCGTTGTGAACAGATCACAACAGGACATTCAGCTAAACAAAAGTGTCGACGAGGCACTGGACAACGAAGAGGAATTTTTCAGTCGCCATCCGGTATATCGGACAATAGCTACCAGATGTGGGACGCGCTACTTAGCCAAGCTGTTGAACCACATTTTGCTTTGCCATATCAGAGACAAGCTGCCAGATATCAAGGCAAAGTTGAACACTCTCATTGGCCAAACGGAGCAAGAACTAGCCTCTTACGGAGGTGAGGCCACAATCACACCCGAGAATAGAGCTGGTTTGGTTTTGCAACTTATGAACAAATTCGCTACGAGGTTTGTATCATCAATTGAGGGAACCTCAACCGAAATCAGCACCAAGGAGCTTTGTGGGGGAGCTAGAATCTATTACATATACAACAGCATTTTTGGACGTACCCTCCAATCCATCAATCCTAATCACAATTTATCGAAGGGAGATATTAGGACGGCAATTAGAAATTCAACTGGCCCCAGACCTTCCCTGTTCGTACCCGAGCTCGCCTTTGATTTGTTGGTCAAACCACAGATTCAGCTTTTACTGGATCCCTCTCAACACTGTATTGAGCTCGTTTACGAAGAACTCATGAAGATTTGTCATAATTGTGGATCGCCCGAACTTGCACGGTACCCTAGATTGCAAGCAAAATTGATCGAGGTGGTAAGTGAGCTTTTGAGAGATAGATTAGGACCCACTCGTTCCTACGTCGAAAGCCTGATTGAAATTCACAAAGCATACATCAATACAAATCATCCAAACTTTCTGAGCGCCACAGACGCAATGGCCGAGATCGTCAAGAACAAAAAATCGCTCTCGTTGGCGAGGGAACAGGAGAGCGACTCGACTAGCGATAATGAGATTGTTGACCAAAAAGCCCCAAAGCACAATAGTTTCGCTAATGGAGCCTCTAAAACTGAACATGGCGAGCTACATGACAGCGATTCAGACTATAACTCGGATCAGTCCATCAAAAATTCGAAGGATTCATTTCTGAACTATTTTTTCGGGAAGGAGCAAGGGAATCAAGCAAATGATGATGGATTACACTTGACACAAGGGTTGGGGGAAGAGCAGGATTCGATGCCTGAAGACGCCATGCTAAATTTTAAAGGCCTGAATATCAGCAGCAAGGGAGACTACTTCGGAAAAGAAAATGTCGAGCTGACCGAGAGAGAAGAGCTCGAGTGTGAACTTATCAGACGCTTGATCTCCTCCTATTTCGATATCGTTCGAGAAATGATCCAGGATCAGGTTCCTAAAGCAGCCATGTGTCTTTTAGTGAATTTTTCCAAGGAAACTATTCAAAATCGCTTAGTGACGAAACTTTACAAGGAGAATCTTTTCAATGATTTGCTGCAAGAGGATCAAAGTCTCGCTCAGGACAGAGAGAAATGTATAAAACTACTTGAGACTTACAAAGCGGCCTCGAAGATCATCGGCGACATTCTATAAAAACAAAGCGAACAATTTCTTCTTTTCTTCTTTAAAATGGCAACCATATATTTACCCCCACGCCGCCCTCTCTCTTCCCTCAAACACTTTAAATAAGCTCTGTGTAGTCACGTAACCGTTATTCATTTTCCATGCAACTTCTAGAGTGAGGAAGCAGAAAACCTAATGACAAAATGCTAAAAAAATATAATAAATTTATTACAAAATCACGTTTAAACATTTTTATACTAATTGTGTTACAACATATAATCAAATATATTTAAAATGTTTATAATTTTACTTGGATTCTTTATTTTTTTGTGTTAAATATCCGAAAGGTAAAAATGGGTTATCAAATTTTTCTACTTGTTGTTGATTTTTTTATTTGTTTTTATATTTCTTAAAATTTCATGGCTTTTTTGTAATTTTGGGGCGTACATCATTTTTTCATTTAATTCTACTTAAAAAAAAAAGTGTGAAATTTCATACATAATTGTCACGGTAATATGAGATCGAAGTAAGGTACTACTTACTCAGTGGACTACGGAAACCCATTAGGAATTTCCCCGACTGTTCATTAATGTTTTTCATTTACCTGAGTTTAATTAAATTGTCATGCCGCTGTAGCATAACTTGTTATTTCACCCTTTCTTGCATTCGAAAGCTAAATGCTACTCACGACGTTGGTGGGAAGAATTTTGGGCCGACTGCGATGGGTGTGCTTACTGATTTTGTTGAGTAGGTGTTTGCAAAGGGTCCTCTTTCAGTTTGATCTGCGGAAGGCCCGTTCCCTGTTTCAGTCTCACAACCGTAATCTCGGACATCATTTGATGGGGGGTTATTCATAGTACCGTTGCGCATCAAGGGTGTGTGCTCATCACTCGGAGAACAATCATTTTCATTCTCCTCGTAGTCGGATTTTCGCGATTTTCCGAGGCACGCCACCGACACACAAATTGAGAGCAGAGCGAAAAACAGAATACCCAGCATTAATCCGATGGCCAAGGCGAACCCCGGAAGACTAATGCTGTATTTTTCGTGTTTGAGCCACGAGAGGGATATTGGACGATCAACGAGGAAAACACAAGCACTGTTGTCTGAAGAAGTACATCCTTTCTTTAGAATCCTTACTTCCTTTTCGATCCCAGATTTCAAATAGAGGAAATCGTCGGAAGCCATACGATGACAACCTAGGTGCTGACCATGGAGTGTTTCTATGTCTTCGTCGCAGTTAATTAGGGCGGCTGTCGAATTACCGGGAATAATATGCAGCTTAATGAATTGCTCTAGCGTTGTTGAGTTTAAATTGATGTCTTCGTAAAGGAGGGATCTGGCTGTTGGTACAATAAAAGAATACGGCTCATCATTGTTGATTATATTCGCGAACGACTCAAAGGCATTCAAGAATTCCATGAAGTCGCTGGATCCGGTAGTGTCAAGTAGATTTTTGAGCGTTACTTGAACTAGTTTGGGGAATGACATCGATTTGAGCAAGTGAACCACTCCCTGGTCATATATCAAATCTTTTCCCTCTGTCAAGATTATTGGACTGTCGAAGGTATTCAACTGCAACGAGACATCTTTCCCATTTGTTTCGTGCTCGATATTGGCGTGAACGTCCTGTCCATTCAGATCCGTGAGCGAGGCAACCGTGCTTTTCGTATCAGAGTAAAGCAGTCCATTAAACATGAAAGATTTCATCAGTCCGTTCAAGGCGGTTACGTTGCGTTCCAAATAGTCAAGGACAAGGTCAAAATTGGTCCACGAGTCGAAGCAAGGAAGCAGAATCGTGTACCCTCGAAAGTTGCCCGGCAAATCTAGCAAGTTGAGATTTTGAAGATAATAAAGGGACTTCGAGCAATGCAGCAGGGGACTGACAATTGTTATGAAATCAGGAGGGAGAGTCAGTTCATCCTCCGTAAGGTAAATTGTTGTATTTCCAATGGTGAGAGGGTGATCATAATTCAAAACTTCCCGCCCATTGATCAAAACAACCTCTTTTTTCTTGAAGTTCACTTTCTCTAACTTGAAGCGCTGGCAGTGACCGCCCAATTTTTTATTAGAAGAGCAAAATAGGGAATCGTGGAGCTCCGACTTACGTCGCTCGTCGTCAGAACCTAGCCTACTCAGATCTAGTTGGCCATCCGTAAAATGATATAGCAAAGCATACTTGGAAAACCCGGGATTGTGAGAGTTCGACGGCTCAGGTACAAATATGGTCAAAGATCTGGAGTTATCGTTAATGAGGCTACTCAGACCTCTGAAATGAACTTCGGCGACGAACTGAGAGCAATTTAAACCGAGAAGGTATTTTTCGGAATTAAACACAAAGCCTTGACGCAGATGAGGTAGAAGGCGGAACGTGTGTAAGACCCCATTTTCGTATATGACATTGGATTTAGCAGCTGAAATGCCATCGAGGACAAACGTAGCCCCTTGGTCCACTGACATTATTTGATGCCTACCGCCGTTTAAAGTCGGTACCTCTGTCCGGTTCAAAAGACCGCCCTGAAGACCATTTATCAGGCACGCATCGAAAATTCTCATCTTGTCTTTTATAATCTGGTCTAAGTTACTCTCAGTATTGGGCCGAGGGAAAGCCCTTTCATCTGTGATTGGTAAGGTTAGGTATTTTATCTCGAGCTCATTGAATTGATCTCGAAGGGCCGAGTTTGCTGGTAGAAGGAGAGTCTTGTTGGAAAATGATTTCTCCATGGGCTCTTCCACATCATAAAAACTTGCAAGAATTCTCGAAAACAAGGATAAATCACCTTCATTGTTCTCATTCTCCCCGGCAATGACGTCAAGCAAGGGTGGAACGTCGCGAATTGTTTCAGAAAGACCCTGAACACTGGCGTTCTGCATGCTTGGCTGAAGATCATGTTCTACCACCGTTATTCCATTTATAGAATAAATTTGATGACTTTTCACCTGGATTAACAGTGGATAGCGATAACCATCCGAGTAAAGGTGGAAACCCGGTTCAAGCTCTTTGGAGAATAAGACTCTGTTGTGAATCACATAATCTTGAATGTCAAGTTTGTTATGCTCATATTTTAGGTAAAATGCTGAATTGACCGGGGCAAGAAGTGTGAAATTATCTAGCCCATTCAAATATGGAATGTGTCGATCGCGCTGAACCAGTCTCAGAAAGGTGGAAAACTCGACATTTTGAGATAAAACGTCCACAACGGTTGTGAAGGGAAAATCCTCGGTATTTAGCTGTACTGCGCTGAGACCATCTTTTGAAGCAAGGCCCAATTGCATCAAGGAGCAATAAATCAGGAATACCAGTAAAAATATAACCATTAAGTCTGACTACTACTATTCCATCAATAAATTGGTATGAAATGCGGCAACGACAACCTTTGAAGAGTTGTAGATTTCCCGGGACGTGAACTCTTCATCAACGAGCGCCGTAAAGCCATTCTTCAAATATCTGGTTCAGTGTACTCCGTAAAATAGTACGTACCAGATGATTATTTCTCTAATTTCAAGGCGATGAGTTGATTCTTGTTAAGAACCTGAGTTAGACCAAAAGAGTGATAAAGAAGTCTTCGTCCGCAGAATACGACTACAATTTTGATCTCAGTCGTTGAACAAAAAAGTCCACGCACATTTTGGAACAGCTTTTCTCTCTTGAAAAATCGACAAAAGGACAATTTAGCTTTAAGCTTTCCTGCTGAACTACACATCTAGCCTTGAACATGTGCGGCATAAGATTCCTTTTTAACTAAGATTTTTGAACAGTATTCTTGTAGGGGCTTTCTACTGATCAGGAAAAGAACTTTAAGAACGTTGAGCTCTCAATTGCATTGTTCTTGAACCTGCCTAAGGAACATGCAAATATTGAAATTCTGACTGCTCTTCGCCTCACTCCGAGAGTGGCAGACATCACAAGAAAGCACCTATCTTGAAATGAGGTCAAATGAGGATCAGAGGTGATGAGCTTGAAGCTTGCCTAGGGACATTCAACGAGAAGGTCACGTTGTACGGGTTTATCGATAACAATTATCCTCGAGAGAATCTTGAGATCTGACCACTCACTTGAACGAAATCTGATCTAGAACCTTAGAGAGAGGTATGGTCTCCATGTCTCCATCTTCTGACCCCGAACGCCATCCCTTGAAGAATGGGTCTCCGGCAAAAGTTCATTATATATCGATTCCAGTTCATCGAGGGCCGGTCGAGGGCCCGGCAGGAGAGGGTGCAGGGTCCACGGGGGCAAGAAGGCAGTCTATTTTAGATCATCCTATTGGATCTTTTCGTGGCGTTAACTCGTTGGGAAGGTTTGCGACATCTTTTCAGCGTGCCAACTCCTTCAGAGCTATCGAGCTAAATCGCGATAAGGAGCGGTCTTATTTGACTGATGATCAGGATGCTCTGTATGACCCTAATACTTTGGGACCTTCGGCAAATGGTCGCAAGCTTTCCGTAGCATTAAATGCTCCCGGGTCCATCACTGTTCGCCCCTCTGCCTTGGACTTGTATGGATCCTCCGGGTCTGCACGTCATGATAGCCACCCCTTTGACGATGACATTGAGGACAGCTCAGCAGTTAGAAGTGTGTTTTCTGGGGACCAGAACATACCGCTGAGACCTCAGATCTCTTTCCAGGATTTCAATAGTGCCACGCGCGCTGATTCTATCATTTTGAAGCAGGTCGAAACCAAAGATGGCAAGACAGTGACGGTTCTCGCTGGTCAATCCACAGCACCACAAACAATTTTTAATTCCGTTAATGTGCTGATCGGTATTGGGCTTTTTGCTTTACCTTTAGGTTTAAAATACTCGGGTTGGGCCCTCGGTGTGCCACTACTCCTAACTTTTGCAGCTGGAACTTTTGGCAGTGCCGAATTATTATCTCGCTGCCTAGATACAGATCAGACGATGATATCCTATGGAGATTTGGGGTATGCAGCGTTTGGATCTAAAGGACGTGCGTTAATTTCCTTTTTGTTCTCTCTTGACCTTATGGGTTCTGGGGTAGCTCTGGTAATTTTGTTTGGTGACTCCTTGAACGCCCTGTTTCCTCAAAGATCAACTACATTCTTCAAGATTCTGGGATTTTTCGTCTTGACACCGCAATCGCTGATACCTCTAA
Organism: Lachancea mirantina; assembly: GCA_900074745.1. Taxonomy (NCBI): domain Eukaryota; kingdom Fungi; phylum Ascomycota; class Saccharomycetes; order Saccharomycetales; family Saccharomycetaceae; genus Lachancea; species Lachancea mirantina. The sequence continues at coordinate 796,472 of LT598468.1, forward strand.
ATGTTCTCTCAAATATTTCGCTCATGGGTATTATAAGCACCATAAGCACTGTATTCTGCGTCCTTTTCTGCGGTTTATACAAGACTTCTAGCCCTGGCTCATTAATCCAGCCTGAACCAACGCAAATGTGGCCTTCATCCTGCCACGAGTTTTTTCTTTCCATTGGGCTTTTAAGCGCCTGCTGGGGTGGGCATGCCATTTTCCCCAATCTTAAGAGTGACATGAGACATCCCGACAAATTCAAAGATTGTTTGAAAACGACCTATTTGGTCACGGCTTTAACTGACCTGGGAATTGCCATTATTGGATTCCTCATGTTCGGAATGAGCGTCGCGGACGAAGTTACTAAAAGTTTGATGCTAACAGAAGGTTATCCGGCAATCATTTATATCCTGATGTCCGTATTGATGGCTGTTATTCCTATAGCCAAAACCCCACTGAATGCCAGACCTATTGCGTCAGTTCTGGACTCTCTTATTGGCATTGATTCAATTCCTGGAAAGGAAAATTTCTGGGTCAGGTTTTTGCAGGCCGGAAATAAGATAATTGTGAACGCGGCATTTGTGCTGATTGCAATCAAGTTCCCAGCATTTGACAAATTCATTGCCTTCTTGGGTGCAGGACTTTGTTTCATGATATGCTTAATATTGCCCTGTCTTTTCTATATGAGATTGTGCTCGGCCACTATAAAGTCATGGGAAAAGGTATTGTGCATTGCGACAATCATACTGAGCGCAATGATGTCCGTTTTGGGTATTGGGGCTACGTTTTTCTAGACGCATTAGTCGAGTTTTTATGACTGAATTATTCATCAAATTGACGCTAAAGGTCATGCTTTACCTTATATATGAATCGAGACTTCTCGTATAAAGTGAGTTATGGAAGCTGTTCATTTTTTAAAATTTTAAAATCATGCCTATGCGATGAGCTCAACCGCTGTTAGTACAACGAAACTTAGATATACGAGGACTTTTCAGCAATGCCACGGTTTCTGAATCTTTTAAGTAAAGATCCACTCGCTATTTTAAAGGATGATTCCAAAATATCAGATTACTGTTTGGATGCTGTGAAACAGTACATAGATTTTGTCATAAAGGAGCAACTTGGCGATGAAACCTCTTTACAAGGGCCTATTGATGAAATCACCATCGATGGATTAGATTCTAATCAAGTGTGGCTGCAAACAAAGTTAGTTCTGCACAACCTTGAACCTGATCTGATGGAAAGTATCGGGAAATATAGAAGTGAAATTGGAGCGGTACGCGATGAGCCCAACGAAAGCCAAAATGATACCAGTGAGATCGAAGAAAGCGCAATCTCTGGAACTAACGAAATGAACCATTCAGATTTTGAAGAAGAGGTGGTTGAAGACCAAAGTTCTGAAGGAGAGGATCGAGACTCCGATGATGATGAATCTGCGGATGAATCATCTTTTGAAAATCCCAACGACGACGCTGAAAATCGTTTGATCGGCCCCAAAACGAATCAAGAGGAAGTAGGAGATATTAAAGGGGTTGAAAGTGGAAACCCTCTTCAAACAGACGTACAGGGTGTTAACGACAACTTTTTTGACTTAGATGAATTCAACAGGCAGACTTTGAGAGCGGAAGAAAATGATGACCTTGCCGATAGCGATGGCGAAGAAGTTGACTTTTTCGTGGACATGAACTCTGATGATGATGAGGGTGCGATCTATTATGATGATTTCTTCGATAAACCAGCAAGCCGAAGATCTGGACTGCAGGAACCAAAGCCGCTGGTCAGTGATGAAATGGAAGAAGTTACTGATGAGAATATGGATGAAATAGTTGACACAACGAAAAAGGACTTGTTCGCAGATGAAGAGAATGAAGAGTCTGACCATGGTGTCAATGACATCAAGGATTCGTCTAAGTTGTCGACATTTCAGCGCCAACAGCTTCAAATTCAAAAACAGATAACTCAACTCGAGAAGGAAGCAATTGCCGACAAGAAATGGGCCTTGAAGGGTGAAGTCCGAGCACATGACCGTCCTGATGATGCTTTGCTCACAGAAGACCTAGAGTTCGAACGAACATCGAAGCCCGTTCCTGTCATCACTTCTGAAATTACCGAATCTCTCGAAGATTTGATAAGGAGAAGAATAAAAGAGGGAAATTTCGATGATCTGGAGAAAAGAGTTGTATCAATATCGGCTGTGCCCTCGAAAGAACGGAACTTTGAGTTGAGTGATGCTAAGTCGTCTAAATCACTGGCAGAACTTTACGAGGATGATTACAAGGGAATATCTAAAGAAGAAGAAGTTTCGGAGACATTGAAACTAGCCCATGATGAGATTGAGGGTCTTTATAAAGGCTTGGTTTATCAGTTGGACGCTTTAGCCTCTGCTCATTTTATCCCTAAACCAGTGCAAAAATCTCTGGAAGTAAGGTCACAATCGGCGGCAATAAATATGGAAGATGCCCAGCCGCTCACAATGTCCGCTGCTTCCACATTGGCTCCTCAAGAAGTGTACGCCACTGCCTCGCGGCGTGAAGAAAACGAAATCTCATTAAAGAATGGTATGATATTATCGAAAGAAGAGTTGTCAAGAGAAGATAAGAACAGACTTCGTCGGGCTGCCAAAAGGAAGAGAAGCAAAACTCACGCAGACAGAGGCGCAAAGAAAAGCAAGAAGGGAGATGTCTTGGACACTTTGGCTGCTGCTAAGAATGTTACCTTAATTGACCGAAAAGGTGAGAAGCGCGATGCCAAAGGAAACTTAAAGAAAGATTCTTCGAGCAAAACTGGAAACTATAAATTATAAAAGCAATCACTCAACGAAGTGAAGTCATTAACCGAAGAAAGAAAGCATTTCAAACGCATCATATGCGTACTATAGTATCTTTATATACTCTATTAGAACTCCTCTTTTGATTTTACAAATAAGCTTTTCACGCCTTTGACAATTGCTGGAGAGTAGTGCTCAAATAAGACTGCATTTTCCCAAATGACCGCAGTCCGAGCGTTACATCTCGTTGGGTCATTAGCCTCTAAGGAAAATACTCCGTTGTCAATTCTGTCTTCCGTGGAATATAGTCCCTTCACTTCTGGGTAGCGAGTGGACAACTTCTCGATAAACTTCAAGACAGCAATTGAAGTTTTTTCAGGTGTATTTTCAATCATCATGTAGAGTCTCTTAACAAAAGCAGCGGCTCTGTCCTTAGAGCCAGACCTGGATCGGAAAAATATGTGATCGAGGGCTTTCAGCAGAAGCTCGGCTTTTGTAGAGACATTGACAGAAGGCTTGACAAAATCATCGTTCAGAGGATCAGCAAGCCTTAAACTTTTATGTGAAAACTCAATATCGGCGTCTTGTGAGAGAGTGGGTAGTAGGGCATACAGGGCTTGAACGAAGGAGGACAGATCGACGGAGACTTTCATATGTGTATGATTTGAAATAAGTGAGAATGCAGTAACGATGCAAAGAAGAATTTTTCGCACTTCGCCGAAAGAAAGTTCGTCAATATGACTTGTTTCGATAATTTCCTTCATGACCTCCAAAAAGTCTCCTAGTAAGTCAAAGTTAGCCATGTGGCCAAACTTAGCAAGACCCTCTAACACTGAACCTACTAAATTAGCCTTGTTTTCTCTCAAGAGAGTGAGATATAGCGACAGAAGAATCTTAAGAATTTCGGCTTGGTTCCTTTCACGTTCTTCGGCTGAAACTACTTGTTCGGCTTTACGCATCTCATCTTCGATTTGCTTCGTTTCCTTCCGTGCTTTTCTTTGTTTCTTTGACAAGTGAACTCGTTCAGACTTCTTTATCTTCCTTCTGACCGGCTGATCTACTTTTGTATTTGGATCATAGTCATGCAAAACATCGAGAGAAAGAAAAATGTTCAACACAGATTCGTCAATCATAAACTTGCGTGTTTTAAGCACTTTGGACATGATTCTTAGGACTTCAAGCGATACAGATCCCTCACCATCATCGTTCATTAAAGTCTCCAGAGTTTGAACTATTTTCGAATATGCCACATCTGAGGACGCGCTAGGTTTACAAGCTCTCCGAATCAATATTGTGAGAAGCTCTGTTCTGAAGTTGAAATGAATAGTCGATGTTGCAAGTTCTGCGGCTGCGATCGCGGCAAGGCCCCCAAGCGATACTTGCAGCGTGTCCGCATTGTTTGGGGTCTTCGCTAGGGTTGTTAACAAGTCCAGATAAAGTTTGTAATTTGAAACTAAGGTTTGCTCAAAATTCCTCTGTTTCGCCACTTCCTTGGAAACCTTCTCCTTTCTCTCTAGGTCTGTTAGCGGTCTAATCTTATAGGACGGGATTAAGCTTTTGAACACAGAAACCAACGCAAGCATTGAAAACTTGCAGGTGTTGGGATTTTTGGACTGTGCCATTTTTCTCAGTCGTGTCAGTGCTGCTATATTTTCTTCAACCTCTTCCATCAATAATTCGACTAGGTCAGCGATCTCTTCTTTCAGCTTTAGAATACGCTCTGCATTATCGGTCGAGGGTGAATGTTCATCTTCTTCGTCACTTGCTTCGTTGACTTCATGTTTAACTTCCGTTTCTTCTAGGTCTTCGTCGGTCTCGTTCTGAGTCGATTTGCCATTAGGTCTGGCAACACTACGAACTTGACGCAAAATTTTTCCTTTCACTTTGACAGGTAGGCCTTCTACCAGATCTTCATCATAATCCTGAATTTTTCTTGGCTGCAATTCGTAGTCTTGTTCTTCGTCTTCCCATTGCTTATCGGTTGGAATCTTATCTTCAAGGTTTCCCACGTCTTCCTGAAGGAAAAGGCCATTTTCAAGTAAAGCATCATCTTCCTTTCTCCTTTTCGCCAAACGCTCTTGAGCTAGGCCTCGAGACCGCTTGTTCTTCCCCATATCTGTAAGTAGCTCTTGATGTCTTTTATGAGATGCGATGAGTTTCTAAAATTTTAATTTTTTTTCCGGTTGGCGCCCATCTATATCGATAAGTTGAATATAATATTCTATGAGCAAAGACAAGTCTATGAAAGCGAAAAGCCCCATGACGCTGAATAAAAAGGGCTTGTGTGAGCTTTTCCACCACGCTAAAATCAGAGTTTCTGATAGCGAAAACGACCATCATTTCATCAAATTTAACCTGAAGACGGCTGTCTGAGAAATTCATATTTGTAGATCAGTCCGGCAAAGGCCCGCAAAAGATCAACAATTGATCACAATTCCTTTACTAGAGTTGCAAGATGAAAATCGCGGGTCGCATTGACTCCTTCTTCCAAAGCTTCGGAAACAAATTCCTTTTTTATGAGTTGAGTATGAATTTCTCGAAAATTGTGAACTTTTACGTAGTAGTCAACCAATTCATGCTCAACAATGACGGTAGCAAACAGTTTTTGAGCTCCCAAGTAATTCTCGACGTAGCGCATACTCTTGGCGAGAAGTTCTTTACCAGCACCAGAGCGGAACGAAGTAAAACAAGTCAACATATAATCTCTATTTTCTTTCTTTATAGGTTTGAAGCCTGCAGTGGCAGTTGCATGACCGAAAGAGATACTCACATTAGGTCCAGGTCTGATGTTCACGGGTTTAAACCACCTTGCGCCGTACGTTTTCTCTACTTCCTTGAAAACATGATCAAAACTGGAACAAATCCCCGTCTTTTGATCGAAAGACACGAACAAGATGCAATCATCAATGTTGTTGTGGAAACCAAGATCGCTGAAAAGTGTTTCGAGGCCCTTGATCCGATTACTTAGGATCACTTGGTACTTCTTAAGAGCTCTGCCATAAGCCTCATTGACTACATTCATCAAACTCGTACGCGATGTGTCATCCAATGCTTCTATGAAGCTCACCGGGAGAGCTAGAACCTTCATATCGTTGAGAATTAAGAGGAACTTGATTAATGAAGCCGAGATCACTCAATTAGATGGAAATTATTGGGCATTTTAATGCTGCATTGAACTTATCTGTTTCCGTACCCAATGATCAGGAGTCTATCGCTATCACATGATGCTTATTCCTCACAGCTCCAAAATATATCGAAGGGCGAGGTTCTTCACCCTGAGATCAAAATCTGGGTCGTCAAGCAAATCGCCATAAGCAGTGAACACACTTTTTATTTTCTTGATATTCGCTTCACCAGTAAAGACTTTTTCCCTCACACTACCTTCGAAAATGACTCTTGCGAATTCTCTGTCGCCGTTGGCAAGATAAGCGAGTACCAATGCCTCTACCAGCAAAGTGCTTTCGAATAACGCAGAGTCACCTAATCTTTTCTCTCGAGTGCCTGATATATTTTTGTTGAAAAGGCTCAAACTTTCGGTAATATCAAATTTGGAATATGCTACGACTAAAGCTCGTAGCACGCGAATGTCTGACCTTAATTCAGAATCTAGACAGTCAAGTGCTTGCGCCAAATATTTCGCTTCGCTTTGTCGATAAGCTAGGGTAACAAACGAGAGAAAAAGCTCAAACGAAAGTTGGGGTTTCCAAGTAGGGTGGGATTGCACATAAGAAGTATACAGCGCTGTCGTTTGGTCGAGGTCTCCTTTAAATGAGCCCAAATAGCGGAGCATTCTTTGTGCAATTTCGAAATTCGAATCATCTTTCCTCGCTTCTCGTATCATCCTTATAGTGCTGTTAAATGCTTGTCTCGCATCAAAGGAATCAAAATTTAGCTCTATCTTTTCCCTCAAATTCCTATCAAGAGGATGAAGTTGACATTGTAGATCTTGACTGGCTTTCTTTTCTGCTCCTGACATGGCAATAAATTCATTTCTGGCAATTGTTGCCCAGAATGACAAGAAAAGCCGCTCGTCGGTCTCTAACAAATCTGACGTTCGATTCTCAAACATTTTCACAAGTTGAAAGCTGGATAGCTCCATATCTTGAGGAGGTCTAGGAACTTTCTGACATTTGGAGATCACGAAAGGTATTGCAGCAGACAGATTCTTTCTGAGGCATTCATATAGAATTTTCAATAATGTATTCTCGGCGATTTTTTTGGTATCACGGATTTGACCCAATATGTACAGTGCTCTAGCCACATCAACAACGGTCATGGAGTCCTTCCTGTCTTCAACATCACAAGCATCGAAATATACGACTTTCTGTAAAACTGCCCGCAAAACGTCATCAGACGCTCTCAGCTCCGGCAAGTTTTTTTCGAAGAGACTCCATGAACTTTCTACCCTTCCCGAATTACCTTGAATCAAACGTATAAGACTCTTATCACTTAGCTTCTCTTTCAACTTCGAAAGCTCTTTTGCGTGAAGGCATGCTACGGAAAAATCAAACTCGGCCAGATTTTCTATGATCCGGTTGTGAAGAGCTGCGCTGTTGCTACTCGCAAGGTGCCCATGCGATAGATTTTCCAGTACCTCACGCGAAAATTCATATGGAGTGAGTTCTTTAATCGATCTATGCTGCTTTTCTAAAAATTTATACTCATTGCCAATAATGTCTCTATAAGCCGTCTTTAGGCTACCTCCATGTGCTTTCAGCGATATGGTGAAAGTCGAGAATACTCGCCTAGCAAGCGCCATTTCAGTTGCTTGGTTCGGATTAGCATTTCTTAAACTTTTTTTTTCTGCCATGAATTAATTATACACGGCTATCCTAGTAAGTTTCTAAGTCAACTGAGACAGAATCCAAAACAACAATAAGACACAGTCCATAACGCTTTACACTTCACGCCGTAATTACATTCTGGCCTCTAAGGGATCGGTGCTTAAATAACAACCAATCCTAAGAAGCAAAATATTGAGGAGATCGCTGTAAAAGGAGGGAAACTGCACGCCCCACCCTCATACAAAATGTAACTGTAACTGCTGCTCAAATGCATATCGGAGCTTGTGCTTGTGCTTGTGCTTGTGCTTGGAGATAACGCTTCAGTGTCCGAAACTCTGTAGGAGCTCAAATACGGCACAGGAGTAGAAGTTTGTCCAGAGGCTGCAACCGTACCCGAATACGCTTCGCTAGTTACCGATGAAGAGGTAGTTAGAAACTGAGACATTTCGTTGTCAATGGCACTTGAATCTGTAGGTGTACTAGTTATGGACGTGCTGAAGATTGGTCCTTGAGATGGCGGCGAACCAGGCGAATTCGAGGACAGCGAAATGTTATTGCATATTTCGTTCGAACAAGTTGTACTGGTCAATGATGATGGTGTCGATGACATGATAGATATTGTTCCATAGCAATCGGGGCAAATTGAGGTACTCTCTAAAGTAGAGCTTGGAGCGCTCTGAGAGCTTTGTGGTGAATCAGTCGTTGGCGATGTCAAACTGGAGAGAGTGGTTGTGTTTACCATCGTAAGGTTTGAAGAACTGCTGAATAACTGAGAAGAAGTGTCTGATGTTGCAAAATCGGAAGAAGTTGCCTTTGGTGGCACACTGGCAGGCGAAAATGGCGTAACACTTATCGATGTGGCAGTCAAGGAACTATGCGTGGTTGACAGCAGGCTTTCAGTGAGACTCTCCGATAGTGGCTGTGAAGCACTTTCGAGTAAACTTGACGTTGTGTCCACATCGACAGCACTGGAGGAAAATGAAGTGGACAAACTGCTAGTTAGCTCAACAGGAAGCGAGCTGCTTAATACGCTCGATAACACGTTTGAAGTACGTTCAGCTGGCATGCTTGACAGAAGAGAAGATTTTTCCATACTCCATGAAGTCGTTGTGGTACCAGTGTGATTTATTGATGATTGACTGGATGGAGTCATTGTGGTCAGGGCATGATCTATTGATGACTGGGTGGAGGATTCACTTGAAGTCAGATTTGACCCTACCGGCGAGGAATACCTGGAACTTGAAGCAAGACACAACGGGCAGGAAGTCTCGGTTGTTAAGCTTTCAGGAGTTGTGCTTGTTGTCCTGGTGCTCAAGTATAATGTTGTAGATTCAAGCCTCGAAAGAGAAGATGTACCGCCAAACACAGTTGAAGAGTCAGCAGTCTTCGCGCTCTCAGTAGTTGGGCTCACACTCAACGAGACTGAACTAGACCTCTCTAAGTTAGTTGTGCTTGGTATGCTAAAGGAGCTCCCAGATGCAGTCGACGTCATATTATCGGACGTGTACGATATGGTAGAAGTTAGACGGGAAGATACATCGCTTGTCAAACTTGTGCAAGCCGTGCAACTCGATGTCGATGAAGGAAATAGAGTTGACGAAGTTTTTGAACTCTGCGTAAGGCTCGTTGACATTGAAGAAGACAAAGTTGACGAACTCTGCGTAAGGCTAATTGGCTCTGACGACGAAGAACTGCCAATTGTCACCACTGATTTGTAGGATGTGCATGAGCTCGTAAAAGGGGTCGTGGGTATTTCTATCTTTTCTGTTATAACCGTAGCACCTGAGCTAAATGGCTCTGTTGTTGTTGACGTAAAACTCTGCGACCATTCAGTAGTCGTTTCCGTGGTGCTCGTTAAGTCGTTTGAACTTGCATAGACTTGTCCGGTAAATGTCCCTTCAGCGACAACGAATGTCGGCGTTTGCACGAGACTAGTCGAAAATGTGGTCTGATCTTTGGTGTCCGTACACGTATAGTCAAAAGCAACGCTATGGATGAAAGTGGCCTCATTTCCCATGGACTGAAGGTTGTTCACCCATATCCGATAACCCGAAGGGACCTCGCCAAAAGTGAGAGACAGCTCACTGCCGTCACAAATATAGTCTCCGTTAAAATTTTGGAAGGTCTGGGGGAAAAGCCAATCATTGAACTGATTGCTAATCTTAACTTGAGCTTTACCACAATCAAAGCACTGGTAGTGACCTTGAGGATCATAGTTTATAACCTGTTTTCCTCCCAAGATGTACCCATTGGGACACTCAAGTCCCAGATAAAAAGACTCCATTGAACCATAAGTGGTGGTTCTTCCATCATAATAGTACACGCCTTCGTTGGAAGCCGACTCAAAGATAATCTCACTTTGTAGACCTGGGGTCAGCTCTACAGTTTGTTGGCCAGCTGAAAAAACTTTTGAGTTTATCAGCTCAAACTCGTAAGCAGAACCGCCGTCACTAAACATTACACCTATTGCAATCTTGCCACTTAAAGTCCCTCCGAAGTTACTTAACGCTTCGCATTGCATCACGGTTTGATCGTACAAATAGGCTGCTTGTTGGGTCGCAGAGCAATTGAATGCTTCCGTGCCATCATCAAAGTAAATGGTCTCAGACAAGGCGTCATTTTGAAATTTCATTCTGTAGACGGTAGGCATTGCGACATCAAAGTAATCACCCTTCGTAATCTGTCCTTGTTGTTCTATAACAAAATCAAATGACGCCTTCCACATCCTATGAGGATAAGCCTGCACGCTCAACTTTTCCAGGGATAAGTCACTCAGCTTAACATTCTCTATGACGGCCCCCAACGCTACTACGATGACCTCGAACAAAATCGCGATTATGACAGTAAACTTATATTCAAGCTTCACCATCGTTAGGGTTCCAGAAATCTTAAAATGACCAGATTGTGACACAGCGCACAGCGACGTGATTAAATAGTATTTCGCGGAGGGTGAGATTCACCTCATTTCGAGGGACATGTTGACATTGAGATTGTTCGCGTGGTCAGATTTATCGGTCTGACAGAATCAATGGTTTGTAATATCCTCACTTCGAACTTTAAAACACAACTCCTGGCTCAATTGTGCCTGTCATGCTTATCCATTGAGGACTCAGACATCAGAGAGGTTCACGCGGAACCTGCTCATAGTTTCACTGGTTTTCCGTTATAGTTTGATATTAAAACTTAACCCTATCAAATCGCATTACTCAAGAAAAGGGGTCCAGCCCAGTGTGGTAATCAAGAAGAGATTGAGCCATGAATTTCCATGTACGAAAGTCTAATCGAGTCCAATGGAATCATGATCTTTCCTAATTAAGGCTTCAATAAGCAGATTGGAAACGATGATGGTTACCTCGAAAAACTTAAATTAGCTGAACCCTTCTCACGTAGACTCTTGGCTGCACTTGATTGAAGCCGTGGGGTGAGGCCAACAACAGAAACATGTCAATTCGAGAGTGAAGCACATCGAACTGTGTTATTCTGTTGATTTGTGATTGATTTTTGTAGCTCGAATATTGACTAAAAAAAATCAAAAAGGAAGCCCTGTAGGGGGCTCGAACCCCTAACCTTATGATTAAGAGTCATACGCGCTACCGATTGCGCCAACAAGGCTCTCGTGTGCTTCTTCTGTGGAAAACGACCACAAGTTCTCGATGCCTTTGCTTGCGCACATCTGATTTCCTTTCGAGGTACCTCTCTTCTAAGCGGTGTATGTAATTCGACGAAAGATTATTGAATTTGAAAGACATCAAATATTACCTTCAAAACGTTTGGCCATTAGAAGAAATGAACATTCGTAAAAAGCCCAGCTAAATTTGGTAGCGTCATGTAATGTAGTTTAGAATTCTTTGTATTCTTTTATCTGCTTATTTATGTTTCGTTTTTGTAAATTAATTAAAAAACATGCTTGATAATTGAGCCGCTTTACAACGAAGGTCTCAAAGCTTGAAATGCCCGAGGTTTCAAAATTACCATGGTCAGGCATCTCTGGCCTTCACAGATTTGATGTATAGTTTTTTAGTTGCTTGTCTTATCTTTTTCCCCCACAAGAACATTGGAAGCGCTAGAATGGTTATACCGAAATTGATAACGGCCAAAGCAATATAGGTGTTTTCAGTCCCGGAGGCCTGGAGCCAGTAGGAACAGGTGAAGGTGAAGATGCAAGAAATAGTATTATTGATAATGGCTGTGCAAACCATACCCTCCAGGACCATATCAGGGTAGCAATCCATCAAATAAGCCATGGCGATGTCACCAGAGCAACCCCAACTGAAGCCAATGAAGCCTAGACCAACGTAAATTACCTGCCAAGGTAACGCACGAGCAGCACCAATACCAAACATCAGCAATCCCGCCGGACCAATGATTGCTGTGGCAAAAGAAAAGTACAAACGGTATTCAGCCTCTAGAATTCCATTATTTCTGCGGGCCATCCAGAGAACAAAGTAGTCGCTGATAATACCCGCATAAATACATCCAACGACTGCGCCAATCAAAGTAGGCACATTCATGATTGCAACACCGTAGTCGCTATAGTTCCACGGAGCATCATAAAAGTAGGTGTCTTCTGTAGTCAGATAAAACGTCAAAAACACATCTTGTATACCCCAGAAAAGGCCTGAAAGCCAGACTGGTGGAAAAAGGAACATTCTCAAATTGATTCCAATATAGTGGAAGTATTGTTTGAATCCAAGCCCTTGAAGATTGGTAGCTTTCGTGACAAGAGCAACGCGTTTAGAATAAGAGTAATCTTTTTCGCTCGATCCATCAATCAGCTTGCTTTCATCTGCAGATGTAATTGTTCTTTCGTTGTCGTAGTAAGGCTCTGATCTGTCATGAAGAAAGGACTTGTCCTCTTCGTGAATTTCAATTTCTGAGGTTTTCCCTGCATTGACAAGAGGTTGCAAAGTTGAGTTCTGCCAATCGGAGTTTTCCTCTTGAGGTCTTGACCCACGCTTGGTTGAAAGCGGGGTTATGTACTTGTTTCTGTCAAAATAAGTCTCTTCGCATCCAAAAACGATCGCAATGAGAAGCGCGCCAGATATGATCACAGCAACCCAGCCAACCCAACGAAAACTAACAAGTGAAGAAATGTAGCCTGCAATCAAAGGTCCTAAAAATGTGCCCACACTTGTTGACAGAATGTAAATGGTCAGTACTGAGCCAAGTTGGTGCTGGAAAAATATATCGCTCAGTGAGAGCTGGACTTGGGCCTCAGCACAAGATTCGCTAATTCCAACAAAAAGCTGCGACCAAATAGTGTCAGAAGTACGTTTTGCCAAGGCAAACCACAGAGCTCCGAAAAGTCCCAGCGCAATGCAAATGAGGTATGTGATTTTTCTGCCGTAAAGATTCGCAAACGGCGCGAGAAACAAAGTGGCCCACCCAATACCAAGGAAAAGCACACCCGCACCCGTATTCATTGCATCGTAAGAAATACCGTAGATTTCATTTAACGAGTCTTGCGCTGCTCCGGCATCATTGCTCGTAGCGGCAGTAAAAGCAGTAATAAAGGCCATTAGCGCTAGATGCCATAGTTTCCTGTTCTTTGACCAGTTGAGAGGATCATTGGGAGAGTCAGAAGGCTGTGGAATAAGCACTACGCCTTCGTCATTTTTCTTGAGTTTAGAACCATATATAACTCCATTTTCAAGACTGTTAGACGAGTATATGTTAAAAGTACCTGGGATATAGTCCGGATGATGGATATTCGTGTATTTGTCCATAACTCAGCAATTGCAGCAATTTTCAAGTATACATCGAAGTTTCCAGCTTCAATCGAGTCCTTATCTGTGGTATTCTCGAACTTTTGTTGGTTCGTTCTTGCAGCTTTTCGAAAATTTTCATATCCTAAAAACTTGTCTTGGCGCTGGAAAATATTTAAGTCTCAAGCAAAGCTGAGCTGATAAGCAAAGAGAAAGAGATATAAATCGAACATGCCGAATTTTTGACGTAAACGAAGCTAAAATAAATTCTACAAATATTTAAAATGAAGCTTCTAATGGCCTTTTGGATGCTAGGATATGGCAGCGCTCGTAGCTGTTTTTTTTAATTTCTATTTCAATCGGCTTCAGATGTGAGGCCGCGACTCACAGCCTGGACAGTTATGAAGTGTCTCGTGGATGTAAATGTCACAGTCTATGCAAAAATCTCGACGGCAATCTTCGCATCGGTATCGAGAGCTGGTCAAGAGCTCGTGTGTCTTGTGATTTTTGAGCCTGGGAAACCTTTTCAAACAAGCAAAACAGCTTTCTGAAGAAAACGTTTCTGAGATGGGCACTTCTTGAAATGTTTTCAAGGGCATTAAATGGTGGTAGGATCTTGCAAGATGAGTGGAGAGGATGAGCATTAGGTCACAGCAAGGACACACAGTGGGGAGCGAGCAAACTTTGCTTTTGCAATTAGGACATATGTAACCCTCGAAAACCAGCTTGGAATGACAAGTGCAGAATGAAGGCGTGTCCTCGAGAACCCGAGTCGGGAATCCCATTTTCACGAGCGTAAAACCTTTGTTGATTTTATTGACAGGTAAAGGTGTAACGGCACTATCGAAAAGGTCCTTGAAATGCGCTTCATTCAAAATGACACCGTAAAAAGAAGTGTCACCGTAGTTCGTCTGTTTGCAAAGCTCTTTGCAGATCGATACTTGTGCGGAAAGGCCGATAACACGTACTCTTATTTTCTCTTGTACAAGTGAGGCCATTGTCTGATGGATGTCACCAGGGTCGGTACTGGAGAGTGCGCCAAAGACAATGAGCACCTCGCGAGTGCAATGCGGTGGGACATGCAACAGCAGGCCACGCGCCATTTCAAGCGCATTTTGAAGCGAGCTGTTGCTCTTGGGTTCCTGTTTACGCATGACTTTGAGAGCATCGATGTGGTCTTGCGGGTTCCCGCTCACCTGGCTCACGAGATGTGCAAGATCGCTTCTCATGCACACTATACCCAATTGCGAAATAGGATTTTGATCAAAGAACTCATGCACGAAATCTATGGCGTACTGGATCGTCATGGCATACCGGTTGGGTCGAAGGTCCTTCTCCAGCATCGCCTCACTGCAATCGAGGACCAGGATCATGGTTCTGATGATTCCACGTTGGAAAGGAGTCATATTTTTGGCTGCAGCTCTTTTTTTCCGCGCCTCGATCAGACTGGCCACCAGCGTGGCCATACTGCCCTCATCGTCCACTTTTACAAGGTCCCAGCTTCGCTGAATGTCTTCTTCCCAAGCATACCCACCGTTGGCACCTTGTAAGTTTTTGTTTGCAGGCTTCTTGCTGCGTCGCGATCGCCTACTGACGCTTATTTCGTTCTCACTAGAAAGGTTCTCATCGTCGCTGCCACTTCTCGCCCCGGTCTCATCACGGTACTCTTCTTCGATACGAACCCGCTTCTTCACCTGCGCTTGCCCATTCTTCTTGGGCCGCGAGTTGTGACTGGTAACATCGTCCTCCGCCTCGGATTCACTTGGCAAGGCCATCGCACGACGAGAAGATCCGTGTTAAGCTTAGCACAGTGGATCCAGTTCTGCCGTCTTTGCAATATTTGAAAGCGATGGCGCGGTCACGTGGAAGAGTCTGGCAATAAAACCACGTGACATGTGACATATTTCAAGTTTTAGCTTATGGGATAAGATCTCTGGTTGTATTTGAAATGCAGCTGTCATTGAGATCCTTTTCTAAACGTTTAATGAGCTTAGTACAGGTTGTTAAAAAAAGCAGCATGATTTCATGATGAACTTGTGCAAAAAATCACTAAAGCGACTCTGGAAAGCGTTGCCAAAAATTTTCTAGATACCCTGTATATTGGCTTCTAGCCACAGCAAATTTTTTAAGCTTCTCGAGCTGATCCTTCAGTAGTTAATTACACTTATGCTCACCATTTGAGTCTTTTTTTCGATTATTTTATTTTATTTTTTTCAAGTATTTTTTATGTATTTTTCATTATCTTATTATTGAATGTATGGTAAAATTGAGAGGAATATTCATTCGCAATATGACCTTATGACTAGACCAGCGAGTGTTAGACGAACTAGGGCCCGTCAATAGTGCCACGTAAACAAAAGCGAGTCCCTGTAAGACTCTAACGTCGTTTTTTAGACACTTCAAATACTTGTCAATTAGCTTCAATTAGTTTGATCTCTAGCAGTAATTCAAAAAATGGCGAATGGCTCCTGGTATCAAATCGCTAAAAAATGATAAATTTGCACCAATTTTTGTATGCAGAATCATTCACGACTTGGAAAGAATGAACATTAGGAAAAGCATTTACAGTAAGCGGTGTGTAAATTCGTTTAAAGGAACCTACAGTGGATTGAAGACCCTGCCCTCGCGGCTAGCCAAGACGAAACCTTATGGTCAAGTAGGATCAAGCCTAAAGAATAGGTCGGCGGCAGACGTTTTCGGAATTAGAAGGCGAAAGAGGAATTACGGCAGCAGGCAGATACTTGGAAGTGCACGACGTAGACGATCATCACGAAGCAATTTAGACCACAGCTGGGGACAAAACCGGAGTCCGGTGATAAGCGAATGTTGATTCTGATAGATTTGAAGAATTGACCAATTGTTTCAAGATCTGATTTGATCGCTCGCTGCTTTGTCGTAATTACGTGGCACACACACACACACACACACGCACGCTCTCTCTCTGATGAAATGATTTAAAGACATGATCTCCGCCGGCTGCTTGACCTGCTACTTGAACCGTCTACAAGCAACCCTGTGCCGAATATCGTCTTATATGAACCACAATCACGTGACTTCCAATGCTTAATTAGAAACTCAGACAGACCATAGGTGTCGCTTCCAAGCGAGCACGAAACAAACAAAGCAGAAAGCTTAGCAGAGGACTGAACTCGAAGATACAGACCGAACTTCAAGGCAACGTCGCAGATGACCTCAGGATCGAGTCGTGTATTCTTGTAGTGTCCTGTATCCCAGCTGCGAGTCAAATGTTCGACACCTCAAGAACAGATCTTGACTTGTATCGAATCGCTGCGGATCGCTAGCATTTGCCTCCATTGCTCCATTGTTTCAGAAAGCACCCTTCTGCATGCGTTCTCGCCATTGTCTCGCTGTCTAGCGCCGCTAAACACGCGATTTCGATGCGCTAAACGGGCCTCGTCGCATATGAAATTAGGTCCCTCCGGTGTCGCAACATCGTTGAGCATGCTGTAAGAAGGAAGACTTCTTTATTCGCAGAACAATAGACAGCGCACGATTGCGTGGTGTATGCCCGCTTCTGTTGAAGCAGATGGGATCATTGGATCGTATTGTGCGGTCAAATCTAGCTTTTCTCGGTCGAGAGATTGTTGTAAAAGAAAAAGTCAAGTCCTGGTTTTCGGTGTTTTTACAGTTACCGAAGGTAACTGTAAGAACCTGCAGGGCCCGTAGATAGACGATGTGTTGAAAAACGCTCGAACGGAGCGAGAAGGAGTTATAAAAAGAAGAGATGTGCGATGATGTTTGAGAGATGCTGGCATGAAGCTAGTTGGCAGACCAAAAAACAGACAATGTCGATGACAGACAGTGAAAAAAGGCCAGAGTTTACAGAGGAGAAAGTATCATTGACGTCGGAGGACGACGAAGACGTTGCGTTGAAATATTTGAAAAAAACGCAGGCCGAGTCGTACGTGTTTGACAATGATGACGAAAAAACTAAGAAGAAAGATGGCATGTACTATGGTGATTTCCAGCTGGCACCGAAACTGCTGCGCAAAGTGGATTTTTTCATTATGCCGTTTTTATGCTGCACGTATTTGCTCATGTTCTTAGACAAAGCGCTACTTAACTACGCGGCGGCGATGGGGATCAAGAAACATTTGAAAGGTAACGAGTTCTCGAACTTGGGTACGATTTTCTCTGCCGCGTACATCTTTGCCGAGCCCCTTGTGACCTACTGTATCCAGCGGTTCCCGATCTCCAAAGTCATGGGTGTTTTCATCATCTCGTGGGGGGTCGTGTTGGCGTGCCATTCGGCCTGCAAAACGTATGCGTCGCTCATGATCGTGCGTACGCTGCTAGGCTTCTTCGAAGCCAGCAGCGCGGTCGGGTGTATCGCGATTAGCGGTATGTATTACACGAAGGCTGAACAATCTGCACGTATTGGTTACTGGGCAACCCAGGCTGGTACTGGTTACATCGTTGGTGGTCTCATTTCGTTTGGGTTTTTGCATTATCATGGCAAGACATTTACGTCGTGGCAAATCATGTTTTTGATCGTCGGGCTGGTCACCGTGATCTTTGGTATTACGACTGTGCTATACTTACCAGACAACGTCACCAACGCATGGTTCTTGACAGAAAGTGAGAAATTGGAAGTCATTCGCCACATCAGATCCAACCAGACCGGCCTCGAAAACAAGAAACTCAAGAAGGAGCAGCTCAAGGAGCTATTCCTGCACGACAAATTGACGTACCCAATGTTGCTTCTCACCGCATGCTCGCAGATCTCTACGGGATCCATCGGTAACTTTTCGGTCACCATCACGCAAACGTTCGGCTTTGATGCATACCAGACCGCTCTGCTTCAGCTGCCTATCGGTGCAATCACGGCCATGATCATTCTCATCACCACGCAGCTTTTGTCGCGTTTCGGCAGTTTCACTCTCATCACAACTTCCATGTACATACCAGCGATCATCGGATGTATCGTCATGATTGCGCTGCCTCTCTCCCACAAGGTGGGCAACTTGCTCGCGCTCTACTTGCTCTACAGCGGTTCTTGTGTGATTACCAATATTTACATCTGGAATAGTTGTAACACTTCCGGATATTCCAAGAGAGTTTTCAGAAATGCCATCACTATGATCGTTTACAATGTATCTTGTATTGTTGCACCTCAGATGTTTAGAGCTTACTCCGCTCCCAGATACATTCCGGCCAAGATCACGCTTTTGGTCACTCAGTGTGTGTGTGTTCCACTACAACTCTACCTCGGCTACTTGTGCAAGAAAGAGAACGAAAAAAGAGACAAAGAGCAAGAAAACACGGAACTAAAGGAGTACAAGTTTTTGGATATGACAGACATCGAGAACAGGAACTTCAGATACATCTACTGAGTCGTTAAAGTCGCCCCTTACAGGCTTGAACAGGCTCATCTCGAAATCATACGTAATGAGTGATTTTTTTTGTAAAAAGTAATAATAATCAGGATAATTAATACCAAATCGATGAGCTTCGAAGAAAAGTGGTAGAACAGAGATCTCACTTTGCATGCCAAAAGACGGCATGTCTTTGGCCGATGACCTCGATGATGGTTTAAGCTATCAGTTCGAAGATCCTAACGAAAAACTTCCGGAGTCTGATCCCGGTAAGACCAGCTCGAAAAGGCCACTTGAAGATGAGAACGTCAATGAACCACCAAAGAAGGTTAGCAAGAGAAAACAGAAACTAGAGAAATCCAAATTGCATGAAAAGAAGCTTGAAAAACTCGAATATGAGAAGCTGCAAAAGAAGCTGCTGCCTCGACTGTCTAGTGAAGAGCTTGCCGAACATATCGCTTCGCTTATACGCTCGAAGAATCCATCGCTAAGCGCTTTGGAGCTCGATGAGCTTTATTTGAAAAAATCAGACTTCATTGCCACGTCTGACTACGATAAAGATCGCACGCTTGAAAACTTTGCTGATTTCGTCAGCAAGCATTCCAATGCACCCCGCGCAATCGTTTTTTCCGTTTCTAACATAAGAGTCGCCGATGTCTTTCGAAGCTTAGGAGGCTCCAAAAATGCGATCAAATTCTTTTCAAAAAATAAGTACAACGATGATCTCAAAGCTGCAGAAGAACTCTGGAATGGGCCGAAGAAGTCTAAGGGAAAAGCTGCACTTCCTCTAAAATACATTCTAACAACACCGAGCAGGATGTCGCGAATCATCAAAAATACAGATGCATTGTTTAGTGGAAAGGACAAACTCGACATAATAATCGACGCCAGCTATCTGGACCCCAAAATGAACACAATCTTCACCGGCGAAGACAACGGTGTACTCGTGAGCACGTTAAAAGAATTCACGACAAAGAAGAGCTCTGTCAAAATTATACTTTTTTAAAATCTTTTATAATTCCATAATCGATGCTTCATTGTCTAAAACTATGTAAATGGTCGTTTAATAGATATTCGTCTAGATAATATCGACGGTTTCCGTGTGACTTTCGAAGATCCTATAGTCGTTCGTCTTTTCATTTTGAGGTGATTTACAGTTTCAGCCGGCTTGTCATGATCGTTCATCTTTTTCACTGGCGACGACCCCGCTCTGCTTCTAGTTGAAATTGGGTCTGAGTAAGAAGCCGAAGACTTAGAGCTCCGAGTGTCAGGAATCATCTCCAGGCTATCTCTATTTCTGTTTAGCACCGGGCTTTGCGGCAGCGTCATAGTCCTGTTTAATCTGAAAACTTGTCCGATTGGCTTCAAATAGATGGATGCAATAGAGCCAATGTTGAGTTCTAATTCCTCGAGCACGGCTGGATCGAGGCGCGTATTCAACGTGATAAGAGGTAACTCGCCATCGACAATTTCCACGATGTCATCCAAGGATATATTAGAGTCGGCACGCTGTTGGACTAAAGACAAAAGTCTCCAATACATCAGAGCTCTTTCCCTCAAGTCGGGGTTATCGGCATTATCAACAGCAGTTTTTAAAATTTTGAGGCAGAGCTCCTCGGTTTCTGAAGAGCGGGTTCTAACAAAAAACTTCACAGAAGAGTTTAAAACGGAAAATTGAACCTCCAAACTCTCCTCGCCAAAATTATCGGAAAAGACTCGAAAAAGCGTCAAAAAATTGGGCAGGCTGCGTGAAAACTGAGTTATGATCCAAATCATCGCACTTCGCGATTCTGGCTCTTGAACAGAGTCATTAAATGCAACCAGTCTCTTAATTGTTTCCGAGTCCTGCTCTGGATATTTTCTCATCACATTACGGAACACGGAGATGATCTCTTGTATGATGTACTCGACTCCGAAATCAAGCAGATCTAAAAGTACATTTATGCAGTCATCAACGGAATTTTCTAGTTTGACAGCCAGATTTCCAATAGCTCTGATTGCCTTTCGAGACATTTGTATATCGATGTCAGTGGCATAGTCTTTGAGTTCTTGAAGTATTTGTCGCAAGTTGTCCTCCTTCGCAAGCAAATACAATATTTCTAATTTGGTGTCCTTGATATAGATAGGATCGTTAAATTCCACGAAGAAATAGGACACATCAATTTGAAGAAATGGCTTGTCTCTTCCTAAAAGCAGCAGAATCACATTTCTCAGTACTAAAAACTGTAATTCTGAGGGTTTATTCAGAAGTGCCACCACAGAGCTTGACAATCTTTTCACAATACTTTCATGAATTGAATCCACGTAATTGATGAGGTACAGGATCAATTTCAATGCAGCCAAACTCACGGAAGTATTGACATGTTGTAAATGGGGAAGGACGACCTCTATCAGATGATGTGATTCTGAATGGGTCTGCGGCACGTAATTTGCAGTCAGTCCATTGAGGATGAGGGTATGGTCCCATTCATTGAGTTCGGGAAGCAATTCCAGAAGATTGAAGCATGTGTCGTGAGATAGTGACATTGGTGGCAGATCTTTATGAGACTCATTCAAGGCATCAAGGACGGAAAGCGCATGCGCCCGAACCGACGGAAATTGTCGCTGCTCGTTGATGATTTGTGAAAGGAAAGAGACATATGGGCGAGCCGAATTCTTGTCAGCTTGGTCCATGTTCAAAATCGCATGCAGTGCAGCTCTTTTCAAGTCTGCCGATTCTGAGGACCTTGTCAAGACGCTCTCGAGACATTTTTGACATGCAGAGTAATATGAGGGTCTAGGAATCGATGAAAGAGTGTTGAGAGCCATGATGCGGAGCCTTTCATTCGATGAGGCGAAATCATCCTGGATCAACTTTAAGGCCTCTTCGAAATGCGAAGATTTTGTTGGTGCCATTGCGAGCGCATATTGATGGCAAGCCATCTTGACTTCCATATCGTCATCTATACTCCAGAATTTTAGTATTTCTGGGAATAGAGACGCCATTTCATTCAAATAGCCCATAGTTATGTTCGCGATAATCTTCTTCAACGCATTCTTCTGCCGAGCGGCAGAAGCCTTGAACCTTTTGTTATCAGCCTGCTGAAGTTCTGCTCTAATCTCATAAGCCTTATGTCTAGTGAAAACTCGTTGATCAGACATGAATTGTTTGACATAAAAGGGTCGTGGTGCGCGGTTTATAGCTCTTTAGTATCATTAATAAAGTCTATCAATCCCTTCGTCTATGATGATTATGGATAACAACACATTATTATACACTAGAAACCTGCTTCATAGGACTTCTTGACCAACTCACTTCCACCCAAATGGTCCCTTAGGAGCTTCACAATCGATCGATGGTTTATTAAAAACTGCTCACCTTCCTCCCTTTTTTCTCGTGATTTTTTGAGAAAAATCCGTTTAACTCTCTGGTTACAACAATCAATTAACCTGTATTGTGTCTCTGACCTTGTTTCCAACTGTCAAAGTCGATCAAGGCCTGCATACAGCCCCACTCAGTAATCTTATTGCTGAGCCAGTCCAAATTTACCGGTTTAGTGAGGTAGTCGTTACAACCTGCAAGGAGCGCTTCAGTTCTGTCAGCCTTGGAATTCGAAGCAGTCAATGCCACGATAATAACTGGTGTTTTGAACAGGTGATGATTTAGAACTTCAGTGTCAGTAGCGGTGGTTGTTACATCCGAATCTTGATCGCCATCGCCAATGGTTGTTGTTTCACGTTTGTCCGATATTTCGCTATCACTGGAGCTGGAACTATCATCGCCCTTGTCCTTTAGATAAAACTGACGTTCTTTGGTTTTTTGCTTTTCAACGCCGCTCACTTTCTCAAGATGTCGAATTTCTTTGGCAGCGTCCAAACCGGACATTACTGGAAGTTGCAAATCCATGAGAACAAGGTGCATCCCGCCATCACGCCATATATCGACTGCTTCTCGTCCATTCTTGGCTATTTTGTAAGAAATCTTGTGCTTGCGTAAAAAAGACCCCAGGATCGCTTGATTGATGACATTGTCTTCGACAACCAAGACATTGATTCGAGGAACGATCTTCTCTTTTGTAACGTGGGCCAGTTTGTCGTGGCCTGGCACTTGGGAAAGCGGTGATACTTCTCTTTGAATTAGCGGGTCGAGAGATGGAACCAGCCCAACTTCCTCTTCTACAAGCGGTAACGCGGTTTCAAGAGAACCATCTTGAAAATTGAGTCCCTTAGAGACATCTGACTTGGGAGACGAAGTCAAAGAAGATGGTAGATTGACATCGCCCTCGAAACCCTTGGGTAATAATATGATTGCTTGTTTCCGGCTATCACCCGATTCTTCGTCGACCGCACCATCTAGGCCTCTCAGTTGTTCTTCGTTAACTATAAGTTTGTAATCTTCTTGTGGCGGTTCTTCTAACACTTGCTCCTCGGTATCTTCCTCGGTAACCTGTATGTCTTGTCGCCGGTGATTTTCGTCATCAAGCCCCTCTGGGAGATCCCAATCCTTTCTGCTTGAAAACACCACGAGAGCGTTGGCCGCTTTCTGCGCCGCAAGACCGCCGAAAAGACTATTGCAAACGTTCAAAACAAGTTCGTCCGGTTCAAATATCATCTGGTGAGGACCTTTTTGGAAACCGCCTCTTGAACAAGGCAAAACTCGCGACGCACGTCGAGATCGTGCCGTATACGTCGGAGAAGGCGTTGGGCGCTCGAATTGTTTCCTCACATTCGACAGCGGGGTCGAGACGTACGTTTGCTGACCCGCAGATGCTGGAAGCCTGGTATGGAGCGCTTTGGGTGAAGAGATTATAGGTGTAACGGCCCCGTGTTGCCAAGGGCTCGCAGTGCGAGAACGTTGTCCCACTACCAATGGACCGTGATTGATGCTATTATTGCTTAGATCTGCATCTGGTACGCTAGCAGATGTCGGTACAGGATGGTGCAACGTCACGGGAGTCTTGCCTGTAGTTTCCAATGTATTTCGTGTGGCATCTGTTTCGCTATGGCAATCGCACCAAATGCCAATGCAAGTATCGAAATTATCGTGCAACAAAGACCAATTTGTTTCTTTAAACTTTTCAAAGATACGAGTCTTCAAGTCATCCATCGTGTCTCCTTCTTCGTATTCGATCGCCGTTGGTTGGTTTATCTCGCTTGCTTCTGGGCTGTCCGGGTCCAAAACAACCCAAACTTTCGGTGCTACTCCTCCATGGAATATATGTCGCCTTTGAAACAGCGACGGCGATTTGGATCTTCTTACACCGATCCTCTCTGTCATGGTTTGCTTGTTCTCTTCTGTTTCGATAAACCTCTATGGTTTGAGTATGTCGAAAGTTGAAGTTCTTGATATATGTTAGGTCTTCATAATCACCAAATGATGAACATGACAAATGGTAGAAGAGACTCGTTCATTTGATCAACAAACCCTTACTGGAGGCTTTAATGATACCAAGAAGCGTTTATTGCGGTACATCTTGTTACACCGCGGGGTCTGTTCTCACAGTTCGTTGTTGAACGCGTTGCGAGCGTTGGAACAAGACGAAGTCGCTGACGAAGTCGGTGGAGAAGTGAACGAAAGATTGGACCTTATTTTGAAAGATATCAATGTCAATTTGTCGAAAGTTGGATACAGCGTTTTGCGATGTTACGATCGATACGGAGATCGTTGTTATGCTTATATAGACGTTGGTCAAACTGCAGAAACGAAATTAGCAACAACGTTCAACGCTGATGAGCTTGAATACGTTAAATGGTGTATTGCGAGTTTTATGAAGAGCGGGGGTATTGTGCATGACGTTGACGACCATGGCAGCCGTGTGCGTGACGCAGTTGACGATATTCTTGAACGCGCGAGTAGCAGCTCACAACGACGACTAGACAAGGTCGTCTCTTACACAGAAGGATCTCTCCATTTGTGCGATTACGTAGCTTTGGGTGCGAGTCGTGCGGAGGAATTGCTGGTCAAATTGTGTAAACTGAAATGGTTCTATCGCACGGCAGGTGGCCGCGTCGGTCTTGACACTCGTGGCGTCCTAGAGCTCAACGAGTACTTGTCCCGCGAATTCGAGACACCTCAATGTTGTGCATGTGTTTCAACAACACTATCAGGTGTGATTTGTAGTTGTCGACGATCTGCGTGGCACGTTGCTTGTTTCCAACACACCGTTGTCCATCTCACGCAGGAGTGTGCAGAATGCGGACAATCACTGCTGAACGCATTCTACTTAGACTAAGTAAGGAACTGGTTCCCGTTGCATAATATTTACATGACCCTCGCCTCCCGACGTCTCATTTACGTATCCCGCGTTTTTCCAGGAAATCCTTTGCCTCATTGATCTTAGTGGCTAAATACGGACTTCCACCCTTATCCGGATGGTTGGCAAGCATGATTCTACGGTGAACTTCCTTGAGCTTCTTTTGCGTTAAGGAACTCTCCTTTAAGTTCAAAATCTGAAGTGCTTCGCGTGCATTCATCTTAGGATCAAATCCACCTTTCAGAAACTGGGTCCCAGGAGCTCCGCCACCCATTGCCCTCGAAACCGTTTTGAATGCACCTGCGGCAAAATACAGTGTCAAAAATCCACCTATTCCGGTCAGCACTGGGTGCTGGCCCATAGCATTCAGAGCTTGGTCGAAATACAAGTCCATCCCGCTTTGTTCGGTCGTTTGTGGAGCTATTGGGGTCGCTGTTTCGGCCAAAACTTGTTGTTGGCCTCTAGGTTCGCCAGGAATGGGCAGTTGTGGAACTTCGAGCCCTGCCATGGCGTCTTTTGTCGCTTTTGAATTTTTGGTTTTCTTAGCTTCAGATCTATCGAAAAGTTCTTGATTTTCGAAAAGAAAATGAATTCCAAGGTGGATGATGAAAAAATCAGAAAATTTTCACCAAGCTCATCTCATCTCATCTCATCTCGTCTCATCTCGTTAAGAAACCGAACCAACAGTGACCCGTTAAGGACGCAATGAGAATCTACAGTTGTCATTTTTGCTCATCACCAGTGTATCCGGGTCATGGGATTATGTTTGTGCGTAACGACGCCAAAGAATTCCGGTTCTGTAGATCGAAATGTCATAAGGCGTTCAAACAAAGGCGGAACCCACGTAAACTGCGGTGGACGAAAGCGTTCCGGAAGGCAGCCGGTAAAGAACTTGCAGTGGACACTACGCTTGCGTTTGCACAGCGTAGAAACGTTCCTGTGCGTTACAACAGGGAACTTGTCGCCACGACCCTGCGTGCGATGTCCAGGGTCGAAGAGATCCGCCAAAAGAGGGAACGTGCGTTCTACAAGAACCGTATGCGTGGTAACAAAGAACGTGATTTCGCGCGTGATCGTGATTTAGTGGAATCGAATGCGGAATTGTTGCGTTTGAGGGATGTGGAACTTGCGCGTGAAGCGGCCAAGGCAGAAGCGGTCGAAGCTGGCGAAGAGAGCGAAGAAATGGATGTGGATGGCAGCGAAGAAAGCGAAAGCGAAGACGAAAGCGAAGCTGAACGCGAGAAACAAAAAATTGTTCTCAAAAACAAACGCAAGAACTCGAAGAAGATCACTTTTTGAGCCTGAGCCACGCATAGACACTGTTGCCTGTATTTTAGAATTGAGAAAACCCCGGTGTAAACTAGTAAAATGGTAGCTCGGGCAGCGCGGGACGGGGTTTGCTAGAGGCCTACATAAATTCATATATATATTGTAAGAACTTTATCCAGAAATTTTCTGAATGCGATCGACCGGTGTAACGGAACAGGAGCTCAATTAATGTAGCATGCGGTTTGTCAGTTAGGTGCTGGGATAGTGTGTAGCTCCTTTATACGAAAGCTTACACTTTATCCACTTCTCGCTTCTCAGTGCGACTCATGGACGTCACAAGCCGTTCGAAACCTTTTTGAAGCTCTAACTGTCGAGTAAGGTGTCGACATGAAATGATTGTCAACAGGTTTATGGTACACATAGCATTGCTTTTGGTAATTTATGATTGGTTCATCAATTACTGTTTCTGAAAGGACTACAGTAACATCAAAGGCGCCAATTCAATTTATGCAGTATCTTGTTATTTGATAGAAGAGCTAAATTGGGTTTACGGCAGTCTTTGGTGTGAGCTGATAAGCAGGTCTTGTGGCATTTCGCGTGCAAATAACTTTTTATGAGCGACACTGTTCCTATTGCGCATTCACCTGCCCATACTTTTTCAATCTGTGTCCACTTACAATGCGCTTCCGGCGTTTCTGGACCACATCGAACCGTCCAAGATATTGCAATTCATTTGGAATGGTGATGTCTCGCAACCCAAGCATCCTCGAAGCACGAAGACTTTGTCTGATGAGCCTCCTTTGACTTTAATTGACAATTTTGCTAATCTGTAAAGTGAGCTGTTGATCAAGAAACAGATCAATAAACGAAACAGGACAAAATGGTGTTGAAAAATTCTTTAAAACCCTCGCCCAGAGGCAGATTGAAAGACTCGACAAGTCCAGGGCGCCTTCTTTCCGTGTCTTGCAAACCCGCTATCTTCTCTCAAGCATTGTCTCGCCCTCGCCAAAACGAATTCAACACGGCCAGTTCTCGAATCGTGACCAATTCGAAATCCAAGATCTCGAGTTGATCTTCACAAACATAACATTTCATATCCAAGACATCTCCTTCTACAGGTTTCTTGCTCGCGTTTTGCACGAATTTCCGAAATACCAGTTTCTCGCCCATTACCATCCAGATGAAGTGATTATCTTGACCGTCAGATACAGACGACAGAGCCGAAGGAGATAGCTCCACCGGTGATGTGAGCTCCGCTAATTCACCCAGCTTACATTTGATCGACCCAGGATTATCTTGACCCTCATTTTCGTGGTATTCGATAAGCTGAGCTACCAATCTAAACCTGCAAAACCCCGATGATTTGGCAAGCCAACAACGCAGTTTTCCTATAGAAACAAAGATTCGATCCATCAGCGATCATTCATTAAAGTCCTAAAACCAACGCCAAACCTCGGGACACGAAAAGCTTACTGAATCAGGCCTTCTTTTTTTTTCCGTGGGCATAGTTACCTTAATGTCGAAACCCTGTGAGCCCTGAAATCGCATCAAGGTCAAGTCCCGGAAA
This sequence comes from Lachancea mirantina, assembly GCA_900074745.1. Taxonomy (NCBI): domain Eukaryota; kingdom Fungi; phylum Ascomycota; class Saccharomycetes; order Saccharomycetales; family Saccharomycetaceae; genus Lachancea; species Lachancea mirantina. The sequence goes on from LT598468.1 coordinate 824,115, forward strand.
CCAAAATATATCGAAAGCCAAGAACTGAATTATAATGAGAACAGTTTATCGGTAGCATTATGGTAGGGCCCTGCGAACGACCAGGCGAGCCAATTGGGTTGTGGAGGCTATAACCCAGTAGAATCGAAATTGCATTGCATGCGATAATGAGTCGGATCCGGACTAGAGAGCTTTGACCAACTGGGAAAAGATATTCTAAGAGTAAACGGAAATAACCATTTTAGATGGTTTCAGAGCATTTTTGGCGATGTGGACGTGACCTTCCCAGGGTTATTTGGGACTTCGGCCGGTGAAGTTGCATGTCACGCTGAGAATACTAGTCTGATTGGCGGGGACCATTTCCAATAATTTAACATCCTTGAGGCTAACACGTAATTCACAGTCAGTGGTGTGATGCTCAGGCGAGAGGGGAGGCAGAAGCGACAGGCTCCTGCTGAAGAGTATAAAAAGACATGTAACTGGTCTTCTTCGATTGAGGTTTTTAATTTTACTCTCAACATCAGCAAAAACATCGTACAATGTCCACTAACAAGATCACTTTCCTACTTAACTGGCAACCAGCCCCATACCACATTCCTATCTTCCTAGCCTTGACGAAAGGTTACTTCAAGGAACAAGGGTTGGACTTGGCCCTTTTGGAACCAACCAATCCGTCAGATGTCACCGAGCTTATCGGCTCTGGTAAAGTGGACATGGGTCTAAAGGCTATGATCCACACTTTGGCCGCCAAGGCTAGAGGTTTCCCTGTCACTTCTGTTGCCTCTTTGCTCGACGAACCTTTCACGGGTCTTTTGTACCTTGCCAATAGCGGTATCACAGAGGACTTCCAATCTTTGAAGGGTAAGCGTATCGGTTACGTTGGTGAGTTCGGTAAGATTCAACTTGACGAATTGACCAAGCACTATGGTATGACGCCATCGGACTATACTGCCGTCAGATGTGGTATGAACGTTGCCAAGTACATCATCGAGGGTAAGATCCACGCTGGAATTGGTATCGAATGTATGCAACAAGTTCAATTGGAAGAGTACTTGAAGCAGCAAGGTAAGCCAGTTACCGACGCCAAGATGTTGAGAATTGACAAGTTGGCTTGTCTAGGTTGCTGCTGCTTCTGCACCATCCTTTACATCTGTAACGATGAATTCCTTGCCAAGAACCCCGAAAAGGTTAGAAAGTTCTTGACTGCCATCAAGAAGGCCACCGACTACGTCTTGGCTGAGCCCGTTAAGGCCTGGAAGGAATACATCGATTTCAAGCCTGAACTCAACAACGATTTGAGCTTCAAGCAATACCAAAGATGTTACGCTTACTTCTCTTCTTCTCTGTTCAACGTCCACCGTGACTGGAAGAAGGTCACTGGCTATGGTAAGAGACTGGAAATCTTGCCTCCCGACTACAAGTCCAACTACACCAACGAGTACTTGTCCTGGCCAGAACCTAACGAGGTGGCGGACCCTCTTGAAGCTCAAAGATTGATGGCTATCCACCAAGAAAAGTGCAGAGACCAAGGTGGGTTCAACAGATTGGAAGCTCCATTGAAGGCTTGATCTACGACGCTCATTGGACGCCGACAAATTTTTTTACGATTCAAGATGAATAACTATATAAAATGAAGCTTTTTCTTTGTTGAGCTGTGATACGCATGAATGCGGATGTTAGACTTGCAGATGCGCGCTTGAGAGGAAAGTCGACCTTGAGCATTGATCTAAACGTGAAGCAAAAAGCAAACCGACAACTGCAGGATTCGAACCTGCGCGGGCGGAGCCCAAAAGATTTCTAATCTTACGCCTTAACCACTCGGCCAAATTGCCAACTTCGGATATTTCAACGGAGCTTGCATCCTGTATGTACTCTTGAGCTAGCATTTAGCACAACATAAACAATTGGGCTCTGAAATCTCAACGAATACTATGTCAATTGAAAACGCTGTCAAAAAATTCATCGGTATGGGCCTCACCGCTCTCGCTGTCTACAGCGTTTTGAGACAATTTCCAGCTAAAATACCTTCTTCATATAGACCTTGATAAGAACTCGTCCTTGTTAGCTCAGTTGGTAGAGCGTTCGGCTTTTAAGCACGCTTGCAAGGAACCGAAATGTCAGGGGTTCGAGCCCCCTATGAGGAGTTCTTATTTTTTTAGTTTTTGAAAGATGAATAGCTACTGGCGAATATTGAAAAATTCGACCCGACAATAGAGCTCATCGCAGATTTGGAACTTGTTTATTACCCTCGATGCGCAATGTCAAACGCTCTTGACTACGACGCGGAAGATCCTCTCACTAGCACCGTCAAACCATGTATGCCAAAAATTGAAACTTTTGGTCAACTAGCTAAACCTATCACTAACGTCTAAGCAAAGTGACAAACTCAACCATTACTGTTAGAGTCATCAAGTCGTTTCCCTACAGGAACATCAAAAATATTGTCTTTTCTGATTATGACTTGAAAAACAAAACTTCTGAGAATTTGTTAGAGGACTCGCTCGCTCATATTCGCAATACGGGTGCCTTCAGGCCCTTCAGAAACGTAGAGTACGACACGCTCAAGGTATATACACATGCGCATGGCTCGAAAACCGTGAACCTTGTAATCAACTTTGACCATGACGACGACTGGACTCTTGACACGAAGGATTCAACTAAGAAGCTGGTGGATTACGGTATCGGTAATGAGACTGAAATTTCACTCTTCAAATGGGACGACTATGTGACTTTCAAGGCCAATCCCCAAGAAAAATGGTGAAGCAAGGGAGCTAAATTGAAAACCCATGTTATAACCTTTTCGAATATATACGCCTTTTTAACAACATACCTTAAGACTTTTTAGAACGGAAACTTAGGCCTCATCTTTCGAAATGAGGAATTTAGCGAGCTGAGCGACAAACTGCAATCCTGATACACTGTAAGGAGTCGCACGCCTGACACCTTTACGAGCAACAATCCCATCGTGAGCATTGAGGGACTTGATATAAATAGGAATTCGGATCCAACTGAGCTGGTTCAAATTTTGCAAAATTTTTCTCCTCTTGGGATCAAAATCTAGCGCCTTGAACCTACTCTTGGATTTTTGATCCCACCCGTGGGAATACTTTGAAACGAACTCATCCCAAGAGATATCTTTCCTGATAATTGATTGTCCAGCGTCATCGTTGAGATCGTCGCTTTCCTCGTTAGCCAGCACTCCAACCGTATCGCGAATTGCATCCACCAATTTGTCTTCGAGACCAAGTTTGCGACGCAGCAAATTACGGCCTTCGCCCTTGTGCAGAAGTTTCTGGTAATGCACTGTGGCCAAGTAGCTGTAGCATGTGCCCACGACATTGGCTACAAACACCAGCGGTAGCACGAAAAACAGAATCGCGCAGATCAGAATCACTAGAGCCCACCGCGACAAATTATGATCGTCTTTCGGAGCGCGCTGAGACTCGGGATCCAGTCTGTTCATATCGAGAATACGCGGGACCATACGCAAGTCTGTACCCGGAAGGTTTGGATCAAACACGTACTGTATTTGATTTTCCGATTCCAGGAACGGATCGCAATCGGTGATGAACGACGTGTAGAAGGCCACGGTTCTATCGTTTTTTACATTTGCCACGCAGATACGATGCTTGAAACGCGCCAAACCTTCCAAAAATTCACCCGAACTCAACTGCAAAAGTATACTTTGATTTTCAGGACTGTCGTTAATAAACAGTTGACGTCCTGTTCTCCCCAGGATCGTTGTGCCCAACAACGACAGAACGATGCTTAGAAGTTGCCTATGACGATGATGTGGAGAGCAGCTCCATCCACCGTCTGGCTCTGGCACATGGAAATGGACTCCCAAATGCGGTGTGGCAAAAGTTATGAACAGACCCGGTTCTATGTCTTGAAACAAATCGTGACATTCCGTAAACATTTTACCAATAATAAACCGGGAAATCAACCCGCCCATGGAGTAGCCAATAAAGCTGATTTTCGTTATGGTCCCACGCTTATAGCCCAACACGACTTGACAGATTTCCGTCAAAGTACGATAGCCTATGATTTCAATCCCATCGAACGTCTTGAAGTATCCGCTTTGACGCGGCGCGAAAAATATCACATTCGGATCGTCCAACGTCTTCGCGAACACTTCTTTGATCGCGTTCATATGACTGTGGTTGCCCCACAGGCCATGGATGAGTACTATTAAGTGCTTACCGCCCATACTACAATTCCACAAACCCTAGGATGTACCGTCTTACCGCGTTAAAATCTGGATTGAAGTGGGCGAAGTTGATTCGCACTTTGAAGTTGGTTTTATAAATTTCGGGGTAGGTCAGGATCTTCCCATCGGGGTTCGCCGTTAGGAATTAGTGAGTAAGAAATGAGTTTTTTCCAGTAACGAGGATTTTTAACTGCGATGTGCCGCGGATAATTTTCCAAGTCGCTAGGATGGAGGCCTTTGAGTCTCTAAGTTGGGAATTTGAGTCAATTGATATTTATTGATGGTGTATATGATTGTTATGAAATGCTTCGATTTTCGGATTAAAGGACGCGGCTGACGTGCATAGGGACATTGACTTCATTCATGAGTCGTTCCCAGAGTCGGCGGAGGCAACTAGGGAAACGACTAGAACAACGACCAGACAACGGCTAGCGAAACGGCTAGCGAAACGACTTGCACATTGGATTACCGCCAAACTCACTTGGCCTAGAAAAGTATCCCGTTTTAATGCAAGCTAGCCATTCTATCATCATTTAGCAGACATCATATATACTGTATTCAACGACGCAAGCAGTTTGGGTTTTTTTTCACTAGTTTTAAATTTTAATACCAAGACTTTGACATTGAGTTAAAATTTAAAATTCTATCGACATGGGTAAACATTAGACGGGTTATTCGCAACACCTGCAATGCCACCGCGCCATTCATCTTAACCGCCCCCCCCCGAATACTTTTTACATCTCTATATTCATGACTTCGTAAATAATTTCATTAACGTTTCAACAGTTTCCTGGATGGTTTCAAAGGCAACAGGATCTCGCGATTCAGACAGTTCTCGGCGAAACGCAAACTCCGCGCTCGCGAACGTCATCTTGTAAATCTGATGAAACTCCGGCTCCTTTTCTAGTCCACGTAGTCGTAGCGCACCCAAAATACAGCCCGAAAGCCTGGCTGAAAACTGGCGCTTGTATTCGGCCACACGCATGCTTGTAGACACGCGTATGGTGCTCGCAGTACGCTGACGCTGTTTTCTTGCTACAATCGCATCGATTGACCTGTCCCTGGGACCCTCCGTAGACACCTCCCAGGCGTCGTGCAATTGGCGGTCCAGAACTTGTCGCATCGAAAAATCCAATGCTGAACACTTGACACTGAGCAGCCCATGGCTAATGGTGCGGTAAAGCACCGCGAGTTCGTGGCCGAGTGCTTCATTTGGCAATTCCAATACGACGGCCCGGTCCGCATGTCGCCGTTTGGCTAGCCTAGACCTGAAATACGACCCCGTAGAGTTACTGTGGCTAAAACAGGTATACTCTTTGCCTTTCCGGACCCATAAAGGCAATCTTTTCATATCAATAGTACCCATTACTTTGCACTGATACGTCTTACCGTTGCGCTGTTCTTCCCCGTCCATGTCCCACAGTTGCACGTCTCTTATTAATGTCCCATTGCCCACGTCAATTGTCAGTGTCAAAAGCTTGCTCATAGACTTGTAAAGCTCGCTGCATCCGGAGTTTTTCTCAAGGCGATATTCAAATCTATCTTCAAATCAATTATCCAGTGGGCGATTGTTCAAGATGGAAAATTTCAAATTTCCAACTTCATCAAGAAAAAGGCTTGTTGAAGACAACGACGCTGAAGGCGACTGACACGCGTAAGAACAGACACTGAAAAGGCATCATCGTCACCTAGGCCGAGTCAGGGATCGATACTACCCGAAATTAACTCAAGAATCGACTCATCATGGCTTTACCACCATCTCCATTGAACCAAAAGAGTTCGCGGGTTTACTCGGTGGCACGAGTTTATAAGGATGCGTGTGAAAAACGGCCGCAGGAGTACTGGGATTATGAGCAAGGAGTTACTATAGAATGGGGCAGGATAAACAATTACGAGATTGTGAATAAAATCGGACGTGGGAAATATTCAGAAGTGTTTCGAGGCAAATGTGTGGTGAATGACGAATACTGTGTGATCAAAGTTTTGAAACCGGTCAAACTTAAGAAGATTTATCGAGAGCTCAAGATTCTGACGAATTTGACAGGTGGCCCCAATGTGATCGGGTTGTTAGACATCGTACAGGACCCAGGCAGCAAGATTCCCGCACTCATTTTCGAGGAAGTGAGAAACGTAGATTTCCGGACGTTGTATCCTACGTTCACGTTGCAAGATATACAGTACTATTTCAAGCAGTTGCTCATCGCACTAGACTATTGCCATTCCATGGGCATTATGCACAGAGACGTCAAACCCCAAAACGTGATGATTGACTCTTCAGCTCGTAAACTACGGCTTATCGACTGGGGGTTGGCCGAGTTCTACCACCCGGGTGTCGACTACAACGTCCGTGTCGCGTCGCGGTACCACAAGGGTCCCGAATTGCTTGTGAACCTCAACCAGTACGACTATTCGCTTGACCTATGGTCTGTCGGATGCATGCTTGCAGCGATCGTGTTCAAGAAGGAACCATTTTTCAAAGGTAGTACCAACCCGGACCAGTTGGTCAAGATCGCGCGCGTTTTGGGGACTAAAGAGCTGTTAGCGTATTTGGACCATTACGGACTTAAATTGCCTCGTGATTACGACAATATCATGAAGGACTTCGAGCGCAAGGATTGGTCGTTTTTCGTTACTTCCGATACTCCTCTGGCAACGCCCGAACTAGTAGACTTGATTGACCATTTGCTGAGATACGATCATCAACAAAGACTCACGGCAAAAGAGACCATGGACCATCAATTTTTCCATTCGGAATTCTAAGCCGTAGCTATGCGTGTATTTGTCCGTTTAAATAGTTAGATAATTCAATAATTTGACAGAATGCTAGTTTTGCGAGTGCTGTGGCTCGGGTCGTAACGTCGTAAATTCATAAAGGTGTTAGCTCGCGATGGCGATGTTCATATGAAGTCGCTGTCGCTGTCGCTGTCGCTGGTTTGGTAAAGCTCATCTAAAAATTCCTTGGAGAATTCCAGGTATTTGCAGTCGAGATCGTTGATGCATACGTCTTGCTCAGAGGAACGCCCCAACAGGTCGATGTCTCTTCTTTTCACGGAGTTTTTGAAATGAAGGTTTTTTCGGGTCCGCGCTGGCTCGGAGTTTTTCAAGCAGCTCTTTACAGGAGTGGCATCGAACAACGAAGACTTGTCGGAGGAAGCCGAAGAGGACAAAAGATCGCCACTGCCGTTCATGTACGCTGAATCACGGTACGGCAGGGGCGCAAGCGCTCCTGCGCTTGCGCCAGGCGTTGGGCAGGAACCCGTGAGGTCCGGGCCGTACAGTACTGTCACATCGAGTTCCTTGTTCCAGTTGATGTCTAGCGGATCCAATTTATCGCGAACGCAGTAACGCTGTTCCATCGACCATCTGCGCCACAGACAGTGGTGCAGACGCTCGAGATACAAGTCGTAGTCGAAAACGTCGTCTGGCGAACAACTGGGCAGTCGCAGTACCCGGTGCTTGCCCATGGACGCCAGTAAAAACCAGGCATGCGGCATGGCAAGTGTGGTGTGTACGCCGAAATCGTGGTGGAAGTAGTCGATCGCGGGTTTTTGCAAGTTTGACACATTGTCGAACAACTGCAAATTCCTGCGAACCAGAACGAGATCGTCTAAGCTGTTCATCGTAACAAGCCAAGCGGTACGTAGGGACTCGCAAAGCGCTGGAACGGTTACTGCCAAGACGCTTCTTTATATACACTCGTACGTGGAACTTGGTGACTTACACGATAGGGTTATCGTTCTATGCCGCGGCTCTGAAGTGTTCTTGCATGTCCTGCGGATAAACTGTGCGGGGTCCTGATCTTAGTTTTTCCGTCTATGCCGATACGAACTCCGGCGGATAATCGGAAAAAAAAATTCCCGTCTGTTTCTCCGATACGAATGTATCATTTAGCACGAAATGCGGGGTACGCGAGGCCCAAAAAAGGCCGGGTGTATGGAAGGATCGTTTAGCGTTCAGCAGACATTTCGAGGAGAGCGCCGAATGCTGTACCTTTCAAATATGGGTTTGTTGGCCAATTGTGCGGCAGTTTGGCATCACAGCGTTTTGCAGGTACTGTCGCATGCTTGATGCCCGCATTATCCATTGAGAATTTAAGTACGTATGAAGCGACTCCCACTACTCCCCGCCAGAAGTGATGAACAGTTCACGACGTGCCAAGTGAGTTACCCGGGTAAAGTTCGAAGCAATGGGTAACTCACGGGTTTACCCACGGGTATATTCGTAAACAAGTATATACGTGGCATGGAACCCAGACTGGAATGGCTGTTGGAGATCATCGACCACCGACGCCGGTTACCCCCCGATATTAGGACTACCGAAGTTCACTTTTGACTGCTGTTGCCCATCGGTTGTGTGCCAATGCGAGTTAGCAAGAGGGTTACACCTTCTACGAATACTCACGAGATACTCATCACTACAGACGTCGGTACTCGACTTCTACTCATGGTCGTGAACGGGGACTTACCGTTGGTATCACTATCAACGCAGGAAAAGTCACGTGATCCGCACGGCCGAAATAGGTTCGTTCAGAACTACAGTGACTGAAAAATTTTTCACCGACGCAGCTCATCGCCCTCCAGTATAAAGCCAGGTGAAAACCACCGCACGCACTAAACTCCCATTCTCTTCATATCCCATCGAGAATCTTGTTTTAATAATGTCTCACAGAAAGTTCGAAGCCCCACGTCACGGTCACCTTGGTTTCTTGCCAAGAAAGAGAGCTGCCTCTATCAGAGGGAGAGTCAAGGCGTTCCCAAAGGACGACAAGTCTAAGGCTGTTGCTTTGACCGCGTTCTTGGGTTACAAGGCTGGTATGTCGACCATTGTCAGAGATTTGGACAGACCAGGCTCCAAGTTCCACAAGCGTGAAATTGTTGAGGCCGTTTCTGTTGTCGACACTCCACCAATGGTTGTTGTCGGTGTCGTTGGTTACGTCGAGACTCCAAGAGGTTTGAGATCCTTGACCACCGTCTGGGCTGAGCACTTGTCCGACGAGATCAAGAGAAGATTCTACAAGAACTGGTACAAGTCCAAGAAGAAGGCTTTCACCAAGTACTCTGCCAAGTACGCTCAAGACGGCGCTGCCATCGAGAGAGAATTGGCCAGAATCAAGAAGTACGCCACCGTGGTCAGAGTCTTGGTCCACACCCAGATCAGAAAGACTCCATTGTCTCAAAAGAAGGCTCACTTGGCTGAAATCCAAGTGAACGGTGGTTCCATCTCCGAGAAGGTTGACTGGGCTCGTGAACACTTTGAGAAGACCGTTTCTGTCGACTCTGTCTTTGAGCAAAACGAGATGATCGACGTTGTCGCCGTCACCAAGGGTCACGGTTTCGAAGGTGTCACCCACAGATGGGGTACCAAGAAACTTCCAAGAAAGACTCACAGAGGTTTGAGAAAGGTTGCTTGTATCGGTGCTTGGCATCCAGCCCACGTTATGTGGAGTGTTGCCAGAGCCGGTCAAAGAGGTTACCACTCTAGAACCTCTATCAACCACAAGGTTTACAGAGTCGGTAAGGGTGGTGACGAATCCAACGGTTCCACCGAATTCGACAGAACCAAGAAGACCATTACTCCAATGGGTGGTTTCGTCCACTACGGTGCTGTCAACAACGACTTCGTTATGGTCAAGGGTTCTATTCCAGGGCTAAGAAAGAGAGTTGTCACTTTGAGAAAGTCTTTGTACACTGACACTTCCAGAAGAGCTGTGGAACAAGTCAACTTGAAGTGGATCGACACTGCTTCTAAGTTCGGTAAGGGTAGATTCCAAACTCCTGCTGAAAAGCACGCCTTCATGGGTACTTTGAAGAAGGACTTGGAGTAAACAGGTCGTTCACATGAACTTCCAAAGGTTTTGGCCAGATCTTGACCGACACTTTTTAAGTAAACGTTAAATATTGTTACAAACCTTTTCTACTCCTACTATTACGGCCTTCTGGTGGCTGTTTTCCGGCATTTGTCACTGCAGAACCATTTCTCGTTACCTTTGGGAGGTTTCGTGATACCAACACACTCGTAATGAAACCATTCCGTCGGACAATTGTCGTTATCGCATGCGATCATGGGACCATACGAAACGTCCCGACAGAAACAGTATACCGATTCCTCCTGTCTGCGTAGCCGTAAATTGATTTTGATTTTAAGTGGATTGGTCGCGACGGGCTCGTGCACGACCAGATTCTCCGCAGCACGCTTTGGGTTCTTGCTGCTCTTGGTACGCACTTCTACCGCAGCTTGACGGGCCTCTTGACGCGCTTTTATCGCAGAAAAAGCTTTCATATCTTCGATACGCGCTTGCAATTGCGTTCTGTGCTGTGCAATCAGTTGTTCGATGTGTTGAGCCTCTTTGAGAGCTTCTTGATCGTCAAACTCCCGAGACTCGTCCTGTCGCAGTTCCAGACCTTGAATCGTCCAGAGACTTCGTATCACGTCGCATGGCAGATGGTCGAGTACGTCAAGAAAGCTGTAGCGCACATCGGTCTCCATGTAAGCTGGCTTGGTGCTGATGAATTGGTGCCAAAAGCTTGTTTAAAGGTTCCTGATCTGTCTGTAGCTCTCGAGATGGCACGTATACAATGATAAACATCCGGATGCTCCGATACGAAAACTCAAACGGCTACCCGATATCGTACAAAAGCATATACCCACTTCTTACCCAATTGCCTCTGATATAGAAGGAACAGTCTGGTCGATCGACGGCTAAGTCCTTCCAGGTCCGTAACCATCCTCTAAGTTATTCTTCCAGCAATTGGTTTACTTATTCAATTTATAAAACGTGTATAGAGCATGTATAAACGGTGCCTTTTGCGCATTAGTTGTCCTCAGACTTGATGGCCTCAGAATAATCAGGATAATCGACGTAACCCTTGGCAGTACTGGCGTAGAAAGTGTCACGATCGTACTGGTTCAAAGGCAACCCGTCTCTGAGCCTGGTGACGAGATCGGGATTGGAAATAAAGAAGCGGCCGTACGCGATCAACGTATTGTCGTTGGCATCGAGTTCTTGTAGCGCAGCTTGCGGGTCCAGGGCGTAGTTACCCGCGCGGATGACGGGGCCCTTCCAGATGGTAGTGGCAAACTCATTGGAGCCCTCTTTGAACCAGCCTTCGCCCTCTGCTAGAGCCGGCGTCGTGACACGAGGCTCGACCAAATGCAAGTACGCAAGTCTTTTGCCCGTGTGGGCCCGTTTTTCCAGTTCCCCGATCACGTACGCGTACTGCGCAAGAAGTGTGGGGTCTGAGCCACCGGACATGGCACCGTAGGTCCCGTAGGGCGAGAGCCGGATCCCGACCTTGGAGGCGCCCACGGCTTCGACCAGCGCATCCACTACGCGCAGCGTGAACCGGGCTCTGTTCTCGATGCTGCCGCCGTACTCGTCGGTACGCTTGTTGGAAATCGGGTCCAAAAACTGGTTCAGCAAGTACCCGTTGGCGTTGTGGATCTCGACACCGTCTGCACCAGCGCGGATCGCATTTTTCGCGGCTTTGACGAAATCCGCAATGTACTGGTCGATCTCGCTGACCGTGATCCCGTGCAGTTTGTTGTTGAACTTCTCCGCCTTCAACCGAGACTCCTCGTCCGGGTAGACGTCGCTCGCAGAGTCGTACCTGAGAGACTCCTTTGCAAGCGTCTCGGGGTCCGCCATGCGTCCCAACACCCACAATTGCACCCACACAAACGATTTACGTTCGTGGATCTTGTCAAAAATCTGGCGCCAAACCGCGATTTGTTCCTCCGACCAAATCCCGGGCGCAGTAGGGTACCCGCCGCTCTGCGCCGACGGGAACGTCCCCTCCGTGATGAGCATGGTTCCCGGCGCCTGAGCGCGTTGCGCATAGTACTCGGGCGCGAGTTCCGCGTTGGGCACATTGCCGGGCGCACGCGCACGCAACCGCGTGAGCGGCGCCAACACCGCACGGTTCAATACCTTGGTATCCCCGATTTGAATGCTTTTGAACAGGTTGCTGTCCTGGAAAGACACTGGCTTGTAAGTTTTGTTGAAAGGCATGCTGGATGTCTGGTCTACCTCGACCCAGAAACTGTCAACGCTGGGCACAATCCGGCGTTCTTATACGGGACTTGGCCGCAGATCCATCACACTTCATTTGTCATCAAACCGTCTTTGTCAACTGGGCTGATGTGCACTTGGTCGCCTTGAGCTTCATCATCAGTATGATGAAGATAGTTAGCATTTATAAGCGTGGGATGAGGTGATTGTGTACGAAACGTAAATATACGCATGTACGAACATCACGCTGCACGGATTTCTGGGAAAATCACTTTCGACGTCGATTTTTGCTCCAGCCAATCACATCGCGCCATTTTCTGCAAAGAACCCGAAAAAAGTTTGTTAATCTCCACCACAACGTTCGAAGTGATCCCAGCCATTCGTGCGATATTCCCGTAGGAGTTCATTGGCAGAAAAACTAAACTCAACTCTCGTTTTTAAGCCCAACTCACTTAGCCTTTCGAAAGATACGGACCAACTACAAGTTTAGCGTCGTGATACCGTAGCTAAGGCCAGTTGCAGGTGTACCGAGGAATACAAGTGGAGTTAGGAGCATTGAGCGATGTTTAGCTGTATCAAGAGCGCTTCCAAGCGTGTGAATATGGTATGTGAAAGCCGTGGAGAGAAGAGGGGGAAAAATGGGCCAAGCTTTGTACTAACAACGGATTAGAGATCGATTTCGAGCGCGAGTGCGTCCGGTCGCGGATCGTCGTCGTGGGCGGGGAAAATGGGTGTTTTTGGAGCCGTTTCGGGCGTTTTGGGAGGTTCTGCGTTGCTGTACGCGGATTCCATGACTGCGGAAGCTATGACCGCTGCGGAACACGGTCTGCACGCGCCGTCGTTCGCGTGGTCTCACAACGGTCCCTTTGAGACGTTTGACCACGCGTCCATCAGGAGAGGCTACCAAGTGTACCGTGAAGTTTGTGCGGCGTGCCATTCCTTGGACAGAATCGCGTGGAGAACCATGGTCGGTGTGTCGCACACCAACGCAGAAGTACGTGCCATGGCCGAGGAGTTCGAGTACGACGACGAGCCCGACGACCAAGGCAACCCCAGAAAGAGACCCGGTAAACTTGCCGACTACATCCCTGGTCCTTACCCCAACGAACAAGCCGCCAGGGCCGCCAACCAAGGCGCGCTGCCCCCAGATTTGTCTTTGATCGTCAAGGCCAGACACGGCGCTTCCGATTACATTTTCGCGTTGCTGACCGGTTACCCAGAGGAGCCACCGGCAGGTGTGGTTCTCCCACCGGGATCCAACTACAACCCTTACTTCCCTGGTGGATCTATTGCCATGGCCAGAGTGTTGTTCGACGACTTGGTCGAATACGAAGACGGTACTCCTGCTACGACTTCCCAGATGGCTAAAGACGTGACCACGTTTTTGGCCTGGTGTTCTGAACCCGAGCACGACGAAAGAAAAAGACTTGGTATCAAAGCGATCATCGTGCTTTCGTCGTTGTACTTGTTGTCCGTGTGGGTCAAGAAATTCAAGTGGGCCGGTATCAAATCCAGAAAATTCGTATTCAACCCTCCAACCAAGAAATAGGCAACTTGGAAGGGTCGAGATTAGAGAGAAAAAAAAATCAGCCCACCAGCGACGACCATTGCAGATACGCGGGGACCAAGTTTATTAATATATTCCCAAGTTTTCCACACCACCGGGCGCCGTCAAGCATGTCTCCAGAATGACCAATTTTGATTTTTTTTATCCATGTTTATTTATTAGTAGACGCTGGCGGCGGAGGCGGCGAGGATCTAGAGGATCACGAACCGACATTTATTCATATACCTATTATATATTATTCAAAAACAGATTAGCGAGACGTAAATGGTTCGGTTTCCAATCGCGATACTGAGTACTCAACGAGCAGCGTCAGTATCGATCCATGCGACAGAACAATTAGGTAGCCTTATTTGATCTTTTGATAGGCGCACGCGAGTTTTTTTGTCAGTTTCGGCCTGTTCTCTAGGCTTGGCATATGATTAGGTGTACCACTTCCGTCGCTTGCATTGCTAGGTTCCATGAATTCGTTATTCGCTGAGCGGTTGTCCTCCCCAGCATGATCCAGGTCCCCACTAGAATGTCTTCTGTAACACGCGTATCTGAGCTCAAATTGAAACATTTCAATCGACTGCCGATACCATTGTGCTTCTGGGATTCGCGCTTGCCCGCGAAAATCTACTGTCGCTCTCTTGCGCGCGGAAATGCACCTTTCTACATCGGCAGTCGATAACTTGGTATTGTAGGAGGGAAGGGCAGGGAAACGGGCTTGATCTTTCAACCATAATCCCAGTAAGGCTCGTCTTTTCATTTTGAGCAGTACTGTCGTCACTCCTGGCACATCGAAGTATGGAGTCGTTATCTCCATAAAGCTGCCTTTTCTGTTTCTGCTATAGCTAACTTTTGAAGCCGTTGCCTTTTTGACAAGACTGCTTTCATTTGTGACGACTGCATCTTTGAATGGTTTCTCCAAAGCTCTGTTCAACCGATCCGCCTTAAGATTCGGTAAGATGAGCGACCCAATACCCGGGCTCATTTTAAGCAATCGTCCTGTGCTTTTCAAACTTAGGACGCGAGCTCAAAAAAGCCGAGAATCTGGTCCTAAGAATCCTTTGATGGCAAACATGACAGGTTAAGTCCGAGATTTTCAATAACTGGATGTCATCCGAGCCGCCTGGAAAATTCTCAACAAGTCGTCATAATATTGACTTAGATGCATGTAGTGTTCAATTCCATTGATGAGAGAGCTGATAGTCTCACCCTGTAGCAGCATCGTTAATCTTTGAGAATGCGCATCAAACATACAAAAGGGTGACAATTTCAACTTCTTTCTGTTCATAACAAAATTCAAGCACTGATCTGGCGCAAGCTGATACTCATGGTCAAATCAGCCAAGACCCTGTCCAACACATGATTCACACACCTAGCCTTGACAACGCGCCTCACACCGCAAATGCTATATCCTAGCTCAAGAGCCGAGTCGAGTTTCTCAAGCATCGAGATATTATTCGACCATCCAAGGTAATGCTACTAACTTTGGGTCTAATAGCACACTTGGACAAGCATGCTAATAAGATGGCTTTCAAGCCATCACCTGTGTGTTGCAGTTTCCGCAACTTTTCACGTCAACTTTCTCCAGGTGTGAGTTCCGATTCAGGTTGCGACAGAAGGAAATCAAGACGGCTAGGTAGCTTTTTTGGCTAGATCATGTCCACATGTCAATCAAGATGTTGAAATTTGAAGAATTACGCATAGTTCGTCTCAACTGCTTGTTGAACTCAATTTCATAGTCTCTCCAAAGCCACAAGTCCTTTTTTTGAACGACATGAAACCTTCAATGAAAACATCTAATTGACTGGGCCCTGGCACATTGTGCGACAGGAATTGGCGAAATCTCTTAGTAAAAGCGGACGGCCCCTTGTAACTCGAAGAAACAGACGGGAAAGCTTCGAGAGTTCTTTGGTTGTATCGCGAACCTACCCGGTACAGCTCATCATGAGCTTTATGTTGCCGCCTCAAATGTCTTGCTTATTGGCATCATTTAGATTTGAAATAAGAGAACGTCTGCTGAACAGATTCAATGACACCTTCCGAAACTAAAACCAAGCCTTCTTTCAAAAAAACGACTCAGAAGCTGCGGACGCACCTTCTTTTGTCCCTTTCGAGAGCTGGTTTGACCCTCTAAGTCACTGGTATCATCAATAGATTCACCAGAGCTGCTGTAATGATGATAGTTGCGACGTTGGAGAACTGTGGCGTGCCTTCTTTCTTGAACTGGCTGGCATAGTCCGATTGTAAGCGGGTAGCGGATCAGCTGGCTAATAGTTGCCGTTCCGATTCCTGGAAGAGTGCGACCGGACATTTCATGAGATGCAGTTGGCTCTTCTGGCCGTCTGTTGACACCGATCGAGAAACCTCGTTCAGCAGGGCAAACGTCAACCGCGATTGCAAGTAACACACGGTCGAAGGAAAGAATGCAAAAGAGACCTGTAAGTACTCTTACTATTGATATATACGTGGTCGATGGATCGTCCTTCTAAAGATGCGGGATTCGAAACCCGAGCACTTTTTACGGTCGGATTCGTCGCGAGTGCTAATACTCGAAATCAACTCATCGTCATGAACGGAACACCCCTAAAACTGCTCAGGTTCTGAAACACGTACACAATGACAGTCACGGCCGGGTAACACAGGGACAAACCGGAACAACAGACAGACGGGAACTTCGAGAACTTGAACAACACCACAACGCAGTAACAACGCCGTAACAACACCGTAGCAACATCGTAACATCAAGACAGTAACATCGGCACAGAAACAAACTGCTCACAGTTTGCTCGTAAACACGCACCCTTGTCGCCGACCCGTTTCGCCGACTTCTCGCCTCAGCACCGAGACTTCTTGCAATGCTCACCAGCACTATGCTGTCTCTGTACGCTGTTCGTGACTAGTTTCTCTCTCTGTCTGTGCTGTTTTCTGTCTGAAGCGCACTTCATCAACATCACCATCTGGACTGAAAAGAGTCTGCCCCAGACGAAAATAAGGGTTCCATGTCTCAGAAACAACAACGCCGAAACCGGGTTACACCCCATGTAGCAATCCGAACCTTAGACTACGTTAGCAATCCTTTAGTAAGAGGTCGTAACAACGCACTACGCTTAGTAACGAGGAGGCACAGCGCAGTATAAATAGGAACTCTCAGTGGAAGCAGTGGGTCAGCAACAACAACAAGTCGACCAACCATCAACTACAATGCCCAACCCCGAACAGTGGGCAGACCCCAAGAACGGTGCTTTCAAAAGACAAGTGTCTGCGTTCCGCGAGACGATCTCGCCGCAACACCCAGTGTTCAAACCGGCCAAGAACCGGTACTGGCTTTACGTGTCGCTAGCGTGTCCCTGGGCGCACCGAACGCTGATCACACGGGCCCTCAAGGGCTTGACCGCGGTGATCGGTGTTTCCGTAGTACACTGGCACATGGATCCAAAGGGTTGGAAGTTTTTGCCCACGGAGACAGGTGCCGACGAAGAGCGAGACCGTTGCTTTGAACCCGCTGGAGGAGTCGTGTGTGCGCCGCAGTCGCACTCCGCCGTGGGGATCACCGGTGAATCGGCGCGTTTGGGCGTCGACGGCACCATTGACCATAATTACCAGTTCACGCGGATCAGCGAACTCTACTACAAGGCAGACCCAAACTACGCGGCACGGTTCACCGTGCCCGTGCTGTGGGACTTGGAAACGCAGACCATTGTGAACAACGAGAGCTCCGAAATCATCCGGATCCTCAACAGCGGCGTGTTCGACGAGTTTGCAGACCGCCAGGTACCTCGCATAGACCTCGTACCCAAATCTCTGGAACGCGAGATCGACGAGATCAACCAGTGGGTGTACGACGCCATCAACAATGGCGTCTACAAGGCCGGGTTCGCGGAAAGCCAGCAAGTTTACGAGCACGAGGTCGCCAATGTCTTCACGCATTTGGGAAAACTGGACAAGTTGCTTGGGGACAAGTACGAGCAGCTGGTGACCAAGCACGGCGCTGACGCGGCGCTGTCGAAATTGTTCCTCGTCGGCGACCAACTCACAGAGGCAGACGTGCGCCTGTACCCAACGATCGTGCGGTTCGACCCCGTCTACGTGCAGCATTTCAAGTGCAACATCACCACGATTCGTCACGGGTACAAGTATTTGGACCTATGGCTGCGTAACATCTACTGGAACAATCGTGCGTTCCACGCGACGACCAGTTTCGACCATATCAAGTTGCACTACACCAAGAGCCATCCACGCGTCAATCCGCTTGGAATCACGCCATTGGGACCCAAACCCGACATTTTGCCGCTTTGAGGTGCCAGCGGCGTGCCAGCGGCGTACCAGCGCTAGCAGTCCAGATTGATCACTTGTTCGTTCATAGCTTTAGTTGTAAAATGTATTGGGTGTTGAACTCCGTGATGTGCCTCGTGAAGTTACCGTCAACGAGAGATGGCGAAAAGACCACTTCGTTCACCGGTCGTGCCCGCGATGACCGACCGTTGGGCAGCACCACGGTCATCGTTGGGTTCCGATCCATCGCTCCCAGGTAAGTCGAGTCTTCATGGTTATTCTGTCTTCGCGGTCACGTGACTACCAATCATGACACCCACTGAATGCCGGTGTAAGCTCCTCGCGCGCGGTCCTGACTTGGCCGGATTCGTTCAAATGACGCTGTCTGAATTTGGAGTCCCTAGCCAGACCTTCAACCGAGAGGCACTGATTTTCGCGGAATTACAGAAAAATGTCCTCTTTGATGCGAAAATGGCTTTTCCATTTAGATTTTGCACCCAGCTGTGGTTCAATTGGGTGACATGGCTGCTTGAATTTTTGATTGAATTACTCAGTTGCTTGAATGCTCGCCAGTCGAATGCATCGAGCCGTCAAACCAATAATCTTCGTTCCTTGAGAGATTTTCGTTTGCTGAAACGTTGCATTCCCTGCGTGTATGCGTTGCAGAACACAACCTCTCGGGACTTTCCGTAAAACTTGAAATCTTTTCAAAATACTTGTCCTTGTCTGATGTCCAAATTATGATGCGCCTTCTCGCGGTCTTGCCATGAACGTAAAAGGCGTACGAAGAAAACAATATGTCCATTGTCTCCTGACCACCCAACCGCATATGGCCCTCAAAGACCATCGCCGTAGTGTTCAGCTAGAGTTCAATGACTTCCCATGCTAAAGGCTTCAGCAGGCGGAACTCACGTGACCGTCGCACCAGTTTGGACAAACGTGACATCGACGAAACGCCCCAGCTTCGATTCCAAGCCCCTTGCATGTGCCTCACTCAGTCCCCGGAGTGTGCTAAATACTTCCACGTCGTAAACCTCCTCCTAAATTCATTTCAAACCAAATAAACCGTCGTTCTTGATTTGCTCCGAGTCTCTCATTGTTGGTCCGATTTCCACGAGGTTTTTCAGCAAAATAATAGCCAAATCTGCTACTGCCTCTGGCTTACATCCCCCACGTCGATCCATCGACCGGCAACGCCTCTCTCTACCTTTTCTTTCCGCGCGTTTCACGGTCAAACCACTACCAACGCGAAAAATGCACGAATTTCTTCAGGAAAAAACGCGTTTTACGCGTCAGCGTGAAAAATTTGAATTGCCCTCATCGAGAAGTAACCTCATTTGGAAGCGATATTAGATACCGAAAAGAGCCCAGCCGGAGTTCGGTAAGGATTTGAAACTCCTTAACGTTTGTCGTCTGCGTAGTAACTGTAACGGTAATCAAGTTAGCAGAGTTACGGATACGCGATGTCTGAAACGCTACGTAAAAGAGGGAGACCGCCTCTGCGTAAGGATTACAAGGATCCCATGAAAAGTCCCATGGCACATTCTTCCATGCAAATGCAAAAGATGGGACTTGCGTTCTCGAAGCCGCTTATGAAGGTGAACGCTGCTGGTTATTCGTCCCCGTCGCCGCGTAAACGTCATAGTAATTCGTGGTCAGAGAGTCCTTTAATAGGGTCTGCCGGACCTACCAAAAACGGACGCTATAGAGGAGTCTTGTTGGCTACGCCTGCCAAACGTGCGAGGACAGACATTTCCTCGTCACCGTTGACTCCCTCCGATGAATTGTTTTCGTCTGAATCCCGGAAACGTGAATTGAGAAGCTCTCCTATTGAGTTTGAGACCGATGAGTCGTCGACGAAAAAAAAGAGCGTCTCCGCCTGGGCCGACCCAACTAGGCCCCTAGAACCCTCTTTTAAATTTTCGCTCTGTGTGGGGCAAGATGGTAAAGCCACAATTGCGACTCCAGCGGGCATTGATGGCTCTGCTGACGCAGTACCAGCTGTGAACGATAAAGAGCCTGTAGGACCGACTGCCTCTTTTGACCGAGGAAAAGTACTGGGACTTTTGAAGAAAATGAAAAGTACCCGCAGAGACGTCTCGATAATAAATCACACCAGAAACTCTACAGACAGGACTACCCCGTCGATAAAACCCAGCGAAGTTTTCACGGGATTCATTCCGGTATCGCCGCGACAACACTCAGATTTGCTGCCCATGCCCTCTACCCCTCAAGGTAGCTCTGGATTCCAATTCAAACTCGGTTTCACTCCCAATGCTGGCATTGACGAAGTGTTAGACGGTTGCACCAAAACTGGAGACACGGAAGCTCCCAAAGAATTTGGCAAAAATCTTTCTCAGGCGAGTAGCTTCATATTCAAACTGAGTTCCGGAGATCCACTTCTCATGACGGATGAACCCAATGCCGAATATTTCTTGGCCCATCAAATAAATGCACCTGCTGAAGGTACACACCAACAATTGATGGGCTCCTCACGCAAGCAATATAGCCTTTTCAATTCGCCACCCGCGCCTCCAGGTTTCAACACCAGTTTCTCGAAGCTGGACGGGCTGGGTTACCGTCAAGCTACTGCCACCTACATGGTTGCAGACTCCAGACCCGTTTCTTCTAGGTTGAGTGTACCATCAACGCCAATTGACCAGGCCAACGATTACGCTCTTTCGATCCAGTGCACGCCTTTAATTCAGCAAACCATGAACGGGTCGCTTAATCGGCCCATATCAGACGCTTTCGAGCAACGCCCTCAGCGTACTACAGAACCACCAAAAGCTTGGGATCAAGATGATGCAAGGGTTGCACTTCGGAAGTTGATTGGAGGATCAGAGTGAACACGAAGCCCGAAAAAGTGCACCCCCTCACAGTGACAGTCGCCTGGTGCGGTTGTAGTTTGTAATATTTTCTCCTATTGACAAGTTTTATGATTAAGTAAGTAGCATAGTCCATCAATACAGATTGCTTGAACACATCTACTGCCACAGAGGTTCATCAAAATTGTACAGCCAAGAAAGTCCCATCCAGGAACACAGGATGCCTATTGAACAATAGATGCTGTAGATTACAAGACCGGCAAACTCGAATTTCTGAAGTAACTTATACTTCCATTGCAACGCATTGAGCAATTCCACTCCAATGACCATTGGGATTAGCATGACGATATAAAAGAGAGCCAGTCTATCGAGGAAAAATACCCGCCTTCTCACGCTCGAGGAAACTTTCGTAGTTTGCTTTAATGCAAAAAAGTAAATAATTGCCCATACCACGGAGTATAACAGCTTGATTAAGAAATTTTGAGACTCGTAAAGAAGTGGGAAAAGCGACACATACCCAGCCGCTGCCAGAAGCCGGAATGGCGATATCAACCTGCGGTCAGATGTAACCAAAAATGAGAAAGGTATGATCACCAACATGATGGCCTTTTCATGAACATGCCAGCCGAAAAGGAACGAGGCGAACCCGCAAAGCGTCAAGGACCCAACAAATCTTTTGAAGGAAGGATGGAATAACACTGGAATCACGGCCAGAACTTGGTAAAACAATGTCAGCAAAAACGTCAATTTTGGTTGTACTTGGGGTAAAATGACAAAATACACGTCCTGCACCAGGCCTCGCGTCCCGACGTTGTAAACTTCCAACTTTTCCTTAATTTGTTCAATGGTTGCCGGTATTAGAGGCGGTGAGATGAACCTCGAGAGGAAATTGTGAACGTAGGGCACTTTAAGGAAAACAAATGTGAGTACTTTGTCAACGAAAGAGTAAAGAGCCCAAAAATTTGGAGCCCAATAAGCATGTGTCAAACCCCTTGAGAATGGAAACAATCTTGTCAGTAAATTGGGCATAACCGAATAGAAAGGTGCCAAACACACAGCGAAAATCACCATAACAACACTGCCCAATTTGAACAGATTTGGCCATCTCACAAGCCAAATTAAATCGTTGTAACTCTTGAATTTGAAATTCCCAAAATCTAACACGTACGCACGCAACAGAAATGCGAAAAAGCTTGGTGCAAGGTACAAGAAGATGTGTTTGAAGCACAATGCAGTTGTGAAACACGCAGCACATACCAAATACCTTTTATGCTTGGCAGCGACGATGGCACCGATCAACATGGCGAACAAAAACCCATTGTACTGGAAATGAATATGGTCTATAATGATAAATCCCGGTGACAACACGATACTACTCGCAACAACAAAACTGGCCGACTTTTCATTCGCAGCGCTCTTGTTGATATAAATTTGTAGGACAACAAACAACAAGATTTCACTAATAATCACAGTGATTCTCTGGAAAACCACGGTTGGCATACCGAATTGACCAATCTCTACCAGATCCAAACACCCATTTTCCCGAACTTTCGCTGGAACAAACTGTGATAAAAGCCATTCAAAATATG
Organism: Lachancea mirantina; assembly: GCA_900074745.1. Classification (NCBI taxonomy): domain Eukaryota; kingdom Fungi; phylum Ascomycota; class Saccharomycetes; order Saccharomycetales; family Saccharomycetaceae; genus Lachancea; species Lachancea mirantina. The sequence goes on from LT598468.1 coordinate 846,556, forward strand.
CGAAAAATGGCGGATAATCCAACGTCCATTGACTCGTATGCTCCACATACCACTGTTTCAACGGCAATTTATTCGTTAAAGCCAACCAATTCCTATGAACTTCAAAATCGGTGCTGAAATATCCGGGGATAAGCAGTATCTTAAATGCCAACGAACAAACCCAAAAATTCCACAACGAGTACTTCCTACTATCTAAAGATTTGGCATGTTGAGCCCGTGGCAATTTTGAGCCTTTATTCATCACACGAATGGCCAGGTTGTTGATCTTGATGATATTGATATCGGTGATGTTCGTCCTCTTATATATATCTGTTGATCTTAAACTCAAGAAACTGAAAAATGTTCAAATCAAGAAACCCAATTTCATGGATATAGAATTCGAATAAAGACATGAACTTTGAAGACGAGCTGAGTGCCCCGGTTTGGGATGATTTGGCACATGCGAATCGGGAACCTTTGGACGAAATTGCCAAGGAATTTAGGCCAGCAACGGCTGAGAAAACCGCCAATAAGGATGGTGAAGGTGTGACCTGGGAATCGGGACATACCGAAGAGGATGAGATGGCTGAAACAAAGAACGACACACCTGTGGTTAGAAACACAAACGAAGACTTACTTGCCTCATTGGCTCCCGCGGAGGATTCGTTGGCAAGCCTTACGTTGAATTCAGGACAAGAACAACCTGGTAAGAGAGATCCGTTATTTGGAGAAAATGATAAGTCGCCCTTGAAAATTGAGAATGAGAGTGTTGTGACAGGTGTGTCGTCGTCGTCTTCAAATCAAAAAAGACAGTTGAAACCTCAAAGACTGTTTACTACAGCGAGATCAAGGCGACATCCCTTGACGGAAGAACAGAAAAAGGGCTTGTTTATGGATCCATTGGCCACGGATGCAAAAAAAGACGAAGGAGAAGAGTTTGTCGATGAGTCTCTGGACTATGAGCCCATTGCGCACGGTAATGGTGAAAGCATTTTACAACAAGTTGATGCGCCGCTGTTCCGTTTGTCTCCCAGAAAATTGCCGGCGATTCCACCGAAAAATGGGTCAAGTGATAAAGTTTCAGAATTCATTTCAGAAGAGGAGACACCATTAAATCAATTTAGAATCGAGGTTCTGGATCCGGTTAAAGTCGGTGATATCACATCTGCACATGTAGAATATTCCATTCGGACCCATGCTCAACATTTGGATCCGGCAGATTTCCAAGTGAAACGGCGATACCGCGATTTCCGTTGGCTTTACCGTCAGTTGCAAAACAACCATTGGGGTAAGATTATTCCACCTCCTCCAGAGAAACAGGCTGTGGGTAGATTCAAAGATGATTTCATAGAAAACAGAAGAGCTCAAATGGAGAAAATGTTAACGCGGATCTCGCAGGACCCCACGTTGCAGAAGGATCCAGACCTTATCATGTTTTTGAAAAGCCCGGATTTCGGACAAGATTCCAAAATCAGAGAGAATCAAACGCGGTCAAATGCTTCCGGTGACAGTAACGATATTTCTGAAATTCATATCAGTGAAATCACGCTTTTGGGCGAAGAAGATGCCATAGACGTTCTCAAAACAGGCGGATTAGATGAAAGTCATAAAAGTTTCATGAACCTTTCCTTCTCCTCGCTTCCCAAATACAATGAACCCGATTCATTTTTCATTGAACAAAGGCAATCTGCTGAACTTTTGGAGGAACAGTTAAGGCAACTCTATAAATCCCTGGAGTTGGTTGACGTTCAGAAAAGCGAACTGGCCTCCGTTACGGACGAATTTGTTCAAAGCATCAAAACTCTTGAAGAGCTCGAGGTGTCCAAAAAGGCATCTGACGTACTGTCAAGTTTCGCCATTGTTCATCAGAGGATTAAAGAATCTCTACAACGAAGCTCACTACAAGAGGCCCTCACTTTAGGCACAACAATTGATGAATACACCAGGTCGCTAGGAAGCATTAGAGCCGTTTTCAATCAAAGAGCTAAAGTCGGATATTTTCTAATGATTGTTGAGAGCGATTTAGTTAAGAAACAATCCCAGTTGGAAAAGGCAAATCGTAATATCAAGTCTGCTCCTGAAAGAGCGGAACAAGTAGCAAAAGACATCACCAAGCTGCAAAAAAGATATTCAAAGATAAAGGAAAAATGGCAAGAAATTGGAGAAACCATCAGGCAGGAGCTCGAAAGACATGACCAAGAGAAGATGCGTGATTTCCGAAACAATATGGAAATCTATTTAGAAGCCGCAATCGAAACGCAGAAGGAGTGCATCGAGTTATGGGAAACGTTTTACGAAAACAATCTGTAGTTTAAATTTGAGAATGCTTGAAAATTTATATTTGAGTTTTATGGTATGTCGACCTTTGAAGCAAGGCGGATTTGAGAAAACTCAATGCTCGCCTTAAATAGATGTATCGTTCTCGAACGAATTTTTTTCTTCCATGAACGCTTTCTTCAGGTATTTGAGCTTGGGGAACTGCTCACCGATATTGTCATAATTAACTAGCATTCCGTCGAAAGCAAAACAGAACTCCTGTGCCTTGATTTCTAAGCTTTTGTCGATTTGAGGCAACTTTGGATACCTTTGTGAGAAATGCGTAAGAATCAATTTTCGAGCTCTCATTGCATTTGACACTTTTATAGCTTCATTAATAGTACAATGTCTCTTTTTAATTGCGTCTTCCATAAGATCGTTGTCCAAAGTTGCCTCATGGATAAGTAAATCAGAGTCCAGACCGACGACGCTTGAAAATTTATCAATGTTCGGTCGCGTATCACCAGAGTAAGACACCTTGAAACTGCGAGATGAATCAGAGTTCATGTAAAACGTGAAGGAACAAGAATAGGCCCAATCACAGTGTTTAGCCCTACATGTTTGAATCATCTTAATGTTCAGATCGCGATACAACTGTTTGATGCTGTCCAAATTCCTGAAAGATGAAGTGTCATCCAATTCCAAACGCCTTTTCTTGTGCTGAGATGCTTCGTCCCGACATTCATCCAAAGGCAAAGGTTTGATTTCTTTCCGAACATAATTTCCCTCGATCAAATGCTCACAGCTTATAAAAGTTACCTTGCTCAAAATACCGGGATCCATCAGCGAACACCATTCTTTGACGAAGAAATTGAACTGCCACGGAACAATAAGGTACAAATTTGCCTCATCATCATTCTCGTTATACGCGTACCATTGCTCAAGCAAACTCATAATCCCCAGGTGATGATCGGCGTGAAGGTGACTTAAATAAACGAGTTTCAAATCTTTGAACAGCTGAGGTAATTCCGGCCTTGGAATGTACCTCAGAATCGAACCTAATGTATTTTCGCCGGCATCCATCAAAACATTTCTACTATAAACGGCACCGTTCTTCACATAAGGTATTCTAAGCAACATCCCGATCACATTTCTGTACTTGGATGGAAGTGCACTACCGGTCCCAAGTGTCATAACTTCCACCTTGTCCGAAGCCGTTCGGCCACCAATGACGTCCCCATTCGCCTGATATCCCGAAACGGACTCAGCGGTTGCTCCAGGTATAGCCAAATCGGCGATGTGATCGACAAATAGCTTCTCCCATGATTTCATCTGTTGGAAATTTTCACTGATCTTAACTTTGATATGCTCTTCGCCTGCCGTATAAGGCTCGATCGAAATAGAGTTTTGCTGGAGCATAACGTGAACATTTTCGGATCTCAAACTTGTTACCAAAGGCTCTTCCTGTTCTTGCGAGACCGACGTACCACGTGGAAGTTCCTTATTAAAACATCCATAAAACTCACTGGAAAACACTCTATTAGAGTCAGGTAAAATATAATGCTGCGGAAGAGCGCTTTTGAGCTTTAAAGTTGTGAGTGCAGCGCTTTGGAATACGATGTTATTGGGGCAAACTCGTGGATGAGACACAAAATGCTGAGTATGTGGTCCTTGCAACAGCTCCATAACCTTGACAAGCCGTTCATTTATGGATACTTGCTCACCCAAAAAATAGTAAACCGCTCCCAAAGTTTGCTTATCGACATCTTTCAATTTAGACAAAGATGAGGTCAAAAATTCATCGGAGGGAATATCCAGAATGAGGACTCTGGCAAATTCTCGAGTTTTTTCCAAAACCTGTTCTGGAAGAACTTCTGAGCCATCTGCTAGTTTGACAGCTAAGCCTTGGGTAAGTTTAGCAAACATGGGACCCTTTGGCACTCCAAGTTTGATGGCCTCTTCAACCTTGAACCTTCCCCTTATGGGCTTAAAAAAAATTTCGTAACTGGTAGCGGTTTGAGGCATTCTAACGTTTTTGGGCATATTCACATTAATTTGTGGATCTTTGGCTGGATCAGAGTTTGACATAGGGTCCTTTTGAGGAAACATTTTACCAACGATTCTTCGAAGATTTTGAACCAGCTGTTGTGGAAGTGTTTGAGTTATCGGTTCATGGTCGGGATGATTCACAACAATCGACGATACCCGCAGAGCTTTATTTTCAAAACATTCCCCAGTACGTAGAGTGTTAATCGTCAAGCGCATGCCAAACCTAAATATGAAATATCTCCATGTGGCCACCATGTAGTTCAAAATATCACTTCCATAGTACAGGTTCATTTTCTTTACGCCTTGGTCCGACAAAGTCAAAATCATGCCCGGCAACCCACCTACAGCCTCCCAGCTAAGTTGGCCGGTCAAGAATACATTTTCTAACTTGGAAAGTCGCATTCGAGTCTCGGGAAACGTCCTCTGAGTTCCTTCACAAATTTGTCCGAAGAGAAATCTTTCACCACTTTCCGCTTGCAATAAAAGCAGCGGCCTCCTCGTATCCACAGTAGGGTGCGTGACGTTAGTTAAGGAAAACATCCCGGAAAGTCTCTGATTTTCTCGATGCCTTTGAAGTCCTTTATTCTTGCTGATTTTGCTACTAGCATGTAAACAGCGCTTGGGTACTCCTCGCCTAAAATACGCACACACCAACAACGTGATATTGGTTAGAGATTTAGCACTTCTGGGCAACTTGAACTGAAGGCTGAAGACTTCGAATCGGAGTTAACTTGAGCGATGCCCATGAACTTTTTGAAAGCTCATCGTGAAAAAAGCTTGTAATCTTCAACCCAAATATCACGTGACATATCATCAAGTGACGAACTTCATGGTAAAAGGCTCAGTATTAGGCTCAAACCTTCAGCGATGCCACCATTTTATCCATTAGTTAGATGTGTCTTGAGAGAATCCAGGGGCTGATTTTTCTGAGGGACCGGTTGGCGATTTCATGTCTGAAGTGTCAGACTTGTGAAAAAAAATCCGAACATGTAACTCGTCAAAAACAGCCCTCTGATGACTGTAGATACCCTTATAGTAGACAACGCACGCTCCTTATACGTTTGGAAAGTTTCATGTGATTTTTCTCCGTTTAAATTTCTGGAAATTGAGTTCAAAGCGATTGTCGATGGGCCATTTGAAAAAAGTCAGATAACGCCGGCCAAGAGTGCTAACACCCGGATCAGCCGCTTTCAGAGAATCGAGGTGAATCTTTAGAGTGACCCGAGGAAAGCATGCAGACCAGCGGATCGTATCGAAATGCTCAACCATACCCATGTTCATCGCCAATGAGAGGTGGCATCTTTGTAAAGGGATTGCCAAATGTAAGCCTCGCTTAAAAGCAACTCGATATCAGACTCCTTCCAGTTTTGAGTAGGAGGATTCTGCAAAAAAGTTATAATTTCCTGGAAATCCATGTGAACCAGCTTATCACTCCATTTGACCAAGAATGCAGCGCATACAAAGACGTGAAACTCACTCAATGACGCTTGTCGAGAAACTTGCTCTGTGCCACCATCATTTCTAATCCTAGAGTTCGAAGTCTCTTTACCCAAGGGACTTGAGGGAGAGGCAAGCACGGAAGAGGCCGAGATTGAGTTCATGTTCATAAAGTTTCTATTAGCAGAAGTCTCAGAAGACGTTTCTGACAAATAAGTGTCCCACATTCTAATCACCATGTCCATTCTGAATTCTCGCATCAACAAGCAATTCATCCACCTGAACGCAAACTGAATAAATTCGACGTTTTCCCTGGCGAAATGGTCATATAAGTCGGTATCAATCCTCTTGACCAATTGGCTCAAATTCTTGACCTGCTTCATGATTCCAGGTTGGCCATGGATATAGTTATCGGTGATTTGCTCTAAAAGTTTCGCCAGACACCAAAAGGTGTCTGCCTCTATGTCTTCCAACTGTCCTGCAGTCAGATAATCCATAGGATCTACCTTATACACGTCATCCTTTTGCGACGGGTGTAAGTATTCGGTCAAAAAAGTTTGGAAAAACGGTGTCACCAAGTCATTGATACCTTGAACGTAACCGCTAGCTGGATGCCGGATAGCCCACAAGTACAGTATTCTTTGCAGACTTTGTTGAACGGACTGAAATTGGTAAAGTGGGATGTGTGGATTCGTTCTTGGGATATCTATTTCGATTTGATGCCAGGTTGGAATGTCTCTAGTGTGTTTTTCTGAAAACACAAGTTTCACACCTTCACGATATTCTTGACGCTTACGACTAAGCAGAGCTTCCCGTCTTCTAACATTCGCAGGCAAATAACCGATTAAAAGTTTCCACACATGCGGACGATGAATCATAGGAACACCATTCCAGCTTAGTTTACGCAGTTCGTGTAAATCAATCTGTGAAGAATTCTTCGGGTTCACAATTGCTTCGAATTTGGATATTCGCTGGATAAACGAATTCAGTTCCTGCACATCACGCACATTCTCCTGTTCGTATTGAGATTTGAGATCAGAACTGACGCTTTTATTGAGTTGAGGCAATGGGGGATACATCGTGGAAGAACTTTGAGATTCCGAAGAGTCCTTTCTGGCTGTAACTAAAACGGGTGGTTTCAGTTCAGAACCACCATTTGAAATCATGGGGATCGGCATATTGTGATCTTCAATCACAGCGCTCCAGTCCTCGTCCAAATCCGTGAAATATTTGTCCTTCTTATGCCCTGAGCGATGGTGTTTTTCCCTCGTTCCACCATTACCGGAGTCAAGGTTTCGCAAGGGGCTCAAATGCATGTGGCTTACACCACTACCATGACTCGAGGTGCGTCTTAATGCCGTTTGAGACTTTCGTATCGCCTCAATGTTCCCATCTTGGGACTCCGATCGCTGTTGATGTTGTTTTGAAGAATTAGGTTTCCAAGACTTCAAAAGAGACCCAACGAGTGTCGATGAAGCTCCAGTCTTTTGGTACATCTCTCTCGAGGGAGAAGAGTAAACATTTGAAGTTGGTCGGACACCCATAGCGCGGTCCTTGGCGTTTGATTCAGACTCTTACTAGGAATTCGTTCTTGCCGTATCGATAGACACCTTAGGTTCTGTATTGGGGATGCCCTTTCGTATACAGTGATGTTAATAACTCAAATTAAATTCAGCAGATTCAAACGACCCTGGCGCAGGCCTCAAGGAAGGTGAATTTGAGCATTCTAGTGTTAAGAATGGAATTAATGCAGTCCTGGAACTTGATTCTCCTTCTTTCAGCGATTTTTTAGCGCTTTTTGTGCCTTGTTAAATGCGCATTTTATAGCACGATATAAATCGAAAACCTTACAACGCTTGAGTGACTGGTTTAATGCATTGTATCGTATCTATTCAATTGGGTCAGTTCCTAGTGTGAAATAGTTTCATATTTGTCCAGAAGACGTTGCTTGCTCGTGGTACCTATTGCTGGATGGAGAATACGATGAGTTACATCGTCAGGCGGTATCACGCAGTCGCGATGTCAGAATAACCTACACAATGGATTAGTGGAGGGATCGAAGTCGGTTTAACAGGAAGTCATAGAAGCTTAATATTTCGGGTGATATCCATGAGATTATCGTACCTTCACAATTACGGCGCTAGTTGTATGACGACCAGGTAAAGTGAAAATTAACCACTTATATTGCTAGAAGCAATAAGCAATAAATTGAAATGAGGTTCAAATTTGTATAACAAACCGGGCGGTCAGTCAGGAATAGTCCGATCTTCAAGTGAGCCATACGGTTATATGAAAACCTCAGCCTTGTTACATTTTACTGTTAACAAGATGATGAACGACCAAGTGCTAAATGTGAAAGACTACTCACGGCTGACTATGTAAATATTATTCTGGAACTTGCACGATCGGCTTCATTCGAAATTACATGAATTCTCGATTTTATTGACAGTGGGCCATTCCTTTCGATGTCACTGCCACCGCCACTTGCCATCTTGACTGACCTTCCTTGGCAAGCTAAGAGAGCTGACAGGGAAGAAAATGCTAAGGAAATATAGAAGATGAGCTCACTCCGAACCAAGAGTTTCATATAATCCCAGTAATGACGATCCGAATGCCTCATAATCGCACGAAGCAGGGCTCTGTCAAAGGCAAACTAGTCCTTTGAGATCAAATTCATCGGAAAAGTTAAAATTTAAAGGAGCTTCAAAGATAGATTTCCCATAGTGATGCGACACATGTAGTTATCTAAGATACACATCAGCTTTTTATGATACACATCTGTTTTCGACCAGTTTACCATCTTTTCGACCAGCGAAAACAGTAAAATGAACTCCACAATTCCAAATTCAACGAGATGCCTTTCGCTTTGGCCAATATTAGGACATTCGCTTGTCTTTGTACCGTTTAGGCCTTTTCCTCTTCACATTTTATCAAGAGTGACTCGTGCCAATGAAAAATATTATAATATTAATTAAAGATGAGTTAGATGGAATTCGTTGTGAATCTAAGACAAATATATAAGAAACTCAGATTTGATCTTCGAAGGCTTGTAAAACTTATACAAGACGCGATTAGATAGATTCTAGTCCGATTATTAAGGTCCTCTATCGGAGAAACAAGACAGATGTCATTGAAACCCGGACGTACAATTTTATCTTCTACCATTTCCAAGACGTATGTGGAAGAAATCAAGAATAAAGTAGAAGCCTTGAAAGGTATACGACCTGATGGACCACTTTTGGTTGGGTTTCTTGCCAATGATGATCCAGCAGCCGAAATGTACGCCAATTGGACGGCCAAGACTTGTGAATCGATGGGATTCCGGTACGAACTTAGAACCGTTCCAGAGAAGGATTTCCTAGAAGAAGCGATCATCGAAGCGAACAGAGATGACGCTGTAGACGGTATAATGGTCTATTTTCCAGTCTTTGGTAATGCCCAAGACCAGTATTTGCAACAAGTCGTTTCCAGAGAAAAAGACGTCGAGGGTCTTAACCACGTTTACTACCAGAACATGTATCACAACGTAAGATATTTGGATGACAAACAACAGCAGAAATCGATTTTGCCCTGTACACCACTGGCCGTGGTCAAAATCCTCGAGTACCTCAAAGTTTACAATAATTTACTTCCAGAAGGAAATAGACTCTACGGCAAGAAATGTGTCGTTGTCAATCGGTCGGAAATTGTCGGAAGACCCTTGGCGGCACTTCTGGCCAATGACGGCGCCATTGTTTACTCCGTCGATGTGAATAACGTACAAAAGTTCACGCGAGGTGAAGGCCTCAAATTCAAAAAACACCATGTCGAAGATTTAGGAGCCTACTCGAATGAATTACTACAACAATGTTCTGCAGACGCGGACGTGATCATCACCGGTGTGCCTAGTGAAACCTACCGTTTTCCCACGGAGTTTATTAAAGAAGGTGCCGTTTGCATAAATTTTTCGTCTAGTAAGAACTTCGACGACGAAGTCAAGACTAAAGCGTCGCTTTACGTTCCGAGCACTGGTAAGGTCACCATTTCAATGCTGTTGAGGAACATGCTACGTTTAATCGACAACAGGCAAAAGTGAAAGGGTTGATAGGAGAAAACTCATTATATAAATCTTCTATCTAATATGAAAACAGGACTGAAAGCTTTGGAATGAATGCACATCGGAATGGAAAGGTAAACATTATAATACATTTTGCAGCGTTTCTAGGCCTTTTTGGAACGCTTGGCTGGAGGCGCGACCTCGATGTCTGTAGCCGTTACAAAATCTTCACCGTAGCTCTCATCTTCATTAATGTAATTTTCAGTTTCAGAATCTGCGCCGTTCTGATCGAATTTGCTCTTAAGACCTTTGAGTTTACGGGTTTGAAGTTTACCGAGATCTTGTTTGCCAACGTGGATAGTACCGATTTTGTCACCAAGAGAATCTCTTTCAATGTTCTTGACGGTCTTAACTTCAAGTTGTTTCGCCCTCTTGTGCGCTTCTTTGGCCATTTCAGGTGACGGCATATGAATACGTCCAATTTTGAAATCGAATCTTGGACCACTCTCTTCTAGCTCAACACGAGGCAACTTCTTACCGCCTTGTTCGCTCCGATACGTTTTGAGGCGGTAGACTCTGAATAGCACGTTTGGAAGTGGGTCACCATCCTGAAAATCACCCTGTATCGTTAGAGAAATGACATGCTGTAGTCCAGCTACGTCCTGAAGGTCTGTGACGTCGCCTCTGAAGAAATCTAGAAACAGCGATTTTATCTGCTGGTAAACTGGATGCGAGTCGAACGCGGAGCCCTGGAATGAGAAAAGAGGTTTCGCACCGAGAGTAAACGTCTGTTTTCTGAAATCCGATAACAACTTGTAATTCTCCGCAATTTGAAGCTCTATCATGTCGTAAACCTTATAGCCAAAAGTCCTCACAAACGTCAAATTGTTTTTCCGCTTCTTGGAGCTTGTAGCGAGTACCATCAATGAGCAATCGTTCTTTTCACTGAAAAACTCCAATTGACTAGCGTCTTCGAACGGAAGAATACCATTTTTCTTTGTGAATCTCTTGATATCGGGCTTTTTCAAGGCGCTCAAATCGACCATGGCATCATGGAGAAGCTTGTTCGACGTCTTTCCCGGAATGAATAAAGCTTGCTTTACGTTTTCCACAAGCTTAGATTCCTTTTTATCGAGAGCACGCTTAGCTCTATTGTTCTTAGGTTTTCTGTCAAAAAATCCATTTGTTAGTCTAAGTCCAGCGTAATAAAGGCCTATTCAACCGCTGAAAACGGCCACAGCCACATACATTGTTCTGATCATGATAAATTGGAATATCAACTAATAAGAACCGGAAACTGTGTATTGCCCAGCTATTCCTGCTCTTTTTTAAATAGCTTTGTTCTTAGTTAGTTGAGATGTACGCGATGCGATGAGCTTCCAAAAATTTTTCAACTTGCAGAAAGTACGAATAAAGATGTTATTGTCAACGAAATCATACTAAATCATACTATACCAGGAATTTACTACAAAGCAACTATACAAGAGACCCCAAACCAAGCCAAAGACGGCTCAACCGGACTCCATGACATTTCAACCGGTGTTCCAAATTAGAAAGGAACTGAATTTTGCGTCATTGGAAGATGAATCGAACCTTACCCAGTCCTTTGTCGAGGAATTTCAGTCACACAATGCAGATACAACAGTGGTAGACGGATTCTCGAATGATGTGATTTTGGTGGAAAACGAGAAATATAATGTCAAGAAGCTGCCCGCAAACATGGACTTTTTGCCCCAGGAGAAAAATTTGAATGCTTTGATTGATACAGAATCTGGGAAGGCTTTGGTTGCCGACAGTGACGAGCTGTATGTTTGGACATTCGATGCTGGTTATAAACACCCCAATATAAACAAGATTTCTCTGCATAGCGAACACGAGCTGCTGCAAAGTCCGCCAGAGGTTGTGTTTACGTGGCCCGCTGCAGCAGACGACGAAATTGACTCTAAAGTCCCAGGAATCTGCGTTGTGAACAAAGTTACCGGGGTCGTTAAATTGTTCGAGGAAGTCGATACTATCAACAGTGTTTCGTCCCCTGTGTTTAGGGACAAAGCGCACGAGCTTGACCTCAAACTGAAGAGTAAAGAACATGTCATTAGCGTGGTCAATTGCGAACCCGCTGGAATCGTGATAGCCACCTCCACAGGTCGTCTTCTACTGATAGCGATAAGGGATTATGCGGGCCAACCCATGTTGAAGTTGAAGGCTCAGCTCGTCAAATCCCATATGACTCTATTCAGTACGTCTAACGAGTTCAAACAGGTTGTCTCAATGAAGCCCGGAGTGATTGTTGGGAAAGGAGAAAGAATCTTGTCGACGATCACTCGAGGTGGCCATTTCCTAATTTGGAATCTTTCTGCAGTGGCTCAGTCTTATAAGCGGCTGGAAATAAACATTTACGAGCAAATATTGGAATCTCTTCAGGACCTGTATCCTACAGCACATGGATCACTTCAGGTTCTGGATTCCCATCCTTTGCCCGCAGACAAGCAAGCGTATTCGGTTTTGTCTTCCATAAGAAATGGTGACGAAGGAAACCTTTACATTTTGTCCACGATTGTCGTAGATGAGAAAACGAACAGCTTCGCAATCTTTTCCACTTACAGATTGAACACGATATATTATCCCATAAAGTCTGCAGAGTACCCCCGCTTGGTGATACCTGCCGCTTTGGATAGCAAGATTGACAAATTCGTCACAATATTTGTCATTTTCGAAAACGCAGTAGTGCTTACACAAGTCAGCGCCAAGCTTGATCACACTTACCCACTCCGGAGGAAATGGGAAGATATTATAAGCTTTCGGAAAAACACGAAAATAATAGGCTATGGCTGCGATTCAGAAGCAATATACCTGTTTAATAAAAAAGTTGGTATACTACGAGTTTCAGCCACAAAGGAGTCAACAGCACCAGAAGACTTCAGAGGATCATTTGTTAAATCACACTTGGAACAGGCGATCTATTTCTCCAACGTTGCTTCCACACCCATCGAATTTAACATTCCAATGGAAATCACGCTAGACCGCGAAGAGATCGAATGCGGATTGATGGCTTGTGCTAAAGAAATCTTGCTAACGAAGTCAGAGTACATTCCACCAAAAATGAGCTCTGTTCTGCACCAAGTTCGCTTGCGAGTGGATCTATTTAGGACACTGCTTGAATTTACCAAAGTAAACTTCCTGAACAAGGTAAGGCCAACTATCTTGCTGGAATTAGTTGAGTATTTTGAGATTCTCAATTGCGTTTCCACAACATTATCCTATGCCGGTTCATCTTCGGAGTTGGCAAGCCTGTGGCAAGAAACACTTAAAGGCAATGAAATCGACGAAGAGACATTCGTTGTGCATGGATTAGAAGGGTTCCGCCAGGTCTTCGAATCATATTTGGAAAACATTGCTAGCACGCTGAGCGCTACGTCTGATATAGACTCGTGGAATACTGGCATCGATTTCTTGGTCGCTTCAGTTTACGAAAGTGTATTAAATGACGGCGAGCAAGAGTACCGGTATCAGGGTTTGCAATTAGATCCAGCTGAGCAACAGAGTAAACTTGCTTGGTTCGCGGAGGGCAGAATAGCAGAACTATCAAATGATTTATTCTTGGGATATTCCGATGTCTTGGAGAAGACTGAGAATTTGGCATCTCACGCCCTAAAATTGTTGTCGCTTGCCAAAGCTTTATACTATATTTCCAATCAGAGAATAGCGTGGTTCAAAGACGCATTGACTCGCACAGAGACCCAAGAATATAAAGAGCTCCTCACTTTGTATCGCAAAAATACAACCGTTTGGAATGAAATTCTGTGCAAGGCAAATCAGAACTTAGAGTGCCTACAAATAGCCGATTTTTATCGAGATCTGCGGTCGATTGTCCAAATTCTGAACAACATACATGATGAAGTATCTGCTGAAGCATTTATTCCGTATTTTAACAAATACGGATATGATTTTGCTCGTGAGTTATTCTCTTCATACGTGGCAAGCGGGAACTTGCAGGACCTCTACAACAAATTTCCACAATTCCACCCTCTTTTGGTCAAATTCTTCGATGAAAACCCCCAATATAGCGATGTTGCGTGGATTGGAACCGTCTTCGATAAGAAATATAGTAAAGCGTCGTCTCTCTTGCTGGATGCTGTCGAGAGGAACGCTAAGCAAGAACATCAACTTAATCGGTGTCAAGTGCAAGCCAGTATCGCGAAACTCTGCGTACTGGCTGCGAACCGCAACGTCGAACAGGGAGTACTTGTCAAAATACAAGGAGTTCTTGACACTGCGGACGGTCTCAGTGATCTAAAGGACAAATTGAGAAGTGGTGCAAGTCTCAATGCGCGATATCATTCAGATGAAGAGATCAAAACCCTGTTTTCCTGTTTAAGCGGTCGTGTCGCGCGGGAGTTCCAAGTCTCGATGCATGAAATCATCGAGATTTATACACTCATGAACCAAAAGGACGGATTCTTTTATGCCCTCAAACTTCTCCTGCTGAATAGCGAGATGTTTGACTTAGAGTCTTACCGGTTTTTGAATGCACTTTTATGGAGAAGATGTTTACTCTTCGAAGGGCCAATGAAACTCACGGATTTTCGCAATTCAGCTTTGTATTTCACATTGAGCAGAGCTTTTAACGAACTCCTGTTCAAGGCCAATAGTGACCTTCCGGCTTGGGATATGCTCGTAGACCTCAGTTCGACGTCACCAGATTACTTCAAGGCGAGATATGCGGATCTGGTCCAAACGCCCCTTGCTCTAGCAGATTGTGCAGCAGACGAGGTAAACCAGATTCGATCACTTGGCGAAGATCTCGTTACCGATTTAAAGACCGTCATTGCAACGGCAAATGAAACTGCCGGCTATCCTTACGTGATCAATTACGAAACAAACAAAATAGAGAATATTCGCGTCAATTAAAAGTTGTGCCTGTTATAATACTATACAATATCCAATTTTTCTTTCCATGTAACCTACCCGTTACCCCCTTGTGCCACGTTCGCCTCTTGTTCACCGTCAACTTTGACTCTCACTAATGTCTCAGGCAGAGGCGGCTCTTTGTCCAAGTCTTCTGGTCCGTTATTCCATGTACCTACTTCGTAATCTCCCTCGGCATACTGCAATAAACTCAAACTCGCTTGCGAAATCGATCGCACTATCGAGTCCCAATTGCTCATCACCTGTGCTACTCTATCTGCGTTATCCTTCATTTCACGGACTTGAATTGCCAATTCGTCGAGCTGACGTCTCATGTCCGTGGTTAGCGCTCTAATAGTTCGCACCGCATTCAATTCGCGTTTTTTCGACGCTATCTGATCGTCCAAGTTCATTCGGAAGCGTAATTATATGAAACTATGAACCCAAAACAAAGTATTACGATATCTATAGTCACTGAAGTACTCGCTGAGACATCGATTTATCTGGTCCTTGTTTACTCTTTAAGCTCATCTCTCTTAGATAGAGGCCAAAAGTTCACGAAAATTGATAAAGGAAAAACCCTTCGTTAGTAATGACATCAACACTTTTCATCCATTTTGTGAATAAAGGTAAACAAACATCTGTAAACTTTAAACAGTAACAACACCAAAGATTTGTTGATGATTGCAAGGTGTCTCAGGCGTAACCACGAATATATTATAGCGTAAAAATGTCGAGGAACAATAGGAAACGTGGATCGACCGCGCAACCGAAATTTGTTGTAGAAGAGGCGGCCAGAGACAGGATATCACAAGTTCAAGAGTTTCAGGAGTTGCTGGATAGCCAAAAAACCGATTTTGAAAGGGTCAGAGCAGGGTATAGTCAGCAGAATGTGAGACTAGCGAGATGCAATAGTACGTTGCTGATTAGAATTCGAGAGATGGAGAAGAATGTGAGCGAATTGGTGCAGGAAAACGTGACTTTACGATCTCGACTCTCTGTCAACGAAGCACGCTTCAAAGAGCGATTGGATGACCAAGTTCAAATGCTGGAAAGGGGAATTTTGCAACGGTTTGAAGAAATTTTCCACATGTTTGCATCTATAAGGAGAAGGGAAGGTTTAAGGCCGTCGGCGGTAAATTTTACGGAAAAAACCGCCGGGATAAACGAGCCCCGTTCTATCTTGAAAAGGAGTCGCCCATCTTCGTCTCGTACACAGCGAAGTATAAGGAACTCGGGGATCACGTTTTCTGACTTGGATCCGGAATCAGGTGCGCGCGGAGATTCTGGTCACACGAACGATATAACTGAAGAGTCTAGTACAAGAAAGGACCTGAGTCCACAAACTAAGAAACGACGCAGGAGTTCCAGAAGAGAATCTTTGTTCAGTCGGGCCGACTTTGAGTTTTTAGATGAAGGTGGACGACTGCCCGATGCCGATGACGGATCTGCTAGTAGACCCACTGCAGACAACGAAACACCCGATGCTCGTAACGTAACACTTCCAGACGATCCAGAAGTACCAGAAGATCAAGATCTGACGTCTCTCAATGATGTTTGCAATTTCACAACATCCATCATCGATTGCTCGATACCCGAAGAAGCAGCCGAAATGGATGCCGCTACGGGGAAAGGCGCAGAAGCCTCTAGCAGTAAAATTGGAGTGTATCAAGACCATCAAGATGAAACCAACATCGACCAGAATCGCAGCAGCATGAATCACAGCACCACGACCAGCATATCCGACAACACATTCCCACAACAACAATTAGCATTTTTGCCAATAAAGAAAACGTCGCAACAAAAGATTAAGCATTCCATGAAATCTAGAGGAGGTAAAAAGATGATTGATGAAGTTATGCCCGCTACTGCTACCGAGAAGTTTCTCAGCGATTCTAGGGTTCGTCGCACTAGAGGTAAAGCGGTTAATTACACGTTACCGTCCCTCAGAGCCAAAATGCGTCGTCCATCTGAAAAGTTCGTCGACGCCACAACCACCGTGGATATACATGATCTTCAAGTCCGTGGTGGTGAAAAAAGAGCACGTACTAAATCCAAAGAGCCTACTCCAGAGACGACTCCTAGCGGCTTCGAGGGCGTCAACAAACCTGAAGATCCTACCGCGTCCGACCAGACTGTTCCTGAGCATTCTCCCCAGGAGACTGGCCCCGCTCAGCAAAGTACTGACGCCAATAATGAATTCAATAGTTCTGAGAGCACCTTAATTTCAAGACCGCCCACGTCAAGTACACCGAGACCAAGTGCCTTGAAGGATATAACAAACAAATCCCAAGGGAAATCGCTAGGAAAGACCAAAAAGCTATTTAAGAGAGCAATCATTGGCGATATAGATGATGAAAACTCGGTCACAACCGAAAATGCTGCAAAAGGCAAAACAACAAACTTTAGATTGCATGGCGATGATTTATCAGCCTTCCATTTGCTTGATGATTTAAAAAATAATGGTCGTCCAAGAACTCATAGAGCGCAGGCCAAAAGACCTCTGGAGAAACGCAAACAAAAATCAAGTCTAAAAAGCTGAACAACTTATTTAAATAGTGTGTTTATAAACATATCAAACACTCATAGTCATTTGAATTCTACCGTGAGGATTATAATCGGAAAGTTCGAAATCTTCAAACTTGAAATCATCAATCGATGATACGGATCTTTTTATGACGAGTTTAGGGAATGCTCTGGGCTCACGCTTTATTTGTTCTTGCAATGCTTCAATATGGTCCCGGTATACATGAGCATCGCCTAAAGTATGGATAAACTCATATGGCTCCATATCGCAGACATGTGCAATCATTTTGGTCAAGAGTGCATACGATGCTATGTTGAAAGGCACACCGAGCCCCATATCGCATGACCGCTGATATAACAAGCAAGAAAGACGGGGCTTGGCACCATCTTCCTTGGCGAAACTCACGTAAAACTGGCAGAAAATATGGCATGGTGGAAGCGCCATCTTGTCGAAATCCGCAGGATTCCAAGCACTCATAATGATTCTACGATCCATGGGATCGGTCTTAAGTTTGTAAATCACCTGTGCAAGTTGGTCTACGCCAAGTCCGTCGTAATTATCATCACAAGTTTTATACTCCGCACCAAAATGTCTCCACTGGAACCCATATATGGGTCCCAAATCACCCTCACGCCTATCCGTGAGCCCGCGCCTGTCCAAAAACTCTCTAGACCCATTTCCTTCCCAAATTCTTACACCCTTCTCCGATAACTTCTTCCCGTCTGTACAACCGGCCACGAACCATAAAAGCTCGTGCACGATACCTTTAATGAACACTTTTTTCGTCGTGAGCAAAGGAAAAGTGTCATCAGTCAAACGAAATCGCAACTGTGGTGGAGCAAAGACACTGTAGGTGCCTGTACCTGTTCTGTCGGATCTAAATTCGCCATTTTCGATGATCTGTTGGCAAAGCTCAAGGTACTGTTTTTCTTCCGCGTTTTCGCTGCTATTGAATCTCTGTTTTTCGCAGGCTTGTACTGTCATGACAAGTTCACTTTATTGTTACTCAACCGATTT
This sequence comes from Lachancea mirantina, assembly GCA_900074745.1. Lineage (NCBI taxonomy): Eukaryota > Fungi > Ascomycota > Saccharomycetes > Saccharomycetales > Saccharomycetaceae > Lachancea > Lachancea mirantina. The sequence continues at coordinate 864,762 of LT598468.1, forward strand.
AGTGCGGAGCCTTTAAGTCGATATCAAGTTCGTTCCAGTGATTCTTTTCAAGTCTGGCGTTCATTGTTATGAGTTAACGCGTATTTTTTCAACTTACGTAAAAAGACGCGTCAACAAGATGTTCGGCTCATCGCGAGCATCAACAACTCCGAAGGCAGCTGAAGCTGTAAATAGAAACTCGACTCCTATCAATATTCGTTTGAATAATTAAAAAAGCTTCAAGAGATTGATATGGCTGTTTTTAGGCTTTGAAATGGTGTTCGGGGCCACCTTCAACCGGGTCTAATCATTGTTTTTGGACTTATTATGAAAACGCGAGTTGAAATGGATAAGAACCGTGAAAAAAGTACAATACTACTAGAATCTGTTGAGCATAGACAGACGCACTACTGGGCACCACTTGGAGCTGAAAATATTGAATGGCTGCAGGAAAACGCTGTACGAATGAGTCCTCGTAATGGCAGCCGCGAAAATGGCGACAAAACTCACGAAGACGCAGAATTTGATTCTTTCGATATAATTAGCATACAACAGGCGATGGAAACGTCTCACAGGGCGGATTGACCTTATAAGACGGCTTTTGGCAGTCTTGAATCAGTTAATATCATCATGTACGAATCATCGCTCATAGCGAGACCTTCGATGAGGTACTTGGTAACCTCCCAATCATCAAACCCAGCATAACAAAAGAACCCCATAGCCAGGCCCGTTCCTAGCGTAAACGATATTAATGGCAGATACCACAGTTTTATTCAGGAAGATAGTACAGGTTTTCGAAGAAACAAATGGGCCGGCGCCTCGAAAACCGACAAAGTCTGAAAATCAATATCGAATTAAAGACACTTTCGTTAGCGAGAGTTACGATCTGGTGAAACATATTTATGAGTTTAGAAAAGTGATGGGGTCCTTGAAAAATGAGTATCAAAGTGAAAATGAGATGAGCGAACAGGAAAAGGACGATTTTGACACCGAATGTCGGTTGTTGTTGCAACAGTACTTTGAGAAACTCAAGTTTTTGGAAAAATACGAAACGAAAAGAAGCGCGACGGTAGCGACCGGACTACAAGGTGGACTGTTTGGTCCCTGGCGGACGGAAAGTGACCGGAAAGATCTTTTTTTCGATACCGCGAGTAAGCATAGGGCCGGAATTTTACGATCACTAGGATTGTTACTTTCCGGGGCATCTACCGCGTTTTCCAAATTACAGCAAGAAAGGCTTCTTCGGAAACGGGAACTGGATTCCATAGATTTCAATGCACAGTTATATTTACCAACATCGGGTGTGATTAGTAAAATAGAAGTTCCTCCGGCTATCGAAACGACCCAGGAAGAAGTTAAACAATATAACGACACTGTTCAAATGCTATCGACTCAGCAGATTCAGATTTTAGAAGAAGATCACAGCGAATTGCTTAGTCATAAAAAGGCAGAATTGAATGAGGTCGAAAAGCTAAGCAAGACAATAATAGGCATTTCGTCGTTACAAAATGAAATTTCAACGCATCTGCAAAGCCAGACTCAAAACATATCATCGCTGTTAGATAACTATGACGATGTCGAGGTTGATGTCTTAAAGGGAAATAAACAGCTCGGAAAAGCCCAAAGACGAAGCGGGAAATCGGCGGCTTTAATTATGTATTTATCGATCGTCTTTGGAATGCTCATTCTGTTTCTAGACTATATAAATTAAAACCGTCAATTAGAAAACTGTGTTAAAAGTCAAGCGACATAATGGCTCCAGCAGCGATTGTTCTACCCTCTTTTCTCAACAAAACTTTGCTCAAATGCTTGTTTTCCTCAAGAGTCATTAGCGGGATGCGTCTTTTCTTCTCTGTCAACTCTAATTCAACGACGGCTGCTTGATTTGACCCTATGTGCTTCACCTTTTTCTTTATAACTTTTGCAGGGTCAGCTTTGTCCACGATAGAAACGAGTCTTTTGATCCTGGCAGGTTGCTGAGTACCCCCACGAAACAATATGAATGGAGTTCCCGGTAACAAGGGCCTATCCAATTTGAAAGTCAGCAATCGAGCGGTAAACTCCTGCGCGGTGCCGACATCATAGCCGACTATAGCAGCAATGTCGCCAGTCTTAATGTCCTCATGCTGCGCACTTTTTACTTTAAGTGTAACAAAATCTCCTTCAATGGCAGCAGCTTGAGGATTTTGACTTGAATCATTGTAGATGTTCTCGATCAGCACACTTTGCTCCGAAGGATAGATTGTAATTGTCTCACCAGCCTGAATCTTTCCAGCTTCAACTTTTCCTGAGAGTAAGGCATCACCATTCTTGCCGCTGGGTGAAACGTCAAGAATTGAAAACAAAAATGGATTGCTTTCCAAAGTGGCTTGATCCTTTGACCCAGAAGTCCTCGCAATACACTCTAACTCCCCAACTAAGGATGGTCCCTTATACCACGTTTGCTGCAAAGGATACTTTGTGCCAACCACACCTTCTCCAGAGAGACCACTCAATGGTATCCAACTGATATTTTCCTCTTTGAGTCCAATACTTTCGAAAAAATTGCGCAACTCAAATTGGATGTCTCTAAACCTTCCCTCGTACCAATCGACAGTATCCATCTTATTCAACGCTACTATCAAATGATGGATTCCAAGACTTCGAGCTAGTATTGTATGCTCTTTGGTTTGACCATCTAAATTGAATCCCGACTCAAAGGCATCTGTGCTGCAATCCACAGAAAGCACGGCAACATCAACGAGACTTATACCTGTAATTGCATTTGGTACAAAATCTCTATGCCCGGGAGCATCAACAATTGTGAAATCTGCTTCCTTTGTTTCGAAACTACTTGTACAAATATCGACCGTGACACCTCTGGAACGTTCTTCTTGGGTTTGATCCATCACCCAAGCCAAATGAAACGAGGATTTACCCACCACTTCACTTTCTCGTTTCAATTTTCTGATGAGCTTGTTGTCAACAGCGCCAATATCGTAAAGCAAGCGACCCATCAATGTAGATTTCCCAGCATCAACGTGCCCCAAAACTACAAAGCTCAAATGTGGCTTTCTTTTTGATAAATAGGCCGTTAGGTCTAGCGGAGATTTTGGTTTGGTAGGTTCGGTCGCTTTCTTGTGCACCCTAGCTGCTTCGTGCCCCGAACCCTCAACTGGCTGCTCCTCCGCCTCTTCATCTATTGCCATCTGTTTATAATTGTCTGTGAGATCTTCTAGTTGGTCAAATGCTTGCTTCTGGGCTTCCAACACGACATCATCAGGGCTTGGCTTCTTGAAGTTTCCAACTGCCGCTTTTTGAACTGCTTTTGAGTTAGTAGCTGGATAAAAAACGGAAGACAATAGGCTCTCATCATTTTCCAAAAGAGATTTAGTTGAATGCAATCCGATAACTTTGGTGATTTTATAACGTTTTGTATTGTTGTCAAGTTTAGTCTTACTGGGTCTTTTTAAATTGATGTTATGCAATCGACACAATTTTTGAAAGTTGGGTGATTTCTCGGTTTGTGCGAGTTCCGGAATGCGAATTTCTGGCTGCTTTGGCTTGGATTTTAATGGTTTCCCGTCTTCAGGCTTGCTGTTTTGTCTGGCTGTATTTAACGCTGACAATCTGGCGCTCAGAGACGAAGTTGCTGTTGAGCGACCACTAGGTAAAGCACTTTGTTGATTTCTGTTAAGAAATGCAGATAATCCAGAGGGCATTGGCTTTTCTAAATTACTTTCAAAGGTCCCTTTAACCTGTTGAAGTGAAGCCAATCGTTGTGCAAGCGAAGAACCGGTAGAAGAATATACACGAGCATCCACTTTCCTTCCCTTGCGGTCTTGCAGCTTCTGCAGAGCTCCTGAGGTACTCAAACTCGATCCACGACTCAAAGAAACAACTTTTTCGGCTTCCAGCGCTCGATGTCTCGCCAGGCGTTCAAGCAGCGACAAAGATCCATTATCTCCTAAAAAAATCACACAGTTAATAATGCTGGGAAAGGAACAAGATATAGGGCCTGTAGAACCGAAACCCAAACCAGTCCCTCACCAGCATCCCTTCTCGAATAGCAGCGGTAAAAATTTGCAGAAACAATATGCCTGATAAAAGGCGTCATACAGCTTTCCAGCCCGATAACGTCGCCCACTCGAGATGACTTAAACATTCAAACAAAATGACGAGAGAAAAATGAGGATATGGTGGAAAACTTGGTTACTGTTGGTTCTCCTCCCACAATGGAATATACATACCTTCTGGTTGCTTTTTTTTCTTTAAAGTCCGTCTCAATTCTTTCATGGCTTGATCAAAATCAAATTCACTATCAAAAATGGCTAATTTAACACTCAAATTGGTCCATCCTTGGTACTCCGAAAGTTCTTTTTTGGCCCTGGGAAACATTTCATGCATAAGTTCGTACTCGTCGTCATTTAAATAATCGTCGAACTCGGCCTCATCCTGGAACTCAGGAACGTCGTTTTCATAATCAACATCTGCATCATCATCATAAGGCCCTGACATAATAGCTTCTAAGAGGTTTGAAGTTCGTTAAGTATTGGTGATAATTGGTGATTCTTAATTTAAGAACTTCATTTTTCAAAAATCTCTATAGTGATGAACTACTTTTGCCGCAAGAGAAATGATGATGACATGAATAAACAAGGCATTTTAAGCAGAGAGGCAGTGTAATCGAATACTCTAAAAATTTCAAGCCTCCAGTAAAATGCTGTAAACACCTTTCAGCGCTTCAAAATGTCAACCAAAAGATGAGATACGGTGCCGTTAAGAAGCCGACCAGTCAACTCCATCATACTTCGAATGCTTTACTAATTACAGGACTACCAGATCATATATACCGAGACTTTCAAGCTCTGTACCATAGTTCTTTTCTCTTCTTACGGTCGTCTCTCGCCAGGGTTCGTTTTGGATGCCATTGTTGTTTGATTGCGTGCAAACGACCAGCCATTTCTGCTTTCCTTTGCGTTGACGCAGATGAAACCAGCGAAATGAATAATGGTGAAACGTTGAACTGTTTGGCAAGCGCCTTTCTGGTGTATTTCTCTGGGTTTTCAGCGCGTAGTGCGATAATTTCGGCTATTTGATTTGGTTCCAAATGGTAAGTTTTATCCTTTGACGCACATAGCACAGCTCCCTCTTGCGCCTGCACCTGGTCTCCGCTTCTAATGTCGTCCAAAAACTGTCTTCTAGGATCGTTGGAGGGCAGAAATGCTTTGGGAATCGTTTCGCTATTGATCGAGCCCGTGGACAACGACTGTGAAGGGTGGTGATACAATCCCGGCTCGATTTTGGCTCGCATGACGCCTCGGTAATTGTGCGCAGAACTTTTTGGGTTGTACAAATTGGGAGTCGCCTTCAATTTAGGTATACTTCGTCCTGCCTTTTCGACCAAATCAATGGGTCTTTTCAACTGCGTGGAAACCGCATGAAATCGCCTGGAAAAGCTGAGCATCTCTGTGTGAAGGCGCGAACTTGAAAGCACTAGAATGGGATCCTCTCAAATATCCTTTGGGATGAGCAGGCTTGCGATGGTCAAAGTTATGATTTCCGACTGTTTTTGATGGCTCCAAGTCGATAAATTTTCAAAACTTCACTACGTAAATAATGATATGTTAATCATTTCACGAGAATCGAAACCCACAGCAACCAGCGTGAGTTGGAAGCTCATTACACGTCAGAACATGTATCATTTGCACTAATTAAAGTGAATATGAGATTATTTCGCGGCTTGCGGGCCAATATCGGATAGGTATTCGAACAAATAACCAAAGTCATGATATATCACTTTATACGACATATTGAATTGAACGAAGTTCACTATATACGAAATTTGAATTCTAGACAAATCACCAGAACTAGTGAGCTCATCTAGTATACATTCACAGGCCTAAAGCATGGTCCAAGATCTGCGTGAATGGATCCAGGCACAGACCAGCTCCAATGTGACTCCAAATTTTTTGCAAACCATAAAAAATCTGGGCAGAATTCACGCGGCCGATCGTGAGAAATTCATTAAAGCATGTAAAGCACTAGGGAAGTTCAATGGTCATGAGGAATTCCTAGAACGTTTGCATGGAGAGCTCAACACAGTTTCTGAACAACAAGAGGACCACGGGTTGCAAATTAATGAACCTGAAGAGACTTTTCTAGCCCCAAAACGTGTTGTACTCGATAAGAAAGTGACATCGCAGCGTATTCTGAAGCAAATTGAGCTTGGTCTACAAGACGAAGCAGAGGATGAAAACGTTGCGAGACTCCGAGATATGGAGTCTGGATATAAGAAGCTATCGAAACCGTCTTTGTTCAAAAGATTGTCCAAAAACAAGGCCAAACATTTGAAGGAATATGCTAATACGTCAGGCATTGAGCCATCCAAGACCCGTATTCTTCAGGAGGTAGGAAAGCCAGGAATACCGACGGATGACAACCAGGACACAAATATTCGACAAGCCGCTGAATATCTGTCTATTCCGGCTTTTTCCACTCGTGCCGTTTCGAGTGTAGACTCGAATAACGCTGAAGACACTTACGAAAGTGGCAACGACTTGCCTTCAGACGAAAGTGCAGTTGAGGAAGACCGGGAGTGGTACGACCATGAAGATGACTACAGTAATGCCATTGATGATTCTGTGGTTAGTACTTTAAATTTCAGACGACGAGGAAGCTCCAACCGGAGGAACCAAGAATCAAATTTTAATGATTTGAAATCCGAGCTTCATTTAACACCCATTTCACCTGCCCAACGTGCAAAACTTGTTCCCCCGTTTTTGACCAGTTTCAGAAATTCCGACGGAGAATCGGTATTTCTGCACTTTTTAGATGCCTCTTCCAAATTCACAAGTAATGTCGATCCATTCCGGAATCCAGACAGCGAATTTTCACTCAATGCGAAAAGAGGCAGTCGATTGGTGAATGAGAACAGGCACATGGAGGCTAGAAAGTCTAAAGCAGCAGAAATCGCTGATAACTCCGAGACTGCCATTGCAGCTGTTGTGGGACAACCCAATGGGGTTGAGCAAGTTGCGAGCGGCAGGATAGGGGACAGTGCAAATAGCGCCCCTCGAGAACCTCCACCAAGCTTTGAACAAATTCAAGAATCGAGGAGGGGACTCCCCGCCTACCAAGTGAAATCTGAGCTTCTCCAAATCGTGAGAGATAATCAAGTAATAGTTATCATTGGTGAAACAGGTTCCGGTAAAACTACCCAAGTGCCCCAATTTTTATTCGAAAACGGGTTTTGCAAGGATGGCAAAATGATTGGCTGCACGCAACCACGACGTGTGGCGGCAATGTCGGTGGCTACTCGTGTGGCTCAAGAGATGAATGTTGAGTTGGGAGAAAAAGTTGGATACTCGATTCGTTTTGAAGACAGAACTTCTCGTGGAACCAGAGTCAAATTTATGACTGATGGGTTGTTGTTAAGGGAAACTCTTGTAGATCCGTTGCTGGACAAGTACAGTTGTATCATTATGGATGAAGCGCATGAACGGACATTAAGCACTGACATTCTTTTCGGCATTTTCAAGGACCTTTTGTCAAGAAGGCGAGATCTTAAGCTTATCATAACATCGGCAACCATGGACGCTAATCGCTTTTCGAATTTTTTTGGAGCCGCTCCGCAATTTACAATTCCAGGGCGCACTTTCCCTGTTGAAGTTGTCTATAGCCGCTCTCCAGTCAGCGACTATGTCGAGTCCGCGATTACTCAAGCTAGCAAAATCCATTTGGCGACTCCAATCACAAGTGGGGACGTCCTGATCTTCATGACGGGTAAGGAAGATATCGAAGCCACCTGTAGCGGATTGAGAAGCAGGCTTTCCGAAGTTCAACTAAGGAGAACGAAAGAAAATATGAATGATCACGCTGAAAGTATTGAGATCCTTCCAATCTACTCAGCTTTACCGGCCGACATTCAAGGAAAGATCTTTCATAAGACTTTAGGGAAGAGGAAAGTCGTTGTTGCGACAAATATAGCTGAAACATCATTGACGGTGGACGGCATACGATACGTTATAGATTGTGGGTATTCCAAACTTAAGGTTTACAGTCCACAAATTGGCCTTGATAGTCTGAGAATGGCGCCCATTTCTCTTGCCAGTGCTAATCAGCGCTCGGGTCGGGCAGGTCGTACTGGACCAGGAATTGCCTATAGGTTGTACACTGAGGACACAGCCTACGACGATATGTATACCCAGGCCATTCCAGAAATTCAAAGAACCAACCTTTCTAACACTCTTTTGTTGCTAAAATCACTTGGCGTACGAGATCCTCTCAAATTTCCGTTCATTGACCCGCCCAATGAAGTAACGGCGTTATTTTCTTTATTTGAATTGTGGGCTATGGGGGCTCTTGATAACCTTGGAAACCTGACCCAATTGGGGACCGAAATGGCCAATTTTCCTCTCCAACCCGCTTTGTCAAAAATGCTTTTGATAGCTTCGCAGAACAAATGTAGCGAAGAAGTGCTCACTATAGTCTCCATGTTATCAGTACCACAAGTTTTCCATCGTCCCAAAGCAAGAGAAGAGGAGTCCGATCAGGCGCGGTCGCGATTTTTCGTTCCCGAATCCGATCATCTTACGCTTCTGAACGTTTATTCTCAGTGGAAAGCAAACCAATATTCGGCCAAATGGTGTAAACGACATTTTTTGCAGTTCAAATCATTACAAAGAGCGAGGGATATCAGAATGCAGCTTTGTAGATCAATGGAAAGACAAGGTCTCTACGTCGAATCTTCTGGCACTGATTGGTCTATCGTCAGAAAATGCATATGCTCAGCGTATGCGCAACAAGCCGCGAAGATTGCTGGTCTCAGCAAATACGTGCATTTGAAGAACGGACTTGAACTTCGACTGCACCCCACTAGTGCCCTTCATGGAGCCGGAGATCTTCCTCCTTATATCGTTTATCATGAACTGCTTTTGACTACAAAAGAATACGTGAATATCGTTACTGCAGTAGATCCATTGTGGCTCATGGAATATGAACCGCTGTTTTACAACTTTACCAGAAGGTCTGAAAATGATGGAGACTTAGATATTTCGGATCATAAAGGCGACGAACTTGATCTTTGTCTCAAAAGCTGGGCAATAAAAAGAGCCAACCTTCTTCAAAATATGACCTTGGATTCCCAGGTTCTGGATGCCAAGCCGATTTCGCAATTACAACAATCCAAAAGGGCCCAATCTTCAAAAAAAACTGTAAACGTGGGCTTCAAAAGAAGAAGGCCGCTGTGACATAACGCATAAGTAGTGAGATATTATAACCCCCACGAAGATATTGATGCGAAAGATGGTGACCCGAAGAACTTTTGGAAACCATCATAGTATCCTGACATGACACCACAGTCGGACTGAGCATATATTTCTTCAGCTTTAGGAAGCCATTCTCTCATGTTTTCAATTCTTTTGGCACTGGCAGGATGGGTACTCAGAAACTCAATGTTCAACATACCGGGTCTTTTGGATCGCTGTTCAAATTCTGCCATTCGTTGCCAAAGCCTTACGGATTCCTCAGGATGAAAGCAGGCACGCGACATGATCATTAGCCCGATAAAATCCGCCTCAGATTCCATTTGGCGCGAGGCAGGCATTCTTAAAAAGGCATCAAGGATCAATCTATTGAAGATATCGGCTCCGGTTACTGTATACAGAATTCCACTGAGAATTGAGTATATCGGAGCCTTTGACAAGTTTTCAGAAGTGTGCCGAGCAAGTTGGTGAGCAAATTCATGCGACAAAACCGTTGCAAGCCCATCTTCGTTTCCACAGATACTCAAAATCGAACTAAAAACGAAGACTTTGCCTCCAGGAAGAACAAACGCATTCGGTGGAGCCCGAGGATCGTTTACAATATGGACTTCCCAATTAACACCGCGAATCAACTCCTGATTGATATCCTGGTCTTCTTGAGCCGCCTGGACGATTTTTAGGAATATTTTACTGACATTTCGCGTCAAAGGATGGGCAGCCGGAAGAATTGAGCCCCGGGTCTCTTGAAGCATTGAATTGTAAGTATAAGCTCCAATTTTGAGTTCTATCCATCTTGGTAACCATATAAACCGTTTCCTACCACTAACGGGTGCTTCTTCCAAATGTGTCACGTAAAACAAGGTTCCACCCCCCAAGACCACTGCTAAATACTTCCTTGACGTTGCATCCGTGAGTAAGTTCCAAAAGGTCCTTTTTTGGTTGTTACCATCGAACCTTCGGTAACTAAGTTGAGAATAATTGAAGCCTGGTCGCTTCTGTAACCACCCAGGTTTCAATGGAGTCTTGAAGAGCCTTGAAATACCGGTTTTGAACATCCTTTTGGGTTTTAGATTAATGTTCGACTTGATGTTCGACTTGATGTTCAAACTCAAGTTTATCTTAAATATATCAAGCTCATCGAATCGAACTATAATACTATGAACCTTAGCTGAAGAGACATAAGAGAGGTGACAAAAACGATCAAAACTATGGGGACTGCTGAATTTGGGACTGCTAAATATCTCAGTAAGCAAATGAAGGCCAAAGGTCTTCAAAAACTACGATGTTACTGTCAAATTTGTGGGAAACAATGTAGGGACGAAAACGGGTACAAATCGCATTGTAGATCGCCATCACATATGAAAAGGATCAGTCAAATGACGCCCAAAGATGTGGATAAGTTTACGGAGCTGTTTGAAAAGAGTTTTTTGAAGGTTCTGAGACTCTCACATGGTGAAAAGAAAATCGAAGCCAACAAGTTTTACAATGAATTCATTCAGGATAAGGATCATATACATATGAATGCGACCAAATTTACGTCTCTGACAAAATTTATAGTTCATTTGGGCAACAGCGGGAAGATTAGAATTCATGGCACCGGGGACGGTGACGGCGACAGTGACGACGACAGTGACAGTGTCAATGTTGAAGAGGGAAGAGTCTTTATAAGCTTTATCGACAATTCGTTCGAAAATTTGATGCGAAATGAACGACTGGACAAAGTTACGCAATCGGAAGTGTCGGATCAGGACGTGAGAAACAAATTGCTGCAGCAGCAGATTAAAGAGGGGCAAAACTCGGTGGAGACCGACGATAACGACAAGGCAGAAGTGCCAACTGTGCGAGTCGACAAAGTCGCCATAAAGCTACCCAAAGCAGAGTCCAAGGGCAAAATCACCAAGAAGAAGAAGAACGTTTTCAAGACGAGGGAATGACACCCTAATTCAAAGAACATCAAATGACATGTCCGCGTCCTGGGCTTGTCTCAATTCCCGTTGTCGTTTGGTTGCTTTCCGGTACACGATCCACGCCGTAAGTATCTGAACTATAGCAGTGACCACCAGACTGATCACATCAAAGATCCTAGATCCAGTTGATCTAGATTCGCCCATGTTTTTCAACCTCGATCCCACGAAAAGGTACAGAAACAGCTTTGGAGACATTAAAACAGTGGCTTTGCTGAAATTCAGTACACTAACACCGTAAATACCCGCGATTGCGCCGTTTGTATAAGAATAAGGGAAGGGACAAAGTCGAATAAGTGTGATCGTAAGATAACTGTCGTCATCTTGTAAGATGGAGGTCAATGCTTCGAATTTGGAATTCATTCTGACCAATTTTTCCGCTTGGGATTTCAGTAACGTCTTGAACACCACGAAGGCAGAAATAGAACCTGATGCAGTACCAATGAATAGCGTTACGAATCCCTTTGCCGATATGCCATAGGTAAGACCCACGCAAGTAGCTAAAGAGGAAAACCCAATGAGTGGTGGGAACGAAACCAAATACAACAATGCGATAAACACCAGTGGGAAATATTTTTTTTGTTTGATTTCATCTGATGCTTGCGCTACAGCTTGCATTATCCTGTTATGGTATACCAACATCAGAATCACGAAAACCAAGTTCACAACACCTGCAAAAACGAGCAAAAATTTCTTCCACATGGGTAAAGATTGCCAAACTCCTAATAACTTTCGCGCGAGTCTTTTACAATGATACATGGCTCGTTGTAACGGTGTCATCGTGTACAAGTCAAGGAAATCTTCATCAAAATCATCGAAATTTTCATCCGGTACCAATCTGCTTGGGTTTGTATTAATGTCATTATGTCCATTGCTAATCATGGCTTCATATTGGTCTGCCATGGCGTCGGTTTTGACTCTTAGATCTCTTCCTGAAAGAGATATCGAATATGGGTCTTACGAGATCAAGGTGTTGACGATACGTGGTTAGCGATGACGACTCGGTGACCATTGAAACTTCGGAATATCGAGATTTCAGAGGTCTCCACGAGGAAACTGACCAGTACAATGTGCTGGAGTGTGTGGTGGAGATGATTTCTCAAAAAACCATGAGTCTCTGGAGTGTTTTACGCATTTTTTCGATGATGTAACTCGTTGACCAACAAAACTTGGAATGCTGGGACTTCAACAGCCTCCAAAGGGTATTAGACTGGCGTAGTCTATGGACAGCTGAGATTATCATGAAATTCCCAAAAGTTGCGAGTCTCAAACGTTTTTTACTATTTGGCAGAGGTCTGCCAAAAATTCTCTGCTTAGAAACGTCAACTTAACAGGAAGCCAATTGTTTGCGAGAGAATGTGGGTTGCTCTAATAGTAAGATAAGGTCCATTTGGGTTCCGTTTACCTGGATTCTAGTCTCATGATTCTACCTCAACGAACTACATGGACGTATCCATACAAAGCTATGGAAGAACAATTTTATTGCGGCGGCATCTGACTATCGAGCAGGCTTCAACCACTTCTTCACCAATGGTTCTTACCGTTTTAAACTCAACGGCGAGATGCAGAAACAGGTTTTCCTACCGTAAAATATTGTCGTTCAACAGATGATTGCATAACAGAGGAGCATCTTGGAGACCTTAAGCAAGCATGTGCGGCAAATCTACCACCCCATTTGATGATTTAGTGAATCGCATAATGCAAGATTTCCAGAATCTCGCTACGGTCTAAACCCTATATCCAAATGGTACTTCGAATGTTCTTACAAGACATCAACATTTACAAGACATTAAATTAAAGATTTCCACAAAGCACCCAGTTTTATAACAAAACCGGTCCCGGAACCAGTAGAATCCATCACTTGGGTAGCACTTATATAGATTTTATTGATCTTGATCATCTTAACCTTCGTCTTTTCATCTACTAGCTACAAGATGCAACCATTGGAAAATCAACCTATATCAACTAATACAAACAACTTGGATTCGAGGCATCACGACGTCGAATGAGCTCAGACTCGAAACAAAATACTGGGAAATCTTGCCTTGTTTGTCGAAGGAGAAAAGTTAAATGCGACAAGACAAAACCAGTGTGTCAAACTTGTATAAAGCACCGATCCGAGGAACACTGTCGATATGAGGGTAAGGCTAATATAAGGTTTCAACATATTGTCTTTGGGGGGAGGACCAATACAAGTTCGAGTGGCCTTCTATCGCCTGAAGAAAGGATCCGTTCTGTTTCTAGCAAAGAAACGAGTTTGATCGACTCCAAGACTGTGGAAAATACTACAGTGCCAAACGCTACGATACCAAACGATACACCGAACGCTACGATATTACCATCTTGTGTCAAAGCACAAGAACCCGATCTACAAATACCATCGCTGCGCCAATTTGATGATATGAGTTTCAATGAAGGTCGTGATGCTATTGAAGTGAAAGCCGGTAGGCTTTCGTTTGCGGGACCCTTACATTTTGTAGCATTGTCGCGACGCGATCCGTTTCTCAATGTGATGACTGTGTTGATTCGCAATCAAAGATTCGAAAATCATGAAAAGATGGGTAAAAACCAACCTAGGGTGACTCTCAAGTATCCAGATGTGACTTATACGCAGGCCGAGATTGCTGACCAGCTCATCTTGAACACGGAAGATAAAGTATCTTCACCTTCGCCGAAGGATGGCCAACGTGTTAATCACTCTCTACAGAAAGGTGCAGGCAACCAGAAAGAGAGTGGTGATGATGCCTCCAGTGGGTCCAAAGCGGTCGAAGTCGAAGACACCAGTAGAGCAGCAGATATACGATTTCAAAGAAAACTTATTGAGAATGAGGGACTGGACGAAATCGATACGGATGATCAAAAAGACGAACTTTCGTATAATCCACTTTCAGTGGTCAATCTTCTCAATTCGGAGAGCAAGACTATACAAGAACTTCCGGAAACTGCAACAGAAGCCAAAAATGATATTTTGATTTGGCGCAAAATGCAGGTCTTGCTCGATACGCTCAAGCGGCGAAAGACCGATGAGGAGAAAAAATGTATCGCAAACGAAAGGGTTCCTGAGATGCTATTCTCTAACTATGCTCATGGGAGTCCCAGTCAAGAATATATTGTATTGCAAAAAATTCAGAGCATACTGCCGTCAGATAAAATAATCTGGATTCATGTCGACAATTACTTTGCGTCCCCACTTCATGGACTTTTCCCTGTATTGAATGAGGACTGGTTTAAAGATACCATTAGAAAACTTATCGGTGAACGTATAGATAGCGATACGAAGCCAGCTATTCGAATTACCAAGAGATTCGATATGTCAAAAGTTGCGTCTCTTTTGATTGTGTTGAGACTTTCGTTTCTCACCTATCCAGAGCATATAGGCAATTGCGTCACGGAAGAGGAGAAACTTATAGTCTCTAACCCTATTGGTATTGAATTTGTCAACGTGGCTCAAATGTGTCTGAATCAATTCAAGATGCTTCGAAAGGCCGTTTTACCAGTTTTGCACTGTGCTATTATGCTGAGGCTTTATCGAAGATTTGCACCGGAAGAGGGTGATATTGCAGATGGTGGTGATTCAGAACCCTTTTCAGGTTTATTGGTAAGAATGGCGACCTCGATAGGTTTAAACACGGAAGCGGAGACATCATCTCAACTTTCAGACAATTACATGTATCTACAATCCTGGAGGAAATGCTGGTACGTGATTTATTTTTTGGACTTGTACGAGGGCATGAACATGGGAAATAGTCTAATGATTGACGAAAACAGTTTTAGTACTAAATTGCCCACCTTGGATTACAATGAGAATGGTGAATACCCTTCCTATGTTACTAATGTTGGTTTGGAAAGCGCCTCTCTTAGTTGTCTACAAAACAATTTCCAATTTTCTTTGCAGTGCCGGAAGTTACTCCAAATTGTAGTTAACAAAAGATTCAAAACCAATTGCCAATTGGTCGAGGATACTGCGAGGAATTTGGAGACGCTTTTGAGGGACAGCTATGGCGATGGATTAAAACGTATCGTTTCTTTGCCATGCGACACCATCAAAGGCGCGGTTACCAAATGTAATAATTTCGTGACATTCATAAACACGCTTTCGGTCTTGGCAATGGTCTATTACCATCTTCATTTGCATTTAGATAACCAAGTCGAGAAAAGCAGGAGCGCATCGGAGGCCAGTTTCCCAATCTTTTATCTCAAGAAACTACTAAGGCTATATGTGGAAATTGAGCCTGTACTTGTTGTTCTCTTTTATGGTTGCCGCTCTTCTCAAGATAAGAGAGATATTGTGGACGAAATGTTTGGGAAGCATTCGAAAATGGTAATATTACAAAGTTGTGGGGTTTTCATCGTTCGATTTACCGTCATCCTTCGGTGCTTGATCTCGAAATTCCAACACTTCAAGTACAATCACATTAAAGAATTCAGCTCAAAATCAAGCCTGGATGTCGCTGGTGTGACCGCGGTGGTGAATGAAATAATAACTGTCACTCTTGCGAAATTTCAAGCAATCAACAAAATGACACATGTCTTGAGTAAGACACATTTTTATGCATGGAGAATGTCGAAAGGAAATACTTACATTTACAATTTGCTAAAGGATGAGTCAAATTGTGTGTTTGATTCGGAATCTCCAATCATGGCCCGATATCGCAAAATGTCTTATAGAGACGCCAAAGCAGGTACCCATCATGACCATTCGCCAAATTCGTTGAATCCTTGGGAGGTTTTCCCCAAGTTTAATACTCTCGTATTTTCCAAGGTCCAAGACTTTGACAATATTTTGTCGATCTTGAATTCAACTGACTGGTACATTTTTTCCAATACGCTAACAGAAATCGAAATTAATTCAGCGCTTAGGGCTTTGGGTGACTACTCGGAGCTAACCACCAAGAACGGAACCAGAAGATTAAAAATTCGCAAGTCACTTGACCCAGAGAATGCAACAGTGAAATTGAGAAACATCGAACAATCTGACATTTCTCCACAAGATTTATCAGATTGTCCATCTGCGACGAGCAATAATACGATACCTAGCAGTTGTTCACCTTCAAAAGAGGGAAACAATGGTGTCACCGAAATTGATGCTTTTTGGTATCAAACGAAACTACGGAATGCTAATGATAACAATTGGGTTGCCGGGCTCCCTGCGAGGAATATAGACTACGCCATAGCAAATGATCACAATCAATCGGCGGTGGCCGGAATATCTCACAGCGAGGACAATTTCAACAATGTAGGATTGGATGAACTCTTCCATAATCAAGAACTTTTACAGGAACACGTTATGCGACAACTTCACGAATTGACAAAAGATGGGCTGAGCTCTGATGATTTGGGGGGACGCAGGAAAAAAAGGCGCCGGATGCCAGAACAAGATTTGTCTGGTCCTACTGAACAGAGACTTCATTATCCAGACATTTTTGCTCTAAATACGCTGGATGTATTTATGCCATTTGAAAACCCCTACGACGATGAATTGGACTTAAACTAGCATCGTTCCAATTACAGAAGCCTTAATGGTTTTTTTTTGTTTTGATAATTATCCAATACAGCGTTTATATAATTTTAGTTAATTGTTCTGAAGTCGGTTTGTCCTCTTATTGTTGTTGTTGTTGTTTTTGTTGTTGTTGTTGTTAGTATACACCACAGACATCGTTTGTAAGCGTATCAGGCTCCGTTTGGCCCTTAAAATCCTCCACGCATCTTTTGGCAATACTTTGATAGTACTTCACATTTTCTTTTAATCTCTTCATCTTGAACTTCATGAATTTTCTAAATGACACCTCATTTAAAGTGGGGTACATTAAATCGTACTCGTAATCCGATCTCAGTTTACGTTCTTCTCTGGCGGCTTTGATGTTGGACGTAGACATCAAACTTCTCATTCTTTCGGAGAAAGTTGGCTCACGTTTAGAATGCCGAGGAAACATCAACACCATTTCAGGTTCATGATTATTGTCCACGCTTGGCAGAAAAGTGTACCGAGCGGTATCTTTACCGTGCGTACCAAAATCGTCTCTAATTGGTGGAGGTAATATCGACCTTAAAGGTATGTCCTCCACAACGCTGGAAATATTTGACGAGAGCTTATCTCGAACAGAAGAAAATTCAGAATTGGAAGTCTCTACAATAGATACGCGGCGTGTTTTCCCATATTGACGATTTTCCTTCATGTTCACAGATGGACGTATCCTTGGTAGGACGTGTGGCGCGTTCGAATGTTGTTGACCAGGGAGATCACTTGCGGCATTAAACTGATTCGAAGGAAGTTGGTACAAAGTTTCGCGACCTTTCCCTAAAGTGGTAGCATGAACAACGTTTTTGTGCTTCCTTGAAGGCTTTATGTCTCGAGATCTACGCTTGTTCAGATTACCGGATTTTGGGACAAGGGTTGTTCCAGTAAATTGATGGGATTTGCTTCTTTTGGTGAGACCATCTCTAGATTGCAAAGGAGTTTGAATGCGAACAGTTTTTGATCCAGTATTTTCCCTAATCTTGGACATAAAGATTGGATCAACTTTGCCAGAGACCTCTCGTGGGTCCTCGTCTTGGGGATCCTGTTTGAAAAACGTCTCGCAATTTAAAAGCATTCCAGTAGACACGGTGTGCGAGACATTCTCCGAAATTGATTGGCAGGGAATTAGTGACCAGGTGTCAAATCCAACATCAAATGGGTTCGATGCCGAAGCAGGGACCAAAGATGTAACTCCTTGTTGAGACATCAGGCTCTTGGCTTCAAGAGTGTAATGCGAGGAATGAACAACTGTCCTAGAGTCCGAAACAGGTTTCTCACACGAAAGATTTAAGCTAGACACCCAGCTTCTTTCACAAATGTCATCTGTAGAAGCTTTTCTCTTATTTTGAGGTTTCTCGTCTGTGGCAAAAGGCGTATGCACGATGCTAGGTTCTAGTTCTAGCTTAGAACCAAGATAATCGCTGTTATTGTAAATCGGTACAATAAGGTCTTCCTGGTTTGGAAGGTGGACAGGAACAACAACATCCTCTTGCTTTGGTGTGTGGAAAGCTTTTAATTTCGAAGAAGACGACTTGCCATGTTTCGTAGTTTTCTTCTTCTTGTGCTTACGGTTTCCATCCTTCTTCAAAATCTCATACTCAAAGTTATTGATCTCCTCCATTATTTGGTCATAAGTGCTTGGTCTTTCAATCTTTTCCGAAGAAAAGTACTTAATACAATCATCGATATCCTCGAAGATCCTCACAACGCTGTGGCCAGGAGCGTGATGGATTATTTGGGAGTCGCGTTGCTTAAGCGTTTTCTCGAAATTTGCTTGATTCGTGACCGACTTACTGTAAATGTCATTTAAAAGACTGGTGAGATCATCGGTGCTCACGTCATGTACCGCTTGCGAACAAGACAATTCCTCCAACTTCTTAACGTAAAGGTCAAACGTTTTTTCCGGATGCTGATTTTGCCAGATGGTTGTGAATTTCCTTTTCACTACAGCAAACTCCAACCCATCCGCAGTAATCTGCGAAGGATGAACTGATCGATCCGAAAAGATACACTTGTAAAAACTGATCTTGAATTTGGTCTTCACGTAACCCTCGGGAGTGATGACGTAACGAAAATCAGGTGGGAATTGTTCTGGAATGATAATGACGTCGGTCCTAGCCTTCACGGAATTCAAATGACCCTTAACAAATTCACCAAACATAATTTTGGTGATCGGAGCCCATGACTCGTAAGGTTCATCGGGTTTGGGTCTACCCGAAATGGTAAATTTCCTCAAAAAATCCGTAATTTCCTTCCGAGCCACGACAAATTCTGCGTAAACTTCGTTAAACGCCCTTTTGAGCGGTTCTTCGTCTTCGAGCAGGGCAGCTCTTTTGGCAGAACAACTTGGTGTCTCAAATTCAAGTAAGTAAAGGGTAGGACACAAAAACATGATTCCCTTGATTTGCCTAATTTGTTCCAAAGACACACAAAGACAAAAAATGTACTCGATCCATTCGGTGAAAAATCGACTCTTAACGAGACGCAAGTTTTGAACCCATTTGAAACGCAAGGTCCGACTTTTCAAATAATCGAGCTTGACGTCTGTAGATGAAAGTTCCTCGAAAAAAATAAGATCCGTATACTTTTCAGCAAACTTGGAGTTGATGTCAGAGTATCCTGACAAACTAGAGTAATCGACAAACATATTAAAGTTCTCGAGTACTGATTTTAATAAAATCCAGAATCAAAAAAGTAGTTAGTAGTTGGTATCAAAATCTAGGACACTTGGCTCTGAATTTATACCTTTTTTTCCGGAAAACCTGACACAAAAACCTAAATTGGTCTGGAACACGTCTTGGACCATAAATCAATCACAAAACGCCTCTTTCTATCATGTCAAAACGTCTAGGAACTAAACTGACGCTGACATTAACCAGTACTGATTAGTACCAGTAGAAATAAGCTATGACTCTTTGTAACCCTGTACGAAAGGACTCACTAAAGAGCCCTGTTGCACGAGTCTTGTTGAACTGAGCAGGAAGCTTAAGAGAAAGGAGTTCCTTTCTCGGGCATTTTACCTTCTTTCTCACCACTTTTTCAGTCCCGGTAGAGCTCCTTTCGCGTCTAAAATGTCCTCTTTGCTAAAATTTTATACTTCTTCCTTGCAGAAAAACCCCAAGACCACCAATGCGATCATGACAGGCAGTCTGTTTGGGATCGGAGATGCGGTCGCGCAAATCTATTTCCCAGCGGGCTCCTCACAGGGCAAATACGACACGGCCAGAACGCTTCGGGCCGTGGCGTTTGGATCGCTGGTTTTCTCGTTTATCGGTGACAAGTGGTACAAAATTCTGAACACGCGGATCGGATTCAAGGATAGACCTGCGACTCATTGGTCTAATCTATTGTTGCGGGTGGGCACCGATCAAGCCGTTTTTGCGCCTCTTGCTGCACCACTGTACTTTGGAGTCCTGACTTTGATGGAAGGTCGTCCCTTATCGGCTGCTCGCAGGAAAATCAGCGACAACTGGTGGGAAACGCTCAAAACCAATTGGATGGTGTGGCCATGGGTCCAATTGGCTAATTTCTCTTTGGTTCCTGTGCAACATCGTCTTTTGACCGTTAACGTTGTCGCCATCTTTTGGAACACTTACTTGTCCTTCAGAAACGCTAAAACCACCGATCCTTCGCACAAATTGCCCGTCCAATATCCTCCCATGCCTGAATAAGTGAAACCATGGACTTAAAGGGTCTTTTCTATGTTTTTATACGTGGTGATGATGTAGTAAGTAAATAGGCTAGTAAGCCATTCTGGCTTTTCAAAAAACCAACTCTCAACTCTTGGACTTGAACAAGTTTGACATATCAATAAGTGCCGAAGAGCTCAGATTCGCGGCTCCAAAATGCTTCTTTCGTGTTTTAGGATACGGATTCTGGGTAAACCGAGATCCTCTATCAAGTCAAGCTTTCGGCTTTACAGTTCTGTTAATCATACAAATGCACCCAGACGACCATTGATAACTTGGAAAAAAGCCCTACTGGGTGCCTCAGTGGCTGGCGGGGTTTACTGTTACACGGATGAAACAACGCATCTGGTTTTAAGACACCTGGCAGTGTCTTTGAAGCGAATAAGCGTCGTGACGAGAGCTACAATTCGGTGCATGTGGTATTACCAAAAAACGCTACAAAGCAGTTATCCGTCCGATGAAGAGCGTAAACAAGCGCTCAGCCAGTGTCACAAGACCTGTGCAGAGATAACTTTGCAAGCGCTCGAGAAAAACGGCGGCATTTTCATTAAATTGGGGCAGCATATAGGTGCCATGACATACCTGCTACCTCCAGAATGGACCGAGACTATGATTCCGCTTCAGGATAAATGTCCACAATCGACGTTGCAAGAAATCGATGCTATGTTTCGCCAGGACTTAAAGATGGGGCTAGAAGATATGTTCAGTTATTTCGACGCAACGCCCATTGGCGTTGCGTCGTTGGCACAGGTCCATACGGCAGTGTTGAAATCCACTGGGGAAAAAGTCGCCGTGAAATGCCAGCATCCTTCTTTGAAAGAGTTTGTACCTGTCGATGTGCTAATGACCCAAAGCGTTTTCAATGCGCTGGACGTGGCTTTCCCTGATTATCCTTTGACGTGGCTAGCAGATGAATTGCAAAACTCAATTTACGATGAGCTTGATTTCACGAAAGAAGCAGCAAATGCGAGGAAAACTGCCGAGTACTTCGAAGATTACATAAATGAGACTGCATTGATCATACCGGCGGTTCTGACAGCCCACAAAAGGATTCTGATCATGGAATACATTAGCGGGCACCGTCTTGACGATTTGAAATATCTGGACGACAATCACATTTCACGCGCCGAGGTATCTTCTTGTCTGTCACACATCTTCAATAACATGATTTTTACACCCAACGTGGGATTGCACTGCGACCCCCATGGTGGGAATCTGGCTATCCGGCATTTGGAACATTCTCGAGGTCATCATAATTTTGAAATCATATTGTTTGACCATGGACTTTATCGGTTCCCCACGACCCAAATGAAAAGGGACTATGCGAGATTTTGGTTAGCGTTATTGGATAAAGACGAGGTCAATATGAAGAAATATGCCATGCGATTTGCCAATATCACTGAAGAACAGTTCCCGCTTTTTGCAGCTGCCATCACTGGGAGAAGCATAGACACGGCACTACATGAAGACATCAGGAAGCCACGCACAGACGAAGAAATCAAAGTTATGGCAAAAGCGTTGATGCAAGGATCATTACTTGGAGATCTAATGGGATTTTTATCTAAAATTCCCAAAGTTGTTTTACTTATTCTTAAGACCAATGACTTGACTAGACATCTCGATGAGTGCTTGCAGAATCCGCTAGGTCAGGAAAGAACCTTCATGATTATGACTCAGTATTGTGCTCGAACTGTGTATGACGAAGCACGTCAGAAAATCAGCCAAAAGTTCAAGAGGTGGAGCTTCAAGTGGATTGTTAACGAAATTCTAGCCTGGTGGGAATACGAGAAACGGAGGAACCAATTGGTCGTGTATGACATGGCTTTGTGGTGCAGAAATTATTTTAAAGGTTATTGACTCATGTAGATACGTCGCTGATGTTTGACATCAGTAAAAGAATAAAGAATTCAATTGTGCAAGGTAGTAAGGCCACATGTAAATTCGCCTACCATACTTAATCGCTTTCATTGGCCATGGACTGTAGTAATCCTGAGGCAACGCTGACGTCCATGATGGCAATTCCAACTATTTTGGAAAGAACCACTTGCCTTTGGTGAGGAAATAAAGCCTTCAAATTTTTAGAATTTTCGCTCAGTTTGCCCAATTCAACTAATTGTTCAGGCGCAACCTTGGCATCAATGAGCTCTCCAGATTCAAGAAGACTGTCATTCGTAGAATCAACGATAATACCGGCTTTTTGATCTTTGAAATAATTGATCAGAGATTCGTCGCACTCATGCATATGAGGTTTGTAGCTTCCAATCAAGGATACATAAGTAAAAGGAGCGCCTTCCTTGTCTAGGTACGCTGCTAGAATGCTTGGCCTTTCGGATGGAATACATCCAAAAATGATACCACTCTTTGCAACAACGTCGGAAACTTGGGCCGAGTCGCTGACGTTAATTTGGTTGATCTTCAACTTGGGGAAGTATCGTTCGAGTTCTTTCGATTCCATGCGCTTCGAGCGATACAGAATGTTAGCTGAAACGTCCTTGCCCTCGAGCAATCGCGACGCAAGAAACAAATGCCAAAACGCTTGCAACCCTGTTCCATACACCGTCACAGTGACAGAGGGTCCCAGTAGATCGATGAACTTCAAGAGACCAATACAACTGGACATAGCAGTCCGGACCGCAGTCAAAACTTTAGCGTCGACGACGCCGACCAAAGCTCCAGAATCGGGTTCGACAACGTTGACAGAACCTACAAACCCTGTGTTCCCATTTGGATTGAAACCTAACGTTTTGACGCCACAGTAGGTATCATCAATCACAGGCATTATCATGTGTAAAGTACCGCTCTTGGGTGTGTCACGGACAATTCTGGGCGGAACAATACTCGGGTTCGCCGAGTATCGTTGTAAAGCCTTTTCCAACGCACCAATATGGCCAAGAAGTGCATTTCTGGAAGCCGATGCAAAGAATTGATGTACCACTGCATCTCTAACTACTTTAACTCCCATCTTACCAGTTATCCGCTGTTGGAATTGGTTCGAGAGAGGGAAACTTGGAATCTAAACTTACTCTGCACCTGTATTCCATAGTTGCAGCCCAATTTTTGGTCAAAATTCGAGATAAGATCTGGTTTCGATGAGCAGAAAAAAAACCTGATCTGCTGATTATCGTCATTAAATCGTCTACGTGTCGATAAATGCAAATATACTTATCAATGTTGTCTGTTATGGCTTTCTTCAAAAACTCCGAAGAGTCATGTCTATATCTCCGTTGATTACAGTATTTTTCAAATGAGTCATGTAACGTTACCGGGTTTGAGACTCCATCCTTGTTACAGGCCGGTCGATATAGCGAACTACGCTAAAATACCTGAATCACAC
Source organism: Lachancea mirantina (assembly GCA_900074745.1). Classification (NCBI taxonomy): domain Eukaryota; kingdom Fungi; phylum Ascomycota; class Saccharomycetes; order Saccharomycetales; family Saccharomycetaceae; genus Lachancea; species Lachancea mirantina. Next base: position 888,491 of record LT598468.1, read on the forward strand.
AGGCCATTACCTTATTCACGTCAAGAATACCAGATCCACTGGATTAGATAGTGATTCTTTTCACAGTTGTGTTGTAAACAGCGACACTTTGAGACGTTGCGGACCTATAAATTTGTGAGAAAGTTTGGAGCGAGGTGGGCGACACCGGCGTAAGAAAGAAGCGTCAAAATTTTTAGATGCTGGGTATTCGTTCTTGAAATACTATGCTCGAGAAGATACCTGTGCCCAGGTAGAGCGTGTCAGAAAAGAGAAATCATTAAAACGGTCAGAAAAAGATAGCTCTTAAAAAATATTTGAGGCCCCTAGGTACTTTACATAAGACGTTGTGAGCCCAAAATTAGGCCTTGGAAACCAAGGGAAATCCGTTTACTTGTGTTTCTCTGATATTTATGCCAGTTCTCTCGCTATTCAGACTATTTGACAGTTGATCTAAGACTTCTCTTGGGTTGTTTCTAGGGCGTCACTAACGTACGAGGTGACTCGATTGATATTAATTTGGCACATTTACAAAGCAAGAAACCCTAATTAGGTATGTGTCGACAGCAGGAAGTCTATTTAAACAGGTGTTAAAATTAATCCGCATTAGTTTCGCTCCTCAAGCCCCTTTTCCCCGTTCATTAGGCTTCGAAGAAAGAAATACATTTTTCAAAGAGCTCAAAAAAGACCTTGACGTGATGAAACCCACTCATAATTATATAGAGCACCCAGAAACATCAGGAAGTCTCCCATATTCCCAGAACCCTTTAAATCGCACAATACATTCAAAGCTAAAACTCGCCCGTTCAAAGATACATAGTCACATGATCGATCTCTCGGTATCACGTTTCACGCACTACCTCTCGTATTTATCACTCGCATGATTTTAACACCCAACGAAACCGCGAAACGACTTTAAACGAGGAACGCTTCAACAACCGATGGGCTTCTCTGGCGTACGACCAGTGTTATATATTACAATTTGAAGGTGATCGAAGAGTGCACGCGCAAAATTGAATCCAAAAACCGCTATAAAAGGACTAATTCGTCGAGAAATTAGGACGCGAAACGGTTCCATATCATCATCACACACACATGGCATCAGAATCCAAGAGAAAGAGGAATAGAGTGCCGTTGAGTTGCACCATTTGCCGAAAGCGCAAGGTCAAATGTGACAAGACGCGGCCCCACTGTCAACAATGCGTGAAGACAGGTGTGGCTCACCTGTGTCATTACATGGAGCAGACATGGGCTGAAGAGGCAGAAAAAGAGCTTTCAAAGGAAAGTGAGCTTAAACAGCTGCGTGAGCGGGTGAAATCGCTCGAGGAATCGCTATCCAAGATCCATAGCGCTAGCAACAACACACCCGACAGCAACGTGGCCCTGTCAGATGAGCCTAAATTAGTCCAACAGAATATACACGACAACGACGAGCTGGATTTGACGCGGCAATTTGACATGCTGCATTTGAAAAACAACGGGACCGTACATTTGGGTGCGACCCATTGGCTTGCTATCATGAAAGGCGACCCATATTTGAAATTGTTATGGGCTCATATCTTTACTTTACGCGAAAAACTCGCAGAATGGTACATGCACAAGAAAAAGGTGCCCCGTTCCGGCGTCGGAGTTGGGAAATGTCCCGTCATACATGCGGGCTCTCGGCCCTCCATCACTGCTCCAAAACCAGAGTCCGGGGACGGCAGACATGGGAAATGCCCTGTAGATCACCATGCCTTGATGCAGGCACAGCATGCGGGTTCCACAGATCTATCTTCCAGAACAAATATGATGCATATGATGCCATCTGATAAACGACCATCATTACCCTCTGTAGGCTGTCCGGTGCGTCACGATTCTCCACTGGGACGTTCTTCACCAGTGCAAACCCAGCCTCTCCAATGCCCAGTGGCTCATGGTAACAATCCGCATGTTGATTTGAACAATACGAAACCGAACTCAGCAGTAACATCGACATGTCCTGCCTTACCTCCCAGAACATCTCTACCCTCATTTGGTACACTCACATCTAGGTGTCCTGTGATACATGACAGTACACCACCGCCAGCAGCTTTACCAAATAATAAAAATCAAACAGAGAAATCCATGTCCGAAGAACAAGCCATAAAAAGAATATGCACGCTCCTTCCTCCAAAAAAAATTATAGCTTTGTTACTGGACAGGTTTTTCAAGTTCATCTATCCGGTCATACCGATTTTGGATGAGCAAAGTTTCAAGAATCAAATTGGACAGATGCTCCAAAATAAGGACGAAACGCTGTTTATTAAACTGACAAAACCTTCTGACTGCTGTCTGCTGGGTATCATGGTGATAATCATAAGGTTGACATGGCTTTCCCTTCCTCAAAATGCTTGCGATGTTGACTTAGGACCGCAGTCCGTCAGATTTTTGATCCCCCACGTAACTACGTCCACTATGGCTCAGAGTAAGGAAGACCAATTACTGCTGAACTTCGAGACTCCACCAGAAGCAGTTTATCTTACTCGCAAGTTCCTAATAAGATTTGATGAGATCAGCAGTTTTTCGAACAGCAATGTTAACCTTACTACCGTGCAGTTTGCTTTGTTTTATAAGCTATACCTGATGTGCTGTCCAGACGGCCCACACGACTCTTCGATCGGTTTGACCTCATCAAGTCAGGACAGCGAAACGCACCAAATGCTTCTGTCAAGCGTCGTTCAAATGGCTTTCAGCTGTGGCCTCCATAGAGATCCTGACAACTTTCCACAATTGACTGTCAACACTGACGGGAAACTAAACAAGGAGGCACATGCAAACACCGAGAGATTGAAGCACACTTGGCGAAAGACCTGGTATTTCATAGTATCGCTTGATGTTCAGCAATCGCTTTCGTTGGGTGCTCCTCGCCTTTTAAGAAATTTGAAGGACTTTAGTGATACGAAGCTACCTTGCACCTCTAAAATCGATTACGTGCGAAACATCAAAGAGCTTGTGGTGGTTAAAAACTTCACCTTATTTTTCCAACTCGATCTTTGCATAATAGCAGTATTGAACCATATCTTGAATGTTTCAATGTCTAAAACTGTCAGAAAATATGAGCTGGATTCCTTGATAGAAATTCTCAAGCAGCTTTGTTTTGGGGATGGTAACGTCAATGAAGTGTTAACTAAGTTAATCAACAGCGGCCTTCTTTTCACTACAGAAGGTAGCGTGGACCAAGGTGGAGACGAATTTTATCCACTGCCATCTCTTGAAAAAACACTGTCACCTCCACCTCCAAGTGAAAGTGAGAAGGACAAAAAGCTGAATTTGCCACACGAAATGGCAACAAGGGCCATATTTTTCTCGAAACACCTCACACTTCGCATGCTGTTATATTTGTTGAACTACATTTTGTTTACACACTACGAGCCGAAGGGAAATGAAGATCCAGGGACTAGACCACTTGCAAAAGAATATGCTCAAGAAGCTTTAAACTATGCTATGGACGGTTTCAGAAACTGTCATTTGTTTTTTGCAAACTCCAAGGTAGCAGAAGGGGGAAATACCTCGATCTTCAACTACATGGAAGTTGCCCTTGCCCCTCACTGTCTTGATGTTGGCCATAGAACTCTGCAATTTATGGTTTGTTTAATTTTACGTGCCAAATGTGGTCCATTAACTGGCATGGGTGACAGCCCAATTATTAGCAGCGCTGGTAATAGCAGTAGTGAGGAAGAGCCGGATAACAAAAATCAGCAAGCTAACACGACCAAGAAAAAGACTGTTGAGGTTGCTGACATCACCGATGACATTGATCTCGAGATTGGGGACGAATTAGCTGAAATTCTGATGACGAGAATGACACTTTTCCACAAGTTGACAAAGCAGGTCTCCGTCAAATATCATTACGCGAAACGCATGATGAGGTCCACTGGCTTTTTCATTGCTCTTTTAAGAAATCCTGGTGGTAAAAACTCCAGCGAGAATAAGATTTCTGACAGCGTACAGAAAAGCCTGCCCAAGTTTCAACATCCCAGCATATCAAGAATGTCGGGCCTCTTCAAGAATGTTCCATCTCTCGTTCTATCTGCCGATGGAGAGCAACTTAAAAGATGTCCGGTATATCAGGATGCAATCGGGTTTTTACCCTCTCGCCTTTCAGTCAACTTTCTCACAAAACCCCAAACACAGGAAAGCCCTGCCCAACTGCCGCCAATTCGAACATATCAGCCAATAACATACACGAGCAACGACATTCGTCGAACCTCTGATGTTAGGGATTCGGATGTTAAACGTCGCAGATTGGGTTCTTACTCTCCTGCACCTCTGGATCCAATCTCCGCTGATTCCAGGTCACCAGAGCCACACGGTAATTTCTCTCCAGTGCCAATACCATCAACCAATCCATCAGTGTTAAGCCAGCCTGAAATGTTTGTTAGGAATGAAGTGTTACCACCCTTCGATAAACTTTCAAACACATTAAGTCCGACTGGGTCAGCGCGTGCTGCTGATACTTCAAGCGCCGTGCATTTTGCACTTGACTCTCCCTCGATTCTTTCAGATGTTTCCTCATCTGCAAAATATACACCCGACTTTGAGGACTTCTTAATGCAAAACTCCAACTTTAACGGACTAATCATAAATCCAACCAGCATTGTGGAGGCCGTCGGGTTTGATAATTACAATGAGCAGATAAGCGATACCAGCCCGGGAATGCGGCCAGATTTTCTCCCCATCGATAATCCTGAAATCGATGGGCTAGCTGATATAGCGGGTAATAACGGCGCGGATTTTCTTTGGGATTAAATTGGGATAGAATTTTGATGTAACTGGTTTAATGTAATATCACGATTATAAAGGTTATGAAGGTCTGTGCCAATACTTTAAATATCGAGAGTTCGATGTCCTTCTAAGGTCTCGTCCCTTATATGACAGGAAGTCCTTTCGATGAAGATCGATGCTGGGTCGCAAAGCAATGGCTTAAATAAAATGTATGAACATCACGGGGTACTATACTTTGGAATATGACTTAAAGTTATGGGTTGGACTTTTGATATTTGGTTACCTCGCAAAACTCTAAGGGGCTGCCGACTAAATCTTAAGGGAAATCTCAGTTTAGTCTTATTATCAACAAAATTTTCCAGCCCTCTTGGAAATCTTGAGAAGTCTGCTTCATCTATGGTAATCACTTGAAAGTAAATTCTGTGTGAAGCATCTTGAAAAGCCAGTTGAAACGGTCCCGCCTCTGAAATTTATAGAACGAGAAGATTTCGATGGCTTTCTAAGGCTAAAGTTAGGCCATGTGAGAATCATGTTCGGAGCAGATTAATAGCCATGGAAGTTGATTTTAATACAAGCGTTTGTTTGTAAACGAATCAGAGCTGCAATGATTCATTGAAAGAGAGAAGCGATTGAAAATCACAATGCATACACCTCTGACGCTAAATTTATTTTGTTTTGTCTTGTAAAATCCTGGCCTGCATCGATCAGGCCCTGAGGTCCACAAACCATAAGCCAAGTTGTATCCAGAGCGTCCAGCTCAACAAAGTTAGCAAGATCTGCAGCCCATTCTAGCCTTCTACCCAAGTGAACATTTGCAGCAATACCGAAGCCGTGCTGTTTGCCATTTTCCTTTAGCAAACCACCATCTAAATTGAGAGGTTCAGACAAAGATTCCAATTCGAATTCTATGTCATCAAGATCACGGTCTCCCCGATTAACCATCGCAGAGCCACCTCCAACTTGGTCATCTGGGGGAGTACTTTTTGTAACAAAAATTTCGAATTGATCTGACTTCATAGGTGGGAATAGTACGTCTTTCAAAACTGAAATATCTTCCTTATCACGTACCAACCAAATCAGTTTGAGAAAGCCGCAATTTTCAACAGCGAAATATCTAAACAGCGGTAGGGCGTAAGAGATTCCACTTCCACCGCATACCAAGGCCACCCTCGTTGCGCTCGCAAGAGCTTTTGTAGGTAGCGAGGGAAACGAGTTTTGGATAGTGTAATTAACGCCCGTTTGGAATTTGAATCCGTCAGGGTGTTCTCGCATTATTAGTTCGACGTGATCGTCACTGGGTAAAGATGCCACTGTAAATGGACGAGACGGTAAAATCCAATAGAGCGGATGGAAGGTCCTATAACAAGAGACTCTCACATGACGAGCAGGAGTAAAATCTTCACCCATAGCGTAGCGTGGAAACGTTATGCGGCGCAAAGTCGAGTAAGAATTCTCATCGTGCTTGGCCAAGACATCAACGTTCTTGACAAAGGCAATTTTGGACACGATCTGGACCAAGAAGATGCAAGCATTGACAATTGTGTACGGAGCAAATACGCCAGGCCTTGCGTGCAGGGCAGTAGCAAGCACGAAACACCATGACATGATGATGTGGAATCCATAGAACAGTCTGTAATTCTTCCGGCGTACAGGACGAAGGGTTAACAAAAGTAGCAGAACAAGCAATCCGAAAATGACGACTCCAATAAGGTTCCAAACGTTCCCAAATACTTTTTCCGATACGCTTGTGTTAGGTTGGACTGCCCAGAGCGCCAAAAACCCAGTTCCATGCCCAATGGCCAATAGTGCCAAGCAGCGTGAGAGCCATTTGTGAAGAGGTATCAAATCCAAATAATTGACGCCAGGAAGCATGACGTTAGGTCTGATGGTGATAAATAGGTTTAATGTGACGAGAACGTAACTCAAGCGTCCAAGACGTTTGATATACAATGACAGATGTTCCTTGAGCGAGTAATGGTGCACAAATGGGATGAACAGGGCAATGAAGAGCACAGGTAGGTACAGCAAAGGAGAAATATGGTATGCATCTCGAGCAACCCAGTTACGAAACCTGGATCTAGTTTTATCGCGTGACGGAGCTAGGTGTCGCGCCACTAGAAGTATTAAAACGAACCCGGCAGATACTGCGAGAGCCAAGTAACCGTATTTCAAATTGGCAAAGTGCGTGTTGCCATGTCTCGGTATAAGTGACATGATGAGGCGGCAGGAAACAATAAATCCTAACAACCGTACGCCGACTTGTGATTCGACAGAACCTAGTTATAACGACTAGAAAATTGAGCGAAATTGGGCAGCGAATATTTGCACGCTCACCCTAAAGGTTTATGAAACAAGTGGGTAGATGGCTCAAGCGACTCAGGTAAACACGCTTAAGTCCGAGACTTGCGAGATATGCACGGTCCAGTTCGAAGATTTGGACTTCTATTTAAACAATTCATTCACGCGCTTTCCCAACACTGGTATGTAATGACTAAACTTGTTGGTTTTCATTAAGTAGCGCAAGTGGTTTAGTGGTAAAATCCATCGTTGCCATCGATGGGCCCCCGGTTCGATTCCGGGCTTGCGCATTTTTTGAAGATAGAATCATAGATTACGTGATTTGTTTAGTCGCTTTGTACGTGTTTGAGTACCCAATGAGTAACAAGGCTGTCAGATTTGACACTTCGAACTGAAGCTACAAGCATTATTCACGACAAGACTTACATCCGCTCAGGAATTGAGCAAATATGAATGTCAACTAAACAGCATAAGTTGTTAAAAGATGCCTTAACAATTTAGTTGACATAGAAGAACATAACCCTGATCAATACGTTGACCATCGCCACACCATCTTTACACCATCTTCACTCCTTCTTTCGACTATCAACGACTAAATCGTATATAGAAAGCTGAAAGTGGCATGGTTCTTCCACTGGCCTCAAGTCAAAATCCCGCGGTTTGCAAGGTTTGAGAAACAAAGGCGTAAAGCCAGTGAAATAGAGAATTTGAGTTACAAGTTCATTCTCTGCGCAAACAACAATGCCTAACCTTTGCAATTGAGTCCTCTTTCGTGATCTCTTTCAGCATCGTAAGGCGCTTGTTGAAATCTTTCTTATCAACTTATTATCAACTTATCAAAACAAACAATCTTATACAAGATACAAGACAGACGTAGAACGCAGCGTGTTGCGAAACGAGTCCTCATATATATAACTAATCATTTGTAGTAGAGTCTCTTTACAGTGGGCTCGTTTGTAGGGTATACGTAGTATAGTGTGACTGGAAAAAGTAGATATCGACGGGAACTGTACAATGCGGTTTAATAACACCTGTCAACACAAAGAATTGCGTCAGTTCAATATGGAGAGATCAAGTACACCTTCTTTGGTTGGAGTGTCCGTAAGAAGCATCAACGACTCTAGCAACCCGGATTTCAGCGATAACGCTAGCGTTTCTGTAGCAGAATCGCGTACGTCGCCAAAACTGCTCAACAAGATTCAGTCCTCGACAAATCTCAGCAAGACAGATTCTGCGTACACCAGTGTTGACGATCTGACACGTGAGGGCGCTCTGTTGACAGATGACAACGATGTAGATTTGGACCAGGTGATTAATCGTCCAGGCGAACCCAGGGTCTCGGGCGAGCTGCGTCGCGCAGCTCGCCGGCCCAGAGCCGCTGTGAGGGCCCAATACACATCAGACGTGGGGCTCCGGAGATCACAACATTCGTCCACGTCGCTCGTCACGGCGACGGATCCGTTGCACGACTCTCGCAATTCTCGCAGTTCGTCGGTTCCTGCGGCGCCCGGAACGGCTCCCAACGACAAAATTCGCAACTCTTTCGGCGAGTTCATCCCAGACAAGTCTCACAGACCCCATTTGGCGCATGGGGACTCGTACCAAAACATACACGAAGGTGAAGAAGACGAAGAGCGTGCCGGCAGAAGTTCTCGTCGGGAAAAACCGTCTACGGACTATTTAAGGTCTCTGTCGCGGTCTTTGAGCCGTGACGCACGCAAGACGCGTGCCATCGAAGAACTGAAAGATGCCAGGATGTACAGCACCAACAACTACAGTATCTCGCGAGCCGATCTCGAAAACGCCCCCCACGTGATCAAGGAAGAACGAGAGGAAGAAGAACAAGAAGGTGTTTTAATTGACGACGAAGGTAACGAAGAGTATCCACCAGAGCTAACCGAGGCAAAGATCAATGCGGGACACGATTGATAATCTCCAGAGCCTCATGGACGGCATCGAGTCGTTGATGGAAGGTGCCGACGAGTTTTCGGAGGAAATGGAGGTTGAAGAGGAGCCGGTGGAGAGCCAATTGGGCGAGATTGTGAAGGAACCTTTGCAGACAGATAGGAATAGTGATGAAAGTGAAGAAGCTGGGGAGATAAGAGTAGTTGGTGCTCGAACGGGATCAATTGAGTATCCAGACAAGGCTGGAAAGAAATTAGCTTCAGCTGATCAAGGTGAGATTATGGGATCGGAATTGAAAGTCGTACAAGATGAGTCTGATCAGATAAGCGAACCCCAGCAGATCGGCGATGAAGAAGTTGATCAAGCGACGATAGATGTTGTTGCTGGAACAATGGGTGTTGCGGGTGGTGGGACTTGTCCGGGTGATGACATGTCTGAATTTGAGACGGGAGAGATCGAAGACCGGGCGGATGTTTCGGACTTTGAGGCTCCCGTTGAAGATTCGCCCAAGAATCCCGAAAATAGCAATTCCAAAGATTCTATAAGCGCTGATGAAGTTCTGGAGTCTTTGGATAGGGCTGCCGAGATTTTGCCCGCTCAAAGTGGCTCAATTAATACAATTCTGAAGAACGCGGATGCCACGGGCCCTTCTGGAAAGGACGTTATTGAAGTTTCACAAGGGGGATCTTCAATTGAGCAAAATTCTATTTCCGAGGTAGATCAAGTTGTGGCTAGCGAGCTCAAGGTCAAGCTGGAGGATTCAAGCACGTCGATTACTGGCTTGATTACGTCTGCTGATGTGTCGGTCGTTGATGTTAAAGAAATCAGCGACACCTACAGCCATGCAGAAGAAGAGACAGTGGCCGGGGAGAAAGCAAGCATTGCAGAAGCGGTATCTTCGCAGGAGAGTGGGGTTGATGAGGAAAATGATTTGGCGTCTCAACTCACTGATGAAGTTTCACCACTGGATGAGGGAGGCGCTGGTACTCCGACATTGGAGCTAAAGACTGGCGAAATGGATGCCACTGCAGCAGATGAGCAGTTGCCTGAAGCTGGAGTACAATCCGATGATGTCAGCGGAGCAGAAAGCACTAGTGTCGAGACAACTGGTAGGCATGACGAAGACGTAAGGAAAGACGTCGGGGAGGAGATAGATGCAGGTGCGGAGGCAACTCCAAAGGAAGGTGACCGCGTCAAAGACGAGCTACAGAAGGGAATTAACACGACTCAGGAGAATCGCAAGCCCATGGACGAAGACACAAATGACTTGCAAATTGGCCCCACCTTAAATAAGGAAAAGGATGAAGCGGTTCAAGAAACCGATGAAAAATCTGATGTGATTGTTGAACACCGAATGACAGATGACGCCTTCCAGAAAGTTGCCTATGTGGTCGAGAAGCCGGTGCATGAGCCAGAAGAAGAAAGCATCGATGACCTTGAAACTAGCAAAGGACCCGTGTCCCAAGCCGTTGATGTGGGTCAGACTGTCAGCGATGGTGCGTTAAGTCAAGAGATAGAAGACACGACAATTGAAAAGCCGGCAAAGACCGAGAGTTTGGTTACAACCCCCCTTTCTCTCGACACCGACGAATTGGAACGAACCCAAGCCACCGGAGTTTCTTCAATCCACGCTGTAACAGATGCAGTAGAGGATCTAAGTCAGCTCAGGGATCCTCCTTCAAACGACGAAAGTGAAAGTCTGGGAATGGAGGAGGACGTGGAAGCTGGCGAATCCTACTCACCCAAAGAACGGCAAGCTGAATTAAATCACAAGAGTGTCGACAAGCCTTCAGACAAAGGTGAGAAAACGGAACCCTCATTAGCCGTCCAAGATAGCGAATGTCAAACTGCTATCGCAGATATTACAGATGACATTGACGATCTACTGCGGGAACTTGATTTTGTCGATGACTCTGATGCTGCGATGCTAATCAAGGAGATTGAAAACAAGAGCACCGGGAAGACCACGAAGCCACCCAGCACGGCTGCTGCCGACACCACGTCTGTGTCGCACTCAGAGATCCAACGGCTACTGGAAAACGAACCCGTATACATTTATACCTCCCTTGCCGGTGGTGGGTTCCATATGCCCTCGCGAACCAACCGATTGGCACAAATATTGACTGCAAACCAGATCAAATTTACATATCGCGATCTGGGGACAGATCTAGAAGCGAAAAACGTTTGGAAACGGTTCAGCAAAGGCCGCTTGCTACCCGGTGTTGTGCGTGGCCGCGACGATATCATCGGCAACTGGGAAGAAATGGAAGATGCAAACGAGGATTACAAAGTGAGAGAATTGATTTTCGAGACTCTTTGAAGTCAGCTGTTTTATACTATCTAGCTACTATTTATGCAAAGGTTCATTGAGCGATATACATGCATTTCTTCGACTATAAGACGACAGACCGGGCCAAATTTCAAAATAAACGGATTTTCAAGAATATATTTCGACTAGATAAATTGGAGAAAGTCGGCGACCCACGATTACTTCCCATTGCCACCTTCGTCGCTCCAGTTCAAATTGAACCGACCCTCTGGAACAACGTATTTTTGGATTTTTTCGACCACTTCGTCGGCCGTACTGGCGACTTGGATGATACGCCCATTTTTCTCGCTAATGAAACCAGCCTGGATCGCATTGCCGACAAACTCCAACAACGAGTCGTAAAACCCGTCTATGTTGAACAGAACCACCGGCTTGTTATGTATCCCCAGCTGAGACCACGTGATACATTCCATGATTTCTTCCAGAGTTCCGTATCCTCCGGGCATGGCGACGAAGGCGTCAGCCTCCGTCGCCATAAGCCGTTTGCGCGTGTGCATGTCGGGCACCACCGTAGTTCTACCGTACTCCTGGCTTATGGGGGTCCAACCGTGGTGATTTTCGACGGATTTCTTGATTTCTTCGTTCACAGCACCGACGTCTTTGTCGTCGTCCCGTTCTTTCGAAACCAAAGCACTGGGGATGATCCCATGGACACTGCCTTGTCCGTCTGGACCCATGGTCGCTTTGGCGATCTCGCCCATAAGACCCGTGGTTCCCCCGCCGTAAACGAGTTTCCAATTCAGTTGGTACAAAAGCTCGCCTAATTTGCGAGCTTCGCGCGCGTATTTGGTGTCTTTGCCAAACGACGATCCACAGTAAACGCACACCGTGCTCACTGCCGTCAAAGTCTCTGTTTCTGTCATCGTCCCTTAATTCCTAATTTCTGATCTCAAGTTCCCGTCTTGTAGTTACTCAAACTTTGCGCTGCAAAAGGCAATTGATTTACACAAGTGTTGGCTTGTTTGCTTGGTTCTGATAGTCCTGTAAATACCACCCTTTATATACAATCTGGAATTCTCTGTGATTCACACTGGCTTGCTAGCTTCAGCTTGTTACCTTTACTTATCGAGAAGCCTGTTACATCCGGCCGGGAAAGCCGGCCCCAGCCGGGGGGCCACGATAACCTACGTGTGTGCGGGTAACTAAACCGCACGAGACTTGCAATGACGGACGAGACGGCGGAATACAGCCAAGAGAACGTCAACGTGAGTTATATTGGCGTTGCGTTTTACAGGTGCATCTACCAATCGGTTCTATATATGTATATATATGACATATATTGGTGCGAGGCTTTAACGACGCGTTGAGAAGGAAGAAAGGAAAAGAGAAAAGTTACCCGGCTTTAGAAATTCCGCACAGAATTATACTCGTGAAACGCGATGTTAGTTATCACGTGACTTCTCACATCAAATCGCCTTTTACGGATCGCATTGTACGACTGATCTCCCCCTTCCCCTCTTCTTCTTTCCCGTTCCGTTCCTCTCCGTTCCGTCTTTTTTTTTTCAAATTTGCCGCCGCCGATTTCCGTTCCCCCGAGGCTTGGGCGGCTAGCACCCCCTGAAAATCTGACTATAAAAGGCGAGAGGCAAAGAACGCCACTCTGAAGATAACAACACGACACAAGAGAAGAAGCATAACCCTTGGTCAGAACTGTTTTATCGCTGTGCGCTACGTGACCCTCAAGCTACTACTCTGGAACCCCATCCGATACCTATAGCTACCTGTAGCACCGCCGGACGAATCGGCTGAGACGACATACCACGTGATATCCACATATACATCACAGTTAACGGATAAAGTCACGTGCTTGGCTCGTGAATGGTTTGAGAGACGAAGTGCCCACGTGACCTTTTTTGTTTTTTTGTGCGGATAGCATTCACGTTCATAACCCACAGGGTCGATGCGAATCCCAATTCTGACCCCACTCGGCTAGAGCTGCAATGGGCAAAGAATTTTGAATGGGACTCATGCGCTATTCAAACGTTCCGGCGATTCCTGACCAAGACTAATTGATATAGCGCCGAGGAGTTTACATTAGAAAGCTGGTCTCTTTCATATCGAATCGATTTGTCCCTACACTCGCGTACCAAGCCGCTGAGAGAAACAAGCTATATCCATGAGCAATTCCAAGGGCGTAGTCCACGGCCATTTTCACAACTTCAACAACGTGACGTACGTCCACGGCCATGTACATCAGCGGAAATCCTCAGCAAGAGACAGTGATGACCCCACAACAGATTCTTTGGCCAAGACCTCGGAGAAAAACGACGGCGGCAGCGGTAGCTCCGAAGTTGTAGACGACCTTCCCCGTGACTCCACTATGACTACGTCGCTTTCGGAAAAGGAGAAATCCTCAGACATGTTGAAGCTCGGTGACCCCGATATATGTTCTCAGTTTGTCGACTGCCAGCATTTCGAATTTATCAATTTCCACAATTTAAACCTTTTCGATGAAAAGAATGCCGCGAAATCCGTCGGAGCTGAAACCAGTGCAGACGTCGACTCGGGTCCTTTGAAACGACGCAAACTCCACGACTGTGCATGCCAGCCCCGACTCGTAGAAGTATGCTGCGACACCGAACACGAGTCTGGAATCATAACGCCTCAAGATGTCAAAGAGGCGCCCATTTACGAAAGAAGTCCACAGTCTCCAGTTTCTCAACCTCAAAAAATTTATCTGCCGTCCCACGCACATCTGAATCACAATCCACAAGAGGCGCATGCACTTGGCGCAGGCGCTATTGCAGGCCTCATTGGCTGCGATCTCACTTGTCAACCAGATGTCTCCGAAAATGATCAGAGTTTCCAAGAGTTTTGTGATCAGTGCATAAATCTAAACGCGGAGGACGACGTACCTAGCAGCCATCCACATCCGCATGTGCATAGCCACAAACAAGTTCATTCCAAAAGACACGCTCCTGTCAATATGAATTCGGCTTCAGATACAAGAACTTCCCAGCATGCCCACTCCAATGCCGAACAAAACCATGAACATGTCGTGGACCCGGCGATCGATTTGAGAATCTTGGAAGATCTCACTAGCATATCGAACATGTGTCAATTCCCTTTCAATAATCAATCTTCATCGCAAGGATCTGACAACAATACAAACCATCATCATCACCATCATCACCATCACCACAACCACCCTTGTGGTGTCAAAAGTCTTGGCAAAGTCAAAGATGAACCCGTCCAAGGTCTAGATCAGGCTTTTGATAAAACTGAACACAAAGATACCCTAGACTCTTACTTTCAAGAACATCCGTGTTTTCATCATCATCACACAATTGAACTGCACCCACACTCCACTTTATCCTCGTTGCAAGCGCCTGCCACTGCCTGTTTTAACACCGAGAGAGACCTTGTTGTTGACAACTGCGAACCCATCGTCAATGCAACTGCAAGCGACCAGCAGAAGGCGTCTACAGAAAAGCCTACAGTTGCAGATCCTCAAAACATCATAAGCTTCAATTGGTATATCGATGGGAGTGGATCCCCCGTGGAATGCAAATGGTCTCATTGCGATCAACTATACACGAACTTGGTCGACCTGCAATCACACATTTTGAAAGATCATATCTTGAATGATCCTTTACCCACTGCGGTTTTACCCACGCCGCAAGGCCATTACGATTGTGAATGGGAAAAATGTACCTTTGAAGCAGAGGACACGTTTAGTCTGATGAATCACATTAACGGCGAACATGGTATCGGATTCGACATGAAAGTTGTAGACAGTAAAGCCCTCAACGAAGAATCCGAAAATCATCAATTTTTGCATTCTGGAACGTATCCGATCAAAGCTTCTAAGAACTCGCTCATTTGCAAGTGGGACGGCTGTATGCGCGAGTTCCCCAATGAAAAGGAACTCAATGATCATATAGAAAACAATCATGTTCCTCGTGGCCAATCCTCATACGTTTGTCTTTGGGAAGGCTGCAACAAGAAAATCTCACAGCGTCAAAAATTGCAAAGACACTTGCGGGTTCATACGAAATACAAGCCTTTCAAGTGCCAAGTCTGTTCCAAGTGTTTCTCTACGCAGGACATTTTACAGCAACACATGCGGACCCACTCAGGTGAAAGACCGTTTATCTGCAACCACTGCGGCAAAGGGTTCGCCACATCAAGCTCACTCAGAATTCATATCAGAACTCACACGGGCGAAAAACCTCTTCAATGTAAAGTATGTGGAAAACGATTCAATGAAAGTTCAAACCTGAGTAAGCATATGAAGATTCACGAACGAACCTTTAAATGTGAACATTGTAAGAAAAGCTTTGATTTTTTGGAACAACTTCAAGCGCATTGCTCCAAGTGTGCTTCTGGTCAAAAACATTAGTTACTACACTTTTGCATAACTCTCTCCTCTATCAGCATTTAGTTTCTTAAGCAAATCGTTTAAATTACTACCATGACAATTCTTTGTATATATAGTTGACATGACCCCAGTCGTCGACTCCGCTATGTCGAGCTTCGGAGACAGTTCGGAGTCCTTCGCTATCAATTAAATCCCATAAACGTTGCCGCTCTTGTGCGTATCGGTCTCGAATCGGTATTTCGAGACATGCGATGCCCTGGTGTGACAAGAATTGAGATAACATATTGACAATCAGCTTAACGTGCTGCGCAGAATAGACAGGGTCCGCAATTAAAATGAGATCAAATTTCCCGGGTCCATGTGCTTCGATGAAATCCGATGGATCGTTCCAATCAAGAGTCTCTGCTATGACTTGAAGGGCATTGTCCTCAGGATGCAGGTTATTTAAATTGACGTTATGGGCCAAATTGGGCACAATTTCGGGCAAATCTGTGAGAATAATTGTAGTTTTTTGGGCTTGCAATTTTTCAAGAGTCTTGCAGGCAAACGCTATACCTACAAGCCCCGTTCCGGCTCCCAATTCTAAAACTCTCAAATTTCCGCTTTTCGGAGTTTGGTAATGGGGATAATTCCTGCAAACTTGTTCGGCTAAGACAAGGGAGGACCCCCAAGTTTTAAAGCCGAGATTATCGGCGGTCAACGCCGGTTCATGTAATTTAATGGGAGTTTGCAGATACTCAAGGGTGAACAGTCTGGTCTTGGACGGCTGTGCCGTTCTACCACACATTTCAGAGATACGCATGCTGGCCGATTTTAAGACTTGCTCGTTCAACAAATCTTGACGTTCCTGCTTTTCGTATTTTGCCAGGATACTGGTAAAATATGCCAACAGTTCCTGCACGCTTGAACTAGAACCGAGAAGCATGATTCTTGTACACAACTCTTGCAAGTTGTTCACTGAAACATGGGAATAGTTTATATACCATTCTAACGTTTCCTGGGCAAAATCAACAGATATTTGCTTCTTTTCCAAAATGTCATCAACGTTGGTCGCATGATCCTGGGTACCAGAATTGAAATTGATCTCATCGTTAGGCCTTAAAAGTGAAAGTATGGTCAAAATAACAGTTGCAGGTGCAATAGCTACGTAGGGAAGGTCCATTACTTGAAAAGGACTTAGGTTCTGTCCGGACTCCTTGGTCGTGGTGGTAACCATGAGGGCAGGCCCAAACATCTCGGGTTCGGATGTCCTGATCTTGAGACAGGACTCGGGCTCACCAAGTTCGGCCCTGGTATACCTTCGTACACCCTCGTGCGAAAAGAAATCTAATGGATCAAACATATCTCCATTCTCAATCATTTAGAGCCAAATTTCGAGTTTTTGGTAGCTCATCGCTCTCTGTTTCAAGCTGCCCAACCAACTGTGTGTGAAAAATTGTTCCAGCGAGAAAACGATTATAATGTGGACTCAAAAACAGTAAATGAAAGACACAGATGAACTTATTGGAATTTGGCACATTAAATTTGAATTTCGATGTTTGATTTACGTATAGCCTTTTTCAGACAATTTGTGGCACATTGGGCGCTGTGATTTAACTCATTCAAGATTATTGACGATTCGAAACTGTCATCGATTTCGAAGGGGCTAAGTAGGTGAAGGAACAGAGTGAAAGACGGTCAAGACGGTAAAAGAATTAGTTAAATATAGGATTCAGGGAAGGGAGGGTTTACAGTGTGGTAGTAACTAATAAAAATCATTGGCCAACTGAACAGGCCGTGCTTCAAGGTCATCAGCTCAAGCATGAAATACAACAAAGCCGTACCCAAAATTACCAAAATGATGTTTTCCAGTTCAAGGATTAAAATATTCAAATTTTAGATTGCTGCATGCACAACCCTGTGGCCAATGCATTAATGCGGACAAACAAGTTCAATGCGGAGGAGGTTCAGAGACGGCGGCATTGAGGAATTGGGTGACCTAGAAGACAGGAAATAAAGACGGTAAAGACATGCCCAACTGTACCGCAACAAATTACACCGCAAGTGGAAAAAATGATCGACCACTGTTCGAAGTACCTTCATCTTTTGAATTTAAAACTGGTAAGTTTTGAACCTCCAAGATCAAGACTACAAACGCCCAATGCAAGATGAGAAAAAACCTATGAAACCTTCGAAAACTGTTTTATAGTTTCCATAATATTTATTTGACATATTGTGGTATTCATTTATTCTGTTTGATGACTTGTTCGGAGTTCGGACTCTTGTCACGAGATTTATTGATGATCTTTAATTAACATGGATCACTGTCAGCTCCGGAACGACAACTGACAGACGTTGAAGTTAAGCCATTCTAAAGCTCTTCAACTTAATTTGAACCCCATTAAGGATTGGATTTAGCCCTGTTTTGACCACTTCCACATAGCCACATCGGCGTTGAACTATGAGTTTAATTGTCTATGGACGGACAAGCGGTCCCGATGAGTCCTCGGTGATCTTACATGATCCCAGTTCACATTCGCTCGTTATTTTAAACCGGATTTCTGGTGAAATTTCACTTGTAAGACGAATACGCAACGCTAAACCTGGTCTAGCAACTTCCGACAATGTTCCGGCAATTTCTGCGTATTGTTGTCCGCAGTGCGGCAGCGAAATCGGTACCCACACCCCAATTGACGAAACTCGGTTCTTTGTACACAAGAATTACTTCAAATTGTTGGAGCAGCAAGAAACCATTACGTCCGGTGAATTATTGGAACACGCAATTCCTTCAAATCTTTTTACGCCCGGTTATTATCGTCGTTTTTTCAGAGAACTTTCGGTCTTGGGTAACGGAGCGCGCGGTTCGGTCTACAAAGTGGAACACGTTCTTATGAACAATCATTTGGGCATCTACGCCTTGAAAAAGATCCCAATTGGCAACGACTTGTCCTGGCTAGAATTGGGCATGCGAGAAGTCAAATTTTTGACATCTCTGACACACAGTAGTGCCAATTTGATCACATACAATCATGTCTGGCTAGAAATGGACGTTGGATCTGGGATTGTTAATACGCGCAGCGGCGAGGGTAAAAAGCCGACCGAAATACCTTACGTGTTTATACTTCAGAAATATTGCCCCGGTGGTAATTTGGAAGAGACCATACAGGGAAAAGTTTATGACCGATTGTCTGCGCTGGATTCACCGGAAGTGAGAAAACGAAAGTTTAAGCAACGTCGTCATTTGGGAAAAACTGATAAACAGACGCGTGGGCTAACGAATAGTCAACTGATATCAATTATGCGAGATTTAGCCTCTGGTTTGCAAGAACTGCATGATCTAAACATCATTCATCGAGATTTAAAGCCTTCAAACTGTCTGCTCTTGGAAGAGTTCAGTTTGGATAAAGCCGATTACATGGGGAAACCCTTCCCCACCGTTGTCATCGGTGATTTTGGTGAAAGCCAATTGAGTGGTCAATTACGTGCTGCCACAGGCGCGACAGGAACTTTGGAGTTTACTGCACCCGAGGTGCTCATAATGGACTCCGACGAAGAACACAGCTTTTCGCAGTTCACATTCAATTCTGACATGTATTCTCTCGGCATGATTTGCTATTTCCTGATCTTTGGTGAGCTTCCATTTCCGGAACACTCTACGATGAAAGCACTAAAGTACTCAATCAAGCAATTCCATATAGACATCGACAGGGTAGCCGCAGATATCCATCGGAAGCGTGGTGCTAAAATTGACAAATCTCTCCTAGACTTGATGGTCGTCTTATTATCGCCCAAAGAAGAGGAACGACCCTCAGCCAGAGAAGTTGTCCAATTTTTGAACCAAATAGACCGTGAACCTCGACCAAAAGCTAGAGAAACCATCGATACAGCTATACCACCGTTAGAATCCGACAAACAACGAATCAAACCCTACCAATGGCTTCTTGGCCGAATCATTTCGGAAAAAGTCGTTATGCTGGTTTTCCTGTTGAATATGACAATGTTTGTCGGCCTATCGACTTTATCCCGCCTTCCAAATTCTATTAGACTATCGTATGCCTTTGTCCTGGGCATTTCGATACATTCTAGCTCGGATAAAAGACTGCGGAACGCCGCTTTCATCGTCCTAGGTTTCCTCATCATACTATACATCGACCGCTACAATCCCCAAGTGATTACCAGCTATAAAAAATAAGAGATAGCATAACAAGAACTGGGTTTCACTGCTGTAAAATTCTTGAAAATACTTATCCATCGCATTTACTTATATATTGTTATTAGGTCTAGTTCTAGTTAAGGTTAATATCAAGTCTCTAACTCTTGAAAACCAAGGCATCGACAGACTTCAGAAACCTGGATACTGAACGTATGGAAGAAACCATTAGACGGAAACGGAGCTCGTCGGCAATTCCGTCAATTCCAAGATTAAACTTGAAAGAGAAAGGACCCGGAAGATCCAGGTTTTATAGCGTTTCTACAGAAGTTAGACCAGAGGAGACTGGATTGAGACGGGAAAACTCGGCAGAATCAAACAATTCACATAATGAAGCTACCTTTGTCACACTTCCCAGTTTGTCTAATGTGGGGTTTCAATCTATATTCCAAAATGCCGCTATGCGTAAGAGTCAACAGAGCATAGATTCGTCGGAAGAATATGGTGCTCAGCGAGCTGACGTAAGTCCGGCAACTTCACATCGAAGTAGTACCATTGGTAGCCAAACACCGCGTCCTAGCAATTCTCATAGTTCCACGAACGGCTCGCGGAAAAGATCAGAATCCAAGACTAATAGGTCTTTGCTGAGAATCTCGAACGACAAGATCGAAAAGACGTCACGATTATTCCATAATAACAACAACAAGAGCAATGTAAGTCTGTCGCCGTCTGCCTTGAATATTGGCCCCTCGTCCCAGAAGAGCCCGCTAACGCGGGCGGCGAGAAAATTGTTCCATAGAAGAAGTTCCTCTGCGACTTCGAAAAGCGATTCTTCCAGAACCTCACCCAACGTCAGTTCTTCAGCGTTTGGCAGATTTCTTCAAGGTCAATACAGCAAACATGTGAACAGGAACTCAATGAATTATATCCACTCAGGACCAAATTTGGCGGATTCAACTAAGACTGGCTACGCTCTCAATGGAGCACATATGGGAAATGTCCCACTTCAATTGATCGAAGATGTAAGATTTGACGCCACGGATGTACATATGCTACATGACTTGATCAAGAATGTGAAATCTCTGGAATCCAATTACAAGGCTTTTACCACCGCGGAACTTGAGGCTTTAATGGCGAATATATGGGGGATTCTTGGGAATGTGGTTTTATCACTGTTCAAAAACAAAGAATTATGGGATTTACCAGCTAAAGTTGAGGATATCAATCGGGTTTTTGAATTTTATATCAAACTGAAGACTGAATCCAAGGCAGCTTCATCTAGCATCAAGTTTCTTGCTGAAATAGTTGAGTTTCTGGCCACTTCTCTTTACATTCTCGAAAATGACATCGTTTTCAATTATAAGAATGAAAGCACAATCAACACGGCTTTGAAAAGACTTTGCGTTATATGGGAAGTGTTTTATCACAATATATGTCGCAACGTCATTGCGCTTTTATTACCCCTAGACGTCAGTTTCCAAACGCATTCAAAATTTTGGGCAGATGCACAATCGGTGCCTCTAAGCGATTTAGGTACCAAAAGTCAAGGTGGGAATCTTTCTCTGGATTTGCTCTTGCTCAGAAGCTTCAGAGATTCGATTGTGTTACCATACTATCACAGTTTTGTTGATAATCAGGTCGGGACCAGCAAAAACTTCCAAATGTATATTATGAATGAAGAAGAGGAAAAAGGTGTTACTCAGCAGGATAAGCTCGTTCTGTTGCAATGTTTCGGTTTATTGTCTTCGATCCAAACGAAAAACAAGGACCAGACGATTATAGACGATCTTCTTGCTGGTATCAGGATGAGCATATGATCACTCGAGCTCACACCAAGGTCGTCCTGACGTTACTTGATGTGCGCATAGTCGAGGTTCGAGTAAGATGCCGGAAAATGCTGCTAGTAAAGTCCCGAAGGAGTCGGACATTGACACGGCACCCAGCGAAAATTCTCGCTTGCTGGGCTCGATCTCTTCGATGATGTTGGTAAAAGTATTGACGTATGACGCTCCTCCCAGGAGACCCTCATAAACGACCAAAAGCATTATGATCCAGACAGAATCGAACATGTAATTCCAGGATTGCAATAAACAGAAGATAAGGTTAACGCCTTGGAGGATACTCAGAAGGTAAAGCTTTTTCAATCTGATGTAATGAGCGCTCGATCTGGAAATGAAGACACCCAATTGGTACAGAGTACCATAAGTGACATAAATGTCTCTGTACTTGTGGAAGAAAAATGGGTATGAATGTTTGTCATCAAGCGGGAATAACAAGGTCGGAGATACACCTTGATTGATAAGGTATTCGAAGAAGTAAACGGATGAAAGTGGTAACATGTAGGGTTGTACCACAGGTTTGACTTCCCGTACTGTTTGTAAAAAATGTGCTAGGAATATGGTACTGCTGCGAACAGGATCCGAGACCTCCGGGGCAGCTTCTGGCACCGAGTCTTCCGTGTCGACAATGGTCTCATAGGCATAGTTTTGATCCAGCCTGAAAAACAACAAAAATCCAAAGGGTAAGACACTGAATACCAGCAGTGAGAGTCCGATGGGTAATTTGAATATGGAGGTTAAAAGCATGTAAACACTGCTCCCAACAAGACCTGCACCTCCTGTCCCGGAACTCCAGCCATTGAGACTCACGTGCTCGTAGTAATGGGCCAGTTGCAAGAACGTTACCTCACCAAGCCCGGAAGAAAAAGACGCCAGAATAATACCCATTTGACACACTGCGAGTCGTCGCATGGAAACCATGATCATGCCACCTACGCTCAACAAAACCAGCACCCAAATCCGTTGTCGATATGAAATGCGATGTATAAAGAACGGAGCAGAGCATTTGACGATAAAAGAGGGCAAGATATCGACCAAAAGGACTAAAGATTTCGGGAGATTGGGTCCCACTATATCGGCTGCGGCCGATATAATTACAACGTAAAGCACGTTATTGATAAGCCCAAAGATCCAGAAGTACCAGAACACAGTTCTGCCCTTCATGATTCAACAAGAGGTGCTTAAGAGAATGCTTTAGGGACGCTTCAAAGTTGTTCTTTTGCAGATGGAGGTTAGATGTCAAGGGTTATCTTCTTGGATATTAGGTGATTATTTTGTACGAAGCCCCAACTCGTTACTCACTACACTCAGTACCCAGTTCTCGGTTTAACTCATCGACATTGAAAGCGTTTCGTCAAAATTTCAAGAATGCTTAAGGCGCTTTAAGCCTATAAATAGCAGAATTGGTTAAGGTTGAAAGGAGCACCCGATAGGTGGTCGAACGGTATTGACTTTATAACGAGTCACGTGCCCAAGTTGGTTGAATAGCATTTGGAATGCTTGAATAAGCCCCGAAAGCTATAAAAGTCCAACCAATCTCCATGATGACCGAGAAATACCCTTAATATCTAGTAAAACCTTTAATATAAGAGAAACAGCTTAAGGGGGAGCGTTTTTATTTTTTATCTTGTCAGAACTGATATGTGATTAATGGAATTGAAACTTCTAAAATCGTGTGGAAAAGACGTTGCGGCAGCTAAAAGGGAGAGTGTAGCGCAGTTAGAATAACCCGAGGAGAAATGTGTCCCTCTACCTCCTGGAAAGAGCCTACGAAAAGTGGCGATCATCAAGATGGGTTGTTGACGAGGATATCACGTGATCATGATGACAGAATAAAATACAAGATAATTGAATCGGCGATTTAAACTCAACTCAACAAGATGCTATGACAGTGAGTGAAATGCCAATGATGGCCATCTAATAACTGCATAACCACAGCCAAATATGCGACAATGAATGACGACACTAGTTTAACGCTTGTCACCCTTACTCATTGCGAATGGATATGATATCGGGAAAAACGATACTCCAAGAATGATATAGAGGAGGACATGACTAGTCTTCGAGAATATTATTTCTTAATCGCGCAGAGAAGAGTACTCAATACCCGATATATTTGCGGAACTACAAATATGTGATCGACTTGGAAGGTTGTCTACCTGCCATGTTAATCCTCAAAATTTTTCAATATGTTTGGTATCCAGCGGTGGTTGGCTTGAAACCGTACTTTGTATGCATTATCGCCTAGTTGGCACCTGACGTTACTCATTGAGTACTCATGTACGTAACAAGCGATAATGCATGGTGCCGTCACAAGTGAGAAATGATATTAGTAACCATTGGCGACAATAGGATCCGTAAATGATGATATGTATTTATTCATTTTCGTAGGGAGCAACTAAAAGGGCATGAATCGAGTTGTTTGAATAGATAACGGCACACCAAGAAAACAACCGACGGATTCATATAGGTCAGACATGGTTCCATTATATCGTCTACAAGCGAGCAATTAGCCAAATTTCCGAACTGGCTTAACAAAATATCCGTTTAAAGTGATATGATCAACATCTCGAGTTGGTCGTGAAGAAAGACCATATGCGTCTATAGTGATATTTAGTATCATCACATGACACTTCAAGCTAGATGATCGATATATTCGCAGAGGCGTTTCTACAGAGCAGTACGGCGACCTTGCAATTTGATTGAAGTAGCGGTATCCTTGCTAAGATATTTAACCTCATTTTGTTGAAATTTTTGATTTCCCAGCCGCATATGTCCCAAGATCATGGTAAAACAACTCAATAAACTGCTAAACAAAAGCGATTCTTGGCATATATAACAAAGAACCCATTTGAAAAGTTGCCTAGGACCATGACGACTACCTATTAATATTAATCGTCTTTTGACCTGCTCACACTTTGTCATTTATCTTTGTCATTAGATATCTACAAGGTCTCTACATTGAAATTTTTAATGAAAATCACATCACATAGTTGACATCTCCATCGACTTCTCACATTAGACATCCAACAAACCCATCATGTCACTTCTACGTCTGGAAATGCGTCGATTGTTTTCGAAGAGTTGCAAATACCTAGCGCAACAGGCTTCGGCGTTGCCAAACGTGCCATCTTCGTGTCCTGCTGGAACACCGCTAAATCTACAAATCAAGAAAGCTGGGAAAGAACCCGTGGCTCTTGAAGACTCAGAGTACCCAGAATGGCTCTGGAAAGTGTTAGATGACAAAGCACAACGCAAAAAACTGGCACAGGACCCTTTGAAACTGCGCAGGAAGCAACTCAGAAAGACAAATCGTGAAAACATAAAGCAGACTAATTTCCTGTCTAAAATATAGAATTAGACCCATTTATCGATGTACATAGTTTAAAGTTTAGTGGATAAGCTCGGATCCGTGAATGACTCTCACGAATGGCTGGTTTGGCCACGTCTGGTGTTGTCTTCTCCAGTTCCAAATCCTCGGTAATCAACAACGAATATTAGATTTTTCAGTATCTCATTGAATCAAGAAAACTTAATCACTAGGAAGCCAGCAAACTGAACTTGACCAGCTTTGCAAGCTCCCAGCTCACGTAGTAATGTCGGCACAGGATCATCCGATTTTCAAGGGAAGTTTGAGCGGTGGGAACGCACCATTACGTTTTTATCTGTCGTCTAAAAATGGATCCAAAGTTTTCGTGCTGCAGGGAAATTCACTGAGATGGCAGTCTTCGAACAGCCAAAATTACGAGTTCTTGGATTTTGAAGCGCTGGAAAACTACTCAAATGCTGTGCTTAATGATTCCGGTACTTTACTCTGTCTTTACAACGCTACCAAAATTCAAGTCGTGAGCACCGTTTCCGGTGAAAAATCATCTCAAGTCTACTACCTTTCCTCCGAAAACGGCTTCAAGCAGGTCTTGTGGCATCCCAGCGGCAAGTTAGATGCATGCTTGGTTGTACTAGACTGTCAAAATGCCGTGTCGCTTTATGAGCTGCATCTTTTGAATTATCAAACCCCGACAACCGTATTCAATCGCCCAGCAGATTTGCTTGGAATATCCGACGTACTTGAGATTGCATCATGTGCATTTGGTTCTGACGGTTTGACACTTTACGTGCTTGACATCGGTAATGGAGGCGACGTTTATGCGCTATATCCGTGCTTACCGCAACAAATTGCAGTCAAGCCGGAGCTCGTAGAACGTGGATTACAGAAAGCGCTGATAGATTACAATTCGTTGACGTCTGAGATGGATTCCAACATAAAGAGAAACATTATCAAAGAATTGAGACTTTTTTTGAGCTGGAAGGAACAACTGAAGCGAGACAAAACTGCCGAACATGACGAAATCGTGTTTGAGTGTTCAGAAAACATTAGAGCTGTTGGGTTCCAGGGCCCTTTCACTATCAATCCGTTTCCGGAAAGATTGTACATGGCCACTGCTGAAACCGTCAAAGTGGCTCATTTAAGGCGCACCCAAAGCGACGTTCTTCTAATAGGCTTCAATGAGGGCACCACTTTGATGTGTTTCCCAGACCTTGAGCCAGCTATGTCGTGGGAACCGTCTAATTATGCGTACAACAACTCGTTAGTTTTGGCACAGGAACTTAACAGCGGCACCGATAGGCTGAGAGACGTTGTGGACGGGACTATCATTTGCGACAGCGACAAGCGTACAACCTATTTCTTTGCCCACGATTTTCTGGAAACTTTCGATAGATGTCTCGAGGAGTGCAACATTAATGGGCTAGTGTCTGGCGATGCGCAACCACTGGAAGGTTTCAAGGTTGATCAGCATTTCAACAGTTTTGGACTTTGGTCTTTTGATGGATCCTGTTTGATATCTGCTTCCAACGCTTCTATTTCAACACACAAGTTATCAGCCGAAACGAAGCCAGCTAGCACCGAGCGACATGAAGAAGAAAAAGACACATTGGAACCAGAATTGCCCATGTTTCAATTCTCATCTCCTTTGCAAGAAATTGAAGCTTCAGTAAACAGAGCTACAACTCAAAGCAGGCAGCCTTTGTCTGTTTCTATTCCATCAGATTTAAAAGGTATGCCATTGAAAAATGATCGGAACGAAGAACACTTAGCGTTGTTAACGTTGGCAGTGGCTCAAATTATGGATCGCATTTCTTTGCTACAACAGGTTGCGTTCTTACTGCATTCACGACTAAAACAGCAACAATCAATCTTTGCAGAACAAGTTAGTCTCGTAGCGAAGGTCTCCAACAAAAAGGCAAAAATCATGAGCAAGAAGAAGGCCCAAGAAAATGCGTGGGCTCGCGTCACGGAACGTGACACCAAGATAGCCAGTCGCATGTCCCATTTAAGGCAGAAGTTAGATGAAACCTTTGAACGATGTTCTCAACAAAACAGACCAATCTCAAGATCGGAACTGCGTTGGTTTTCGGAACTGCGGTCCCAAGTACTACTTTTCAATAAGTTCGTGCTTACGCAACAGAACCTGCGAGAGGAAGTGTCATTTTTTAAGAACGACTACGAGTATGTCATGCTAAATTCGCCCAAGACCGAGGACACAAGGGCGCCCTGGGACGATTTACAAAGACTGCTGGAAATCGATCGTCGACTGATCGGAGAATGCAGCACAGAGCTTACTAAAGCGGCCAACGAACTCGACGTCAAGCTGAACACAGGAGTTCAAAATTTAACAATTTAATTAAATACAGAACAATCCAATTACGAGCATTTCGAGTCTCCAAGAGGAGTAACGCCCCTTCAAAAATCCGTTACCCTTCCGTTGAAGGAGTAATCTCCATAACGTAACGGATCCTGCTTGGGACCTCCTTTTTCGCCTGTCTTGGGATTGACGTCGCCCGAGAACTCTGGCAAAGTCCGCGTGAACTCCGGAGAAAACCCACCAACGTCATTTTTCAAAATTGGAGAGTTCGCACTTTCCTTCGTCGTGTCGTTTTCAATAGAAGCATTATACTGCTCAATGGCCTCCTGCGACATGGCGACTTTCTGCAAACGCTCGAACTCTTCCTGATCCTCATCGGCGAGTTTTGGAGGTCCCGGCGCTTCTTTCGTGTTGAAACCACGCCAACCTTGCCAAGCTGTTGCGACAAAATGTGCGGGAAATCGCGCTAGAGAACTCCCAACCACACCACTCCTCGTGTAACTCAAATATCTGACACTAGATCCAGTCATATACAGCTTATATACAATCTTTTTTAATGATGAACACAAATCTAGTCCGTTTGCGAGGTTATCACTAAGTTCTTCACTGATTCCTTACTGGCCTTAACTGCTCAAAGTTACCGAATATCATATTTCAGAGTCACATGACTTCATAAGATACATATACCATCGTACGAGAATCTGGGGGAAAAAACCTATAAAAGGCCGAAAACACGGCAGTATATTTTTCTTTCTCGCTTTCCATTAGCCGCCCAACACAGGAAGAAATCAAGGTTCAAGACTACTTATATTATATAGAGTATTTACCTTAGAGAGATGCAGATGATAGCGATAGGAATTGGCTAGGTAGAGTGTGTTGTGGGTCATGTGAGGAGGTATCAAATGGCAGCGAAAAGTGTGGCTTTACTGGCTGTAAAAGGCGCGATAAGGGCGATATATAAGGTACGAGGGTTGATGAGGGAAGGGCGTGAGACTGAGATGGGCATCAAGGTTCTCAACTGCATGTTTAGAAGGACGATTAAGAGATTTCTCATGACATCAGGAAGCGGGCCCACAATCAAGCCTAACCGGGCTCTTACAGAAAATTTGAGCAAAGATGTGTGGTCGCTAACGAACGAGGCAGCCGCCACAGCTGCCAACAACTCGAAAAACAAAGGCCGTGAGCTTATTAACTTGGGCCAAGGGTTTTTTTCGTACTCACCTCCGCATTTCGCCATTTCTGAGGTCCAAAAGGCGTTGGAAGACCCCATGGTTAACCAATATGCGCCTACGAAGGGCAGAGTGTCACTTATTAACTCGTTGATCCAGTTATATTCGCCATTTTACAAGACTCAGCTGCAGCCAAACAATGTCCAGGTCACTACTGGCGCAAATGAGGGCATTCTTTCGTGTCTTGTGGGACTTGTCAACCCTGGAGATGAAGTGATCGTTTTTGAGCCCTTTTTCGATCAATATATTTCTAACATTCGCATTCCCGGAGGAATTGTCAAATACGTGCCGTTGCATCCTCCGAAAGACCTGGAAAAACGTGTCACTTTTGGCACTGAATGGACAGTCGATTACGATGAACTACGTGCGGCTATTACCCCGAAGACCAAAGCTCTCATTTTGAATTCGCCTCACAATCCCATCGGTAAAGTCTTCACCAGAAACGAATTGCTCCAGATAGGTCAAATTTGTGTGGAGAACAATGTGTTTATCATTTCCGATGAGGTATATGAAAACTTATATTTTACCAACGAGTTTACCAGAGTCGCGACTTTGACGCCAGAAATCGGTCAAATTACACTCACTATCGGGTCTGCTGGTAAAACTTTTGCTGCTACTGGGTGGAGGATCGGCTGGATCGTCTCTTTGAACCCAGATTTGTTGAAATACGCTTCCATGGCTCACACCAGAATTTGTTTCTCTTCCCCTTCACCTTTCCAAGAGGCCTGTGCGAACTCACTGATTTTGGCAACCGAAAAGGACTACTTCGAGACCATGAGACAAGAATACATTCGTAAGTTCGAAATCTTCACAAGCGTATTCGACGAGTTGAGACTCCCATACACTAAGCCGGAGGGCACCTATTTCGTACTGGTGGACTTCTCCAAGGTCAAGATCCCAGCCGATTATCCATTCCCTGAAGAACTGAAAGAAAAGGCTAAAGATTTCCGTATATCCTACTGGCTTATCAACGAGCTTGGCGTTGTTGCCATTCCACCCACCGAGTTTTACATCAAAGAACATGAGAAGGCTGCCGAGAACTTGCTCCGTTTCGCCGTTTGTAAGTCGGATGACTACTTGCAAAAAGCCGTCGAGCGACTAAGGTTACTCAAGGACCATTTAGACTGAGAGATGCTATATTTGTGTCAAGACAGTTATCGCCCAGAGTCTGACGTCTGCCATTATCAAAGAATGGTTTTCCTTTAATCAAAGAGCTAGTCTTCACTAGCACTATCATCAGTATAATCATCTTTTATCTACCTCTATTAGAGTATGTACAAGTTGTTGATCAAGTCACACATCTGCAAGTCATTAGCTGAACCAAAGAACCAATCCTCCGAGTCCCCAATTAATGATCAAGTTCATGAACAGATTCCATGTTACATAGTAACACAGTTTCGGGCTGAATACACTCCATATGAACAAGTGGTATCGCAGAATGATGCAAGATCCGAGTAGGAAACAGCCAAAAATGCAGTAAACTACAAATTCTGGAAGTTTAAGCATACTTAAATGCTCCATTTTTGATATGCGCAAAACTCCTAGGCGTTCCGCGGTTGTCAGTTGCCATAAGGACCAGTATATGCTCGGAGCAAAGTTCGAAATGCACATGAGCATACCCACAACGTAGATATTATAGTTTTCGGAGACACCATTATACGCATTGGCCAAATTTACAGTGGCAATCGAATTTGTATTCCCCAGTTGGAAGAACGTGAGGTGTTGCAGTATCAAGCTTGTCAATGACAGCGCGAACTCATCAATCGAGCCTAACGCTGTCATGATTTCCAAAAGATGAGGCCGCATACCTTCAAAAACGAGAAAAAGCGGGATGTTACCTGGTACTGTTTGGAAAATTAGAAAGGCGGTAATGATTCGGTTTATATCTTGAACTGACCTCTTGCTCCCAGTAAACATTCTTTGGAAAGTGAAGTGCGCTAATAGCAACAGCATTAAATACTTGTGGAAAAGTCTGGCAAATGGCACGCTTGCCAGCTTGTTTAAATTGGGAAGGTCGCCAACGAGAAGCAGACAGCTCCGGTGGACAACACTTTGGAGCCAAGCCGGAAGACCTTCGCCACTGACTAGAGTCAGATTTGCTTTGCTTGTCAGGCATAGCCCGGCAAGCAGAAACGACGAAGCGAGGGAATAAATGCTCCTGACATTTAAATCAAAGCAGGTGACAAAAATGGTTATAGCATTAAGTGACCAAAGTAGCTCGGGACGTGCCGTTAACATCGAAAACATCGTGCGTTCGTACACGTACTTTTGACCGCTGTTGTTCCAACCTCTTATGAGTCTCAAGCAAACGCTGACAATAGCAAGGCTTTTCCAGTGATTTTTGGTGCTGAAACCAGAAATAATAACCAGGCCGCAGGCTATCCACCACCAGAATTGATGTTCTTCCTCTACAAAGCTGCTGCCAAACGTACTCATGCTCAGTAAGATGCTGACGACCACCACAGCAGCCAAATGCGCAAAGTGCGGCCGTTTTACCACGGCAATGCGAAGCGCTACCAATGTCACAATCAGAAGCGTAAGATAACCAATTGCAATCAAAACGTAATTGTAGTTAGTTGCAGATTGAGAGAGTGAATCTTGCATTTCCTTCATTGAAGCGAAAAGTGTAGCAATGTCATGAGAGGCGGAATCGGGTGTTTTGGAGATATGAAGCAACTGTTGGTAGTTTTCTTGCACCTTCAGGGAAGCGGCGTCTCGGTTGAACAGCTGCAAAAAATCGTCAATTATAATGCCAATGCTATTTTTGGGGATTGGGAAATTGAATAGCGACGCTATAGTCGGTACGAAATCGATTTGATTGACAAGTTTCAGGTATTGGTGATTGTCTTCGTAGTTTCTGTAAGGGACTTTGATGTTTTCTTGTACAGTAGGCTTCCTGAAGTTTACCAGTTTTTTGGATGCAAACACCAATCCAGCTGAAGTCTCACCTGAAGACGATCCACCGTGATTCCCAAGATCGTTCATTCCGTGATCGCCCATGATACACACGAGGGTTTTCTCATCTGACGCTTCAAAGACCGTTTTGATTACCTCATCCATTTCTCTATGCTTTGGTGCCATAAATTGAGAGCGCGAGCCACCTTTGTGACCGATATGATCAAGACCCAGGTAATGTAAAATGAGAGCATCCCAATCAGACTGTGTGTTGAGTTCCTCCGGTAAATGTCGAGTCACATTGAAATCGACTTCCTCGAAATCACTGACGAAGAACGAATTGGTGCCATCTCGACGCTGGAAAAACTCCTCGGGGAAAAGTTTGAGCCAAGTGTCGTCGCCAAAAAAATCAATCCTTTTGTTACGGATATGCAATTGTTTAAGCCAGGAATCTTGATCCTTCAAATTTGACGAAGAATCGTCTTCCGCCACGTTCAAGATGGCGTCTAGGAAATTAGGCGTGGTTCCAGTAGTTATACCTTTCAATCGAGGTAACGTCACAGTGGGTGGATTCGAATATGCCGTGTAACCCCATGCGTAACCTTGGTTGAGTAAACCATGAGTAAAGTTAAAATTACTCATATTCTCCTCAAAAAGAAAGTCCGATCGCAGTGCATCAATCACAATGACCACCAGTTTCTCGAACTGCGGGTCCATCGCCCGTTGTTCATCGCCATTAATCCAAAATTCCGCGTTACCCTTTAGGACCGCTTTTTGGGGGAAAAAACCCACGGAAAAGACCAGAATCGCTACCAATTGAACAATCAGCAGCAGTAAAAGTCGGAAAAACATGCCGAAACGTCACAAATGGCGTCAGAATTACATGTATCTTTTAGTTAAAGAATCGTCAAAATGTTAAAGTTTTGATCACTTTAACAGTCGTCGAACATGATATTCACCGCCTTTAAGCCAACACTCGATATGAAGCACATGACGCAAGGTCGACGGCAACGAACCCTGCCATTTGAATTGACGACGGTCTACCAGCGGATCAAACTGAATATGCAAAGAACTCAAGCACCTGTCAACCTGGTCAATTCTAAGTAAAATACGCAAAAATCATAATTCGTACAAAGGGACCTAATTTATAGGATTCGTCCTTACTAGCGCGTAAGTTCAGCGCGCGAACTTTTCTATGCGGTAAGCAGCTGAAACCCGGGAGGGTCTCAACTCCAATTATATCCCGCCATAAGCTTGGGATAGCAAAGCTAGTGTCACGTGATTTGTCACTTCGAGTTGTTTCCGGTTTGTTTCTGTTGTGTTTCGCACATCCAGTGTTTCCACAACGCATACAATAACCCAATTCAATTCTTTTCCATTTCCATCGTTGTGTACGTCGTGTCTTTCTGCACTTTATCACGTCTGTAATGATAAACGACAACCAACTGCCATGAGTCCGATAACCCAATAAGAGATCAGGAACGTATTCAAAGAAGTCAGTTATTGCTCAACTACACCGAAGTTAAACAGCTGCTCACCGAATAACTCGTGAGCTAATTTGAAGAAATCGCTCCAGGTGACAAAAAGACTGAAATCTCAGTGGTTCGTGTCAAGTGCTTCTTTGAACCAACGACTATATATGTATACATATGACCCTGTAAACCCCCAGTTGCTGGCTGGTAACTCAATTCACTGCAATAGTTGATCCCTGTAATGCTTTTGTTGATTGATGAATTTAGCGCCTCGCTTGTCGTGGAGTTTCTTGTTTTTGATTTCTGTTTGCCATACTCTCTTCTGGGTAGCCACTTCTTTTCTGTCGAATAGCTTAGCAAAATGCCTAGTTTCCGCAGCGATTACAGTGCCTTGACCTTCGGTGAGTACTGTCTCGGGCTTGAGGTTTTGTCTGTAATATTTCTGTAGCGACCGGTGGCCCACTTTGACGCCGGTGGGTAGGTGGAGTTCGTTACCGTCATTGTATAGGTATTCCTGAGGAGGTGCTTCGTCGAGGTCGCCGCCTTCTTCATCACTGGCGACATCTTCCCAGTCTTCATCATCCCCGTCGCCTCCCTGAGCCGCGTCAGTCGCGTCGGTGTCAGCGTAGGAACTAGTAAAGTCATAAAACTCAGAGATCTCCAGCTTTTCGTCTTCGGACTCATACGGTACACGGCAATGATTTTTGGCAAGCATGTGGGCGCGCACGGCCTCAAGTGAGCGACCTTGGAAGCTGCACACGAGACAGATGTTACCCAGACCTATCTTTTCAGACAGGTACTTGACGAGCCCCGGCTTGTCTACGAGATATTTCTGTTCTGGGATGTAAAACCCATGAGACTTGAACATGTGATCCAAATTGTCCTCAAGGCTTTTGGCGACCCGATTTCTGCAGAATAGACAGGTTTCTGGAGCAATTTCGACTCTTTGAGCCAGCTTTTGTTCCATCAGTTGTTCCGCAACGTCTTCGCTCGTTTGAGCTGCATCAGCCGCAATTTCGACAGCAGGGTGACTTACTGGCTCAAACTCTGGCTCAACGACAAGCTCGCTTTTCCCCATATTCTGCAGTATACTCTCCCTTGCAGCTTCTAAAAGTTTCTTCTTCTTTTCCAAAAGCAGCTCTTTCTCACGTCTGCGGGCCTCTTTCTTAGTCGTTTGCTTGGTTTTCTCCTTCTCTGGTGCCTCTGCCAACACCTTGACCTTCTGATTGAATGTCTCCTCGTTGATTGGTGGTAACTGCGCTACCCGTCTTTTCAAATTGTAACGATGCCATTCTGACTTCATATGCAATCTTTGGTCATCAGCAGACCCAAACTGGAGCCCACAAGTATTACAAGTATACATTTCGACTAGGAGGAATTCACTGGAGAGCTCAAACAAAACTAAATGATATTTTTTTGACCAGATTTGTCCTTACAAATGGTTCGATGAGCTGTCTAAAATTTTCACCAAACACTGCATTACTACGCGATGAGCTTGAAAAAGAAAAAGTTCCATCGCCTTGAAATCTCCAGTGGAGAAGGACCAGCTATCAAGAGAAAGGCCAGCTATCTAGTAGATAGACATACTTTCGAACTAATGAGAACCGCGACAGTATGTAGAAATAAGTCATGTCAATTTTTGCTGCGATTTTGGTGCCATTGGCGGATCTGGAACGCACAAATTAGCATATAAATCGGAATGATGACGAGATTGGCCAAAATGCCCAAAAGCCATTGCGCAAACCAAGCAAAAGAGCGTGTACTTTGCTTGTTGAGTCCCATGTCCGTGCTCATGAGTACCCAACCAATGAAATCGGTGATCACGTCGTCGTAGCCGGCAGAAAGCGAACGAATGATACGAGTACAGCATTTTTCGCACGAAATTGGATGTGAAGAACCTTCAATGGCTTGCGTGATGGTAGGCTTGGTTTCGTTTTCAAGTTCATAGCCCTCGCTCTTGAAATTGCCCGGGTATACGCATGAAATTCGCTGGTATTGACATTCCTGACGCAAAATCGCGACGAGCGACTTGATACTCTGCTTCAGTGGAGCGTACTGTGTGTACCCGATGAAGGGGAAAAACGCTGTTTCGCTAGAGAAGAAAACGAGATGACAGAGAGGTGACCGTCTCACTGCAACGTGCGCAAGGTTCAAACACGTGAGATAGTTGACACGAACGCCCAATTCGAGCTGCGCACCAGTCAGATCTTTAAACAAACCCGGGTGCGATCCACCAGCGCACATAAGTACCTGAGTGGGAACTAGCGTGCCTGCAAGAAGCACGTTGTACAGTTTTTCTACTTCATCGTACACAGACAAATCGCACGCCATGTACATTATCCTGCTACGCCCATCGTGCGGTTTCGCGTCTGTCGTGAGCTCAACAGTGTTCTCGGTGCCCGTAATATCGCGCACCGCCTGGTGCAATTTCTGGCGAGACCTGCTCACCACGATGATGGTCGATTTCTCGGATTCTTTGTAGTATCTGCGTGCAAATTCTTTACCCAAACCTTGGGATCCACCCGCGATGAGCACGACCTGGTTTTCGAGGGAGTAACCAGGCATTTTAAACACTATTTCGTCCAAAAAAACCGTGGGCGTGTTGCAATGGCACTGGCCTCGAGTTTCGGGGTCAAATAGTTTAAATTCGACTCGATTGAATGTCCTTTGGTGGTTTTTTATCGGTCCAAATGGCTAGTATAGAGTTGAAAAATTCGTCATCCCAGGAGAGTTTCCTCTTAGGATATACAGGACGGCGACAACAGGTAAATTGGAGCCCCAACAGGCAAAGAGCTAATAGATATGAATTAAATATAGTGTCAGGGAATGCTATAGATGAAGATGGATGCTACATGGGCCTGAAAAGGGTTTAAATCGGTGGGAAATCTCGAGAAATTAGATATCTCACTGTGTACGGAAAGATTCTCGGACTTTGGACAGGGCCCATTGAGCCCCAGACCCCAAATTTGCGAGTCTAGCGCGTTGTTCTAAATAGTATAAGCTGCCATCACTGACCCTGGCTTGTTCTACACTGCTTTCTTGGAGTTTTTACGAGTTTTCGGGCGCGACCTCGCCTAGTTTAAGGCTACCAGTGCAGCATCGCTTTACATCATCTTCACATGCGCGCCAAAACACAGCTGTACCATTCAACACACAATTTATATATTCTGGGACACCCGCCTTTTCTGTGCCCACTAGCTATCTACACGCAATGCGGTTTGACGATCAAATTCATGCCCTCCGCTGTTTTTGTTCCTCGTACTCCCTACGCAGCTGCGCAAGCTCTTTCTCATCAATAGGAGGGATTGGAACGTCGACAAAATCGTTATCCTTCTGCAAAAACCGGTACGTGTACGCGTATATGCCGCCGGTCACTCCCAACAACACCAACAGACCTGCCACGTTTTTCTTGAGGAAAGGTCTTCTGGCCCGCAACATTGCGGGCGTCATTTTCCAGGTACGCCGATCCTGATATGGAGAGGGCTCAAACACCATCTTTATGCCTGTTATTGTGAGGTTTAATATCTTTTCAATTTGGTCAAAAGTTGGTCAAAGTTAGTCAAAGCCGGTTCAGTTTTGAAGATTAATCAATCATCAACAAGTCATGTGACTTTAACATAAATTGCAATATCTCAGCGTTTAGCACAGCTATTCGAACGCTGTAAATTGCCCCGAGAGGTTTAAATAATTTCTTGAGCTTTGAGTGCTTTTCTGTGCTTTTTCACTTCCTTTTGCTACGTTTTCCCTTCTTTCCCCTTTAAATTGGCCAATTTCACGTTAAAGATCGTGAAAAATTTTCGAACTTGAGCCTGTTAGGCGACATCTTCAGCTCCTAAAGAACCAACTCAATAGCCATGACTCAGGGTTTGATGAGACATTTCTCGCGCACCAAAGCGCACCGTGACTTGATGTTGCGGAATATGGTGACCCAGCTTTTCCAGCACGGTTCAATCGTGAGTACACATGAGAAATGTAAAGAAGTGAGTCGACTTGCGGATCGAGTCGTTACAATGGCGAAAAAGGCGAATCAGGGCCGTCACTATGTCAGCGAATTACAATCGCGGTTGTCGCTTGCCGGAGACACGCGTAAATTACTTAAAACCATATTAGAAGAAGTGGGACCACGTTACAAGACAAGAAACGGTGGATACACGCGAATTTTGAAACTTGAGCCTCGAGTGGGCGATGCAGCAAGCCAGAGTGTTTTAGAACTCGTCGACATGCCCGTGTTGGACTCCGCAGGTGAGTTAAAACGCGGGAACATGCGACTATGGCTTGCATGCAAAGCGACAATCGCAGACGAACTTTCGGGTCTAAATTATACACCTTTGACGTTACAAAACCTGTACAAATTAAGCAAATTCAAAACCAACGTGGCGCAATTCTTCCAGACTGACATACTCGCGATCAGACGGTTTATCAAGGAAAAAGAGGATCTTGAATGGAACGAAGTTCAAGAGGTAAAACTCGTTAAAGAGCTTCAAAATCGCGTGTTTGCCACTGAAAAACCCGCTAGAAATGTCCAGCGCGGCTACCAGCTCTTTCCTAATCGTCCGGCACGCACATAGCATCAGGAATAGACCGATCTTGGATCACCTGTAACCTGTATATACCAAAACTCATATCATGTGACAAGCTCTTGACTATTGAAGGTCTAGCAAGTAAGAGGCTAGGAAAAGTAACACCAGCCTATATACATTCCATAGCACCTGAGTCAAACGAAATGAGTCAACTCCATCGGTATGCACCCGTGCTGGCTTCCAAAGGCCTTATCGATGCCGTGGGAAATACCCCGTTGATCAGATTAAATCGCATTTCCGAGCGATTAGGGCGCAACGTTTTTGGTAAATCCGAGTTCCAGAACCCTGGAGGCTCTGTCAAGGACCGAGCAGCTTTGTACCTTATTGAGCAAGCCGAAAAAGAGGGTTTAATTGATCCTAGTCGTCCCGGAACAATTGTTGAAGGTTCTGCTGGAAACACTGCAATCGGTTTGGCTCATATTGCGCGTTCCAAGGGCTACAATTCGGTATTTTACATGCCCAACACGCAGTCGCAAGCTAAGATCAATCTTTTGAGATATCTAGGTGCTGAAGTGTATCCAGTGCCCGTTTGTCCCATCACAGATCCTAAAAATTTCAATAATCAGGCCAGAGACCATGCCAAACGACTAGATAATGCAGTTTGGACGGATCAATTTGATAACGACGCTAACTGGAAAGCACATTACGAAACTACTGGCCCTGAAATTCTGTCACAACTCGAATCTGCTGGTTTGAAATGTGACGCTTTTACATGCTCTACTGGTACCGGAGGTACTTTCACCGGAGTTGCCAAGTATCTCGAAGAACAAACGCAGGGAAATTGTAAATTGGTTGTCTCTGATCCACCAGGATCTTGTATATATTCTTACGTGAAGACTGGCAAGCTGGATCGTGAGGGTTCCTCGTTCACGGAAGGTATCGGACAAGGCAGAATTACTGGAAATCTCGAGAAATCGGTGAATATTATCGACGACGCAGTTTTCGTTCCGGATTCAAGTAGTATCGAGATGCTGTTTCAACTTTTGGACGAGGAAGGGCTCTTTTTAGGTGGTACTTCCGCTTTGAACGTTGTCGCTGCTTGCGAGGTGGCCAAGGTATTACCCGAGGGTAGTAATGTAGTCACCATATTGTGTGACACTGGACACAAGTATGCCGATAGGGTCTTTTCCAAGAAATGGCTTATCGAAAAGGGTCTTTACGACGCAATTCCATCGTCGCTGAAAAAATACGTAATCCTTGAGTGATTTAGGATCAATCATACCATTAGATTTATATTATAAATGTGGGGTGTCCTTTTTTACAAATAATTATTATTCAACTCCGAAATCGAACGACACAGAATATGCCAATCGATCTGTCTTTCTTGTCCTTGCAATTCTTGCCATTTGCAAAGCTCATACATGAACATCAGGTTCGGCTGTATTATAATGTTCAAACGACGAACACGCACGTATAAGTATGCGCGAAGTACGTCGCAATGTAACCTGCGCATACACTCTGCAATGCAAACGGTGGCGGATCGTGAGACTCCTACCATACAGTGTACCAGGACTTTTTCGTTTTTCCTGTAACAATCGTCAATAAATTCAAGTGCGCTTTGTAATTGCGATAACAACTGATCCTCTCCGTTGTCATAGATCTTCTTGATATGAAAAATGCGAAATCCACCTTCTTCTATGACTTCGAACTCCGTTTCTTCAGGCAGTAGCGATTTGGCAGTAGCCGTTTCGGAAATACTCGTCATTGACAATCGGGATACTACCCTTGGGCGGTGAGTTCCAACATTTTTGCGAGTCTCGAGCTCGCTGACCGTGTAACTTCTTCTGCGAGATACCGCTGCAACAAGCCATGGCATCGTTTCTCCTACCGAGACAATGTGTTTTATGCCTAATTCTTTCAAAAGGCTGGAATTTTGGGCATGTTCCAGCGAGCCCAGGTATAAGTGTGGCAATATCCTAGATGGTAGTGGACCCTTCAATTGCACTAGATTAAAAGTGTCTTTGGGTTTTAGGAAAAACATTTTGCCGAATAGTTCCTGGCTGACTTCAAGCATGTCAGTCGTCGCTTCGTCCTTAAGTGGGCTTTTCTCTAACAATAGATATTGCAAATGCTCTAACACTTGTAAATCAACTGGGAACAGGAAAAAGGGTCTTTCCACTTCTCTATGCAGACGTATAATAGTATCTTCGAGAGGCATACTCCATGCAAAAATCAGATACGCGACCAATAAAAAGGACGTCTCTGTGTATCCATCGGTGCAGTACAGCAGGGATCCATTAT
This sequence comes from Lachancea mirantina, assembly GCA_900074745.1. Classification (NCBI taxonomy): domain Eukaryota; kingdom Fungi; phylum Ascomycota; class Saccharomycetes; order Saccharomycetales; family Saccharomycetaceae; genus Lachancea; species Lachancea mirantina. Next base: position 928,095 of record LT598468.1, read on the forward strand.
TCGTCTTCTTACCGACCGCGTATAGAAGGTAGCACATGTGCAATATGATTTTAATAGACTCCAAGTTCAAATTTCCCAGTCCAATGCATCCGGAACTAGGGAAAGGTAATATCGTATGCGGTATGGCATGTCCAATGTGGATTTTGGATATCATTTGTTGAAGTAAGACCAACTCCGGCAAAGCGCTCGTTTCTGTACAGTGCACGAAAAGAGACCATGTCCTATTAGGCGTGGGTATATTGAAGAGCAAAGAATCATTAACACGAAAATCTGTTCTATTGTAATCCAGTGGTGGTACCGTCACAATGGTATTTGTGGGACAAAAATGCGACGGGGTCTTGAAGCTAGAAGCATGCATCTCTTGTCGTTGGGAAGAATCTTTCGCTCTGACGCGGTATATTTCGTGATCCGTAGAATTGCCGCACCAGACGGCTCCTACCGTATCGACGCAAGTTGTGCTCGACATTTTCGAGATCTCGAGCCTTTCGCGATAAAAGAGGTCCCGATCCCAGTTGTTGAAAGAGGCCACGTCGAATTTGGATGCCAGCTGCTCGGGAGATGTTTTGCACAGCGAAGACACTTTCATGAGTGGGGTTGCGATCCAGCGCGAGTCAATTGCGGTTGATGCCAGTACTGCAGGCACCGATGTGACATTTTCATGTGCTCGAATGCATCGTAGCGCTACTAAAATCACCAGGGCCAGCTGGCGGCATCGGCAGGCGTGTGGGTGTAATAGTGCATCGAAACAGTAGATGACGCAATCGCTCGCCATTTCGACCATCTTTGCGACCTGTAAATCGAACCGACGAAACATTCCCGGCTCTTTCCAGGGCTGTTGTTGTGAACGTGACTGTCGCACGCGATGCGATGATCCATGGCCGTACATGGCCTGTGCACGCTTGTCGGACATCAGATGCGGGAGGACACGAAAATGTGCGCATGCAGCATTCAAAACACTAGCTTCCTGTGCATTTAGCGCGGTAACCTGCGCGGCTGCGGCTACTACAGCTTCCATTTCCTGTTTCTGCGGGTTCCATCCCATTAAGAACTCATGCGGGTCCAACGACGAAACCAACATACCGGAGTTTTCTACGTCACTCGCGCCAGGCGGCTGTGACCGTACCGTGATGAGCATATCTCCCAATGGAGGTGCACACCCGGGCTCCGAGTAACCATGAAGCCAGGGAAAGGCTTCGTCGCACGAGGGCAGCGCGCGCGCGCGCTGCCGTTCGTAAAGTACTTCCAATTCACGTCCAGACATCAAAGGAAACGCCATTCCACCTGGACGCGTTGCATCTTTGACATCCACAGCAATTTTAGCCGCCAACTCCTCTTTCTTGTGCTTTTTCAAGGGTCTTTGTTCACCAGATTTTATACCCGTTTTTCCGCCCGCTTGGGGGTCCACACTGCCCAAAATCGCCGCTTTTTTTTCGCACATCCCTGAATCGCCCCTGGACTCGCTCATATTAGCGTTTTTAGCGACCAAAAACTCGACTCTTTGTCGCTTTCTGGCGCCTAAACTCGCGGTCTCATTCGGAACCATTCCGGGTCCTGTTCCAGATGACTTCAATGAGATAAGCCGTCTTTCGTTAAAAGTGACATCAACACTTGCTTGAAAATCAACTTTTATAAGAGACGCGCAAGCTGTTAACGCGTAGTAGACAAGGCGAGTTTACAGCGCAATTGCCTCCTGAAACCCAGCTTTTTTGGACTAATACCTACCTACCCACCCCCCCCCAACATAATGTCTTCTGGAGACGCAACGCCACGACTACCGCTGTCAAAATGCAAGAAAATTGCTTCAATGGATGCCGAGAACGTACCCATGTCGCAAGCGGCTCGCGCTGCAACTGCGTTCGCGACTGAGCTGTTCGTGCAGACGTTTACAGAGCAAGCCCTGGCACGTGCACAACTTACACGTCAAAGTAAGACGCGTGCCCGTGTACAGTACGACGATTTGGCGCATTGCGTTGCAACGAACGAGAAATTTGCATTTCTCGGCGATGTGGTACCTGAGACCAAGTCGCTAAGGACGCTCGTAAGAGACAACAGGGTACGTTACTCAGCTGCGACCCGCGGCCAGACGACGTTACCGTTCCGCAACAAAGACGATCCAGCTGCAGAAGCAGAAGAGCTCGAAGAGAATACTGAAGGCCGCGATTCTGCGTGATGCATGGAACCCTTGATCATGCACAGAAGAATGCATGACGCATGGAAGTATGCATAGAATGTCGGAACAAAACTTGTTCTGTCAATTAGTACGGTCACATCCGGAAATGTTACGTGCATCATAAAGAACCCCCGATGAACCATCTACAGGCCTCATTTATTGGATTCGAATCCAAGAAGTAAGCCAGACTGAAATGGGTATCTACGAGGGTGAAGACAAGGACATAGAAGCTTTCAACGAGAAATTGTTAGGAGGATCAGGTGACTCCTTGCGCAGCAAGGTGCATGATACGGTGGACACGGTAGGAGACTCGCTGTCGTCGCTTTGGGAGAGTGCAAGCGGCGGAATGGGTGACTTGTGGGGAGAAACCGGATTTGCAGGTACTATGGGCGATGTTTTGGCCGGCTGGGGATTTTTGGGTCCTCAGGGGCCCCAGGGCCCCCATGGGGCCCATGCGTCCAATAGGGGCCCACTGACCGGTTTTGGTGACTGGGAGCACACCCACGGATGGCCGCGGTTACAGGCGCACCGGACACCCTCAGACTCGCAATTCATGCGGTGTCAGGATGAGAAGGGTCTTTCCGTATGGGATACGCGAGGCTGGTGGAGATGCTTGTTACCTGCCGCTGCGATGGATTCGAAACTACCGGGCGCTAAGCAGCTCGATTCTGTGCTTACGCGCGAGCGCGTTGAGAGCGACGTGCATCACAACTTAGGACTTTTCTTTACGGACTATTCGCGGTACCTCTTATGGCGTTCTGCGTTGTTACGCGAGGCTGCTGAACGTCGTAAGCAACAACTAGCCCGCGCTGACGCGGCTCGTGCCATGCGGACCACGACGCCCGAAGACCTGATGGATTTTGGTAATGCTACAACGGCGCGTTCCGGTGAAGGTGCGAACAACGTAGTGGGTACTTCCGAATACGTGACTTACAATTCGACGTCGGATGGTCAGGAACAAGTCAAGGAGACCAAGACGTTTTTCGCGGATGGTTCCGTACGGGTGCGGTCGGAAACGACGAAATCGAGTCCCGAGGGTAAACCACACGTGGAGTGCAAGGAACAGATGTTGTCCAAGGATGAGGCTAAGGACGGGTGGTTTTGGCGAAAGTAAGGCGTGATCGTCTCCGTGTGAAGCCCGGCGGTGTTATATTAGAGCTCCCACACGATCATTGCTCATGGCTACTGAATATGATGTTGGTCCATTTGAATATATGTAAACTTTACGTTGTATGTTATTGTTGTTAAAGAGGGTGTCGCTCGTACTTCGAAATGCACAGCAGTGCGGGTCAAAACCTGGCCGGCACTCGCCCGATCAAAGGCTCACGGTTACCTGTTCAATCAATAATATCAATAATATCTCCTCCGATTTTAACAAAACTTTTTGTCTGAAGAATTTGTTAAGAAGCTAGAGCTTTGCCGTACAAAATACAAGGGTATTGATCGTAATCCTCCCTGTAGGCTGACCTCTATAATACAATCAATCGCTTTTGTCTCATTTTATTGTATGAAAGTAGGTCTTGGTTGGCTTTTACCGAACCTAAGTTACCCGGATTTGAGAAAATAATCAAATATCATCAATTCAAGAAACAGACAATGTATAATAGACAGGATTAAGAGACAAGACCAGGCTCCAGCACGACCTCAAACGACCCATTTTAAGCCGGCGTAATGTCCAAGAAACAAGAGTATATTGCGAAAATTCGGTATCGTAATGATCTACCGCCGCCATTGTTGCCTCCAAAGCTGTTGAAATTTACTGGACCTAAGAACGAAGAGGCCGTTTCTCCGCAATTAATCAGTTCTTTGTACGCCAGAACAAACGTAACACCGCTTATTGGACTCAATGCTGATCTGAGCTTGTCTGTTGATCTTACCAGGATCCCAGGCGTGTTAAATAGCCGGGATACGAAGAATCTCTACGGATTCGAAAATATCAAAGTTCATCCAGAAGACCGGGTCTTGTTGAGAGATCCACGTGTCGATCGACTCACCAAGACGGACGTGTCGAAAGTTTCATTTTTGAGAAGAACAGAATACGTGACCACGACGTCTGCTGCGAAATCCAGCAGTCGAAAAAGACCTGTGGCTGAATTGGAAGAACAACCAGAAGACGAGATCATGTCGCCAGAACAAATTTTGAAACGTGTTGAAACCACATTTGACGCTGCAAGCCAAGATCTCGCCAAGATTCAGCATCCTACCAAGAAAAAAGTACACGCTGTCAACCGCTGGAGTGTATTACCGGACACTGCGGCCATGGATCAAACGTATTTCACAATTCGTATGATTGGGTCTGCCGCGCTCGACGGTACTGAGAAACAGAATCTTGCTCTGTCAACGGCACTGTTCCGTCCCGTGGAATTGGAAGAAGACGAATGGGTTTCGTTGTACACTACAGACAAAGCGGCGTCCGACGCTTACGACGCAAATCGCGAACAAGCCATCGACGAGTTGGCGGAGGACGATCGTGTCTATAAATTCAAGAGGCTGAGAGACTTTGAGATGAAACAGCTGTTACCACCTGCGGGTTCTTCACCTTTTAGCGAGCTGGCGTTGCGGTTCAATAATGACAAAAAAGTTGTATATTACAAATCTTTGAGATCCCGTATTGAGCTTCGGAGGCGGCGTGTCAATGATGCTATCAAACCATTGGTTGCAGAGCACAATTTGGACCAAATAAACGTCAAACTCAGCAACCCACTGACAGAAGAAACTAGATTGAGAGACAGAATCAGAATGAAATTCGATCCAATAGATTTCCCAAATATCGAAGACGAAGAGGAAGACGAAACAAAACAAAATGATGCGACTGGCTCGCGTGACACTAGCGAAACGAAATCAGTCAGCCCAGAATCTCAAGAAACAAGTGAACAACCAAAGGAGAACTCTTCCAATACTGAAGTTGAATGAAACTTGATCTGAGATCGACTGGAACTGTTTTCAAACACGTAAAATCCCAACGGAAAGACAAGTATAAGCCGTCAAGGATCTTCGATTACCGTTCGGGATAGTGGGGAGCCATCGCTCCACCATCAGAGCCACATCAAGAAATCGTAAACTATTATGTTGATAATGTGCTAAATAATTATTAGAGAGACCAACTTCTTAGAACTCTTACTTAAGATCGCCTAAGAGATTGTCACAATCGAGACATTTGAGCATGTCGTTTGAATCCAACGGAGAAATTGCCTGCTGTGGTGGGAAACTACTGAAACTTTCACATAAATCTAACGAGATTGGATCCCATATGGATGTGAACATTTATCTGCCCAAACAATACTACAATGGTGATGGAAATCCAATTCCGGTAATTTACTTTCTGTCTGGATTGACTTGTACGCCTCAAAATGCGTCTGAAAAAGCTTTTTGGCAAATCCAAGCCGACAATTATGGGTTTTCTATCGTTTTCCCTGACACATCTCCTCGTGGCGATGAGATTCCAGATGACAAGGATCAGAGTTACGATTTTGGTCTTGGCGCTGGCTTCTACGTTGATGCGACTGAAAAGCCGTTCGCAGATCATTATCGCATGTTTTCTTACATTCACGAAGAATTGCCTCATGCTCTGGACAAGTTCTTTAACCGGGATGCCAAGAAATTAGAATTCGTGCATAATACCGGTATCACAGGCCACTCTATGGGTGGTTATGGTGCGCTTACCGGGTTTTTGAAATATTACGGTAAGGATCGATATGTTTCTTGCTCTGCATTTGCACCAATTGTGAATCCTAGCCAAGTTCCATGGGGTCAGAAAGCGTTTACAGGTTACTTAGGACACGACAAAGAGCTCTGGAAACAGCACGATCCAAGTTACATTATCAAGAACGTTGACAATACCACCGGTTCCGAAATATTGATCCATCAAGGTTCTAGCGACCCTTTCTTAGAAAAACAATTGCGACCTGATCTGCTTCTGGAAGCAGTCAAGGGAACTTCGTGGGAAAATAAGATTAAAGTGAATGTAGTCGATGGATTCGATCATTCTTATTATTTCGTAAGCAGTTTTGTGCCTCAACATGCTGCCTTCCATGCCAAAAACCTGGGACTCATTTAAAAAAGATATGTAGGTATTTAGTTTGATATTCCTACGGCCAATTTCCTTGAACTTCGCGATTCAATGCCTCATAATCAGCGCACCCGATTGCCATCCGCCAGCACTGACCGCGACACACGTATAATTGCAATCCATTTCTACAGGTGCTGGCTTGGTAACTCTTATACTGCGAGAGCTTTCAAATCTTCCAAGTTGGCGTCTCTCGACTATATCTTGCCCAGAGCCAAGGCCAAGACACCCACATAGTTCACTTTCTAGTCCCCATGTGTAAATTTTTCCCTGTGAAGTTAAACCTATAGTGTGGTAGTCTCCGGTAGCTATCGAGACAAATCTTCCCTCGATATCGTCTGTGTCCAAAGCAACAATGCTGTTCTCAATTACATGGCCTGCATGAATTTTTAAAGAATAGCATCCGAGTTCTGTGAAGATAACCAGAGTCTCGTATTTTCCCACAATCTTGACCATTTTACCCTCAACAGGAGGTTTGAAAGCTGTGACGTGTTCGTTGGCATACAGATAAAGCACCTCTCCCTTGGCGTTTATGTAGAGAACGCATCCATCAGTGCAACAAGCAAAATCAACAATTCTTTCGTCACCTCCGATATTTTCCGTGCCAGGAATAATTTTGTAGTTCGCATAAGCGGAACAATCACCCTTTCTCGTAGGTTCACGACTGCTCCAAACCAATAAACCCACACCATAAACAAGCACGCAATTATAGTTCCATCCAGACCCAATCTTCATAATTGGACGGTGAGCGGAACCGTCGAGTTCGTGAAACTCGATTCGAACTCCATGTTCGACCTCAGGTCCGTCCCATGAATAAAGTTTGTTTTCGTCACTCAAAGCGAGTATATGGGATCGGCCAGATGAAACAGAGATGAGCTTGACAGAGTTTAAGCGATTGAGATCAAGCACACCGCCCGAAAACTCTTTTTGATAAAGGTTTATGGCATCTGCGGGGAATAGCCGCCTTACGTGATCATTTCCCGGCAAAAGTTCATTAGCCTTCTCAAGTTCTGATAACTGGGCATATATGTCAGCGTGAGGAGTTTCCAAATTGCGACTAGGCGATTGAAATCCCCGAGGCATTGTCCCTGTCAGATTGATTGGCATCAAATTTCCTGAGACTGCAATTGGATTTAAGTTCCTACGGAAACTTTGCTCCGCGTCTCTGACTTCTTCTGCAAAAAGACTGTAATCTGATTGACCATTAGCGGGTCCTGGTCCTCTATGGCCACCACTATAAGTCGTTCCCGTAGTATAAAGTTTCCCAGATTTTGTAAGGATATTAAAGGAAAATCCACCAGCAGACACATGTACAATTGAATTTTGTGTGCCTGGACTATCACTCTCAGGCCAAGGCACTTTGATTGGACGATTGAACCCAAACTGTAATCGAATTCCACCACTATTCAAAGAGCCTTCGGGAATCGAATCTAGAGAATTTGGCGTGAATCCTAATCGCGCATGCTTAATACAACCCCAAGAATAAAACTCGAACCGTTGTGCTCGCATCTGGTATAATTCTGCCCAATCCAAATCGGCGAATCTTGTTCTCATAATCGCTTCACTACAGCCCAAAAACCCCTGATTCAAAGACGTCGTCAACGGTTCTTCATCGCACATTGAGAGCGAAAATGCCTTGTGGAATAGCTCATGCCATAAAATATTGGATGCCTTGAAGTCTAATAATTTGTGGAAATACCGATTTGTCTGGGATAAATTCCTTAGATCTCGAGACGAAAGGTAAGGTAAAATCAATTGCACCAAATCTGGTGTTAGATATCGTGCGATGGGAGCTTCTGAATCAATCATATTCATGGTTTCGGAGCAATTTACACTATCTGATTTAATTTATGATGATCATGATCAAGATCAGGGTTCAAATCAGATATAGAAGTCCGTCCGCTATGATTTGTATTAATATACTTAAACAGCGATTACAGCTTATTGAACGTATTCGTTAGAATTCTTCTCGTCTTATACCAGTTGATAATCCTCAATTGCTCGTTAGCAAGATGAGCATTGTCAGTGGATTGGCCACATGGGATGTGGGCTGCTGGTGCGTCGAAGATTCTCTCGAGATACCTTATTTGCGGGATGGACCCACCTTCTCTAACGAGAAGGGGTTCTTTGCCCCAAGCTTCCTTAATCTCTTCGCTGAGCACTAGGTATATACGATTATGCGGGTCCCCCAACCATGGTTCAGCTTCGTTGAGTATTTTGACGTCCATTTTGTTCGTAGTTTTGAGTTTCTGGAAGCATTCGAGCAAATACGACTCCAAGGAACATTTAATTATGTTCAAATCTTGTTCTGGCACTAAACGAATGGACAAGCAAATAGACGCTTTTTGGGGTATGACAGTAGCATTACCTGGCCCACTTACTTTCATTGTAGTGATGGAAAATGAGGGTTTGGTCCAACGTGTGATCAAGTTTTCCATCCCGATGTTGTCGTCAAGTGCGGCTCTGGCCAATATTTCTTTGAAGTGATTAGCTTCACTTTCTGAAAGTTCTTTCAAAGAGTCGTAAAATCCGGGAATCTGTACATTTCCCTCATCATCTTGCAACTTTGATATTATTCGAAATAAATCGGACGTCGGTTCGCGATGCATACCACCGTCAACGCCTGAATGCCGGTCTGGTTGCTCACTAGTAATTGTAATTTTAGCGTTAATGACACCTCTCAACCCGTAATTGAGACAGGGCATAGTTTGATCAAGCCAAATAGAATTGCTGAACAAAACCCAATCGATTTTGCTGCCAATTCTGTCTATATGCTGTCCCAATATCTCAGAGAAGCCGCTAGAATCGGACTCCTCTTGACCTTCGATCAAAAATACAATGTCGTTGTTGAGCTCATTTCTATAGTGTAGCCATCCTACACTGTAAATTGCTGCAAGCAACGGTCCCTTGTTATCTGACACACCTCTTCCTTTAAGGTGGCCATTTTCACAAGTTAATGCAAATGGGTCGCTTTCCCAAGCTGCGGGATCGCCGGCGGCAACCACATCATAATGAGCATACCACAAGACTCTGTTCTTGTTAGCAGCTTTGCTATGAAAAACGGCGTATACGATTGGGTTGCTGCCGGATTTACCGCACAAAAGTTCACTAGTGGTAGCGCCGAATTTAAGTAGCAATTGCTGTAAATAACTCGCGCAGCGACGACCATGGATTGAATGCTGAGTATCTGCCAATGCAGAGACTGTTTGAAAGCTTATCAGCTCTCTTAGACTTTCTAGCATATGTTCATTACCGAAGAACGTATCCTCATATTTGCCCAAAGAATTCGCATCTTCAGATTCGCGCCTTTCTTTAACTTGTAAGGTTTGGTAATCCAAATTTTCGCAAACACTGTCGACCAGGTCGTTTATATCCCAAAGCGCCAGGGCACCGTCGTTACCGCCTGTCACCAGCCTAACATGTTCGAAACAAGTACATTTTTTGCGCAAAATCTCGGCGCTCAAAACTAGGCCCTGATGAGCTTTCCAATGGTAAATATTTTCCTCGTGGAATTTGGTGATTCCCTCCTTGTGCGTAGCAAAAATGTGATCATTGTAAACCGTTATGGACATGAGATCTGATTTGCTTGGAGCTTGAAGCGTAGCAATTGGTTCATTTGTATTGATATCCCATATCTTTATGCGACCACCGTTCAGACCGCAATATAGAAATGGGAATTTAACAAATTCGCATAGAATACTTTCGTCATTATCATACTCCGTAACAAGTGTAACATTCGCTGACGAGTCTGCGTTGAGAGTCAAGGACCAAAGTTTGCTGATACCGTCACCACCGCAAGAAATGACGAAATCTACGTCGTCACGACTGACTCCCGAAGGATAGAAGTAAGCTGGCAGAGAATGGTTATGATCGTTCAAAGGTTGAATGGAATAAATGAATCCGTTATGCGCGTATTTGATAGTATTTTCAGCGGGCACTTCCAAAATGACAGGCTTCGAGTGAACACTGCATGCAAGTTGATCTGACGAACTGGTTCTTGAAACAGTACCAGGTCCACCCCGAAACGTGGAATCGAAAAATTTATCAAATCGCAGTTGCGGCAAACAGTTCAAATCGCTGTAATTTTTTGAATGCGACATTTTGTCCAGGACATTGGGCAAAAACAGCATACTGGCATTCTGACATCCAAAAATGACTGTTTGATGCGAGTCTAAATATTTGACCGAAAAAACGTCACCAATGTCGACTGACGAATAAATCGTAGCCAATTCTTTCATTGACACGCACGAAGTGCGTGTGTTCAATGTCACTTCCCAAACTCTCACCAATGAGTCTGCACCCGCGGAAAAAAGAAACCGCTCGTCTTGACTTTTTGCAAGACAAAGAACACTCGATCTCGTGTGCGTTTGTTCATCATCCAAATTACCCAGAGAAACGGTCTGGACCAAATTGTAGGTGTCAAGGTTAAAACATAGAATCTTGGAGTCGTGTGTTCCTGCAAACAAAAGTTTCTTATGTGGGAAAGCAACTGTCGAAAGAATCGCATAGGAATGATCCCATCTGTGCAACAACGAAGGATGATCTTGCATGCTCCTCATCTCCTTAAAGGGCGTTCAAAAAAGGGTCTTACGCGTCTCAGCCTTAGCTAATATAGCTGATTAAATTATCACTTATGTTCTCTAACACCGACATCGTTTTCGGTGAATATCTTCGATAACGTGAAAAATTTAATCGTTAAAATAAGTCCGAGATTCTCAGAAAGATGAGATCGGTAATAAAATCAGGTCTTAGTTTAGAGTGTACACCGTGGTTATAATGTGTATCCATCGTATTTCTGCCGTTATTCTAAGCCGGGGTTTACCCAAGTGTTTGTCTTTCATAGATGTTGTTGGACAGTCGAGAATAGTTGACGACAGCCTTGCCAAGTAAGAGCCAACGTGGCTTCTTAATGGCCACGAGATGGTTGTATTCCTTGGAATCGCCGCAGAAAAAACCTAGATCTTAAAATGAACGTTATTTACAGAGTTGCCTTTGAAAGTGGTTCAATCAATTTAGCGAAAGCAGATTTCAAGTCGTAGCCATTGTAGCTTAGGAAGCGTAGGCTTCTGACCAGTAGCTGTACTCTGGAAAATGAGATCCGGGGCAACTGAGAAAAATCCGTTGGCTAAAGTCACTGTGTTGCCGTTCTGTGGAGTAAACAGGGTGCAGGATCATCTCTTATATGCTGTAACACTCTCTCTTGGCGAAGCGAAGTTATTTGTATGGGTGCTCAAGGGTTCCTTGGCTTATGGAAAACAACATGCCTTATCTATACAATCCTGAACAGATGTGGTTATTACTCGTCCTACTTGAGTTAATTGTAGATGGTTTTGATATTTCATAATCATTCTGTACGTACAGTTAGCCGCCGATACTCTCACAAAACTATATAAACGACATGCGCAGGGAAAAGAACTTATCCCACATTTGACCGCAAAAATTGAAAAGGTTCTTTGTAGAGGGAGTAAGAATTCGTTTGTTTGTTAACATATATCAGAGAATTGAGAATGGGAAATTGCAGAGTGTTGGCTCACCCTTTCGAGCCACCTCGTCATCATGAGAATAGCACAATGCCGCATGAAGGCATCATCTTTGGCTTCGACATATGGCTTAAATTAGAGCAACGACGACTTAATCTCAACCAAAAAGAGTTTCAAGCCACTCAAAAGTCCTTGACTACGGGTGTTTCCAGAAAACTCCTGGGCGTAAGAATTTTTTACAAGCATTCTTCCATTTGTTCTGGAAACTATACCTTGTTCACTAAGCGCAGAGCTCAGCGCTTTGGGTAAGTAGACCATGTCAAATTGTCCTATTGGTCTGTTGTTGGGTAAAACTTCACAGAGTTGACTTCACCCGCTTACCTTTAGCCTTACGGTAAAGAAACAACTCCCGGAGAACATGAGAAGCCTCCCACTTTATAGCAAAATTTTCGGATGCTACCAACCTTTTTAATGCTTGCGCCTGCTTTCTTCACTTCGCTTAATTCAAAGAGAAGTCGTCTTTTTCAACATCTGAAAAATGTGAAAGAAAATTTTAAAGCTCATCTCATCTCATCTCATCTGGCAAAGCGAAAGCTCTACTTACCATCAACAACAGGCATCGCAAGAATGAGCACTGCTGCCGTTAGTAACACTACTATACCGCCTGATGATGAGGAAATCGCCCTCAGTAAACTAGTATTCGGTGATACCGCAGACTTTTATGAAGCGTTAGCCCGTGTCGATATCGGACAAGATGAAGACTTAAGTGACGGTGAAGATGTCGATATGATTGAAGCTTCCAGTGGGGATGAGGGAGCCAGTGATGATGATGATTTGAATAGAGTGCATGATGATCAACTTTTTTTTGTTGACGATGGTGAAAATTTAGACGATCCACCGATTGAAAAGGGTGTTTCCGACATGGAAAGCGATAGCGATAGCTCTAGCGAAGCTGCATGGTCTGACTCAGAAGATGAGAGGATTTCTTTTGCTATTTCCAGCTCCAATAAAACCAAGAAACTGCGCAAATCGTATGTCGAGTCTACTTTAAATGGGAAAGAATACGTCATGCGGTTAAGATCTCAATTTGAAAAGATTTTTCCCAGACCCAAATGGGCAGATGACTCGGGCGATGAACACTCACCAAGCGACGTTGGTTCGGACGACGAAGAATCTGACCAAGTCATTAACGGAGACGTTCACGCTTTGTCGAAAATATTGCAAAGCACCAGTGCGTATAAGGACGTCTCCACTGTTGTTTTGGCTCCTAAGATTCTCGATATTACGCGTCTCAAAGATGCTAACTCTCAGCGTCCATCGCATTCCGGTATTCAATCTCTATCATTCCACCCCTCCAAACCTTTACTCTTGAGTGGTGGGTATGATCGCACTCTGCGCATTTATCACATAGATGGCAAGAATAATCATTTGGTCACAAGCGTTTACCTCACGGGCACACCGGTGCAAACTTGTACTTTTTACGTGTCGCCATCTCAGACTGAACAAAAAGTTTTCAGTGCTGGAAGACGCCGTTATATGCATTCATGGGACATTTCCAACGCCTCTTCACAATACGCTAAGATCGAAAAGATATCCCGTTTGTACGGGCACGAACAAACTCAGAGATCTTTTGAAAAGTTCAAAGTCGGTCACTTGTATACCCCTGAAAGTGGTCTCCATGGCATCATTTTTTTGCAAGGTAACAATGGCTGGATCAACATTTTACACGCCACTACCGGCGTTTGGCTAGCGGGTTGTAAAATTGAAGGCGTTCTTGCAGATTTTTGCATCGATTATATCCCACTGAAAATGGGCAAATTCCGAACCATTTTGATAGTTGTGAATTCTTACGGTCAAGTCTGGGAATTTGATGTTTCCAATAAGGCCCAAGTTCTAAAAAAGTGGGAAGATAGTGGAAGTGTTGGTATAACCACAATCCAGGTGGGTGGAGGAACCAGTTCAGCACAGCTCTCCCCATTCAACGAGGTCAGGCCCAACAGATGGCTGGCTATCGGTAGCGAAAGTGGGTTTGTTCACGTATACGATCGAAACTCGTCTTCCAATAAACTATCCTTCGCTCTGGATCAGTTGACTACTTCCATATCTTCCTTGGCATTTTCATTTGACGGACAAATAATGTGCATGGCATCCAGAGCATCCAAGGATGCTTTGAGACTCGTACATCTGCCCTCAGGAACCGTGTTTTCTAACTGGCCCACTAGCGGTACACCTCTAGGGAAAGTGACAAGTGTCGCATTTTCTCCCAGAGGAGGTTTTCTTGCCGTGGGCAATGAACAAGGTAAGGTAAGGCTATGGAAGTTGAATCATTATACATAGGCATCGCGATTACATCTTGAATGTTTTCGTATTAATACTATCAAAAAACAGAACAAAAACTTGCATCAAGACGATAGCATTATACTTCAAAATTTCGAGATTGTGCTTGGCTGCCGATCGCAGTTGCGATTACAGGGGCGAGAATTGGGAGGCCGCCTTAGGCTATTGGCGTAAAGAGCTCAAAATGGCCATAGAATCATTACTGCCTAAAACTATGTCCTCGAGTTGTTGCTGATTTAAGCCTTAAGGATACACTTCATGATGAGGAGCCAGTTGTCATCCAGAAATTACAAGAATCACCGCGTTTAATAATATGCTAATGGATTGGGCATTTCAGACCTTCTTTGCACAGAAGCCGATCGACAAACAGTAGTAGATCGCTTAGCTGGAGAATGAAGGAAATATTTTACTCGGCGGTAATGGTCCAAATGATGGAAGCAATTGCATACTACAATTGGTTCTCAAATTGGTGATACTTTGGCATTCTGAGAACAGTTGAGCAAGGCGGCTTATACTGCGCATCGTGACATATTTTTTTCGATCAAGAATTTATACGTCTGTTGCTGATCTCAGTTGCCTACTTTGAGCACGCATCAGGCGAGCCTACGCGACGTCTTCCATCAGTTACTATTGCCGCCTTTCTTCGTTTCTGCAAACTTATAAACCATTTTTCAAATTTTGCTTGATTCTTACAAATTTGGGGTTTAGCCGGTGGCTAGATAGCTGCTAAGACAACAATAATAAGTCCAATCTGACCCAAACATAATAATGGAACCATTGATTGGGTACATTAACTGTTATATTGATCAATGATTTGCATGTGGAACCCAATCACGTGATCCTGGCGACAGAATTGAATACTAAACGGGCCCATTTGCTAAGAATCACATGGTACCGTGGTGTAAGATCGTGTGGATTAGTCAATTTCACAGCGTGCTAGACTCGTCGGATTTGCATTATGGCCATCATTTGAATGCTCCTCCAGGTGAAGGTTGTGTCGAGGAATGAACACACTCGGGTTATGACTGCGCTGCATCGATGGAAATGAGACCTAGCCCCTGTCGTTATATACCAATTACAGTATGGACCGCAACGTTCGACTGCTAACAAGCCACTCTTTTTTTCATTTTGGTTAAACCAAACTCTACGAGAACTAAGGTCCTTAGGCGGCCTTGAAAAAGATAGACTCAGAATATAGTGCTCATTGATTTGACTTCGGTGATAATCATACCAAAATCGCACACCTCTCGTCACCAATGTAATTTCGATGTCGGCAATTTATCAAGAAAACACGAATTCCTATGAAAATTGACGAGTTCGAACAGGTAAAAGAATTGTCCAGCTATATGGAGCACTACACTAGTATGAGGAGTTACACTAGTAGACATGTCGATGCTGTTGGTTATCTGGGTAACATCTCAAATCATAGAATTCCTGGGCAAACTGTGTAGCTCACTTTGTACGCAATTGCAGAAAGTTTTCAAGTATTTGATGATGACTTCTCTGGTTGAGAAACGAAAAGTATCTTCTGAAACTCAACGGATCAGTACCATTGGATATGAAGCCAACAACGACTTCACTATTTCATGAGTCACCTTTGCGGCTCTTGACCCGGCCCTGGAAGAAATATCGCGACGGGACGTTGTTTTACGGAGTATCGAAAGCGGGTAACAGAAGAACACCTTTAACCACTAAGCAAGGCAATAAAACACTTTACAAAGGTACTCGGTCATCGGGTATTGGTAGACACACGAGATATGGTGGTTACACTATAAATTGGGCCAAGGTGCGTACTTTCAGGACTCCTGCAAGCCTAAACATGGATTTGAAACCTTTGGTAAGCCACAACCTTCCAGAGTTGAAACAGACATTCGAAGGATTTCCCAAGGGTGCCCTTGATTCCGATTTGTATTTCAAGAGACTCAGGGAATACGTTAATAAGGGCAAAGTGTCAAGTGAAGCTTCAAATATCGATTGTTATACTGAAAAAGTATGAATCAAAAAGCTTTTCTGCTTTCTACTAGCCTATAGGTAATGCTGTAAATAGTTTTGATGGAAATTATGATCTTGGAGTGATCGAGTAAATGCGAGCACTATTCGTAGAGTCTGGCTTATTAAAGTACAAGAGATATGGGCGCTACAGAAGGGAGTAAAAAATAATCTGAAAATGGAGCAAAACCAGTCATTCTGGCATCCTCATCTTTTGATTCGACTGTCCTTAAAGAGCACGTTACCTGGGCTAGTGACGCCTTGGGGCTGAGGTCAGATGCTTTTGAGAACCTCAAAATCCACCACCGGGAGCACCCAAGACCTGTGCAAGAGCGCTTTGACCTCCACTTTGTTGATAATCAACCGTGATCAATTCAAGGAGAGCAAAAGCGCTTGTAATGCCAATGACAATGCTGGCACCTTTACCCTTCAAGCCTAGAAGTTCTCCAGTGGCGACGATGACGGCCAATACTCCGGCACCTGCACCAGAAGCGACAGGAATGACTTTCTCGAGTTCCTTGGCAACGCTTTGTTCTCTGCGACCTGTCAAAGTGATACCCTGTTCTTTAAATTGAACGGAAATGTCACGAGCAGAGGAACCGCTGATGCCCTGCCACACGACCGCAAACCATACACTGGAGACGACTAAGAAAGCGGTAAAAGTGAAGGCAGTGAGAGGTTGTCTGGTCAAGTTTTCAATCAGAGATTTGGATGGGGTCAACAAGGACAGTGGGAATTGTGGTACGTATAGCAAGTTGTTGACTGAGGAATACCCACCTAGTAACTTGTAAATGAGCGAGGATGGATCATTTTTGGCGACAATTTGGATCAAGATAAACGCACCGATGTGAATGTAGAACAGAAGCACGTAAGAAAACAGCAATGGAAGACCACCAGTGTAGAGGAGCCGTATGGGGTACACGTTGTTGATACCACGAGCACGTGTCGATCTGATAGAGAGTTCGATACGGAAGTTTTGAAGCCATCCAGATACCGCAGCCAGCCCCACAACAAGGAACGCAGTGGTCAAGTTTGGCAAATAGTCTCTGTTGAACGCGCCCAAAATCGCACTGGTATAGGTCTTGTGGGACGAACGTAAGGATTGTGTGAGATTAATGAACGCACCTTGTGCTTCGCGATGGCCATCACCGTCAACTGGGAACTGCGTGACCCCGAAAACGTCTGCGACAAAACTGGTTGCGGTGGCGACAACCGAAACGGCCATGGCACCAGAACCGAACCCGTAACCCTTATCGACCACTTCAACGAGCAAGGTCGCAAAAATACCTGCAGCGACCAATTGAACGTTCAACAGCACAATCGCGACCACTGATAAGTTTTCACCGTAAAATCCAGAGAATATGAACACATTGGCAAGCAAGAAATATTGCAAAATGGCAATCATTTTGGTCAACGTTTGAAACAATTCACGGTCCTGACGCAATTTGAAGTTGACTTTGACAATCTTGAGCCCCGCAAGTAACTGCAACAATAATGCAGAGGATACAATGGGGAAAATTCCAAACTCTAGCAAGGTACGAGGTTCCGAAGCGAAAACACTGCGCAAAAAATAGATTGGGTCCTGTACAGACCCGGCCCCGACATCTTTAGCGACCCCGGCAAGCGGAAACTGCGTGAACAAGTATATCAACGCAGAAATGATCGTGTAGACAACTTTTTCGTCAAATCCAATCTTTTCATATGGAATTTCCACCTCTGGAATTAAGGGCAAAAACGGCTTTGCCAAATCGATAAAGCGAACTTTGTACGCAGAAAACGTTAGTACAGGTCTTGTCGCGTCTAATTGCCTCGTTTCGCGGCTAACATACACCCTGCCATGATCTTGTTATCTGGCCTGTTATCTGGTTGAACTATTGGGTTTTCTCAAGTCAAGGTTCTCACATAATTAGAACTGAAATTTTTTCGAGTCAGGGTCATTGCCGACGAAGGCCAGCAGATCCAATTATCGCTATCCCGATAACGAAATCAAGACTCAGCAGAACTTGCTTCACTAAAGGGACAGTTTTGGTGAAAGGGCGTCAATTAACACGCGTCTCCGCCAATTGACAAGTGCACCAGTGTGACTAGCATGAGTAAGCTATTGAAACTGAGCTCTACGGCGTTTCTAGCGTCAGTTTTGACCAGTTCTTACTATTTTTACGCGGTCGACCGTGACGGGTACCATTACCAGAATTCGAGCTGGAAACGAATGAGTGACTACGTGCAAGGTGTGATAGACCGTAGGGAGGACATTGTGGGGGCTACGTCGAGTGACAAGCCGCACGATGTGGTTATAAGGCCGTTTGGCGAAACGGTTAAAGATCTTTGGAACCAGCAAGTGAGAGATGTCGCGAGCTGGGTTTACTCGTGGAGCTAGGCTCACGCGACAACGGTGTACACGAGCGACCGGCAGAAGCCAGCCGCTCCCGTGACAACGGCATAGGACATCTAAATAGGCATTTTATATTCAAGACACATGGGACGAGCTCAAGTGGAAAATTTTCGACTCACAACCACCACCAAGTACAACCCACTTAGCAAGACACAGGGTAAGCATGGGGCAGAAGCCAGACTCTCAGATCAATTATGCGGATGCGATCGACTATTGGAGTTCCGTTCCGGCCACAGTCGACGGTGTTCTTGGAGGGTACGGCGAAGGTACTACGGTGCCCGTAATGGACGTGATGGGATCAAACCATTTTCTACGCAAACTCAAATCACGTATGGTTCCAGCAGACGGATATACGAAACGCGGTGTCGACATTGGCGCAGGCATTGGTCGTGTGACGCGCGATATGCTACACAAGCATTGTGACGTCGTGGATCTCGTTGAACCAGTCGCACCGTTCGTTGCGCAGATGCGCAACGAACTGGCACCACTTCAGAGTAAACTGGGCGACATCTATGAGATTGGAATGCAAGAGTGGGAACCAGAACCCAACACGTACTGGCTCGTATGGTGTCAATGGTGCGTGGGTCATTTGCCAGACGACGAGCTGGTCAAGTTTCTGGAACGGTGTCGGCGTGCACTACAGCCTAACGGCACCATAGTTCTCAAGGAGAACAACACTGTGACCGGAACAGACGACTTCGATGCCCAGGATTCGTCTGTGACGCGATGTGACGACAAATTCCGGTCTCTCTTCGAGCGCGCCGGACTCAAGCTGATCGCCACCGAGCGTCAGAAGGGCTTGCCTAGCGAACTGTACCCGGTGCGCATGTACGCTTTGAAGCCGATGACTACAGAATTACATTGATGGACTTTGGTCAGATAGGAGCGAAAGACTAAATTCGATGGAAGTTTTGTCTTCATATGAACTAATTCTTCAGTTGAACTATGCACAATTGGTTATCATCATCCAGAGTCCCTTGATATTACGCAAAGAGTGGGCAAAGCACCTGTCTCTACTCTGCTCGACGTTTATACACCTTATAGACGTGACGGAGTCGAGCGACGGTACGTTTCGGTAACCAGTTGTTGGTATCCGTTCATCGATGAAATGATGGTGGAAGTGCTTATATAGAAGTAGTTATACTTGGTGAAAACACTGGTGGTCGTTTTGTACGTAATCTTCGAGAAGTCATTAGGGCTGGAGATTGTTGAGTCATCGGGAGGGCAATTGTAGGGTTTGGGAACGTATGAGCACCTTGGTCCAGTCATACGTGGATTACCGATTTATGGCAGTGCCATTGAAAGCTGGGTTCAGTGAGTGGGCGTCGAGCATGCGCTTAAAGTTTAGAGGCCGGGTAACCCAGGTCCAAATAACCACCATCTCAAGTGTAAAAGGATCTGCAAGGATCACAAAGTCGATAAGGAAGACGTGAATAAGGCGAGAGACAGACGAGGATTGCAATAGGTGCCCATTGAAAGCATTGTGGAGAAAGTAAAAGTTTACCGTACTTTGTGATGTGGAATCGATGAAGTCAAGTAAGGCATTTAAGAGCCAAAAACTCCTTCGTACATTAACAATAAACGACCATGATCTGTTTGGGCGTGGGTAATGGGCACATCCAGGTGTAGTTCCTACAACATGGATACTTACCGCTAGTCTCTGCTGTGAGCTAAAAGTCACGTGACCTTCGTGTCAGTTTCACGGGAACTGCGACCACACGGCGAGTCATGGTGTTTTTTAGGACGTGTAGCCTGCTTCTCTGGTCTCTCTGCTACTAGCATCTCTTTACACATCTTTCTCTTCTGTCGTCGCTGTCGTCGCTGAAGGCTCGCACAGGGCACAGCATGAAATACTTATCTCAGTGGCTGACCGGTATCAAAGCCGATTTATTAAAAGACATAAGCAGTTGTCGCACTTTTGAATATGGGAGAGATTATTAGGTGGCCGTCGGTTCAATGGTACTTCTAAAAGCTGCCTCAGCCGTCCGTGGAGGACGGCTTCCAAATCCCTCAATGTCGCAGTTTTTTATTGAGATTCATCGTTGTCGGTAGTTGATAAATTACTGAACCGCTCATTTAACTCGTTCAGAGTTGATCTAAATAATAAAGCTGATAAGGTGTTGGGTACATATATCTGTCTGTAGCTATCTTGCAACCACGACCACCACGATCCTGGTCATATCAGCTCATTTTATACAATTTCTGTAACATTGTGCCAATTTCGGAATCCGTTACTTTCGCCATATTAGACGGTGAATTCTCATCATACGTCATTTATCATACCACATTTGATCTGATTACGATGTTCTGAAGATTCTAGAACTGTTAATGGTCCTGTTTTAGCTTCTAGTTCTTTCACGGAATGCGAACCGTTCGCTCATTTCTCTAATTTTATTCTGTCATATCGATCACGTGATGATGCAATTTGACGATATCATCTTCTCGCCAGCTCCTTCCAACAATATCATACTATCAAGAATAAACATCAGTTACCAAACCATTCGGAAACTATCAACTACCGATGCTGGTAGTCTTCTCTCTGGTATAACTCTTTCGATCACTACGTGGACATATGAAGCCCACTGCCGTGGTGAATGGTAAAGCATAATGACCAGGTTAACTCTCCCTATTTAACAAAAAGTCTTTTATGGCAAAATATAAGATTTCAGTACGAGTACAGGCTCTAACTGGCTGAGTAGTTGATCTGGACGTGGTACACCTAGCTTCTCTTCTGTCGTTATGGTCACGTGATATTCTTTACTTTCTGTTCCACTTACTGGCATTCCTCCTTTCTTGACTTCACACTAGGTATTTGTTAACTACGATAGCTTTACGGATGATCTGAGCTGTTACTCTTTCATGAATACCAGCATGGTGTATCAGTTTCAATTTCTTTTCTAAAATATTGGGATTTTTGTTTTTAGTCTTGAACACAACTTTCAGAATGAGGATCAAAAGAGGTAAAACTTATCAAAGAAACCAAAACCGGGGAGCTGGCAAGAGCACAAGCTGCTTGGTAATTAAAAGAGGCTACAAGTCAAATGAAATCGACTTAATTCAAGGAGAAAAGAAGATGTTCTAGATATGTCACGTGACTACCATCCAAATTATCACCACAAACGAACTTCGCCGTTAAGAATGCCGCTAATTTATGCATATCAAATGCATCAGATCAAACTGGACAATTCAACAGTCATCAACAAACGGACCCACATACATACCCCATTGTGCGATCCACCATCCACAGCATTAAAAACTGTGCGAATTGTTGATGTGTATTTGAAATCCGAAAAAAACCAGCTTTTCATGGCAGAATCTCAGTCAGTTACATCGCCTCCAAATTCAAGTTCAACTGCAAACGGCAGCAGAGTGGCAAGCACTATAACCGACCCCAAGACCAGTGACCGAGTCAGCGATCCCATCAATGTCCAGGAAATGTTTTCGAAGCCCGAAATCAAGAAAGTGCTTGACTCAGACGTTGCCATAAATGCACTTTTAGCACGTTTGAAACAGTCTCTCTTAACCTGTGAAGAACTCACCAAATTTGTGCGGAAGAAGTATCTTATGGAAGAGGATCACACCCAGGAGCTCAGCAAGACCTACAAGAATTTTTTCACTGGGGCCACGTTTTCAACGTCGCTCCAAAAGAGTATCCACGCCGTATTGGATTTTGACGGTAAACTGGCCCAGGTCAAACAGAGTTATGTGAAAGCGTTGCAAAAAATGTACGACGAACTGAGCGCGTTGTTACTCACTATGACTAAAATGCGTAAAAATCTCAAAGAAACGAGTCGACGTCTTGAAAAAGACGTTGCCGAGGCGATTCACAGTGCGGAAAAGGCTAAGGCTAGGTACAATTCGTTGTGCCAAGACTGGGAAAAACTCAAAATGGCGGATCCTACCAAGACAAAACTTACGCTTAGAGGCTCCAAAACCACGCGAGAACAAGAAGAAGATTTGCAACGCAAGATCGACGCTGCAGATCTCGATTACAAGCAAAAAGTCGATTCCTCGACTTCTCTGAGAAATACTTTTTTGACCAAAGAAAGACCCAAGATCGTGGCAGAATTGCGGGACTTGACACTGGAAATCGATACTGCAATGGCAATTCAACTCCAAAAATACACTATCTGGACTGAAACTTTACTTCTCAACAGCGGTGTCACTATTACTCCATTTGATTCTAGCAAATCCATGAAGAGTAGTGCCGTCTCCATGACTAACGAACTCGATCTTTACAATTATCTTAACAAATACAACCAAGGTTCCAAAAGCTCGGGCCTTATCAACAAAAATCTGATACCCGTTGACTACAAAAAGCATCCTTCAATGCTTAAGTCAGGTGGCCATAGGAGCACCCTTACCAAGTCAAATTCACCTCCAAACCAACCCAGTTTTGTTGTCAATCCTGCTAATAATGTGTTACCCCGTCGCATTGTTTCTACCGACAAAGAATCACCCTTTGATTCTGTTCCATCAAGAAGAAATAACCTTCAGGCGACTGCTACCGGATTTGGCAGTAGCAGTAGTAGCCTGAACTCTCCATCACAACCAAGGGTCCAACAGCCCCCTTCGTCATTATCCAAACAGAAACCTGTCTCCTCTATGCTGAATGTTGGGGAAGTAGCTGCACCACAAAAGGCTTCAGGCGATCCGTTCCCTACTTTAGATCCCGGAAACAATATCAGGGCAGCCAGTTTGACAGCTTCCATGATAACATCTTCTACCGATCGCCCTTTCTCCCAAATTCAAACCTCAGACTCTATGCCCCCTGGCATTTCGAAAGACTTCAAGACTTTTGGTACCCCGCTTGAAACTTTACTCAATTATGAGCAGGACTTGGTACCTGCAATCGTGCGGCAGTGCATATACGTTGTTGACAAATATGGTCTCGACATGGAAGGCATTTACCGCAAGTCTGCAAATGTTTTGGATGTCAGTAATCTAAAGGAGGAAATTGACAAAGATCCTTCTAATGTGTCAAAGATCTTACCGCCCAAGAATCATGCCGACTCCGACATTTATTTGGCCGGGTCTCTTCTCAAAACGTTTTTCTCAAATCTCCCGGATACCCTCATGCCCTCCGCCATGACTACAGAGGTTAAGACCTGTTTATCAATTGCGGATCCTACGACGAGGAAAAATTATATGCATGGCTTGATCTACAAACTTCCAGATCCTCAATATTGGACCCTACGGGCACTGATTTTCCATTTGCTAAGAGTGGTAAGTCATGAAGAGTCGAACAGAATGAACGTGAGGAGTCTTTGTATCATATGGGGCCCGACATTAATATCTCCGAACGAAAGCGATATAAACGATGTCAACTACCAAATTCAAGCAATGGAAGAACTAATAAAAGTCGCCGATCAGGCCTTTGAGCCAGAAGAAGCCTAAAGTCTCTTCATAGTTGGTCCTTAAATGTAACTTCAGAACAGCATTATTTAAGATTAGAGGAGATTAGAGATCAATTCCAATGTTCACATGCCTACCTCTGCTTAAAATTCATCATTGCTCTGGGCATTATCTGGTCGTCACACGGCATGCATGTATCGAGGTATTTGAAGGTCCACCTTACTGTCGATCACAATTCTTTAAGATGCCATGGGAGAGCCTGAGAAAATCTGATGTCCTTAGTACACTAAGCCCATCTTTCAGCGCGATCATGGTTTGTAATAATAGACATTATCATGCAAATCGTAAAAATCCACAGCAGCGCTCAAAGCTGCTTTGAAATCACCTACGCTAAACCCCGGAAACTTCTGCTCCACAGCCTCTGACAACTTGTCAGCAGTAAGATCTCCTGCGCCTTTCAGAGCCCGTACAATACATGCCTTCAAAAGTTCGCCTTTCCATGCACCGAAGCCTTCTCTCGACACTCCAGCCTGGATAAAAGAGCCAGAAAGTGGCTTCAGCGTCTTCTGAGCTATTCGAAACTTACCATCTTTGATCTTTTTTGGATCCGGTTTGAAAAAGGCATTCAGAGTAAATCTATTATTAGAATGCTTCAAAAGCCCTAGGCTGGTGAACGATGCCAGAGCAACGTCGACATGACGAGGCTCGAACTTCACCAAAGATTTCATCTCTTCATAGTCACAAATTTCTCTATCATTGAAAACTTCAAGAACGCAAAGTTGTATTAATGATAATTCAAGAATGAGAGGCTTGCTCTTATGAGTGAATGGAGATTCAACTTCAAAATGGTGAAGCATAGTCTGTGGGTTGAGAATTCTGCTTTTATAGCGCAAACTTGAATTCTTATAAAAAGATGCAAAATCGTCCCAGTATTTCCCTAGGGAAGCAGGCAAAGCGAAACTAGATGTCGGATCCCTTTGGAACGCTAAGGGCACATTTTTCCTTTCAAAAATCAGAGGCACAAATTCAAAGTCAAGTTTAGCATTCGTGGATTGAAATTCTCGAACAAGGACTTGGCTTTTGTCTAGGTCGTTTGTCAACGCCATCAATTGGGGGACTGCTTCAGGGACTCTCCCACGACCTGCAAGATCGGACAAAAGATAGCTTTCGAGGTTATCCGAATTATCCTTTAGTTTCAAAAATTCATCGCTCATCAAGATGATTCTTCTAAATAGTATCCTTTCATAGAATAACTTGTAGAAGCTTTCAACCAAACCAAATTGTTCTAATATGGCATAAAGTGTATTCAATTTGAGTTTTTCGTCTTCAGCGTTGGCGTCTTGAACACCAGTATGCAACTTTTTATAAGACCTCCTAATCATTTGGTCTGCGACTTTCAGCAGAGGGTCGACAAGCCTTAGATCTCCTCCAAAGATTTTTCGCATGCTCTGCTTTAGTATCAAATCGCACAGGGGATCGTTTAATTCCCTCAATAATGCACAAGAGCTGAGTAAACTCTCAGCATCGGCTGAGTTCTGTGAGGAGTGCCGAAAATCATTTTCTAAAACGTCTCCCAAGACATGTATGAACTCGTTGGCGCGCCCCGCTAGGTAATAGGCATCCTTCAAAAGTCGGAAGGAATTGAGCTCTCTAGTTTCGACAACGAGATAAGGCATTAACTTGCCGAGACGCTTAACATCAAGTAAAGTAAATTCTAGGGCATTTTTCTTCACGGTCTCTCGCATATTGAATCCAATGAGCTCCGAGAGTAATTGTTCCCTTATGACAAATTTTTTGATCGACTTGATGTAGTATTCATTTGGAACACCAGATAACAAATCCGAGGACTTTTGAACGCTTTTTATAAAATGGTTTTTCAGTTTAACGTCAGACTTGCTTGAACGCGTTTCGCGGTACAAGGCTACTAATTGCAAAAACTTTAACAACGAATGATGTATATCGTCTTCATTTATGATTTGCGTCAATTTTTCATTAGCGTCGCTAAGACTTACGTTCAACGACGCGTTGAAGAGATATTGATCGATTCGAACTCGCAAAATGTTCAAAATTTCATCGATTAAATCCTCCAGGGGAACTTTTGCTTTAAAAATCAAATCTCCCACAAGGTAGATGCCGATATAATCACCAATAGTTTTGATGTTGCCCTTCGAACTGTACAAGTCAGCGAAGTTTTCGTCCAAAAAACGACACGCTGACGATGCCATCTTCATAAATGGATTAAGCTTTTGTTTAAAAAATGGCGGCCAGCAGCATATGAAGCCCTTATTTGAAGAATTTGTCAACTCCTTAACGAAATTGGCAACCATTTCGTTAACAAAGTTGCAAACGTCTTTACTGAAAAGATGCCAAAACACTTTCAAAATTTCCTCCTGGCTCAAAATCCTTTGTCCTTTGAACCTTTCTCTAGGCGAACCAACTTCGTCCTCCTCCATGACATTCGTTACGCAAACTTTTACCGTTACAAGCATCTTCAACTTCTCAGTGAAATATGCTCGCAATTGAAGGTTTTCAACATCTTCTGGAAATTGTAAAGTGAGTGTACCTTTTTGCAATTCATCTAAAAGAGGCTGCAATGCATTGGAAACGGCTGCCACTAGCTCCTCGTCGGTCTCCATTCACTTAAGAAATTGGAGTTTCAGAGTTGTCATGATCTCCCGATGAGTTGGTTTCAAGAAACGTCTGAAGTTACAAATCTCAATTAAACTAGTCCAGGCCCATAAGAGCTAGACATGACCAAATCACTAATGTGGCACCGCAAAGCCAGCTTCTTGACCGAAAATCCAATCGATCATCAATCAAATTATGCTAAGATATTTTTCGCTTTTGTCGAAATATTGTTTGTTTAGCCTTTAGTATGGCGGTAATTAATTAAAGGTATCCGGCGACAACTGAGATTGTAGAATGGACACTTATCTCAGTGTCGAACATCCAAAACCACCGCTAAAGCCAGCGAGATGCTTCAAATATCCCTTGGAGGCACGGCAGCAAGTCGCGAATGCCCTATTGATTTTAAACCAAAAAAGAGCTAAATTCGATTTGATTGTGGCCCTTTGGTCAGGTCCTTACGGACAGGGAATAAATGGGGAGGATTCCTTCTTTAATTTTGGACCTGTCTGGTTTAAACTCGTAATTGAACCTTATGGTGTTATCTCTTCGGAGTAAAATTCGAGTTTGTAAAAGAGGTTGTAATGTAGATTGACAGTTTTCATTTGACGGAAAACCCACGGTCTCCGCAAGATCCGAAATGGAAAGAGCGTCACAGTTATTAAATGCATGTAAAATGGCTGCCTGCAACAGGTTAGCTCTGAAGGACAAACTCAGGGTTTCACTTAGCTTGATTGGGGTTTCAATTTCCAACAACGTTAGATTACCATTTAAGTCAAGCTTGCGGCGTCCTTGCCATTGGTTTTGATAATATTGATTTGCTATTTCCCATTGCTGTTTTAAAGGGTGCAATGACTTTAAAATGTCATCCTCTTCGTAACCGCGTGAACTTTCGACTGTGTCCTTAGCTAAAATAACGGCATTGAAACCTGGCACCAAGTGCTGTGAAAAGTCCGATGAAAACTCTAGATCTGTAAGGATATTGTGCAGTTTACTAGCAGACGTGGTGGGGAATTTAACGAGTTTCTCGCAGAATAAATGCTCCAAGTTTGTTGGGCTAGGTGCCAATAACGATTTCGAAAATTCTGGTTGGTTTGTAAACGCTCTCCGAATTAGTCGTTTCAAATATATTGAGGTGAAGCTCTGGTGAAGATCCATAAACTGAATATATTGACAAAAACTCGTCATATTATTAAAACGCGATGAGTTCGACCGATTGTTCTTCCCGTAAAAACCTCTTTCGCACCATTTGGCTAGAGATGATAGAAGTTTTGGACTGGAACAAAACCAGTTTGCGACATCATTCTTTGATCTGTTGAATAAATCTTTAAATCCAGAGTCTTTAAAGACTGTAGAGGTCTTGGCGTGAAACTGCAAAAGTAAATGAGTGTCGTCAAAAACAAGTGCTTTGTGAAGCGATTGCAACGCTTTGCTTAGCAACGCTGAAAACAATTCCTTCTTATTGCGAGCTGATGCAATCAAGTATAAAGCTTCCAAACAAACCAAGTTTTCACTTTGAATTCCGCAATCCGCCAATAAGTCTGCCAAAGTCTCTGCCAAAAGTCGTTTCTCGAGCAACAAAGAATCAATAAGAAGTGCTCGCGATTTGCATATCGAGTCATTAGAGATTGCAAACGCTATGCGACTTTCTTTAAAGATCAAATTCTTCAAATCCTCGATGCAATTCGCATTGTGCGCCATGACAGACATATTTTCAACGTAGTGTCGCACATTTCCCAAGTAAATCTCCTCTGAACTCATTACCACATTGTCGATAATCAGCGGCGTAAATCTTGTCGCTTGGACTAGTCTTTCCAGAAGAGCTGTGCTAACCCCACCGACAGTTGTCGCATTCACGTCGTATCTGGAATAGTTTATGGCAGCATCAAGGACAAGCCTGAAAAGATCTGGTTTCCTAAGGGCAACGAGGTTCAAAAACTGGGTTTTCAGGCCTTGAGTTAGAGATGTATCCCTGGGATTACACACACCGCGGTGCTGATATTCATCGAGGAAGACACAAAAACCACTCAGCCTGGTAGCAGCGGAATCGAATTCGTCAAGACTTCTCCTAAAGACCTGGAAAATCATCGCATCCGTATTCGAACTGGCCATTATGCTGAATTTCTGAAAGTAAAACGATCCAAGCTCATTGATCTTGTTTTGCAGTAAAAGTGGTAGATTCGATTCTGAAAAGTCCTGTGGAACAATGATTCCCCGATCAATAAGTAGTGAACCACCGCTAGCATCATAGTTTAACAGCATGGCAAATTGCTTTCTCAATCTTTCCAGTTCAAACCGATCATCAAATGGAACTCGCAGAGCTGTTACATCACAGGCTAACTTCTTCAAAATCAGAACGAAATTTAAGTTGAAGTTTGCATTGTGGTCCTTGTTGGAAATTCTAGCCTTTTTGCGTACCATTTTAGGGTACTGAAGATCTGTTCAGTATATTGTTGCCATTTTATGAAGTCATCGCCTAGGTTGGTGATATTTCAATATGTTTAAACTATTATGAAAATCTATCAACTCCGAATACTTGTAAGAGAACACACCAAATCCTCAGCTGATTGAAACTGTGGTGATCATGGATGCTGCTGAAAAATTGGTCGATGACTACAAGAAACAGGGCCATTTCGATCGACTAAAAAACGAGTTTTTTACAAGAAATAATGATGCTCTACAAGGTGGAAATTTAGAGAATCATGTTAGAGCGAGAGTTGATTCCGTAGTGAAGGAAATGGTTGAAAAAGACGAGCTTCTCTTGTTTAAGAACCGGGGATCAACTAGTGCTTTAATCGAAGCCCAACTTTTAAAAGACGATTATCGACGGCTCGACAAAGAACCGGTTAAAATTGCAGACGCTATACAGAATGGACTTGAGACGTCATCGTTGAAAGAACAGGTTAGACACCAATTAGAAGAGCTTGCACAGGCAAACCCGGACTAGACGACTTTCACAACTGTAGATAATACAACAGATCGTCGCAACGACGACTTTTGAATTTTCTGCCGGCTCTGTCGCTACTACGATATTTGAATCTATCGCCAAGAATTGAGTATTGCAGCGCTTCGTCTTCATTGATTGGTACTTCAAAGGTGAATACGGTGCCCTTTTTCGGTATGCATTTAATTTTATCTACCAGAGTACCCTCTGTTATCAAAATGAAGCTTTGCTGGGCGTCCCACACAACGATACCCTCTATACCAACCAAATTTGGATTTGAGCTTTTCGTGACGTTAAGCTTGGCACCGTTGTAATCGGCCATGGACAATTTTAACAGAGAATTGGCGCCATTGATGCTAAGTTGTGATGCAGACGTCATTCTTGCAGGAATGCCTAACGTCTCGCGCATGTAATTAACCCATAGTTCCTGATACATTTGTGAAAAAATCGAATAGTGGGGTAATTTGTTGTACACGTACGCATGATGCTCTTTCAAATACTCGTTAACCGTTTCCTTGCTATGTAGATTCCTCTCATTAGCGATTTTTTCAGCGTCGCTAGTTGCCTTACGACTGGAATTTATATACTCGGAAAGAGCTTTCTTTGAGTTTTGATTAATTTTCCGATAATTGGCATGTTTAGGTACTTGGTTAGCTTGTCTATGCAGTAGCGAGGTGCCGCTTTTCCGTTTTTTCAGTCTTGAAGCAAGACCTCCATCCGTTGGTAATAAAAGAAGCGTTTCTTGCACTCTTTTATCGCGGAAAAGTCGGTCAGGATCGTCAAAACTTCGTGATAAAAGGTGATCCCTAACGAATGGTTGAATTCTATCCATGGCTAGGCTCGAGAAGCTCGGTTTTATCTCCAAAGTCTTTAGTAGTGGCAAGAACCTTGATCATCTTGAAATTTTTCAAAATTACAAGATTAGTGTGATCTTGTCACCGAAACGTTAAATAATGGGTCATTGGACCATCCTGCTGTTGCCAATTCGTTTGCCATGCATGGCTAGATCAGGATTTTGTCAGGCTAAAAGGTTTACCAGTTCCAAAACCCCGATGAGTCTTGATGCCAAAAGCGACGAGTATGATGAACTTAATCAAATGTATTCAGATATGTTTTCAGAGACAAGTTCCAACGCGGCAAGAGACCAATCTGTTTTATCGGAAATCGACGAACTCAATTTTGAATTTAATGCCTTCACTAATTTAAGCATTTCATGTTTGAATTCTAGTCAATTGCAGAATATCGTGAGCCAAGCGGGACGGTTCGTTATGCATAGTACCTCGAACAACCCATTTTACAATTTAGCACTTGAATCATACATCTTCAAGCACACGCCTCATTCCAAGAAACGCAAGAATCATAATGAGAGACTTCTTTTTTACATCAACGATAAAAGCGTTGTGATAGGCAAAAATCAAACCATCTGGAGGGAACTCTTCGTCGAACAATGTAAACGCCAGGGATACCAAATTATCCGGAGGATGTCTGGCGGGGGTGCGGTGGTCCATGATTTGGGCAACGTGAACTACAGTTTTCTCACTTCGCGAGATAATTTCAAAAGAGAGTTTTTCAATCGTCTTATTGCAGACACTTTGAAAGACCATGAGCCGTCCGCAGAAGTTAGTCTGAGCTCCAGAGGAGATATACTTTTCGAGACTCAGAAAGTAAGCGGGAGCGCCTATAAAGTTGCCGGTGGTAAAGCGTATCATCACGGAACAATGCTGGTGAGCGCCAATATCCGCGGGTTTTCAGGTCTTTTGAAACCGGATCAAATCGCAGAGGAAATTTGGGAAGGAGGGAGCGTCGAAAGCGTGAGATCTCGTATTACCAATATCGGAGATCGTGTCGTTAAATCTCCACAAGAATTCATTTTTCTGTGTACCCAAGCTTTCCGGAAATTCTTTGGAGGTGAAATCCCGGAATTTTGGTGCAATGAGAAAGAATCTACAAATGACGAGATAGTGTCTACCGTGGACCTGCTGATGAGTCAGGACTGGATTTACAATTCCGGTCCCAAATTTACGCTTAAATTACCTTCTGGGGAATTTGTCATCGAGAAGGGAATAGTGGTGAGTAGTACATCAAAAGAATACTTACATAGGCCCTTCTGGTCGATCGCGCCAACGCTAGTAAAATGAACCTGCGAAAAGCATCGACCGTCAATTAATTTGCTTGCATTTCGTAACCTCGTGGTCCTGCGGAAGCGCGTACGCAAAATCCTCTATACACAGAGTGCCCTTGCGGTCGAGGATAAATAACTTGTGCCCGTCTGGGCTGAATTTGAGAGTGGCAGCTTCCCTTAGTCGATAAGCATTGGAAACCACATCCACCGCTACTATCCTCCTTTTCTCATTGTCTAAAAGCGTGGGCGCATACATTATGTAGACCGTGCCATTCCTATCGAGAAACGCAATAGAATCACATCGAGGAGAAATTTCGCATTTGTGAATCTTGGAACCTACTTCATCTAATCTCAGAAGCATAGTTGGTTGTGCAATTCCTTGGACGCCGTTTATAGTTTGTATTTTGGTATTGATCACAATGGGGGGCGCATTAAACGCAACAGATGTTACGCACATTAAATTTGGATTACCAGGAAAAGTCTTGGTATCTGTTATACCTTCGGACTCCAAAGAAGTATCGATAGAACGTAAGGATTTCATAACTAAGCGCGGTTCGCTTATCTTTCGAAGGGAAATAAGAAGAAACCTCGATTCCAAGGCGGTTGAGCAGGATAAGCATTCACCATCGGATGAGAACTGTAGCGTATTAATGGGATCACGGTAAGGTAGCGTAATTGTGATGGGCGGTGGAAATTCGAACGAGAATGCTGAATGATCACTTGAAATTGAAGAATCTCGCCTTTGAATTCTATGTAACAAGATGAGAGCTTGCTCTGCACCACTGGATCGATCATTTCCTGTAATTCCACATGCTATGACTTTACTTTCCGGGTCAATATTTATGCACCTGATAGGAAAAGGTGATGCATAGGTGTATAATGGCCTTCCATCATTGTTGAGATCAAAAATCCTAAAGTGTCCACGAGATCCTGCGATTACAAGAAAGTCATTGGAAAGCTCACAATAAAGGTGTTCCCATTCTATTTGTACCGATGTCTTTCTACTTTTCTCACGGCTTTGTGTTCTGTCCGAGTATAACGGTTGTAAGACACTCCTGTGATGTGGGAAAGCCAATTTTTTAAACGAAGGCCCAAATTCGCCTCTAGAGTTACCACACAAGAGTAATTGAGGCTCGGAGTTTGAGGTATCTTCTTCTAACCGTGTGGCAGCTTCGTTCTTGGATTTTCTTTTTCGTGTAGCTTCCCGTTTTGACTCCTTCGGCATGGCATATACTTCCCATTTGTGTTCAGTGATCAACGCAAACTTGGTGCAGTCGGGTGATATGGCAGAATTTATGAAAAGTTTGCTTCTGGTGCGCAAGAACTTGCCATGCGTGCTGTATTGAGACTTCTTGCGATAAGTGGGGAAACATTTCGCGAAAAAAAGTTCTTTCTCCTCATC
This sequence comes from Lachancea mirantina, assembly GCA_900074745.1. Taxonomy (NCBI): domain Eukaryota; kingdom Fungi; phylum Ascomycota; class Saccharomycetes; order Saccharomycetales; family Saccharomycetaceae; genus Lachancea; species Lachancea mirantina. The sequence goes on from LT598468.1 coordinate 960,977, forward strand.
AAGGTTCGAAGGTTGTAGCGAGGATTGCGAAGGTGAAGACGATAAGGAATCTAAGAGGGGTTGAGGATTTTGAATTGGTACGGTTTTCGAATTGGAGACATTATCAAGCATGTGAACTTCTCCTGTTTCCGGAAGTGCTAAATTATTCATTTTCAGAGCAGCCGTATGAAATAGTGACATCAAAGATTGCCGACCTGGTGTCTCAGAAGGTCCATCATCAACGTCGTCGCCTCTTTGCTTGAAATATTGCAATTGAAGATACAAGTTTCGTAGTGGCCTTATGGGACCCACCATGAAAAATGGCTTTTTAAAACAAACCGGGCATTCATCTCGCTTGGGATTCACAGAAGACAGCTCTTCGAAGAAGCTTTCGGATATGATACATCCGCAATTCAACATGCAGGCATCTCCTACCACACCATGCTTCACCTCATTCTTTTTAACCACAGAGAGACTTTCATCGTATATGTCCAGCCCACAAGGAAGTAAAAGATTACGCTCAAGGTCTTGAATCAGCTCCTCGAGACTCATGCGATCCGCTCTTCAGTCCAGATCGCTATCAAGATGCCCACTTTTTGAGATTTCAGTAACCAAAAAAATTAACTTCTCAAGATTCCCTACTAACATAGTCTGTAGAAGAGTAGACACAGAAAAAGTCAAACACTATGAGACGATAAGTTAATTATCGGTCAACCCCATAATGCAATACAAACCTTAACACAGAGTGACTCCACATCTTCAGTTTCAGCTGGCTCTAGAAAATTCGATAAACCGTCAATAGGTGTGATTCCGCAAGTGTCTCTGACATAGCGCTTACCAATGTTCCCTGTAAAGCTTTTCAAATTTCTCTGGCCTGTGTATGCATGGAAGCTATAACGAAGGTAACACGAAGTCGACCAAAAGCACTGCTTAGTTCAACTCTAATTTTGCACATCTGTACGCTGATGTGAGACAGCGCGGAATATATTAGCTATCGGCTGGTCGAAGAACCTCCATAAAATAAAGGTTAGAGATGAAAGTCCAATTATTTATTGACAGATCGTAACATAAAACGGCGTAGCATTTCAACTAAAAGGTGATCGTGATGCTAACCGGGGCTTCTCTTCCTAGTGCTGAAGGGTCATCTTTCATTTGGTCTCCACTACTTCGCATTTCATCTTATCAACGACATCCTCAAGAAATGTGTTTTGCGGACATATCTGACTTTTTGCAGTAAAAATTAGCCAAACTCATTCTGAAATTTCGTTCCCCTTTTATAGTCTTTCGACCTCGGCGGCTATTCGTGTTACATGATATCAACTTCTTTCAACTCGGGTGGTCCTTAGAGGGCCTCTCCATTTCTCTTATATATGTATTAGCATATAATATATATGGCCGAGAGAATCATCATATAGATTGAAGTATATAAATGCCTGTGAATGAAAGGGCCAGGTCAATGCTTGGTCTAGAAAGGGTTTTATAGTGGTAAGCGATTCTACCAACAAGTTTATAAGCAGTCTAAAAACCAGCCATTAAAATCAATTGAATCACGAAAAGCGACCCAAATAACAACAAACCGTGAAATATGGCCTCATTTAAATGTGAACATCCCCATACGAGATTTTCTACAACTGCTTTGAGGATCAAATACATATAAGGTCGTGATTGCTAAATCCTGGACCAAATGAGAGACAAAAATTTGAAAGAAGGCTGATGCGTTTAAGATCACTGAGAATTACTCTATGAACGTCGGAAACATGGATATTACCGCCAACTTCAGGATGAAGCCTATTGAGATTGGAATTCTCGCCGCTAATATCGACGTGAAGATTTCCCACCTTTAACTTGAACCTTGCTTACCCACAATTTAATTTCAACGAAGCCTTTGCTACCAAGAATATAATACTAACGGTTGTTTGAGACTACGCCGCTTTCGTGAACTCGCTTATATCTAGATCTGTCAATTATCCGACAGAGAACTGAGTGAGATAAACCAGACTACCAAATTATCGCCAAGGCAAAACCTGACTCAACGGATTCTGCTCTTTTTTGAACAACGAAGTTTAGAGTAGCAGAAATTTTTTACCTGGGTTGTGTCTTGGGTCCACCACCGTCTTGCAATTGGCTCATTCCACCACAACTTTTGCTACATTTAAAAGGTTTTGATAAAGCTAATCATCGCGATCAATTCTGCAATTATGATATGATGTAATTCTAAGCGTTATGGATGATGGTTGAAATGCTGCAGTAGTCAGTTTCCTTTCCCTCATTGCAAGCCCTGGGTCTGTCGTCTCATGATAACTATTTTAAATTAAATCAGAACCGAGTTGGAAAATTTTGCCACTCTTTTCCATCTTAAAGGTGCAAGAAGGAGTTACGCCGATGGCTGATAGTGCGGATCTAGGACCGCAGAAGGCTACGGAATTGAGTGAAGAGATTGAAAATATCGATAATCCTTCTCCAAAGAAGAAGCCCACTCATATACAATTAACGTTCAATGATTTCAAAAATATAAAAGTTGCGAACCCACATTCAGATCATTTCCCAGGCTCCAATGGGTCTGCTGAAAACTTGGGACTTCGAAGATCCAGACGAGTTGTTCCGAAAAGACCTGTGATTGAGGTCGAAGAGGAAATCGTTACCAAGCAACCTTCTAAAAAACGGAAGCCCTTGAAACCAGCTAAAGAAAGCAATATTGACAAAGACGCTGCAAGAGAACGAGCCCGAAAATTGCAGCAGCAGGCTTCATTGGAAAAAATTGACAATTTGCTTGCGAAGGATAATTGGACACCTTGTTTGCCATTAAACTCTTCTGAATTCAAAACACATCATAGCATTGTGTCACGGCTAAAGTACCCAAACATGAAATATGTGCCTCATGCCGGTGATATTATCACCATGATGACTTTCATCAACAAGTTCAGTTCTTTTCTACCAAAAGAATTGTGGAGTCTTTCTTTCCACGATTTTGAAGTCGGTTTGGATTTATATCCACAGCTGGAAAAGGACGAGCCCAAAAAGTTCTATCAGGACTACATGCTGGTCAAGGATATCCTGAAATGCCAGGACAAAATGAATTTTTTATTTCTGACTTTGATGAAGTTGACGCTCAATGATAAATCGCCGGCTTCTTTCGATTCTATTAGGGGTTCTTTCAAACCCTTCCCCGCGCTTTTAGCGCGAATCAGATCCCAAGCATGGTCATGGGGTTATCCAAAGGAATGGAAGGTGCCTCATATGATACCCGTTGAAGGGTTCGACGTGTTTACGGAAGATGACTGTGACGCCGTGGATCCAAATTTGCCAGAGATTCTAACGCCTAACATGAAGGCCTATAAGTTTCAAGAACCCTTAGGAAATGATCCTTTGCAATCATTAGATTTAGAAAAAAAGGGTATCCTTGCTTTACAACCGAATGATCGATTAATTCTTTTGCGAAGTTTGACACAGTGGTGTTTATCGCACTCAGATAAAATTCACGGCGAAATTTACCGGCTGGTCCACCTTAAACGTGATTTTGCATACGGTGTTCCAACTTTCCACGTTCCACGTTATCTTGTAGAAGGTGAACTTGCCACCAGGGCCAGATTTAGCACTTTGGGGGAGTTAATTCAATCAAAACTGGAACTCAGGAGAACCAAAAAACACATAAGGAAACAGCTGGAATCTGGGAAGCGCAATGACCTCTCGCACAAATACAAAATTCTCGATGAGGTCAGAGCCGAAATCAGACTGTTAATGGCGCCTCGTGAAGATAACGACGCCATGTCAGAGGCAGCTGCAAGGAATTTCACGACAGAAAATAACTATGACCAGTGGTGCGCCATTTTCGAAGGAGAAGTTCCCGATCATCCACTAAGCTCCCCATTTGCGGATGAAGCATATAGGCTACGATCGTCAGAATTTTTTCTTGGACGTGTACCTCATGTGGGTGACTTCTATATGCCACGGCTGTTCAGTTATCAAGGCACAAAAAGCAAGAGGATACCTTCTTATTTTACTGATTTGGTGACGTTGAACACTGTTCTAACTTCTATTGCAAATGGAGAACTTGATGCAATGTCGCTTTTTACAAAGCAAGGAAAACTGATGAGTACCAAATTCAAGGTATTTTACCATGATTCACCTAGTATGATTAGAGATGTGGCCGCTCAAGTCGATACAACGAATAAATGCTACTGGTTCGAAATGTGCCATGATTGTGACACATTGAAAGAATTCATCACTCTACTCGAGTATAAATCCGGTTTACTTGAGACATCAAAGGATGATCAAACAAACAAAACCGCCCAGAACAAAAATCCGTTACCTAAAGAGTCGAAGTTCAATGCTTCCCGTGATAAACTTCGCATTATGCATGACTACCTTATAAAGATTGTGCCACTGCTCAAGTTGTATGAGGAGTTGGGATTAAATTACGGTGACGTCGAAGAAAACGAGAGGACTCTCAGAAGATCTCAAAGGAACAAGCAGTCATATGAAGATGTCGGAGGTTCTTCCGGCGAAGATGACCGCAACGAAATGTACAATGGAATTGAGAAGGAAGAAGAGGAAGAAGTAGAGGAGACAGTAGAGGCCGAAGACGAAGACGACATACAAGGCCCCGAATATGTTGAGGAAGATGTTGTTGATTCCGAAAAGGAGTACGAGGGGAACTCGGAGGAAGAATTTGATGACGAAGAAGTGGACTTGGTCACCAAAAAGCGACCAAAATCCACCACAGGGAGACCTCGTGGTAGCGCAGCAACGAGTGGTGCCAGAAAGTCTAGGCGCGGACGTTAAATGCTTAATTGTTGATCTATTGTTGTAGTTGTGATGGAAGTTCGCTACGTCTAGAGCTCTAACATAGCCTAAGTCGTCAAGACCTAGAATGCGTCATCCTTCGGGCAAGATATAAAAAAATGTGCTATTCGCCAATCTCAACTTGTCAGGTCTAAATTGGCGGGCCCAAATTCTTCGATCGAATTATTATCTAGCGAATTTAATTTTTTGAGTCTTAAAAGGATTGCAGCAGAGCTTTCAAAAGGTGTAATATATTACTACAATTTCTCGGTATTACACTGGGGCTCGTTAGAAAATCCGGAAGAGAAGGCCCAAAAGCGTGGAAGGGCTTGACCAGCTTTGTGGGCTACAAACTGTCAAGATACAGTCGAGTAATAAAAAATGCTCCAGGGGAGGTTCGAACTCTCGACCTTCAGATTATGAGACTGACGCTCTTCCGACTGAGCTACTGAAGCATTGATTATATGTGCGAAGATATTATTTGGTATATACCTTTGTAGGTAGGTGGCCAGTTGATAAGTATGTGCCAATCGCCTCCCATCTGTTTCGCAGGGACACGAGTCTGTTTTAGACTACGCATCTCTTCGTGCGAGGTTTTAATCGTGAAATTTGTAAATATACTGGTAATCTTATAAGATCATGTAGAAAGAGCTATATTAAATCGTCAAAAAGAATGCGATATTTGGACTAAAATCTTTTCCACGGCCAATACGAACTGCTGCATTTCATAGTCTTTCTCACCTGATTATTGGGATGTATCCACCCTATAGATTTACCCTCCATTGACAATTCGGGAGGAAAGAAGATTCGTATTAGCAGAAGCCTCTGTCTCTTTGGGTAATCATTCCCTTCATCAAAAGGAGCGGCCTTTAGCTGTCTGAAGCAGAGCTCTCTTTATAATTCATTATTCTTTCCTTGTTCTGGGTCGCCGCCTTGACAATTTGAGCAAATGCGTTCTGGGTGAGGGTTGACTTCAGAGCCTTAGACGAGCTTTGCTTCGAACTTGCACTGCTTATAGAAGACGAAGATAAAGCATGACTGAGTTGATCTAACTCCGCCGACGAGTTTTCCTCAATATCGGTATCATTATCGTTTTCGTCGAAATAAACCTTCTTCAATTTCTTGATTCTGTTATTAAGTTTAACAATTTCAACAGCTTCACGGAATTTCTTGCGAGCGTTAAATTCTTTTCTAATTCCTGGCAACAGGTCATCAGTCTTCTTCATCTTCGAAGTTATCCATTTGTCGTTCAATAAGTCGGAAGCGGTTGGTCTTTTTGACGGGTGGATGGTGAGTGCCCTCAATATAAACTCTTGAGCCTCTTTTGAGACATTATCCCAATAGGGTTTATGGAACTTAACTGGATGAGGACCCTGGATGCATTCTTCAATAAATCCATCCACGCTTTCAGCTAAAAACGGAGAATACCCACACAAAAGAGTGTATGTGATAACACCGAGAGACCAAATATCGCACGGTTTACCGTGCCCTTCTGTTGTTACGACCTCAGGGGCTACGTAGCCCATGGACCCTGCGGCTTTATGAATCAATTCGTCCTCCGTTCTTAATTGCTTGGCAATACCAAAATCACCCAGTACTATCTGTGAATCCTCTGCAGGCGTCAAGTAAAGAACATTTTCCGGTTTGAGATCTCTATGCACTATGTTCTTGGAATGAAGATACTGAACTGCTTCGAGAATCTGAGTAACGATCCTGGCCGCATCAGCCTCAGTGAACTTTCCCTTTTTCACGATTCGATCAAAAAGCTCCCCACCGGTCGCCAGTTGCGTCACGATGAAAAACTTGTCCTTGGACTCAAACCAGTCTCGAAACTGAACAATATTACGATGATGTACTTGCTGGAGAATTGACAACTCATCGTACAAAAGTTTCAATTGAACGTCGTTTCCTTTCAACGCTTTTTTTAAAAGAATCTTGACCGCAACGTTATCTCCCGTCGATATCTGACGAGCTTGTCTCACAACTCCGAACGAACCAGCACCTAGAGTTCTCCCAAAAATGTAATCCGACTTGTTAATGTATGACGCAGGTTGCCCGCTAATCTTATTGATAACTTTCGAAAACTTGTGACCATCAACTTGTCGAGGTGATTGAACATTCGTTGACTCACCAGATCCATCTTCAACACCGTCTTTGGCACCGTCTACGTTGTCTTCAACGCCGTCCTTCATTTGATAAATCAATGACGTTTCGAGGAAAACGATAAACTTCTTCTGAATAAATGAAGAAGCCTCTCGAGATTTTAGTCCCGGTTTGATATGCTACCCTCGATCTCGTCATTTTTCCCTTTAAATTGAAAATGATTTTTATACCCTTTGATTCAAATATTGACATGCTCCGGTTTTCGTCTAAGCCAACTTTCTAAAGATATATAAAGGAGGAATCTGTAAACTAACAGAAATCTGTCCAAAGACTAAATTATCGAGCTTATTGGGTTTGTATTACTTACAGGCTCAGAAACGCCCTTTTTCTGTACTATAGTATTTACCGCTTTTTTGAAATTTTTCTTCAGTTTTCTCAGTGGGACAGCTGTAGCACGCTTAAAGTTCACTCAGCTAGATGATCTAGTTCGTCTTCTTCTTCATCGTCAACACCCATGCTGAGATGGAAATAATCATCGGCAGAATTGGCATCCTGGAGCGTTCCCAGATCTCCAGGGGTCATGAGAATGGCACTGCCAACACTGCCCGCACGACTTTCGCGGGGTGAACCAGGAACACTTAAAGGACGTGCAATTTTGAACTTCTTATTGCCCGCCAAGGCGTCCATGTCTTTGTCACTGACTTCTTCTCCGACCACGGCTTTGAAACGATCGGGATAAGCTCTACGAAGCGCTAGTTGACGCGCCTTGGCATACTCAAGTCCCATTCGTTTCCAGTCCAAAAGATCAGAGAGTCGCTCGGTCCGGTTCCGTTGATTAATTCTTTGTCTCCTTGTCTTTTGTACGAATTCTTCCATCAGATCGACCAATTGCTCGACCGATTCATCTGCTGATTGAAACCGCCGGTCGACAATGTAGATACCGTAGTCCTTGGCTTGGTTTTTCTCAATCAAATCTTCCATGTACGCACCGAATCCAGATAAGTTGGTTGTGATAGATGGTATCCCCATGGCCGTACATTCGGCAGGAGTATACCCCCAAGGCTCGTAATATGATGGGAAAACACCCAAGTGGCAACCGCGAACAAATTCGTCGTAGTCCAGGGACAAAATTGGATTATTTGCATTCAGAAATTCAGGGTGGAAAATGATTTTAACGCGATCATTTGAATTGTTGAACAATTGAACCCGCCTAATCTGGGAAAGGACAGGATCATTAGCATCGTCCACCATGTTATGCGTCACCACCGCGGGTAAAGACCCATCTGGTCTTTTGAGGGCAAAAACTCGTTTTTTTAAAAGCACCCTGTCGGAAGGCTTGAGAAGTTCCCCCAATTCGGTGGGTATCCCAGACGTACCGTCGTGCGCGTATCTCATGGCATGCTCGAATAGTCTTTTGCCAATTAGAGAGGAAATATCGTTCACAGTGGATTCCAAGGACTGAACAACGGCCTGACCTCTCAATGCTTCGACCGTGTAAGACTTGTTTTTCGCCGGCATAATGATGAACGCAACAACGGTCATTTTTGAATTGGCCATTTTCAGGCGATAGTTCAAGCGCGCAAGCGCTTCGATGAACACGTCTGCACCTTTGTTTCTCATTTCGTATCTGCCTGCAATGAAGAAATACAAAGTGTTTTCAAGATCGAAATCGTAGTGACCGTGAAAGTGGCCTCTAATAAAATCGTTAATCTTCTCCTTTTTAACCGCATGCAAGTTTTGAAATTCGTGCACAGCTTGAAACTTGATCACATTGAGACCATTGGGTAAAATCCCGTCAGGTTTGCGCTTCAGCAGGTGCTCGGATTCATACGCGGTAATTTGAGAAACGGTAGTGAACACATCTGCCGTATGCGCAGCAGCACGCTCGACACAGTAACGGTGGTAAATTCCTCTTTTGCCCGCTTCTGCGTCGACATCAAACTTGTCCAAGTTATTGTAGAAATCGACATTACCCGCGCAAAGATACCGGCCCAGCAGTGTCGCGTGGGTCGTGAAAACGGTAACAATGTCAATGCGACGTTTGCGACACAAGGGCAGCGCTACCCCGGCCAGCCATTCGTGGAAATGCGCCACAATCGCGTGCCGTTGATCCATATGCGCAAGTTCGCCTAAAAACCACGTGACCATGTACCCGAACAAAATGGCATCGTTGGTCTCGTAATCACTTTCTGGGGAGGGAATCCCTGCAATGCTCCACAAGTCCGTCTTCCATTCGTTCAGATGGCCTCGCACAGAGTCCAATTCGAACAAAATGACACGAGGTGCGCCCTCGATGAGCCATCGTCCGTAAACGAACCGCACTCCGCGACCACTCATTGCTTCGAGCGCACTACCAATTTCGCGCGTGTTATCCCCGTTACCACGCCCGTCAAAGGTAGCAGGGTCACGCCAATCGATTTCTTCCACTTCCATTTGCACATTCTGCTTGTTCAATGGACCTATCAACGTATAGTTGTGCCGATACTGCGCGCACGTTACCGGCGCCTTCGATTTAAGTACCGAATAGATACCACCGACTCTGTTGGCCACTTCTGTGGCCACTTCAAACAAAAGATGGTTTTGAATGTCCCTTGCCATCGACGCTTAAGACGTGTAAACCGTGTAGCTTTCTGACGTGCTGAGTGCCCCTTCTTGTCTCCTCGAGGAGTCTTATAATAATGCGAGTTGTGCTCGCTTAAACCAGCCTTAAGGGTGGGAAGAATGTATATAAAGGGGAGTAGGAGTCATGTTGGAGATATACTTTACCGCCCATCCCCTTCATGGTTTCCTCAACAGTTTTAAGGGGGCCCCTTGTTTCTATCGCGTTTGAGATTGAAAACAGAGACACGGGGCGCTCGGACGAATGCGGACAATAGGAAAAGGGCTAGGGGAGAGAACGGGAACGGATTAAAGGAAGGCAGGGTAACCAAACGAGCCCATGTGAAAAAAGAAGAGCATCGAACATATAACGTTTAACGAAGAAACTGGCACGTGATTGTTCTTTTTTGTTTATACCGATTACGAACCTATACGTTTCCATCCGCTTAACCCTAAATGAAATAAAAGTGTATAATGTACACAGATGTACACAGGCGAGTTTGACCAATCCTGTTGTTTTTTGCCTGAAAAATTTGAATGCATTAAAATTAAGACAGCTGTCCTATGAAGTTCAAAAACATCAATTAACCCATTTTCATTAATTAAATACTAACGCCCGTCTGAGAGTCGTAGGATAAAATGGCGGAAGAGAAACAAAGAGACAAAAAAAGAGCTCGAAGACGTCTTTGCCGTGAGTGAGAGGAATACTTCTAACACGATAAAATTTTCTTTCCTTTCTTTTCTGCTTCAGGCATAGTTCAAGATGTGTATTGCGTGATTCCGACCACTGATGGTAATAAATGCCCCCAATTGTGAGTGATGTGTGTGTGCCCTTGTGATTGGCAAGACGTTAAAGGTGTTGTGAAGGAGGCGGGCTTGGGTATTGCTCACTTTTTCGACCATCTTCCATATCTGATTTTTTTTGTACAACTTGTGCCTTAACGCTCCTGTCCTAACGACATAGCCGGGTCCGAAACCCGGCTGTGATCCCTAAAATATAGTTTTCATTCTGTTATTTTTTTTTTTGCATTAATTTTGATTGACTTGCTTTGCACTTTTTTCGCTAGTCCAGAGGACAAGGCCCTGCCACTATTTCCCTGTAAACATGGAATTGGAAATTAACGCCTCAAAAGATGTGGACGGAACATTGAGCGGAAAGTCGTGTCCATTTTCATTGCCAGTTGGCGAACACACTGGAGACAAGACGGTAAAATTTGCATTGTCATCTTCGAGAAAAATGGAGGCATTGAACTTGTCCTGGGCCAGGGGACCTTCCATCGCGGTTGCGGCTGTCTCCGTGGTTAAGTTCGAGTCCATTGTGGTAGAAGTGGCAGTGGTATTGTCCGTATTGTCTCTGGCAAACAGCTGAGAATTTTCGCTCGCACTGAAAACCGGGGTCGTTCCCACCGTGTTCAAAAACATGCGCTCCAAGTCGTCTGGTTCCGGCGCAACAGAGTTGACCCTGTTACGAGACGACGAGTACCGAGGCGCCATCGCCTGAGTCCCAAAGTCCGTACCTTGAGGCTTAACCAGCGAGGAAGGGTCTCCCGTCAAAAAGTCTAGCATGTTATCATTGTTTAAGATAGTGTTTGGAGCGGGTGCCAGATTCTCATTGTTGGCGAGCAATGAGATATCGTCAAATGGCACCACGTTTGCAGGCAGAGCCCAGGGTTCAGCGGCGGGTGGTGAAATGACCGACTGCGTTGGATCCTGAGGCATACCCATTGAGTAAAGGCTGGTATCTCGTGCATTCAGAGCATGAGGAGCCACGCTTTCGCTGAGATCGACCGAGAAGCCAAAGTCGGAAGGAAGTCCCGCCCCCGTGGCAGCAGTCAAGTTGTCAGCAAACATGTTATGTTTGAAGTCAATCTTAGGCGACATTAAAGGCGACACGATTGAATTGCGATTAGTCGGAATACGTGAACTGTTGCCCAAACCTTGCTCCAGAGGTAGAGACGCCAAACCCTTTGAAATGGTAGCCGGATCGCCGTGGATACTTCTGCGGTGAGAGAGGCTGTTTCTGGGCTTTTGAACTTTGCCCACGTTACCGGAATTTCCGTTAAGCGAGTTCAACATGCTATTAGCGAGAGCAATGCTACCGTTTCTAGATTTAGAAATGGACCCGCGGAAAGTTCTGAGTGGATCCGCATTTAGATCGGCCGCCGCTGGGGACGCAGACTCCGAGTGGCCCGAATAGTCCGAACGTTCTTCTGGTGAGTTCATTTGCGGAGTAGAAGGATAGCTCACCTCGCTGTGGAGTGCGTCCTGAATGGAAGAATTGGAACATATGCTAGTTTGCGAAGCACGGCGAATACGCCCAGTCATAACGGAACTACGACGCTTTCGAGCCTCGACGCGTTGCATACATTTACCCTCGGCATTTTTGGCCTCTTTCTGTTTCCGCTTCTGCTCTTTGGACTTGTTTGGATCGATGAAATATTCCGGAAGAAGTACCACGTTTTCGGTAGGTTCGTACGAAAGGGTACCCTCTTTTAAAAATGCGGGATCGTCGAAACAGGAGTAAGAAAACCCCATTGCCTTCAGACCTTCTACTTTCTTGCGGCATGCATTCATGATATCGCGGTTTTTCTTGATGAATTCGGAACACAGCTGGCTGTATTCGCGAATCGTGAGCCCCGTGATAACTTTGAAAACACGGTGGAAATGCCATGGAGTGATGGAGACCAAATAGCCAAGTTCTCGGAACCCGATGACACCGCCTCGCCTGAGCGCAAGAGTGGTAGATTCTGCCGGAGACAGTTTTTCTGGGTCTTGGTCGTCGTCGCTGTCACCCGGTACGGGGTCCTGCATCTCGACGTTGACGGCGCGGTTCACGGTCGCGTACGCGATGTACGCGCACGCAAGCTCGACGCGCTTCACGTTTTCGAAGTCGAGTTCTGTGATGAGCCGGTTCTTGTAGTAGACGTGTCCGTCCTGCGGAAACGACTTGGCCGAGTCCGGAATCGACGCGTTGAGTTGCTGGAGCTCGTCACTGATATTGGTGGGCAGAAAGTAGAGCTTGGACTTATTTTTGCGCATCGAAGTGCCCGTGAACGCGATGTAGCGTTCGCGCAACTCGGCATAGTCCTGGGGCGGCACCTGGTAGCACAGTTGCGGCTTGAACGAGATGGCTTCGTTGACGTTGGAGAGAACGAAGTTTGTGAGGTCGATGGCAACCTCTTTGATGGTGATCATGCTAGCGACGCTACTGCGACGCTACTGCGACGTTTATACGACACAGACACCCACACGGACACCCGCTGAGACGCCGAGAAAAATAAGCACCCGGCCCGTCAAAGGGTTGCGTCGGAATTCCAACGAGGGTGGGGAATCGCTGGTTGAGCGTTACCTGCCACGGAATTCTCGGTAGCGTACTCACGTGCGTATGGTATACAGCACTACTATTAACTGGATACCTGACTCAGTTACAGTTTAGACGCGTGCTGGGCTTTCTTTGGAAAAGAGAGTCGCCACGCTAAATAAACGAAAATTTGGTTTGGAGCTGTAGATGAGTAGAGGTGTCCTTTCAGAATTACACACTACCAGCGATCAAAGGATTTTTTTTCCTTTAGTACGTCACACTACGTTGGGCTCCTCCCCTTTTCCTTTTCCTATATATACTGATTTTCCATTTGGTGCCATTAGTTAAAAATCCCCCACTTGCATACTACGGCTTGTTGCAGGGCCAGGTGGCGTCACCCATCGTCTTAAGGCGGCATTTATGTGCGCAGACCTAGACAGGCGCGTGCGGAGGTAACAAACAGGAGCACTGTGTACGGTTCCCGGAAGAAACGCCCGGGCGCACTGTGTACGGCTTGCCGCCAAAACCCCACAAAAGTGGAGACCGCCTGTGTCTGGGTGCTCGGGCGGGCATGCGAGTGGGCTGTGTGACGAAGGCCAGATGGACAGGAAGGGGTGGGTGACGTTAGGGTTCTGGGATGAGCCAAGAATGACGCTGACAGTGGGGGAATCGCGGGCGGCGATCGCGGGCGGTGATCGGGGGTGACGCTGTCCGCGGCTTGCCGCCGCCATGCTGGCTGGCTGACTCAGACGGTGCTGGGTCGGGAGTATTACTTAATTCCGACCGCGCAGGCACATCAGGCAAGGGCATGGCGCAGAAGACCGTGCCGCACCACGGCACGGTCTCAGGTGCCGTAGTCGGGAGCGCTCAGACGAGCCCGCAGACAGCTGCTGCATTGAAGCACAGACTCGGCCGCGTCCGTCGCTGCTGCTTCTAGACCGCGCGGCGGCGGCGGCGTCTTGGGCCTGGGGCTCGATCGCCATGGCGACCAACGTTTTGCTGTTACGTAAGATTGCTGTTGGAAAGGCCCGTTGCGTACGTAGTGGTAACCCTTGGCGGGTGTGGGGGTGTGGGGGTGTAAGGGTGCTTGGCAACATCGCATGTTGGGGTGTTGGGGTGTTGGGGTGTTGGGGTGTAGACGACCTTCAGATCGGCAGGGATTGAGTCGGCTGGCATCTGCTGAAGGAACGGACATATCTGGAGATACGGTGGCTGAAATGTGCTTGCGTTACTTGCATCAGTAAAGGCGCCAGGCCACTTTCCGGGACGGTTTTCATTTCTGACACATTTGACGCATGCCACTTATCTGGGAGGTGTCTGTTCCTGTCACCGGGACCCGGCGGTAGACCTGTTCACTCGTCAGGACTGGGGACGGGTACGGGTAGCCGCGGGTAGAATTCGTTTTGATCATGATCAAGATCTCTCACTTTCAATTTCACCAACAACTCCGAGGACCGACGCGAACACTCTGATCTTATAAACCTTCTAAACGTACTTGGCACGTCACCAGCGGACCAGCAGACGGAAGAATGAGCTTTGGTTCCGGATACCACGAAACACTGCATGGAGATACGGAGCAGTGCTCTTCGATAGTGGAGCCCCTTTCACCAGGGCCAATTCAGGAGATGATGAAGAGGAAAACTCGGTCAGCGACGACTTGTTGAATATGCATCTCGATGAGAACCACAGGGATACCGTCGAATTGGAGGAACAAACAAGTGGTGCTTCTTCTGAAGAGAGTTCGGATTCTCCGTCAAATGAGACCTTGCACCAGCAGCACCAACAATTCAATTTTAGGAGGCCTTCATCTTCTACTTTACGGAAAATCAGCGGCTGCCGAGCAGAAAACTTGAGGTATGACCGTGCGCATCACGACTCGACTTTACAACCCGCGCATTTTTATCATCATTCCATATCTGAGCCGTCTGACAGTGACGGTAGTTGTCAATCAATCGACGAAGATTCTCAAGATGCCCTACAACGGAAAACGAAGCAAGTCGAAGCCATCTTCACAAACCGATATGCTATTGATTTCGATGAATATTCTATGAATCCATGCAAAATACCAAACGAAAACTACGAATCAAGTCAAACGCTTTCCGACGAGGTAATTGCCAAGAAATTTAAGAACTGGCTGTCGGCATCTCCATCCAGAATCTGGTTCACGAAGCATAGCGGGAACGAACCTTTTGCGCGGTGCAGATATGATCATTGCCGTAAAGTATTCAGCTTCAGCACAAATCTCACTTCTTCTAATTTGGTGAAGCACCTCAAAACAAATCATAGCTCCGATTATGACAAGTTTTACTCAAAAATACATCCCACGCGAAACGAACTTGCAAGCATGAAGAGCGTAATTTCTGAAGCTCAAAAGCCCTTTCAATTATGCGCTAGCCTTATTGACTTTTACAAAAGAAATTCGACGATGATCAAGGAACTGAATTTTTCTGTTGACAATTTGCTACCGTTCAGTTTAGTGGAGTCCCAGTCCTTTCGTGAATTGATTGCTGTTGCTCTCGGCAGAAGCAGCGACCAATTCTTTTTTTCTCGCAAGACACTGGTGAAATAAATTACGAACTATCACGACAAATTCGAGAAGCAGCTGAGGTTCACCTTGAAAAGGACTTCAAAAATCAATATCCTGCTGGATATTGGACCTCTGCCGTCAGTAAGAGCTATCTCGCCATTTTAGTATCATTTTGTCCAAACTTGGACCGTCTCGATCAAAACTCCCAAAGAAAGGACGTCATATGCCGAGGGTTTCCTAATACCCACATCATCGGTTTTCATGATGTGAGCGCTTCCCGCCACACAGGAGAATATTTGGGTCAGGTTTTAGGTGATACACTGGATGGCTACTCACTCAAAGATAAAGTCGCGAATGTCACGATAGACAATGCTACATACAACCTTGCAATGCTTGACAAAATCGAGCCCGAGCTAATTGGAGATGGAGTTAATGAAGAAGGAGGAATCATAAGAATTCGTTGCTTGAACCATGTGCTCAACATAATTTTTAAACACGTTGTTGAAAAGTTTGAGAAACAAAATGTGGAGCTCCTTCAAAGGATTGAGGAACTGACTTCTAAGATCAAATACAACGTTTTTCTGGGTGATTACTTCAAAAGTTACGCTGGGAAAGCAATTCCGAAACATAATGAAACGCGGTTTGTGTCCCGCCATAAGCAATTGTCGTCCTTTTTGAATCTCACAAACTCTCTCAGGCAGTTCTACTTTAAGAATTACACCTATAGAAAGTTTCAGCTCAAAAAAGAGGACAGCAGACTTTTCCTTTATGAACCAGCAGAGATATATCCTTTAAAGCTGTTTCTAAGACTCGCTAATGTGTTTTCCGACCTAACAACGGATATGCAAGATGACGCGCTGAACAATCTCCCCAATGGCATACAGTTTTACACCTTGCTTCACAAGTACTTTGAAGCATGCTCTCCAATTCCAAGCGGTGACGTTTCCGACGAAAATCTGACAATTGCAGGTATTCAGCTCAAGCACCTTGAGGCGGTGGAGGAAGCGCAAAGATCACATATTTTGTCAACGATTATCGAGTCAAGGTCGCTTTTCGAAAAGTACTATAATCTTGCCAGTGCACAGATAGGATACTGGGTAGCTCACATATTGAGACCAGACATGAAGGCCCAATCAATATCCAAAATTCTTGACACGGAGGCAGAGAAGCTTATAATCAGCAAAGCATCAAACTATGTCAATTACTATTTTGGTCAACATAACTTGAACATCCCGACAGATCTCGCAGACATCGACGCAAGAACTTCATATCCGAGGAAAGAAAGGAGGCCCAAGAAAAAGTACACCACCTGAGCGCCGGACACTACTTGAATGGGAGACCTACAATCAAGAACCGCTCGATTCTCGATTCGATTTTATCCACTATTGGATGGCTAACAGAGAAAAGCTTCCACGACCGTCTTCTTTGGCGTTATCCTTCTACTATACCAAATTATCCACGGCTGACGTAGAACGATGTTTTTCCATCAGTAAGAGAGCTATCGAAGGGCGATTTTCGCCATCCAGCGCGAATCTTAAGCGAACAATGGGCTTGAGAAACCCAAGCGTATCACGTCGATCGAAGAGGCCAGCTGGGCGGAAGACGACGTGTCTGATGTCTCTCTTGATGAAGACAGTTTCAGTGATCAAGATTCTTGCAGTGAGTGAGCACACTCCATTGGCAATTTATAGTGTAGTACAACTTAACTGCCCAGCTTTTGCTTGCACAGCGACAGAGACTGGACACGTCTACCCGTCCCCAGTCCTGTCACTCGTAGTTTTCACCAAGTCGCTTTCAACGAGCAACCGGACTCAACCTATAAGAATCTTGCGGAAACGTGCCCAGCGCTCTAGAACGCACGAGGGGAACAGGAACTTACCTCTGCATCGATGTTCGAAAGCGATCAAGAACCCTTGTGTGGTGGAGAACCAAACGCCGGGAAGGACTACAACTTGCCCCGGGACGTGTACAGGAGCTATTGGAGCTACTGGCTCACGAAACACAAGATTACCGCCGTGATAGGCATGTTAGGGGTATCTGCCACAACAGCGGTGTGTTACGGTTGCAGGAAACAGGAGGATGCGGCGGTCATTTACGCCGCGGTGTCGCTTTTTGGTACTTTTCTCTTGGTGTGCTTTATGCTCGCAAGTTATGCCTGCGAATCGGTAGCTTTGAAGACCCCGGAGAAAATGATCTTCCTAGTAGAGATAGGCAAGGCCGGGCCGGGCCTCGACATAAAGGTCTGGGATGCTGTTGCCGCCAGCGTCAACGGCACGTTTTTCGAGCAGGGAATCTTCAGCAGTCCGGACTATTTTTACGACGGGCAGGCTTGCTACCAGCGATTTAAAAGAGACTTTTTGACAAACGACGCCAGCCCGGCGAAACCTAGCAATGCCCCAGAATGCGGGGCCACCGGCGGACCCGCCGGTGGCCCCACTCTGCGTGACGCATCCTCGGCAGATAACACCGAGCTGCAAGGTCTCATCGACACAGTTGTCGAACAGCACTGCGCCAAGGTGACGCAGTGCTGGGAACAGGCCTTGGCACAAGTACCGCCAAGACAATCGTAAGGAATCGAAATATCACAGGCCAATGCACCTTCGCAGGAATAAATAGCACAGCGCTACGCTACCCCACAGATCCCAACCCACACATCTCAACCCACACCCCAACTCACATCCGGACACCCGGCCTACTCTCTCCCATAGAGTTGCTTCACGCCGGCCCACGCCGGCCCACGCCCGCCTACGCCCGCCCCATGTGGATCGAGGCAGAATGCCTCGTTCCACATGACAGGCATTCCCGCCAGCACCCCGACACCCCCAATCCACCCTTGCATTCCCGCCCCGAAAGCCCCCCAGAAAGCGCCCTACCCGCAACGGCCACGCGTCATTCCCACACGCGCCGCGGCTGATGTCACCGACCGAGATCCGCGTCATACCGCCTGCGTTGGCGCAGCAACGTAGGCCAAACGGCGGGCCGTCGCTACGCGCAGCCGTCTGGGCCGTCTAGGGCCCGCCGCCTAGATCGCACAGCGACGATCCCCGCTATGGCCCGATGCAGCGCCCCACGTTGGGCTGGGCCTACGTAGCGCCCCCGGGCCGACACAGGCGGCGTTCCGGACGCCGTCGTCATGCGTGCCTGCGGTCGCCGCACCGTTCTTCCGGCGTCGGGCGGCGTCTGCGCCGAATCCTGCACTAACGCCGACGCTACGCAGCAATGCTGCGCATTGCTGCGCATTGCTGCGCAGAGCGGGCCTGGGATTCCTTGCTTCCCGCGGAAAACGTTGGCGTCGGCACGCCCCTTTATGCAGGAGCTGCAGCACGGAAGGCGCTCGACGCGAAGCCCGCAGGCACCAGTGCGTATTCGCTAGGAGCTTGTATATATTCGGCGGAGGCATAGAACAATTTTTCCGGGCTTAGGACGGGCCCCGGGCCCGCGAACTACGCACTCTTAGAGAGGCTCTAGAGGACGGAAAAACTAATGGACAAGCAGGCCAAGAAAGGACCTTGGACGCCCGAGGAGGACCGGGCGTTGTTGGAACTGGTGGCGTTGCTGGGTCCTCAGAACTGGGTTCGGATCGCGGCTCAGCTGCAGCAGCGGTCGCCGAAACAGTGCCGGGAACGGTACCACCAGAGCCTGAAGCCGAGCCTGAACAAGACGCCGATCTCGGACGAGGAGGGCGCGGTGATCGAGGAACTGGTGGGCCGGCTGGGCAAGAAATGGGCCGAGATCGCGCGGATTCTGAACAACGGGCGGTCGGACAACGCCATCAAGAACTGGTGGAACGGCGGCGCGAACAAGCGGCGCCGTGCCGCCGCTGTCGCGGCGGCGGGGCCGGCGGGGCCGGCGGTGGCGCCGCTGGCCCACCACCACCACCACCACGTCCTACCCACGCCTCACGCAACGCTCAACTCGATCACGCTGCCCAGCCCCGTGTCGGGGTACATGGCCGCGCATTTGCCGCTGTCGCTGCCGCCGCCGCTGGCGCTGGGTGCGCCAGCGGCGGCCGCGTCGCAGTCGTCGTCGCCGCTGTCGTCAGCGGCGGCGGCGGCCTCTGGCTACGCGTTTCCGGCCCACCCGCTCGCGGGCCAGCTCACGGGCCAGCTTCTGACGCGTGGATCGCTGCCGCCGGCGCTGCCGTCGCCGCTGCAGCAGCCGCTGCAGCAGCCGCCCAGGTCCGACGCGTCTGTCATGACGCATCGGTCGCTCACAGATCCGTCACGCGAGGGCTCTGTGAGCTGCGACGCCGCCGCCACGTCCAGCAACGCATCGCGCAGATCCTCGACTGTGTTTTTCGACGCTGTGCCTGCGACGAAACGACGCGCCTCCCAGGCAAGCTCTTCACTCTCCTTCCCGCGAGCACACAGCATATGCTCTCCCGGAACGTCCCGAAGCGCCGAGTCCAGCAAAAGCAGCATTTTTTCCGCGGCCGCCGCTGCCCCGCCGACCAGCGGCACCGACACCGGCGTTTCCAAGTCTCCTTCGTCCTCATCCTGTAAAAAAGCCCTTTCCGAACAGCCGCACCCACAACCTTCGCCGCTGTTCAAGTCCGGATTCAGTTTCGCCGACGGCAGCGGTCCGCTCACCCACAGCCCGAAATCCTCAACAGACAGCATGGAAGCCAAGAAAACCGGCTCCAGCAGCGCCAAACTCGATTACCTGCTCAACGAAGACGGATGAGTCGTGTTTTGTCCGTCTCCTTCGAATTTCCAGCTCCCTTACGTTGGTTCTGGTGTCCTTTTGCGAAGACTATACCAAACTCCGAGCACTTTGTGCACGTCCTGTAAATACCAAGAATGTGCCCTCCAATCGCGATGTAAAGCCGCGCTCAATACTACACACCGCGGAAACCGCTGCTCGACCGTTTTTTTAAGTTTTTCCTCCGTGGAAACCGCAATGGACCCTCCCACCGGCACAGACGACTCACGCCCCTCCACGCCCATGCATCTATGTAAATTATAATAAATTCAGGCATACCGGTAGTGACCCCATGTGTCTCTGTCGTCTATTTCACCTTTTTTCGTCAGCTGTTTGGTTCCCGTGAGAATCTGAAAAATTTAACCCAGGACCAATCGACTTGGCCAGAGATTCGAGATACACGACCATGGTAGACGGTACCGCTTCTTCAGCGCCGGATGCGCACAAGCCAGCTGCGCGCAAGACCGGTTACTCAAACCCGGCCTTTAGAGCCATGGGATTGCCCGCATTGAGACTCCCATCTAGAAACTGGATGATTTTTTGGTCGAGTTTAACACTAGTGATATCTGGAATAGTCTACGACAAACACCAACAAAAGAAGGTACGCGAGAAATGGTGCGATTTGGTCGCGCCCCTGTCCCAAGGAACTTTGCGCATTGACCGGAAACCTAGAAAAATCACAGTTTTCGTTGCCCCACCTCCAAACGACTACCTTGATACCAGTATGTTTGTGTGGAGAAGATTTGTCAAGCCGGTGTTATTCGCTGCTGGAGTCGATTACGAAGTTTTCACGGAGGAAAAACAGGGTTTGATCAGATTTGAAGTCGCCCAACGTGTTCGAGACCTGCGCAAAGAATTAAGAGAGTACGATGCCAGGCTCAAGGCACTAGAGCAGGAGAAACGGCCTTGGAACAAAATCAAGCACACAGTTTTCAAAGTTTGGCCCAGTAATCGGGGCAGCCAGGTGCAGGACGATGAAACCGAAATGCTACTGGCGAAAAAATTCAAAGCAGAATTCGATTTCAGAAACGTTCTTGGACCTTTTTACCAAAACCGCGATGTAACTGCTCAAATCTCGAGCGAAGACGCTTTGGTCGCAAACCCGGTTTACGCAGGTGGTGTGATCATTTTAGGGAGAGGCGCTTACAAAGAGTATGTCACGGGGCTCTGCGAAGGTATTCTCGGGCCATTGGAGCCTCCAAAACCGGCTGAAATGGCAGTTCCAGATGATACGGAGCCCCCCGTAGCTACCAGCGGCAATCCAGAAATTGAATCAAAGGATGAAAGCAAAGAACAGACCACTCAGCCTGAGGAAACCGACAATGTTCTGCAACCGTTCATCACCAGCGATAATTACAGTAGCGCGAGCTTTCCATCTGAGTTGAGCGGGGTGACAGTCCGCGAACCAGACACAAAAATACCTGCCATTTTTCACCAACCGATCCTGATGCTTTCGATTCCTCATCTCGTCGGTTTTTTAAACATTCCTGAGCGAATCTACAGATTTTACAACAGAAGAACTGACGCGGAAAGGTATTGCAGAGCCACAGCGAGCTGCGTACTTCAAAAGATACGACCATTCGAATCGTCCGACTTAAAATTGGGTTTAGAAGAAGAAGACGATTGGCCCAAGAAATGGGTAGAACAGGCTAAACAGCGGAATAGCGACTGGGTAAAACCCTTGGTGGCCGATGAAAGGGTCACCAAATTGCTTAGTGTTTATGACGATGAACAAGTGACCAAATAACTTGACTCAATCCTGTAAATAATAGCATAGATTTGGGAAGTCGTTGTTCATGACCTTTAAGATCTTAATGTTCATCAGTTTAGATAAATCGATAGTCACCGGGGCGACCCATCACTTCAAAAAAACGTACCAAGTCAATATTAGCCCCAACATGTTCTTCAAATCACCTCTCGATATTGAAATTCACTTTGATGGCGAGGATTCAAGGAAAGTGGTTGAAATTAATAACAACAATGCCAGTTCCAATGCCAAGTCTTTGAAAGACCAATATCCACTTTACGAAAACGGTGAAAGTCTTAGTGGATTGGTAACATTAAGAGTGAAAGAGGGTAAGAAAGTCGATCATCTTGGTGTCAAGGTCAATTTGATAGGTAGTGTTGATATTGCGAAATCGAATTCCGAATACAAGAAATCCACAGTGGACACGTTCTTATGTCTGAGTGCAGACTTGTGTCCCCAAGGAGAGCTCATGCACTCTCAGACGTTCCAATTCAGCTTCAAAGATGTGGAAAAACGATACGAGTCCTACCGGGGTCGTAATGTGGACATTTCTTATTACGTGAAAGTTACGGTGCTTAGGAAGTCCACCGATATTGTTAAGATTAAAAAGTTCTGGTGTTACCTTTACAAAACGATTCCCACTTCGGGCCCCAGTGGACAAAATGAAGATGCGAAACCTGTCAAACTTGATATAGGGATCGAAAACTGTTTACATATCGAGTTTGAATTCTCAAAGTCTCAGTATAGCATAAAAGACGTGATTGTGGGCAGGATATATTTTCTACTGACGCGCTTGAAAGTCAAACATATGGAACTGAGTCTCATTACCAGGGAAACCTGTGGACTTGAACCTAACCAACTTTCGGACTCGACCTCGATACGGTACGAAATTATGGACGGGTCTCCGGTAAAGGGTGAAACAATACCGATCCGATTATTCTTGGGTGGCTACGATCTGGTGCCAAACACGTCTTGCAATTATTTCAATATTAAGAATTATCTAAGCCTTGTCATTATCGATGAAGATGGCAGAAGATATTTCAAGCAAACAGAGATATTTTTGTACCGGACAAGAGACTGAGAGGAGGGTATGTGATTCCGTAGCTGCCTGTTCAATCGAGGCCCTGGCAGTCAACATTGATATTATTAGGATTCTTTTTGAGATTAAAATTGTCCCGACGTTGAAGGGCGATCGAAAGACGAAAGCAATGCTTTTGAATGAAGTCATCATATTCGAATAGGTTCACATCATAGGTACCAAGATATCATCTATCTGATGGGATACTTCTCTAGGAGTATTTCTCTGGGAGTACTACACTGGGGAAGCTATGTTGGCAACTACACTTTCGGGGAAAATTTCAGAAACAAGTACAAGCTAAGTCCCTTATGATAGGCAGAGGCTCACAGTGGACCAACGCACGCCTATGCCTCTCAAACGTACAATAATCGTATGATGGCTTGAATTAGTACGCGGATTAAGTTATCGATTACGTTATCTCGTGACGCTTACATGATCAAGTAATTTTTTAGGGCTTCACAAACCCAAAGCGGTAATTCCCCTAGAGCCCTAATTTCGGATTTGTCAATACCCATTTGAGGAAATGGTAAACAGACTTTGAATAGGTAGATCAGTAAAGCGAGTAGTTGGATTGATGAGTTCTACCTCTAGAACGGTATGTTTTAGAGTGTATGATCTTTGAATTGTCAAAGATCTGTACTTGCCGCTTGATCCAAAAGCTTTGAAATTGGTTCGTTTGGGTGCCGGGTACAGATCGTTATGTCAAAAAGCTGGCACTTAGACATTTGGCCCATCTTGACCAAAGTCTCATGCTCTTTGACATGTTTTGCATGTGGTACAATTGCGATTTCGTTGATCTGTCTGGACAAAGAAACGCAAGCGTTAAATCATGCATCTTTGATACTCCAAATATGTGGGCTTTTCGTAGCCGCGATCATAGAAATTCCTTTGACGTTGGAATTTTGGCACCTACAAAAAATATCGTATTTGGCCATTTTACTCCGTATGGTGACATATGCGTCTGCAGTATGGTATTGGGTGGATTTGGTAAACAATATGCCCGTCGAGATTTCGACAATTTTGCGCCGTCTGGTAACGGCGCATTTAGCACTTTTATTGGCCGTGATGGGCTGCTGCGGAGCCTCGTTGACGAGTGGGCATGTAAAACGTTGTAAGAAGGATGAAAATGTGCAAGATGAGGAGTTGGCTGATGATCACTTTGTAGCCACAGATGACAATTTTGAAAAACAGCCGAAAGGAATTGCTTTGAAGAACTCTGCGCAGACTTTGACACCAGCACAGGAAAATGTAATCTTGGCGCATTTGCCACAACCAAACTGGATGAATAATTCTCCTGCTACTTACTCAAGCTCAGACACCTATTCCACTCCGTCCGTGAAAAGGCATGCCATAGACACGGAAGCTTTCGGCAGAACCTCTTTGAGCCCACAAGGATGCGAGATCGGAAAACCTAAGCATATTAACGGGATAAATAAAAGCCCAAAACTAAACCTTTTAACGAAAATTCGCCACAAGCGAAGCTTGAAGAGAGCGAAAACCGTTCAAGACCAACCTCGCGAAAGCGACAGCTCTGGTGCACATTACGTGACAAGGCTTTCTACTATCCATGACACTTCAAGAAGTCTCGTGAATGTTTTTGGCGGACCCCAAAATAGAGACTCCCTTCAGCCAAGCGCCGAGTCAGTTCTGATGCTCGACCATCAGTCCAATCAGGAACGCGAACAGAAAGACGAGACCGCTATTACTATCGAGAAAAATGCTCTTGAACGTTTAAATAGCGCACTTTTGCCGCCATCTCTGAGAACGCATGCATTTACTGAATCTGAACAAGCGCCAGAGCTAGAACAACCAAGCGACGATCACGCAAACCTTCCAAATCTGTTTGCCAACGACTTACAAAAGATTCCCGAGATGTTCCAGAATGATGGTATAAATAATCTTGGAGATCCTGCTATTATTCTTCCTAGAACAGTTACACTTGATGATTGGAAAACCCAAAAATCTCTTTTATTGGACCGCGAGCGACATATTGCGCAAAGCGGCGATCAACTTTTGCCCGGTCTTGACTTCAAAGTAAATGATTCCCGAGATCAGGAGAAGGCCTTTAGTTTTCCTGATTCTTACTCGATGAAGTTCAAGAGTATTTTCCCGCAATTAGAACCAGATACGATAGAACAGCTCGACGATCTTTTTAAGAGTCAGCAAAGTGAGAGCAAAAAAGTACGGTTGATGAAAGAAAGATTGTTACTAGAGGATGTTTTGCGCCAGGACAATGGTTCGGAAACTGTTCTCAAATTATCGAAGGAGAGCACTTTCCCATCAGGTCCACATTCGCCAACAAAATCAATTGCATCTTCAAATACTGCCGCAACGCCTCACAAATCACCTTCAAGACTGGGTTCAATCCTGTTAAATTCTGCCAGTTCTTTTACTAGCAACCACGCATTACATTCGAGATCCAATTCTCAGCTGAGTGGTAATGCCTATAGCTTGTCAAATCAGGGATCTCCTGTCAAGAGTCTTCGTTTCAGGAGAAGCTTGAGCAAAAAACTCTCTTTATCGAGCATATCTACTCGTCATGACGATTTCGTGGGCTCTTTGGCCGACGAGTATTATTATGGACGTGGTCATGGACGAGGCAAAAGTATCGATTTTAGCTACGTGCACAGCTTACAAAGTAAGCATTCCCCATCCAAATCTACTTCTTTGTCGGGAAGACGAAACAGTATGTTCATCTTGGGTGACAGGGCTCCCCCAGCAATAAACATGTTACGAGAAAACTTCACAAACGCTGGTAGGGCACCATTTACTTCTGAAAACACAACTACTACTTCTGCTCAAGATGTGACAATTCTAGAGGACGAATCTGACGAATCAAACTGCTCGAAGGGAAGCGGTGTTAATTATCCAAGTGTGATTAAGAGCGAATATGATCGCGAAAAGTGGTCAACACTTATGAGTCTCGATATGATTCATCCGGTGTGAAACACCAATCGCATATTCGATACCACCAAACGCATTGATGTTTTCCAACATCGCCAAAGCATAATTATTGATGTTTTCACTTAACAATGATCAGTTTGCATACTCAAATACCGACCGAATTTAATTAAAAAAAGATAAATAAGCTAATCGATGCATTTGCATATTCTAAAGGCTGAAACTCTATAAAGAGCGAGAAACAGCTTGAACATACTTTAACCACAGCTTTATATACATGGTGAACAAACTTGAAAAGCCTTTAGTTGAATAAGCTGGAATGGTGAAGATGAGAGTTTCGTCAAATCGGATATTTGAAAAATTTTAATGACTTCGCGATGAGATGAGCTGGAAAAGTTGAGAAACTCTTTGAATGCTTCAAACCAACTCGAGCCTTCGAATTGCTTGAGGCACCTTAATAATGGATGCCAATGACTTGTTTGACGTCTTTGATGAAAAGCCAACAATAGAGGTTGAAGAGATTTTAGAGCCACAGACCAATGAGGAGGAAAGATCGACTATCGACGCCGATCAATTAACATCTACAAATGGTAAAAGACAGAAAAGTGATGAAAACGAATCTAATAACGTAAATTCTCATGATAAGGAAGACGAGAAGTCGTATAGTAAAAGAAAAAAGACTGACAAAAAACTAGTTGATCGAAAGAAGAAATCTGAGCTTATACCGGTGCTCGCGGACTCCTTCGAGCAGGAAGCCTCACGAGAGGTGGATGCTTCGGCAGGATTGACATCTTCAACGGCACAAGTCGAGCAAGATGGGAAATTAAAGCTTTCACACCAGGTTAGACATCAAGTGGCTCTACCACCTCAATATGACTACAAACCAATCGGAGAACATGTGAGGAAAAACGAAGCAAGGACTTACCCGTTCACTTTAGATCCATTTCAAGATACTGCGATTTCATGCATTGATAGAGGTGAAGCTGTACTTGTTTCCGCACATACTTCTGCCGGTAAAACCGTAGTTGCTGAATATGCCATCGCACAGTCACTAAGAGACAAACAAAGGGTTATTTATACGTCACCTATCAAGGCTCTATCAAACCAAAAGTATCGTGAGCTGCTAGCAGATTTTGGAGACGTTGGATTGATGACAGGTGATATCACCATTAACCCTGACGCAGGGTGCCTCGTTATGACGACAGAAATTTTGAGAAGTATGTTGTACAGAGGTAGCGAAGTCATGCGGGAAGTTGCTTGGGTCATTTTTGATGAAGTTCATTACATGAGAGACAAAGAACGTGGAGTAGTATGGGAAGAAACCATAATTTTGTTGCCTGATAAAGTTCGTTACGTTTTCCTTTCTGCGACAATTCCAAATGCAATGGAATTTGCTGAGTGGATATGTAAAATTCACTCGCAACCATGCCACATTGTCTATACAGATTTCCGTCCTACTCCTCTACAGCATTATCTTTTCCCAGCTCATGGCGACGGAATCCATTTGGTGGTTGATGAAAAGAGCACTTTCAGAGAAGAAAACTTCCAAAAAGCGATGGCTTCTATAAGCAATCAGATTGGCGATGATCCCAACTCGACTGCCGCAAGAGGTAAAAAAAACCAAACCTATAAAGGAGGAGCTTCCAAAGGAGATTCGAAAGCAGACATCTATAAAATCGTCAGAATGATTTGGAAGAAAAAGTATAATCCCGTTATTGTCTTTTCCTTCAGTAAGCGTGACTGTGAGGAACTGGCTTTAAAAATGTCGAAGTTGGATTTCAACTCTGACGAAGAAAAAGATGCACTAACCAAAATCTTTACGAATGCGATAGATCTTCTTCCAGAAATCGATCGTGACCTTCCACAAATTAAACATATTTTACCCTTACTGAGAAGAGGCATAGGTATTCATCACTCTGGACTTCTACCTATTTTGAAGGAAGTTATCGAAATTTTATTTCAAGAAGGGTTTTTAAAAGTTCTTTTCGCAACCGAGACCTTTTCCATTGGCCTTAATATGCCAGCAAAGACCGTTGTGTTTACAAGCGTGAGAAAATGGGATGGTAAACAGTTTAGATGGGTTTCAGGCGGTGAATATATTCAGATGTCCGGTAGAGCGGGTCGTCGTGGTCTTGACGATCGTGGTATCGTTATTATGATGATTGACGAGAAAATGGAGCCCCAAGTTGCCAAAGGAATGGTCAAGGGTCAAGCTGACAGACTTGACTCGGCGTTTCACTTGGGCTACAATATGATATTGAATTTGATGAGAGTGGAAGGTATTTCTCCAGAATTCATGCTCGAACATTCCTTCTTTCAATTTCAAAATATCACATCTGTACCTACCATGGAAAGGAATCTGGCGGTCTCTCAGGAGCGTCTCAAGGAGATTGATATTGAGAATGAAGCTGAAATCAAGGATTATTATGAAACAAAAAGAACAATTGAAAGCTACCAAAACGACATTCGTCAAGTTATAACACATCCTGCAAACATTCTCAGCTTTCTACAACCTGGTAGACTCGTTGAAGTCGAAGTCAACGAAAATGGGAGCTACGGATGGGGGGCAGTGGTGGACTTTTCTAAGAGAACAAACAAACGGAATCCCACTGCTGTTTACAGCGATCACGAGTCATACATTGTTAATGTCGTTGTGAACACGATGTACGTTGATGCTCCTGTTAATCTAATAAAGCCCTTTAACCCAGGATTCCCAGAAGGAATTAGGCCTTCTGACCCAGGCGAAAAGTCCGTATCTGCCATCATCCCCATCACTCTCGAGTCAATCAAAAATTTAGGAAATCTTAGACTTCACATGCCAAAAGACATTAAAGCTAGCGGTCAAAAAGAAGCTGTTGCCAAGTCATTGAAAGAAGTCAGACGAAGGTTTCCAGATGGTGTTCCACTGATCGATCCTGTCAAAAATATGAAAATAGACGACGAGGATTTCGATAGGCTTTTGAAAAAAGTCGCAGTCCTGCAGAACAAGCTCGCTTCGAACACGCTAGAAGGATCAGTCAAATTGCCAGAAATCTATAGGAACTATGAGAAGAAAGTTGAGCTTGAAAATGAAATCAGAGCCCTGAGTAAGAAAATCAATGAAGCTGAAGCAGTTATTCAATTAGATGATTTGCGCAAGAGAAAGAGAGTATTACGACGGTTAGGCTTTTCTACCCAAAGCGATATTATTGAGCTCAAGGGCAGAGTTGCATGTGAAATTTCTAGTGGAGATGAATTGCTGTTGACCGAGTTAATTTTCAACGGTAACTTTAATGATTTGACACCAGAACAGGCTGCTGCTCTGTTGTCATGCTTTGCCTTCCAGGAACGCTG
This sequence comes from Lachancea mirantina, assembly GCA_900074745.1. Lineage (NCBI taxonomy): Eukaryota > Fungi > Ascomycota > Saccharomycetes > Saccharomycetales > Saccharomycetaceae > Lachancea > Lachancea mirantina. Next base: position 990,027 of record LT598468.1, read on the forward strand.
CAAAGAGGCTCCTAGGCTGAAACAAGAACTTGCAGAGCCTTTAAAAGCTATGAGAGAGGTGGCTGCCAAGATTGCCAAGATTGTAAAAGACTCTAAAATGGAAATAATTGAGAAGGATTATGTGGAAAGTTTTAGGCATGAACTGATGGAAGTGGTGTACGAATGGTGTAAAGGAGCTACGTTTACACAAATCTGCAAAATGACGGACGTGTATGAAGGGTCATTAATCAGAATGTTTAAAAGATTAGAGGAGCTCATCAAAGAGCTTGTCGATGTGTCCAGTACGATAGGAAATGCTATGTTGAAAGAAAAGATGGAAAAAGCTTTAAGTTTGATCCATAGAGACATTGTGTCGGCTGGCTCTCTGTATCTATAAGCTATAAATCATTTTTTATTAAATAAATAGAGGCGGCTACAGGTACGATTCTGCTATATCGATAGTGTTAGACCTATATTTGCCTGTAGTCATTCTTTGATGTGCTTCGAGCAAAGGAGCATGCCAGACCGTCAATCGACCCGGATCCAATTCGAGTAACCTTTCGAGAACCTGAGCTCTAGTCCTTACTGTGAGAGGTTCAATAATTCTTCCCGAGTCATCCTCGATCAATGAAGATATAACTTTGGGTAACGATTCCAAAAGAAATGTAGTGGAGTAGTCATGTAAAGTAAGTATGTCCAAGAATGCCATTAATTCCAAGTAGGGCATTGCCAGAATTGCTTCAGAAGTGAGCATAGGTTGCACAAGCGCAAATCCATCTTGGACTTTGAGAATGTTTCGCAAGATTGGAAGACTCGTGGGTTTGATGGTAATTTGATTTTCGAGAAAACCCCTACAATCTTTCAAAAGGTATTCAGGATTTAATAACGTCAAAAGATCTCTTAAATCACTGTTACCGGCTGCCACAATTGAATATTTCTTATCTAAGCTTCCGAAAAAGCTTTGATCTTGCAAATACGAAAGGGCTTGGAATAGCTTCAGCACGTAGGATCTCCCAAAGAGGTTAACGTCTTCAAATTCATTGATTCTAGAGTAAATCTCACCATAACTGACAAGTTCACGGAAAATGGCTGCGAAAGGTCCCGTAGGACTTTCAGACTTGTCCCAAGACTGGCGAATACACTCCAGAAGGCCAATATAGTAGTTCGTCAAATTTATGAACTGAAATATTTCACCCTGGGCACTTTCTTCAATGTCTCTAGCCGAGAAAGCGAAAAGTTCGGTATTAAACTCACCAAACGTCAAGCTGTCAGAAAAAATGGATAACAGTTCAAGGAGCCTAGCGGAAACAACTACATCTGAACTCTCTTTTGCCGCTATCAACAGGACCATGTTATCTTGCAAAATCCGCCGCCTTACAAGTTCATCTGTCCTTAAGGCTCTTAACGTATTTTCAATTTCGTTAACTACTGCCAATTTGGTATCCGGGTCAAACATAATTCGCAGCATCAGATCGAAAAGCTCTGAATTGGCGAAAACGCCCTTTGGAGACGATAACGAAATCACTTTGCAAGCGGCTCTCATAAGCGGTGGAATTTGACTGTTCAAAGCAGCTTTCAAATCCGTCACGGAAAACAACTCTAACACAATCTCATATGGCAAGAGATCGATCAATTTATTCATAAGTCCAATCACATTGTCGAAGTCAATTCTATCATCGTCAAAATCATCCAAGACACTTGTTAAATATTGTAAAACTTCAACAATAATTTCATTTTCTAACCGAGTTCCTTCCCCAATTTGTAAAAGTGCTTTATCAACACTGGCATTCAGCTGTTTGGTATCATTGACTTGGATGTTTTTAGTGATGGACCGCAGTAATTCTGCAGTAGAAGTCATATCACCAATCACTAGCTTCTCCCTCCATCCAATAATCACTGGTTTATCAACAGGACACCTTAAATATGATTTTTCACTTTCACAAATAGTCTTACTGAAAACCATCAAGAATCGATGTGTATAGACAATGTACCTAAGACACGGCTAAAGTCGCTTTACTCTGACTTTAAGGTATTGAAGGAACTGAACCCTGAGGGCTTTGCCGCTAACAAGCGATTATGGAGTGATTTTTTGGTTGATAAGTTATCAAAAGATAGAGTTGTATTGGAATCTGGTTCGAAGCTTTTACAGAAACTTAAATGCGATGATTATGGCGTTCCTTTGAGTATTGATGTGGTATTAAACGATTTGGTTCAACATGGTACCTTGGTTGAAATGGGGGAGTTCCGCAAGGGACCATCGACAATTCTCAAAGTCGTTAGATGGCCATTTAAGCTGTTTAATCAATCAGACTCACGATTGAAACATAATGAAAAGAATTATTTAAAACCGGTTGACTATGTTATTATGCCACATTTGGAGAAACGTTATGAACAATTAAGCAACAAGTTGGACGATATTTGTTCAAGGGCCACGACGTATAAGGATCTGATATTTACGCAATCAAAATTCTGGCAGAAATTGGAAATCGGGAGCCGGTGGAACGAAGTCGAACTCTCGATCATGTTGGTGTACCTGGAGCGGTACAAGCTTCAAATAGTCGTTGGGGGCGAAATTGTTAAAATTTGCAATGAAAGAGTTGCGCCGCTCGACGTTAGTGGGAGACCTGATAAAGTGACTGAGTTGGATAAAAACATCGTGTCTGTGGAAACCTCAAAAGAGAATAATCTATTGCAAATGGAAAATTTGGAACGTCAAATAGACAAGATCTCCCAACATTTGGCGCGCAGCGCCAAGGAACAGCGATCTCGAGATGTAATTAAGACGCAATTACGTATCAAACAGGTTTTGCAGGCAAAGCTGAAAGAAAGTTGTTCGAGATATGAAAATTTGGCCCTTGTTTCACTCGATTTGGATACTGCGGCAGAAAACGTGAATTTGCAAAAAACGTATCAAAATGTTCACTCGGCTCTCAAGACCGTGAACGAGTATAGCGGTGAAATTGCGCATCTTCAGGACTTGATAAATGATATTTCGGACGAACGTGCCAAGACGCAGGAAGTTAGCGAGATCCTGGCCCAGAATTCAGGTTCCATCGACGAAATTGAGATCGATCAGGAACTCGAAAGTCTCATCAAATCTATGCACGAACAGGATGAAGCCCTTGAAAAGCTTAAAAAGCTGGAAATAAAGGACACAGAGCCAAAGGTAGAATGCGACCCCGAATCCGAACCGCCCACTAATAAAATACAAGTACCTTTACCGTCATAATTTAGTTCATTAATCCTTTTTCTTATCTTCTAAACTAACGTTATTACCATTGAACGTTTCATCTCGATCTTCCTCAGCTTTGTCGCCCGAATTCACAAATTTGTAAACGTTAGGTGACACTGGTCTTGAAGGTAGGCTCAATTCTGATGGATTTCTACCCAGACGATGACTCAAGAACGGTGAAGTCGCTGGAGAAACGTACTTAGAAGAAGGTTCTGACGTTGCGTCTTCGGATTGTGAGGCCTTCGCATTACCCTCAGACGCGGGCTGCGTTTCCTTTGCCGGAGTAGCCCACCAATTGGAAACCGAATTGTACATTCTGCCCAACAATCCAGGATCCTGGGCATTCATTATGCGTGGATTCAAATCCTCTGTATCTAGAGGTTTGAGAATGAGTGCGGATCTCGGCGTTAAGTTCAGATCACTTAAATTCTGGGATTCTTGACTTTTTTGGAATGTAGACCTTGGAATAGCACGATGGAAAACGTAAGGTGTGTTCCCGTCGGTACGATTAAGAGCTACCCACTGCCGTACTTCTTTCAAAGTCAAATTTGAAGGAAACTCGTGACTGATTGAGTTACCATCGAACAACCGAAACAAAAGTGCACACTTGTTAGCTTTGGAACCTAAATTCTTGATGTAATTATCCTTTGGTTCCTTATGTCCCGAAGCTTCGGCTTTCAAACAGCGTTCGCGTGATTTGAGTTCTTTCCTATCGGCTTCTACAAGTTTCCGAATCCTGTTTCTTTCTTCCCTTTCCTTACGTCTTTGTTCCATCAAATCCTTCTGATAGGACTCAACATCTTTCGAAATCTTGCGTGTTCCCACAGCAGACGTGACATTCGATTCCTGAGGCATCAAATAATCCGTTAGTTCCTGCGAACACTTCGAAGCATCACTTTTCTCATCCAAAACAACTTGTACTTGACCATTTCTGATGCAACAAACGCTAGGAGCAGCGATATTCGGGATAATAGCTTTGAAGTAACTAAATTCTTGCGAATTTTGGCTCAATTTCAAAGCAACACACCGATCCTTAACCTTTAATCCCAAATCTTTGGTAAACCACGAATTTAACCACGAATCATCGCCACCAGAACAATACACTAACAAAGCTTGTTGACTCTGCACCGACGCTGCAACAGCTTTGTTGACTTCACTGGAGAACGCGATTCCTAATGGTTCCATATTCCTTTACGGTTTGTACGGCGAGCTGTTCAATTAAAGTCGATAATTGGATATCTTGAAATTCAAGTTCTCGTATATTTTACACTTTTAAATTCAATTAACAATAGACTTAACAAAACACTAATTGAAGGACCCATTGACAGAGTCATATGAGCTTATGAGGCATGGCCATGATAGATGATGATAGCAGGGAAATTAACTTTTCTCAGATTTCGAAAATTCCACGTATCAAGCACTTAAAGATTGGTCAAACAGTTGGCTGTGGATCGTTTGCATTGTAAGTGAAAAATTGAAAGAAAGCGACAAAACTTGGTGACGTCCTGTACTAACTGATACGATTCGTTTGTGAATCCTGAAAGTGTGAAAAAGGCTACTTTAGAAGAGGATCCTAGTGTCGTTGTAGCAGTCAAATTCGTGCATTTACCAACATGTCAAAAATTTGGAATGGCTGAAAATGATGTGCTTCAAGAAGTTGTACTACAGTCCAAATGTAGTGGGCATGTCAATGTGCTCAAGGTAATTGATTGTAATGTTTCTCAAAATTTCTTGTGGATTGTGATGGAAATGGCCGAGGGAGGTGATTTGTTTGATAAAATTGAACCTGACGTTGGTGTGGACGTGGAAGTAGCACAGTTTTATTTTCAACAGCTCGTTCGAGCCGTGGACTATTTGCATGGTGCTTGTGGTGTAGCGCACCGCGATATTAAACCGGAAAATATTCTTTTGGATAAACGTGGAAATTTGAAATTGGCAGATTTCGGACTGGCGTCCAAATTTAGACGGAAAGATGGTTCCAAGCGGATTTGCAAAGATCAACGCGGTAGTTTGGTCTACATGGCTCCTGAAACTGTGCTGTCAACCGGTTATTTTGCTGATGCTACCGACATATGGTCCTGTGGTGTTTTATTATTCGTGTTGTTGACCGGCGAAGCGCCATGGGAAGCTCCTACACACGATTCAAACCAGTTTCAAGCGTTCATGAATGACGGTGGTCGAATTGATACGGGCCCCTGGGCCAGGATCAATATCGAAGGATTGAGTATACTCAGAAAATTACTGCAATTCGATTCGCGACATCGACCCTCGGCTGCAACCATTAAAACATACCCATGGTTTGCCCGGAAATCTGCGTTTGCCGATGACAATGGTATGTGTTCCCGTCCGGAGCTACTATCCAGAAGACTTTTCGATAACCTTCATGTCGCGCTTAATGAAGATATTGCTAGCAGCCACCATGAAAGTTGTCCGAAACCGCGTCAAGTTTTAAGCACTCAGCCAACTCATTTTGATTTAGTCAAATTGAAAGTCGCGTCGCCTGATTTGGAATCATTTGCCTTGACGCAAGCCGGTTTTACGCAAGGTTTATCCGACAGGCTACCATCTTTAACCCAAGAGGATAGTTTGTTCGATTACCTAAATAGAGATCAAGCTACACAACAGTTCATGACGCACAAAGGTTCGGTACAGAATATTTTTACAATCGACAGGCTTACGAAATTTTATTCACTTAGCGACATGGAAACCATCATTTCGCAGCTAGAAAAAGCTATAAAAGCTTCTGGTATATCGGGCCAAAATGACTTGCTGAAAACTTTCGTTGCATTGAGAAATTCCCCAAGTGGAATCCAGTTGAAAAGCCCAATCTCAGTGCAATTGAAAACAACTGATCGGAAAGGTTGGCTCTTATCGGGTTCTATAGATATAATTCAGATTGACGAACGATTGAGGGTTGTAGGATTTGAAAGGAAACGAGGAGATCCTCTTGAATGGAGAAGGTTTTTCAAAACCGTGGTAAGATTTTGTAAAGAGCTCATTTACATCCCGACGTCAATGACATAGTTTAAAAGGTTTAGCCATTTAGTATCAACTTCAAGTTTTCCTCATGTCAATACTATTGAGGCGGTTAACCATATCAATCAGTTCTTGCCGCAGTATATCTCTTTCTTCGGGTATAAGCTTGCTCAGAGCATCATTATTGAGGTATCGCAAAATTTCCATTAAGGTCTCAATTTCGACTTTCCTACTTGAGGCGTTCAAGAATTTATCCTTTTCACATTTCTTATCAGCAGGTGACTCAAAGTGACTTTTCTCAGCGTTGCGTTCTTCCAGAAGAGAGACTGAAGCATTAATTTGATTTGTCCTCTGTGTGATAAAAGTTTTCGAGCGTCCAGTAGAAATTACTTGCTCTTCACGCCCTTCAGGTTGTCGAATCTTGAGTGTATTGAAAATGGGGATTTTGAGAATCCCGTTGTTCCTCAACTCAACGGATTTTTCCAAATTTTCGGTAACTTCTGACACTATTCCATCAACAGCATCACGCTGGTATTTCTCCTTGTGTTCAGGAAACTTAGCTTGCGCTAGGCTATCGTGGATAAGGTCATGCCTTCCTAAATTCCCATAGTAACCTGCCGCGTCTCTTTTGGGCAAAACAATTCCTTTTGAATAAAGCTGGTTGATCGAACGCGACTTCGATTGTTTTTCTTCAACTACAGCAGGTTTATTGTTCTTTGCCAAAAATTTGTCTTGCTTTGGTTCTGAGCGGCGTGATGAGGGATCATTAGTCTTGATATTATCAACATTTGTGACGGCATTCGGCTCTGTACCGGCATCAGTGCCGAGAACTTCGAAAGAAGAAGCGTCTTGTCTTTCAACAGTTTCATTACTGATGGCATTTGAGGTTGAAGTCTCTCCATCAATCCTTTCGAGTCCACGATGCATTCCTGCCGGAACTTGCTTCTCAGCAAACATACCATTTGGCATATCCCGGAAAGCAGCTTTTCGTAATGGGAGAAACTGATATATAAACCCACCTTCTTTACCTTTTGGTTCCGCTTGCTTTGCATGGTATTCACTTTTTCGGCTGGTGTTCATATTAAGAGGAAGTTCTTCTGTAACCTGGCCCAGATTAGAGCTTTTGGCTAATGCTTGCAACCTTTTCAAGGCTATAGAAAGTCTGGAATCAAGGTTGAAATTCATAGTCTCCAAGAGATCATAAAGCATCTCCAGGTTGGCTGTGTGTTTCCGATCTCTAAGAGCTACAATGAGCTCCGACAGACATTTTATAATTGCAGGATCTCCTAGTGAGTCTACAAATAAATCCCTTTGGTCGCTCAAAGCAACAAAGATATGAAATATTGGCTCAGTCTCACCTTCCTGAAGGGAATGTTCCATTACTTTTAAAAGTGGCATTCTGCATGATTTGAAGCGTCCCAGGATTAACGCCAGCGTTCTGGGATCGGCATACTTGGATAGATGCTCCAAATTATCTTGAAGAAAAGCCATAGATGGCATGTACTTCCTTATAGCTATCAGGAATTGAATGAACGCATTGGTCTGTTCAGCGTTAGGTGCTTTAATTGCTAATTCAAGCAATTTATTAACTACCCTGTTAACTTTGTTATCCGTTGTTTGATTATTATCTTGATCAACAAGACTCTCAAAAATTGTGGCGGCAAAAGGAATGATTAAATTCCGAAAATCAGATTCTATGACCACGTCAATCAATTTTATGAGTGCTTTTTGAGGAACATCCTCTATGCGCTCCAGAAACGTTTCGAGTATTTCCTCTGAAAGCGGAATTCGTTGCCTTAGAAGATTGACATACTCATTAACTAGGCATTCATGTTCGAATATCTCATTCTTGCGTCTTGAACTGAAATCTTCAGTATTCGAGAGTAGATAATACAGATATTCCTCTGTAAGATTGTTCTTCGTTAAGACTTCGAGATGCAAAAACAACACATCTTCCAATAAGTATTGCAACTTTGACCGAGCGAGCGAGTGCTCCTCCGCGAGAGCATATTCAATCAACAGTAAAATATCTTGATCCTCCCATCTCGAACTGTCAAGTTCAACAAGGGCTTCAGGTGTGACAAGATTAGTTTTGCACAGTTCAAATAAATTGTGAATAGCCCGTGGGGTGGGTACAGCACTGATAACTTTCAATATTGACTTTAAGTTTGACGAATTCGCTTTCTGATATACCAAATCCGAGGCCGTGATGTCTTGAATGACTGCCCTAGTCTCGCCATCACCAAAGCTCAAGAAAATGTCACATAAGTAGAATTCATCAATCTTGACTTGAGGATTGCTAAGGATACCCTTCAATAATTGACTACCATCTAAACCGAATTGTTTCGAGCTCTTACGCAATTGGCACAATATGCTGTGGACTGATTTGTCAAGGAGTGTTTCCCTATCAAATTGGTCAAAAATTTGGCTGAATGTCATAATGAAGAGTCTTTGAGGTTCTTGCTTGAGCATCGGAATGGATTTTAGAAGAAATTCTAAACAGCGGTGCTTCCTCTCTCCACTTTGACCTTTCCGTAAATTCTTCATAACACCTAGCGCCGTGGTTACACATAAATCAGATGTATCACCGATTTGCCGAGACAAAAGCGGGAAGATATGGTCTATGATAAAATCGCAGATCTTTTCGGTATTAGGAGGTGGAATCTCCAAAAAGTCCTCCAGCTGTATTCCATTCGCAGCTATGACTTTGGCAGCGACAAAAATACTCTTGGTCGATTTTAGCCGCTGGTCAGTAAAGCCGAGAAGGTTCCAGAAAATCTTGTGAACGTTCTCAAACAGAGCTAGACTGCAATCGCTCGCGATGAAAAATTTGAGGAGTGGCTTTAAAACGCGCTCTAAAAGAGCATTAAAATAGACACTTTCTTGAAGCTTAGGATTGCAGAAAAGCATGTAAGCCAGGGTATTGAAAAGAAAGATTTGAGAATTAAGTAAGGAAACATTCGTTCTTGCTTGAAAGCTCTTGTCAAACGGAGCATAAAGGATTTCGGATATGAAGGCTAATTGTTCTTCTGATTTTGGTGGCTCCGCTAGCACAACATATACTACAATTCTCCAGGATCTGAGAGCCAAGCCTTGAGCGGTTTGATCAAGCCCGAAGCAAAGTAATATTGGTTGCAGCCATTCGATATCAAGCGGAGCGCTCTCGTCAAGTTTACGTTTAAGGTGAAACAGCCCAAATGTCGCCAACCAAAGATCCATGCCTATCTTACAGTCATTTTTCTTGTTGATGAAATCATTAATACGTTCAATAAGGGAGTCAGAGATCAGTTGGTCATCAAAATCAATTGAATTATTAATAACCGCATAATCGTTGTTCTTTCTTTCAAATACGAACATCGTTTTACATTTTGGAAATGCGTTTAAAAAGCCATAATCGAGGTCATTGCTATTCAGACAAGCTTTATAGGTGTCCAAAAGAATTGACGTACACGTAGTTGCAATTTTCATGGAATAAGTTTCGTCACTAGTTAAGATGCTCAGTATTATCTCACCAGGAAGCCATTTTTCCAAATTTCCCACCATGAATCTGGGAAACTTGCTGATAAAGCTTTTCAATAAAAGCAAGCGTTCGTAAGTCAAATTTGAACTATCAATATACCTCATATTCAAAATGCTGTCAAGCATTTTTTGCACATCTTTTTCCGAGAAATAAAGTGCACTAAATTTCTCTTCCCTGAGAAGGGCTATTTGGGCCGATATCATTACTTTGCTCGAGTTGGGGTGGCACAATATTATAAGGGAAGAATCAAGGATCTGTTTGAATGCTTTTCGTTGCGAGGCTTTCTTTTCAAGTGCTTTAATGATTCTAAAATTGGACAACAACGAGTTGGAAAAACGAATGATCTGCACATAGAGCCTCGAGACGAATGGATCTTTCCTTTGGTTTGCTAGCAATTTTTCCTGTGTCTCGACCATATGCACAGGACATATCTGCAACAGTTCGTCCAAATATTCCATAACAATATCCATCTTCTTATTGCTGATCCTGGTATTGTTTGATCCAGTAACAATGGGCACTACGTTGTTTAATGTAGCATAGATCTCAAAATCCCTATTTTCCTTCAACAGGTCACTTGGCTTTAAAAAGCGAATTCCGCCCTCAATGATGTTTCTGAACTGTACTAAATCGTTCATGTCAGAGACGTTATGAACTTCTCCCATAACCCAAAACTCAGGATTGTGAGGGCTGATACAGATTTCGGGCTTAAATTCGTATAACTGGGTTAGTGCAGCCGAACTCTTATTCATCTGGCCGTCTGGGCTAATGCTCTGACCGGATGGGCTTTTTAAAATTGGTTTATACGTTTTCAAAGCGTTTTCACGGTGTGGGCTCGAAGAAAGATTTATTTGAGGAGGCGAAGACTCCAATTTGTCCGAAAACGTCACTGATTTACGCGTTAAAGGTGAACTATTTCTCGTGGGTGAGCAACTTTTCCGATATCGAGGACTAGATGGTATCATAGCTGGTCCCTCGGGCAGTTTAACAGGCGAGGGAGAAGTTTGTTTAGCAGAAACGTGTTTCACACCTTGTAATTGAGCCGCTTCACTAATCGTGCTCAAAAGAGTTGATAACCTACCATACGCCGAGCTTTTCCGTCTTTTGTTTTGATGTTCTATGTGCTTATCAATTGCATCAAGTGCCTTGGTCCGCTTACTGTTGGGAGAGCTCTTCATATCCTTAACATTTGGCTAGCCTCAGTGACTTGTTTTCAATCGAACCCATAGTTTGATTGAGGATGATGACCATGATGACCATGATGAAGGACTTGATCGTTAGATTGGATTAGATCGTTTCACGTGTATGTCACGTGGCTTGATTTAACACATTAAGTAAAATCAAGCGATGAGTTAAAGACTTCATATAAAAGGTCAGGAACCAGTGAACAATATTTCTCCTTTGACCACAAAGGTAATTTTGAGGTCGATATTTTTATTAGTAGGGATTATCTGAATAAAATTATCCTGAATTTTCGAGGAGAAAGCTTGTTTTTTCTTCGAGTAAAGGCCCATATAGCCCGAGTTGTGGAGTTTTGAAAACATACCATGAAAAATAGCAAAAAGGAGCTTTTCGCGCACTTGAAATTGGTTCTTCTCGGAGAATCGTCTGTGGGTAAGTCGTCCATTTTGACTCGGTTTACTACGGGCCGCTTTCTGAAGAATGATGCCACTATTGGTGCCGCTTTTACATCGAAGTCAGTCACGTATGAGACACCGACAGAGATTAAAACTATTAGTTTTGAGATTTGGGATACTGCTGGACAGGAAAGATATAGGTCACTTGCACCTCTTTATTACCGAAATACGGATGTTGCTCTGATTGTTTTCGATGTAACGGTGAAAGAAACTCTAACAAAAGCTGAGAGCTGGATTCACGAGCTTAAGGAGCATATGAGTGACGAATCTCGAGATGAGCCTCATATAATAGTTGTTGGCAACAAAACTGATCTTTTGGCGCAGCCCATGTCCTATAATGAAAGTTATGCCTTGGTAAGTGCGAAATCTGGCGAGGGTATTGAATCCCTCTTCACGTCTATTGTAGAAGCCATTCCTCCGACTAAGTTCGTTGAAGAAAACGATTTAGGAAGTAAAAAATCGAAGGTAGATTTGCGAAGGAAAGAGTCGAGAAACCAGAGCTGCTCTTGCTGATGTCACGTATGTAATATATCATGAATTTATAAAAACTCAAGACCATCTATTTTACAATTCACCGGGAACGGGATATTGACCCACCCACTCGGAAACTTCTTTGCTCAAGTTCTGCACCTCCTTGGATTGGGCACAGAGTCTTTTGAAATCAGCTAATTTGGATCTGGCATCGGTAGCATCTGAAGACTCCTGAGACTTGAGTCCGATGGCTAGCTTAACAGCTCTGTCGATGTATTCAGCCACTTTGACGAACTCAGCAGAGCCGAAACCTCTCGTTGTCATGGCTGGGGTACCAACCCTCAAACCGGATGGGAAAAGAGCGGACTTATCCCCGGGAACCGTGTTTTTATTGGCGGCAATATTGATATGTTCCAAGATAGTCTCAAGACGGGCACCGTCGATACCAATGTTTGACAAATTTACTAAAACGAGGTGAGTGTCGGTTCCACCTGACACAAGCTGGAATCCGCGCTTAGACAGAGCTTCACTGAATTGAGAAGCATTCTCAACGACCGCTTGCTGATACTCCTTGAATTCAGGTGTAGAAGCCTGCTTTAGAGCAACAGCTAGGGCCGAGATGGTGTGGTTGTGTGGGCCACCTTGGTGGCCAGGGAAGACAGAGAAGTTGATCTTCTGTTCCAAATCGTAGAGAACTTCTTTGCCCTTCTTCGTGACCTTTCTGACACCCTTTCTAAAGAAAATCATAGCACCACGAGGCCCTCTCAAAGACTTATGGGTGGTGGTGGTTACGATGTCGGAGTGTTCGAATGGCGAAGGAGTGACACCCGCGGCGACAAGACCAGAAATGTGTGCCATGTCGCTCATCAAATAAGCGCCGCATGCGTTAGAGATATCCTTGAATTTCTTGTAGTCCAAACTTCTTGGATAAGCAGAGGCACCTGCAACAATCACTTTTGGTCTGAAGAGCTTGGACGTCATGCTCAAAGCATTATAATCAATGATACCGGTGTCCGGGTCTACGTGGTATGGCATGGTTTGGAAGTACTTGGAAACGTAAGAAATTTTGGTTCCGCTGGCCAATTGGTAACCGTGCGACAGGTGACCGCCGTGTGGGAGGTCCAAACCCATGAGACGATCGCCAACTTGCATGATAGCAGAATAAGTGTACAAGTTGGCAGGCGCACCACTCAATGGCTGCACGTTGACACCCCATTTTTCGGGGTCTAGACGGTACAAGTCCAAAGCACGTTTTTGGCAAAGCGACTCCGCCATGTCGATGTACTGGTTACCACCATAATAACGCTCGCCTGGGTAACCCTCGGAATACTTGTTTTGCATCTCAGACCCCAACAGATCCATGACAGACTTCGATGTAAAGTTTTCGCTGGGAATGAGCGTCACCGAGTGCTTTTGTCTGTGACGTTCTTTGGTCAAAATGTCATGCATCTCGGGATCAACATCCTGAACGTGCTTGGAAATCAGAACTTGTCCCGCCTTGGAAGCATAATGGCGAGTAGCCAAAGCAATTCTGTAATGAGAAGCAGTAATTCTTGACAGCATTGGGTGGATGGGAGCGCCAATCACGATGATTTTGGTTCTACGGAATCGATGAGCACTTGCTCATTGAAACGATGAGATGAGTCGCCGGTTTCAATTTTTTCAGATTTCGTCTTACATGATTACAAATTTCGACACGAGTCAATTTCGAGAGACCCTGTTCGGACCCTGTCTGGACCTTCGGGGTCAATTTTGTAACCTAAAGTGACTTCTCCCCTTTGTTCGAAGTTGAGCGATCAACGGAGACGATAACACTGTGGACTTCCAGACACCATGACCAGATCGATCAACGCCAATTCTCTCGATCATACAATTAACATGGCATATTCGCATTTTTTTCTTCTGCACCCAGCAAAACGGTGTCGTTTCCCAGGCTAATTGACGCTACATCGGGCGAGGGAGCGACTGTCACAATGGATTTGCAGTGTACGAGAAGATAACAGTTCTGGCCACGTGACTCGGATGTAGCCGTAGCGTTAAATCATTGTTACCTCACAGTGCCGCCCTTGCTTTGTCAACTGGAACCAACTGATTTTGCTGCGAAATTTCGGTGCTTTGCCCGCTCACGCGAGACTTCTCGCCAATTCCGCTCTACGCTGTGCATTTGTTTATTCAGTGGTCTAGAGCTGGCGCTACCAACAGGTACGGGTACGTAAACTATAGGACGTAGACATTGTCGGGAATTTTTCGCGTCTCTGTCGCTGATCGCCGTTCAGTCTACAATTTGAGTCTTCAAATGACCCTTTTCCCTCGTATCATTCAAGATGTAAGCGCAGATTTGCTGGAAAATGATAAGAAAGTCGATAAAGCTGAGCCGAAGGCTCAGATCAGCTGCTGCAGTGATTGATCTCAAGTAAAGCCGCTCAAGATTCCGACCGAAATTGCAACAAAAAGCTTGACACTAGGTCTGCAAAAAAAGAAAAACAAGCCTTCAGTTCTCATTGGTGCGGAGTATTGTTCATCTCGAGAGACACCTTAGTTGAGATTGCTTGCCCTGATAGACAAATTGGAATTCCGAGGAATATTGGCTTATTCGGAATTTTATTACCCTTCTTGGTAATGGTCGAATATCTTTAGCACCTGATAAGCCTTTGTCCCGACGATCTCAACTGATATTTCGGCTGATAAGCCAAAAGGCTCAAAGGTGACGTAAGCAAAGAGATTCTAACAAAGAGTTAAAAGTCGAGCGATGAGTGTGGTCATCTGTGGGCGTTAAGCTCGGAGGAACAAATCGAATTGTGAATCTGAGAATTGAATCTGTCCCGTTCTAGACTCAAGACCCGATGGCGGCATTTTCCGGAATTTTGGCTGATGAAGAACACAATATAGCCACCAAGAATACTAATGGCGTCAAATCTGTGCTGAGCAACACCGACATTGCCATTGTGCAAGAAGAAGCGCGTTTGGAGAAAAGCGAGGAGCCAACAACACGCTGGAAGCGATTTATAAGAGCGCTCGAGGTACCGCACGAGGGAAAACCTATTTCAGTGTTGCGAAATCCCGACTTAGAACCCGTTGCGCGTAACGAAAGAACATGGGGATTTTGGTCGTTTTTCGCTTATTGGGGGCTGCCCAATTTTGCAGTTGCCACGTTTTCGACTGGGTCGGCTTTGCTCGCTCTGAATCTCAACATTCAACAGTCAATTGGCGCCCTGGTGATCGCCAATGTTATTATCGCCGGATTCACCATTTTGAACTCGAATCCGGGTATAAAGTATCACATCGGCTATACTTTGGCACAGAGAATGATTTTTGGCATCTACGGTTCCTACATTGGCATTATCATTCGGGTAGGTCTATCAGTCGTTTTTTATGGGTACCAGGCTTGGCTCGGGGGCCTTTGTTTGAATATGGTCTTCGATTCTTTCTCAAACAACTACTTGAACATGAAGAATACTTTTCCTGAGTCTGTGCCAATGACAAGACGCGACTGCATCGGATTTATATGTTTCCAGCTCATCCAGATGCCATTGTCTTTTGTGAGACCAAGTAGAGTCAATATTCCCTCAATTATATCCTGTTTCCTGACGCTTTTTGCAGTGATCGGTCTTCTGGCATATTTGACCAAGGTAAACGGTGGCCCAGGTCCTCTATATTATGAAGAGGTAACGTTGTCAGCGGGGGAAAGATCATGGATGTGGCTGTTTGCTATCACTATTTGGTATAGTGGAATCTCACCCGGTGTTGCGAATCAATCAGATTTTTCCAGGTTTGCTAGTGGGCGCTTGTCCTGCTATCTTGGCCTCTTCATCGGAATTGTTCTTCCTGGTACATTCATTTCGCTGGCCGGAATGCTATGTGCTTCTGCTTGCAAACAGTTGTATGGAACAGCCTATTGGACTCCGGATGAAATTATATCTCAATGGCTTAATACTGATTATTCTGCTAAGGCGCGTGCCGCGAGCTTTTTCATTGGATTGAGTTTTACTTCGTCTCAAGTATTCTTAAACATGACCCAGAATGGATACGCTTGTGGAATGGACCTGGCGGGAATTTTTCCTAAATTCATCAACGTGACGAGAGGAACCTTGTTTATCCAGTTATTATCGTGGGTAGTACAACCTTGGACTTTTTTCAACACATCTTCCTCGTTTTTGAATGCAATGAGCTCGATTGGAATTTTTACAACGCCTATTGTGACTATCAATGTTATCGATTTCTATTGGTTTCGCAAATCGAAGATTACATTGATAGATTTCTTTACATTATCGAAAAGAGGCGCTTACTGGTTTGACTATGGATGTAACTGGCGAGCACTTGTTTCTCTTATTGTTGGAATTGTTCTGGGTATTCCCGGTCTAGTTTACCAGGCTCAAGAGACTTTGAAGCCAAATATGGCCATGCTAAATTATTTCTATGGCTACATGTTTTTCATTCCCTTAGTAACGGGATTCCTCTATCTGGGTCTTAACTTGATTTCTCCTCTGAAACATGAAAAACTGGGGCAGGTTGATCCTATAGACTTCTTTGATTGCTTTACGTCGAAAGAATTGTCAGCGTTGAGCATGTTACCGTTCCAGGACAATATTGGTGATGTTTATCAATACCTTGACGCTCAAGAACAGGATTCGGAGCAGGAGTACCCCATTCAAGAAGTGGCTATTTGGCAGGAAAAAAGCTGACACTGGAAGCAACTAAATAATTGTCTATAAGTTTAAATCGTCTTCGCTAGAAGTAAGTTAAACTAAGGGTAAGTCTATATTTAGCATACCAAAAACAAGCTCGCACCCAGGTTCGAACTGGGGACCAACAGATTTGCAATCTGCTGCGCTACCACTGCGCCATACGAGCAAGTACGAGAGCAAGGTTTATCTGAAACACTTCAATCATTGGGTATATGATAGGAACCTCCCCTCACGCTCCCTAAAGAAACTCGAAGGTAGAGATATCTATAGGCATCACGAATTATCTGAAATAAATGTCAGATCAAGGCGCATTGAATTGGGACGCTCGAAACGCTTCTGAATACGAAATCCAGACCACACAGCATCAATTAGCGCTATTCTATATTTATTTATGAAATGTGTAGTCGAGTGCAATCTGGGTCGAAAACCAGTTCATTTGACGGCTCGTTGTATTTCGCAACGGTCGCATTTGACGATTAGCCGCCCGCTAGACGACCTTTGGAAGCCGAACATAGAAAGCAATATCTTCGAAGGGCTCCATAGCCATGATCCCATTTTTAGTCGATTGTAGCCGGGATTTTTTCAGGTAAGCTCACCCCGCCTATGGAGTCAATCCGCTTTCAAAACGTACATTATAGCTGTCTAAAAGAAGAAACGCTCTTCATCCCCATGGAAGCTCATAAGCGCTTTAACAAATAACGAAATTGATTGATATCAATCGTTGTGAAAAGGGTATTTTATTTACATTCCACTGATTGAGAAACGGTTACTTAAAGTGAGAAATTAGAGCCTGTGATCTTTACAAGAGGCGACAGAAAACATTGTTGCAATACTACGTGTAAACTCATATGAACAACAGGAGATCAGACAGTGATAACGCTTCTATGTGAATGGAATGCTGATTTCCTTTTCACTATTTGGAGTAACTCCGGTGTGTCGATGATTTTCATTAATGGTGAAGATAATATATTAATTAGACTGAGGAAATCGTCAAAACATCAACTGAAATCGGAAATACCCAGCAATAAATCCCTTCGTCGCGGCTGAGTCTACGAACATCGCCATTACCGTGACGAATCGCTAGTCCACTAAGATATTTCACAAGAGTGACACTTCTCTAAAATGGCGCAATTGAGCGGCCGGAGAAAATCCCTTTTTTACAGTGAACAAGATGATAGTCTTTCTACAAACTTAAGCACTGTTGCTCTTGATGATTCTGATATGGTGGCTCTCAAAACCGCATTTGACAAGCAAATTCTGTCTGGTCATCCAATGTATATCGAAGAGCAAGAAGATATTGACTCAATTAGGTGGGCAGACATTAACGATGAAGCAAAGCGCAGTCTCAAGAGACGACCCTCTTACATCTCGTCGCTTGAAGTCTACTCGTACGATCAGATTAGTAGGAAAAGAGCTGAGTACGTTAACGGCTCGTTTCAGAGCGCAAAACACAATGTCAAAAATGATATAAATGAGTGGTTTTTATATCCCAAGCCTTTGCCGAAGTTTTGGAGATTTGACAGGGACAAGAGATTTGAAACGCCCATCGGATCTAATCACGAATTCAATGAAGTTGGCGGAACTTTTAGACCAGATAGCGGATTCTTCGGCGCCGACGAAGATCCTACGCTCTACACTGGGGAGTTTTTTGACATTGATCACTACAAATTCGAGTTCAACAAGCACGTGAAGCCACTGCAATCTTCTGAGAAGTTCGATTATGATAAGTTTGTCGATTCTGTGCCACCAATATCTGGATATCTCCGAGATTTTGAGGCTACCTTCAATTTCCTCACCTCATCTCATCTTGAGCCTATTGCCTCTAAACGAATCGATTACCTTGTGAATAAGTTTGAGCTTTTCCAGCACTTAAATGGCAATTCGGAGATTGCAGAAAACAAGAAAGTTTCGCATCGCGATTTCTATAACATTCGGAAGGTTGATCAAAATCATTTGCTCAGCGGATGTGTCTCTCAGCGGCAGCTCAACGAATTTATTTGGGAAAAACTCAACTCAGAAGCAGAGCGAATAGTATATAAGGATTCGAATGGCAATGAGGTTACACTGCGACAACTATTCTGTCATGGGAAAAATGCAAAAAACAACGAAGAGGCCGACATCGGCTTAAGAGCTGTTGACGATACTTTCTTAGAATGGTATCAAACCACCTACTTGCCTAATTATCACTTGACTGGTTGTATTCCGGCTTCCATGAGTAACAAAGAAGAAATGTACTTCATGATTGCCAGAACGTTCCTCGAGTTTGACAATTTTATCGATGGAGAATATTTTGCTTTACTAATCATAAAGCATGTTATCCACAACCTCGAGAGAAGCAAATATCAAATTGCGCAGCTGTCAATTGATTTCCAGTTTACCGAAAGCTGGTGGTCAAATTTTGCAAAATGGATAGTAAGATGGCGGCTGGTATCTTACAACATAAGATGGAACCTGAGAATATCGCGATGTTACTCCAAAGTGTTTTCGACGGGCCAGGTGCCAAATTTCCAGGCGTTTCTTGACAGACTTTTCCAACCCTTGTTAAATGCCGAAGCAGAAAACAATATCGAGTTACAGTTTGTGTTGTCGACACTGTGTTGTTTTGACATGGTGAACCATATGGAAGATGACTACACTTGGACATCATTCTCGAATCCCATCCAGGAGAAGCCTCTCCATTGGGTGGCTAAAGGTGATAATCCACCTATTTCTCTTTACATGTACTACCTTAATCGGTACATTGCGGAATTGAACAAGCAGAGATACGAAAGACATCAAAATACCTTTGCTCTGAGAAATTCGTGTCCGCAAAAGGGTAATAGAGTTTCTCAGTTTTTGCCCAAGGCCAACACCACAGAACATGTGGAGGCCTTAATCTCCAACCTTTTGCTGTGTCAAGGTGGACTACTGCACGCAGAACCATTATGGAACTCCTCCCCTGCCATGGTTTATGCATTCTATCTTCTTCAAATTCCCCTGGTTTTGTCACCATTGTCTTCCGTATCCCCATACCAAAGCATGGTGAAAAGGCAGCTCTTTGACGACCACCAAACAAGAACAAGAGATGTCACTATCCAGCGACAAGGAACGTACACGCAAAATCCATTTTTTCAAATGCACAAAGCTGGCCTTTTGGTCACACTTTCGACCAACTCGGTTTTGCTGAACAGCTCATACACGTCGGAGCCAATAATCGAAGAGTTCAGTGTGGCTGCAAGCATATACAAGCTGAATAGCGCGGATTTATGCGAATTTTTGCGAAACAGCATCGTGAGCAGCGGATATGAGGGTTTTTACAAGAGGCATTGGATCGGAGTAACAACGGGAAGGACATCTTTTTTCAAGGACGACATTGGCGGTATCGATCTGTGGTATGACATAGACACAGAGACTCGCTACAGACATAACGTTCCAGACATGCGCAGAACGTATCGCCGTGACACTTTCAAGAGTGAATGGGAATTTGTACGTATGGGGACTGTCTATACAGCGGAATCGTTTCCGGAATTTTGAGAAACAAGCAATCGAGAGTTCTACTGTACCGCATTCACTTTTCAAGAATTCGTAACTGTTCGCTCGATTTGCCAAACAGCTCGCCAGATTTTGCTAAGGGCGTCAATGACTGTTACTACAAGGTCCTTCCTTCTTTTACCCTAGCGTTCTAGGGATGGAAATGCCATTGTCTCCTTTACCAGATGCGAAGACTTTGTCGTACTTCAGCATCGAGTCGGTTATATCCGTCGGATTTTTTTTTCCATCGTCTCGGTTAAACTTCTGTTATCAAATCTCGAGATAAAAAGGACGAAGCCCTTCCGAGCATTGGCATTTTTTAAGCTTAAAGCTTGAAAAAAAAAAGAAAGCTGCCCGGACTTGCTAAAAATTTTGACACTATCGGCTAATCAGCAAATGGCTGCTTGCTTATATGAGCTACAATGAATTGATAAGGTTTTTTTCAGTCGATTGCCTGTGTGGAAACTGCCACATATCAATGCGGAGCTTGATGCCGCTATAAATGGTTAAAAGGAAAAGACGTTCTTTTTTTTTTGAATTAAGCCAAGAGTACCTGTCAAATCGAGACCTGATTGATCATGACGGTGAGCTTTGAAAAGTTCCTCGAAAAGCTACAGGTTCCGCATTCTGGTAAACCACTTTCAGTGCTAAGAAACCCAGACTTAGAACCTATACCTCATGCGAACAGAGTATGGGGTTTTTGGTCGTTTTTTGCCTACTGGGGTCTACCAAATTTTTCAGCCGCAGCGATAAGTATCGGGTCGGCATTGTTAAGTTTAGGTCTGAATGTTAAACAATCGATTGGTGCCATTGTTGTAAGCAACATTGTCATCGCGTTGTACACGGCGATGAACTCCAATCCAGGATTCAAATATCACATCGGTTACACATTGGACCAAAGAATGTTATTTGGGATCTACGGATCATCAGTTGGGATTATCTTTCGAATCGGCTTGTCAGTCGTCTTGTATGGGTATTTGTCCTGGATGGGCGGGCTTTGTCTGAACCTAGTTTTCAGCTCATGGTCCAAAAATTACATGAATATGAAGAACACGTTTCCGGAGTCAGTGCCCATGACTACTCGTGACTGCGTAGCGTTTTTGATATTTCAGCTTATTCAAATGCCTCTGAGTTTTATCCATCCCAGAAAAATTAACAGAGCCGGGGTCATGTTTTCTTTTATGACTCTTTTCTCCATCATTGGTCTTCTTGCTTACTTTGTTAGCAAGAATGGTGGGCCAGGACCGATTTATTATCAAGGCGTGGAGCTCACGTCAAGTCAAAGGTCCTGGATGTGGATGCTTGCAATGACAATATGGTATAGTGGTATTTCGCCTGTAATGGCAAATCAATCAGATTATTCGAGATACGCTTCTAATAAGGTCGGAATGCATTCTGGAATAGCACTGGGCATTCTGTTCGCAGGCACCTTCGCTCCTGTCGCAGGCATGTTTTGTGCTTCTGCGTCGCAAGGTCTTTACGGCGAACCTCTTTGGTTACCCACTGACATGGTCTTGAAGTTCTTGGAAGATGGTTACACTGCAAAGGCTCGTTGTGCAGCTTTCTTCATTGGTATTAGTTTTACTGGTGCCCAAATCGTGGTCAATATGACTCAGAATGGATATGCTTGCGGGATGGATTTGGCAGGTATCTTCCCCAAATACATTAACATTGTCCGTGGTACTCTTTTCGTCCAGCTAATTTCGTGGGTGGTTCAACCTTGGACATTTTTCAACACGTCTTCCGCTTTTCTGAATTCTATGACATCTTTCGGAATTTTCACCACACCAATCATGGCCATTAACGTTGTGGATTATTACGTCGTTCGTAAGACGCGCATAGCGGTGTCCGATTTGTTTACCATGGATCCCAATGGTGCATTCTGGTTTTACCACGGTTTCAATCTCAGAGCCATTTTCGCACTCACAGTTGGTGTTGCTTTGGGTTTGCCGGGCCTTGTCTTTTCGATCAATACAAAGCTTCCTGTCAACGCAGGCATGAACAACTTTTTCAATGGCTACACATTTTTCTCGGTGATAGTTTCGGGAGTTCTATATTACATTTTGACGCTGATATTTCCTTATAAGCAAAGGTTAGGTGCTGTCGATACGAAGGACTACTTCAATGCATTCAGCTTAGAAGAGTGTGAGGCGCTAGGAATGGAACCTTACACCCCAGCTCTCGAAGGTGAGTATATTGAGCTCGAGATTGGTAATGTTAGCAGCAGGAAGGCCAATGCTGAGGGTGACGTTGAACAAGGTAAGAGCGAAGGCTCCAAATCTGAGCTGGAAATTCGAGAGGAAATAAAAGAGTGACGGTGTGGTTGAAGCAGCAGTTGAGGGTTCTAAATAAATAAGAATGAAATGCAATGATATTTAAAAAGTTCGTCAAAGGGCGGTGCGTAAAATAAATCAGTTATACAATTAGGACTTCCAGCTCGGCTTAATATCGCGGACGTAATATGCATATTCTCTTATCCTGTTCGATAGACTCGAGTTACTGCCATGTTCATTGGAACCTCTGTGGAAGAACAGCCTGAATATGCTTTCTTTAGCATCATGCCCATTGACGTTTATGCTCAAATCCAGCACACCCACGCTTCTCTGAAAATACCATTTGTTAACCACATTGTCCTTTCTGCTTCTCCATGCTAACTCAGTCGGGAATTTTTTGAACATTAAATTGAAGATAATGTCTGAAATGCCGAGGGAGCCTTTCAGATGCGGCAGTACAGCAAATTTGTCAAGATACGGGAAGGGAAAATCCTGCGGACCCTCAAAAGTTAAGATGGCTATGCCCTCATAATCGCCAATCACAATAATGGAAGCGATTCTTCCATTTATTCTTTCCAAGTAATGACAGAGATCTAGCTCGCGCCCAAAACTATCATCGATTATACGTTTGACCTTGCTAAGATCCAGCTGTTCCGATTCCGGTACAGGTGTAACATTTCCTTGGTCCAGTTTCTTCGGGAACCCAACGCAATTCCCAGAATTCAGTGATTTATAGTCAAAAGTCTTGATGTTAACGCCCTTTTTAAGCATAGTCGTTACCAATGCTGCATCAACAGACTTGGTTTCAGTATCGTCGCTTATTGGTAGTTCATACCAAGAACAATCACTTCTAGCTTCTTTTTTGAATCGTGGTAGTGATGACGATATCAAAGAGCGATCTGTTAATACGTTGTAGAGAATTGGATTTTTCGATCCGAGTGCCGACGCAGCTTGGGGTGTAGTCAAAAGTCCGGACGATGTAAACGGAAGAACCGACAGCACGGCGTTCATGACTTGCAAGTCTTCGAGATGGTCTCGCATTTGTGCCTGAGTCTTCAGCAGGTCATCGCGATTGAAAACTGCATCAATTTGCTGACCAAAATTCTGCCATTCGGGATCAAACTGCCCGTCAACAGCCACGAGAGTCTTTTGCAAGGACGCCTTAAGGCTGTCAAACTCTTGGGACAAATTGATGAAAACATGGGAATTTTGTTGTCGCTCACCTGATGGAATCCCACCATGTTCATTCAAAATAACGAATTTTTCAATATGACAATTAGCGTTTTGGACTAATTGCACCATGAAATCGGACAAACTGTTAGTAATGACTCTTTTACACGTCACTTCATCGAAATAAATTGGATGTACAATGGGTACAATTCCTTTAAGATTTTGCCAAGAAAACGCAGCACGAAATTGACCACCCGCCATTTTTACCAGAGGATCAGATACACGCATTGGCGACAGCCCGACTTTGTGAAGCGCATAATCCAATTTTTCTACAATTTTCAAAGGACTGGTTCGGGGATGCAATACAAAAATTGGATTAACACCTAACAATTTCAAACGGCCGACTACGTGAGAAAACCTCTCAATCCGATTCTGACCGTCGCCCCAAACATCACGGACCAATATCAAACAATGGTTTGTGGTATCATTTTGACCGTATTTTTTCATATAATCTTTCGCTTCACGTTTGGTCGCCGTTGAGTTTAAAACTGCCAAAATAAGCTGTTTGTTCACCAAATTCGGCTGCCGGTAACCCAATTGGATTAAATGGCGTGTCCAGGACATATTACAAGAGTTCTTGACTCATTTGAGTCACCTATTGACGAACAGTTGTGGTGATAATTTGGTCAAAGTTCGGTTTCATCCGATGATTAATTTCAAGATTTCATGATGACGGAAAAATTAAACCAAGTCATCTCTAACTTAATTCTATAAGAAAAGTGAACATCTCCCTAAGGAAATCCAGCTTGACGCCCATACTAGTTTCGATCAGCGGTCAATGTCACTTCCGAAAACCCTACAGCAGACTTTTAGCCCCGAAGAGATCCAATTCATAGTGGAAAATGAACCGATTCGGATTTTCCCACGTATAACGGTAAGATCGACAGTGCGACAGCGCCGCCAGCGAAGTTCACAGCAACAAATGCGTTGGAGATTAGTTACTGCCGAAGAGACGCCGTTGAACAATATGGTTGCTACGCAAACGACAGAAGTGGCACTTTGGTTGGCACTGCTTTTGAAACAACAAGGTAAATGTTCAATAGTTCCACCAGTTTGGTTAACGCTGAAACAGTTGCAAATGTATATTGATTACGAGTTAAAGAACCCGGGCAGGTTTAGTGATTTGCCTATGAGTTGGCTTGTGGTGGCACAATTGCTGTTTAATAGAGCAGCTGACGATTTGCAAGACCCGGTACATTTGCTAAGAGGCAAGATTCAAGATTTGCGAGAAATACGACAAGGTAAAATTTTCCAAGGTTTAAAGCAGCTTAATGAGTCTCATTTGCAATTAGACAATCTGAGTATTCTGGAAATCAACGAGTTGCGGCCATTTGTCCTAGGGGTTATGAATAAATTGAAAGATTTGCATGCGAGTGTGGCGGATGAAGAAGAGGGAGCATGAACGCAACTAGTTCGTTTTTTTGGATTTTGTTCTTTCCATCCAAAAGTCTCTGAAGCTCATCTGGAATACTCGTAGGAGTAGGGACGGTCAGAAATTCGTCAGAATATAAGAGAATGGTGCTTTCGACTTATTTTCCGGCGATTTGCGGTGCTTGCTTTATGTCGCACACCAGTAGTATTCCTCAACTGAGCACGCCTCGGGCAGTTGCATAACGCACTCTGTCTTTCTGTCTATGAGGAATCTATTACTACCGGAAACTATTACTACCGGAACCTTTTACCTTGAGGCGGGCAGGAGTCCAGCAGCGATGACCGCTTAAGATAAAGCAATCAGTGATTAAATGCTTACAAGGCTCCCACTTTAGCTGCTTTCCGGCTCGCATCATCTTTCATCAGCGTTAGATCGTTCGTCACGAAACAGTTGCTAGAAGTTCCAATCAAGAAACCCACCTTTGTCAAGCTCATCTCGATCGTTAAACCAGGCATAAAGTGATCAAGTCAGAGCAGGGTCAGTGACACAAAACCTGTCGAGATGAGCAGGAAACAGGCAAATGTGCATATTCCCCGGTTCATCCAGGAAAAACCGTGGTTTTTTGAGGATGGGAAGAACAATAATGAATCTGGGCGCGACGCAGGACAAGACGACTATTTGGCGCATCATCGAAGCCATAATACCCGCGATAATTACCTCAGCATTGAAAACAATGGAGAGGCTAAAGTGGGTCGCGGTATTAGGGATGAGTTTGTCAAGGTAGGAACTAAGAAGGGAATCCACGGTCCAAGACGTGCGCGACGTGCACAGCGCTGTGAAAATTGCGGTGAAAGTGGACACGACAGGCGAGATTGCTTAGAAGTTCCGCGTAGGGGTAAGACTGCGGTAAAACAAGTGGGGAAAGCCGCCTACTTACGACGTGGCGAGGAAAATTCCGACTGGGATTCGCAACGTGATCGCTGGTTTGGCTATGACGGCGCAGATTTCAACCGCGTACTGAAACAGTGGACGTCGGCAAGACAGAGCGTGAAAGATCCGGATCCTAATGGGTTGCTACAGGGCGAGGATTTCTTGGATACCGACGAAGAGATCGAATTGGCCACACTGGGGCTCTACAAAAACGACGTAACGGGACTTCTAGACAACGACGACTCTTCCAACTTCCGTCTGAGAGCTTCGGCTCGTCTACGAGAGGATAAGGCCGCATACTTGAACGATTTATACTCTGAAGACACCAACTACGACCCGAAGTCACGTGTCTATAAGTCCGATGCCGTCGGGGAGATCGATTCCGAGACCCAGATGTTCCACCGGCATTTGACAGGTGAATCTCTCAAACTGACTGAATTGAGTCGTTTCGCCCGCGAACACACTTTGCAAGCTGGTGTCACGGACAACGTCGAGAGCGATGCAAAGACTCGTCATGTACTCGTTGCTAACCCAACCAAGTACGAAATGATGATGAAGGAAAAGAAACAAACCGCAAGCGACGATAAATCCAATGGAGTTGTCAAGCCAACTGGCAGTGCCTGTAAACCCACTGGAACGCTATATTCCAAGCAAAAACAGCAGGAACTGGCCCAGAGGTATAAGTGAAAAAAGATATATCACTTAATACGGAATACTCTCGCCTCATCTGAAAAGTGAAAAAAATTTGAGGCATGCGATGAGCTAGAGGCCTGAAAGCATCGCGAGCGATAATCGAGTCATTATACGCTTATAGAACGTCCGGAGATGGAATCGTCGGCTTTGGTGAAACAACTGGCATCAAACTCGCGTGTGGTGCGAGAAGAAGCGTTCGAATCGCTGCGCAAGTACCTTGCGACTCGGCAGTTCAAAGAGGGCAAACAGTTGCAATTCGATAAATTGTGGAAAGGACTGTATTTCTCGATGTGGTTCAGTGACCGTCCGCGGCCGCAGCAGCGGCTCGCGGACTCTTTGGCGGAGTTGCACTTGCTTTATTTCAGTCCTGCGGACAACAGAGCAGGTCACAAAGCTGCGCTCACTGGCAACGACGCGGCGTTTATCAAGTTCTCCAAGGCGTTCTGGAGGATTATATGCCTAGAGTGGTACGGTATCGACCACCACCGGCTCGACAAGTACCTTTTGCTCGTGAGACGGGTGTTGAACGCGCAGCTGCGGTACTTGCAAAGCCGCGAATGGCAACCGGAACTCGTCACCACCTACATATTCGCGGTGCTCCGTAAACTGCCCCTCAGTGGGAGTAAGAAGGTCTACAATGGTATCCCATTCCACATTATAGATATCCTTTTGGACGAGTGGGAGAAGTTGGTGTTCAATGAGGACGACCTGTATGAGGGTGAGGACAACGACGACGAGCAGAACAGTGTTCGCAAGCAGGAGCTGATCGCTGCCACGCCGTTGAACGAATTCCTGGATATTTTCCAAGATCTCAGTTCTAATACCAACAACATCAAAGTGCTCAGAGACAAGATCAAAGAAGACATTTTTGGCGACGCGAGACTCAAGGAGTGGGGAGTGGGGCCCAGTGCCCTGCGCGAGTGTGGCGAGGACGACAACGACGACGAAGACGAAGACGACGAAGATGAGTGGAACGGCTTCTAAGCACCCGGACACCACCACCACGGCTCAGTTCAGTCTCTTTCTACGAAACGCCTTAGGTTACCCGGACCTGGTCTCTTTCCACGAGCCCTATTTTCGAACACGACTACTGTAATCTACCGGGAACTGAAAAGTTTTCAAGATCACTACCGTGAACACAAGGCTTCTGCTGTCCGCGTATCGCACACCCAAGACAAGAATTTAGACGCAATGGCCAAGGGAAACACGCAGATCGAGAGGATCACAGAGGCGCCCGTCGAGTTCGTGAAAGAGGGCGCTGCTTTCGTGCAGAAATGTAAAAAACCCAACACCAAAGAGTTTTCGAAGATTGTCCGTGCCGTGGGCATTGGGTTCTTGGCGGTGGGTATCATTGGCTACGCGATCAAGTTGGTGCACATTCCTATCAGATACCTGATCGTTTGATGGGGGTGCAAGAAACACTGAGCGCGCGCGAAAGTGCGTGAGAGTCAATGGACCCCTGGTGGTTCCGGAAGGTAGACGACGCGCTTTTGTGACTCTGAGAGTACGATCTGAGCGTGCCGGTGACACATATCGAACCCCGTTGTGTAGTAATACTAAGAAGTGTGTAGGTCAACGCGAGGTTTTAGCACTTGAGACGGTTTACTTGGAGTCGTTTCGTGGAGAGGGAAAAACGTGACGCGTGCGCATCTAGGCACTACGTACGGAACCGTACGTAGTGCCTAGAAAAGAAAAAGAAAACAGACGGCGACGGCGTATATAAGAGAGGAAAACAGAGCGATGGGGCAGGGCGCTGCCGCGGGCGCTAAGGACGACAAAGGCGCGCGGATCGAAACACTGTGAAGGTCATTTGGATTGTTAGTTCAAACATGAGCGACGAGAACAGCAGTGAGGTATTCACGCGGATCAAGACCCATTTTCCGCCTGCCAAAATCAAGAAAATCATGCAGACTGACGAGGATATCGGAAAAGTGTCACAGGCGACGCCCGTGATTACGGGCCGGTCGCTGGAGTTTTTCATTGCCATGCTTGTGAGCCGTAGCGGCCTTGTTGCCAAAGAGATGGGGTGTAAACGCATCAGCGGTGACGTGATGAAGAAGACGATAATGACGGACGAGAAGTTTGATTTTTTGCGGGAGATGATGTGCGGGAACGGTGCAGAGAAGAAATCGGACTCTGAGGAGTGAACGGGTGGGTGCAAACCGCGCCACTGCTGGTTCAGGGGCGGGACACGAGTGTCTGTGGGTGTGGGGTCGCGTAACTATATTTTTTGTTCCCGGTAGATAGGCTACTACGTAGATTCAAGAGATGTGACATAGAACGACAACAGCGAGATTTCGACGTGCGAGAGCCGGTGTTCAATTTGCGGAGATCGTGACAACCATTATGGCTGGCAGTTAAGGCTCAGTTCAAGTGTCGATTTACATCCCGTTAATGACGATGAGTAAATATCGAGTACTGACGTACCTAGTGATGAGGCACGGAGGTTAGCTTGTGAGTTACTCATGAGTATTCGTATAGAGGCATTACCCGCTAAGCGGGTGGTGAAGTTCTCTTCTTAAGCGATATTCGCTCGGCGCCTCTATCTGCATGTACTAAAGCCTCGTACGTGTAAGGGTCTTTTGAACCCAGAAACTGCCGTTCTCAGAAGGCGACTGTTCTACAATGTGAATGCAAACGCATCCCGCTAAGACCACCCCACCGGCAGAAGAAAGGCCAGCGGCTCGAAAACCCAAACCGTTCGAGAACGGCGCCAGTAGAAACGGTTGATTCGAGCAATAAAAGAAAGAAAGAGTACCGCAAGAAAACCTTTTCGTCTCTGTTGTGAACTCTCTTTGTTTGTTTTCTGCTGGAACCTCGATCTTTGAGCTTTTGTTTGTCAGGAACGTCCCATTTGGATCACTAACAAGTTCTTCTCCTGTTTGGTTTCCGTCGCACTGCTCTGATTTGGTGTGAAAAACAAGCTGAAAAACAAACCTCTCACGTAACTCGAAAAATGGGGCATTTGTCATTTCAAGCGGCGCATGGGATCGTGTGGCCCACTTACGTCGTTTTGCTCATTACTGCTTCGATAGTAGCATACTGGAAGCGAGACTCGAAGACTTTTTTGTCGGCGAACGGGACTCAGAAAGGTGTTCCATTGGCGTTTAACTTCGTCGCGTCGGCATTGGGATGCGGTGTGTTAAGTGCGTACCCGCAAATCGCTAACATCGACGGGCTCCAGGGCCTGCTCGTCTACGCATTGGCGGGTGGACTTCCCATGTTTCTGTTTGCGTTTTTTGGCCCACAGCTCAAGAAACGTGCTCCTGAGGGCTTTGTTCTGACCGAGTGGGTTTTCCAGCGGTATGGCAAAGTGTGCGGGCTTTATTTGAGTGCGTGCACGATTTTGACCGTCTACCTGTTCATGGTGAGCGAGATCGCGTCGCTCAAATACGCGATTGAAACTTTGACCAACATCAAGGCTCTCCCTGTGGTGATCGTGGAATGTATCGTTACGACCATTTACACCAGCATCGGTGGGTTCCACATCTCGTTCCTCACGGACACTCTTCAGGTGGGTATCGTGTTTGTGCTTTTGATCGTGGTCGCATGCGCAATGGGCCGCTACGTCGAGATCGACCGTTCCAAGATCGGGCCCTCGGGCCTGCTCAAGGGCAACAAGCTCGGCTGGCAACTCGTGTACATCTTGGTGGTGGCCATCTTCACCAACGATTTCTTTATGAGTGGGTTCTGGCTACGTACGTTCGCGGCCCGTTCCAACAAGGACCTGATAATGGGTTGCAGTATCGCATTCTTCGTTTTGACCGCCTTTGTCACCGTGGTCGGTGTCACGGGTTTCATCGCCGTTTGGGCTGGACTTGTCGAGGTCGCTGACCAAGAAAATTCGGGCGCCTGTTTTTTCATTCTTTTGGCGCAATTACCCTCGTGGGTCATGGGATTCACACTGGTCTTCGTCGCGGTTTTGTCAACGTGTACTTTGGACTCTCTGCAAAGTGCCCTCGTTTCTACGATCTCGAACGACGTCTTCCGCAACAAACTACCCATCATCTACGTGCGTAGTATTGTCGTGGCCATTATGGTACCTGTTGTGGTCGTCGGTCTGATCGCTGAGGACGTTTTGACCATTTACCTGATCGTTGACCTTTTGTCCAGTACCGTGGTGCCGATTTTGATGCTGGGTCTTTCGTCCAAATTTTTTTTCCTCACCGCCTGGGAAGTCATCGGCGGCGGTCTTGGCGGTATCCTAGCCGTGTGGATTTTTGGTACCGTATACTACAACTCTCCAAAAGAGGGTGGAAGACTGCTGTTGATTTGGAATGGCCTCTACGTTAACGACTGGTCGACTTTCGGAGCTTTCGTTGTTGCACCTTTTGGCGGTGTTCTAGCCGGTTTCCTCGTGCTTGCAGCTCGTTCTGCGATCCGCTACGTGTACTGCAAACACAAGGGCATCGAATTCGATGTTTTCACCAAAAAGCCCACACTCCCTGCCGAAGGTTCTCATCTTCTCGAGGTGGACTCCTCCAAAAAGGGTCAATACACAAGCGAATCTCTCGAGGTGAACGACTCCGCATAATTTTACAAACGGTCAACAAACTACGCGCACCCTAATTTCTCATATAATTTAGAAAGTCGAAACAAAAGTCTCAAAGCTGCGTATTCTGTCTGCATTGATCTAATCACTCTTAGAAAAGGTCTGCAAATCAATTTTGTTAAGAGCCCAATGGCCAAGAAAAAGCCTTTGCTAAAGTGCCGGCCTCTGAAACTCGAAAGCCCTTCGTTCAAAGTGCGATCAACACTTCAATTTTCATGGGGCTTTGTTAAAATACGAAAAATTCAACAAACCCATTCTTCAAATATAAAACCGTTTTATTCTTTAGAGGACCAGACTGGGCAAACGAGACCAGTCCGACCCTTTACACTGTGTGACGATTCAGACTCTGATTGTTCAGTTTTGTTGAAAAGAAGGACCGGTTCCAGGGCTTATTCAAGTCGTTACAGAAACTCCGAATCCAATTGAATCATACGTTCTAAATTTAAGTCAGCCAGACTAGGAGGAACTTTTAATGTCGATCGCATGAAACGATCATAATTCTCTCGCTTTACACAACCACAACTTATTAGACTAGCCTAGAATGAGCTTTCCTGGACAATCTTTCAACGACAGCGGCAGCGTTTACTCGAGATCTTCGTCGCATTTCGAGACCGAAGCGAAAGACGGTCGATTGATGCCTAGATCGGGCTCTACGTCGGATCTGTTCGAGGTTCCTTCGAGCCGGGTCAAACCGAAACCATACAGACGGTTCAACAGCTCTCGGGCGCTCCCAACGCAGAACTTGAGCCATATTCCGGAAAAACGACAAAATTCGTCACCGGCGTATTTGGCATCTTACGAGCGGCAACTGCCGCAGCTACGGCCGCAGCCGCGGCAGCAGGTGTCTGTCATGCAAATGACGCCTTATCAGATGCAGAGGAGACAGATGAAAAATAGTTTCCAGTTTCCGAACGGCGAAAGCTTTACTCCGCGGAACCAAAGCGTAAGAACGTTTCAAAACGAGTCAGGTGGTAGGATGCTGCCGAAATCTGCGAGCTGCAGCAATTTTCATCCAGTTTCAGGTCAAACTCACCAAACCCCGTCGATTAGGGATTCTGTTCCTGGGCCCCTGATTGCAATACCTGCTCGTCCGTCGAGCGAATTGAATAGAAGAGACAATCTTCATTTGACTCCTCCAAATCTACCCCGAAATGACCTCAAGAGGTATTCCAGTCTTTCCAGTCTTTCCAAACTGCCCACTTATCCGTCTGCTCCAGTTAACCCGCCAGTGGCTTTTGGTCTCCGTAACGACACCAACAGTCAAGGCAAAAATCGACCTAGTCCCACCCGTGCCAACCCCTCCATCTACTCGCATAATAATTTTAGCAGTCTATTGCCGAAAGCGCAGGTCGCCTCCAGTAACACGTCCACATCTAATAGCAGCAACAGTCTGAGAAGTGAAAATGTCGTTAGCAGCAATACGAGCAGCAGTCCAAGTGAAGCGGCAGAAATTCCGGATGTTGTGAAACGTGGCTCCCTTCGAACTAACAGCAAGCGGAAGCACGAACTACAGGTGACGTCAAAGCATCCGAGTGTTCAATCTATTAAAGCAACCTCGAACGTCGAGAAAAGCACATGCGCAAACTCTAAAGACGCTGGACCTTCTCCTTCAAAAACTGACATCAACGCGGTCGAAGACAAGCTTCCGACTTTGAAACGGTCACGCTCTTCTCGTCTGGGATCTTTCTTCAAGAAATTACTTCCGTCGACCAAAAAGCAGCAAGCGAAAATGAAGCCCTCCAAGAGCCTTCAGCACAAATTGCCCTCAGTAGATGTCGACAAAGTAAAACCACCCATGCCGCACTCAAATGGCACTAAGTCAAGCAGTATGAATACTGAGCCACAAAAAGATCGTTCTGAGTCGCCAACAAGCGATGAAACAAAGAAGGATGGAACTGATATCTATGATCTGGACGATATCGATCTAGATGATGACGAAAGTGACATGTTGATGGACATAGACTTGGTGTTCGACAGTCTTCTTCTGAAGAGCGACCATTCACGCATTACCAGGGCAATTCAGTCGAAGACCCAGCAATCTGACCCTGCATCTACTGGTGTCGATACGACTCCGGATTTGCCAGCGACCGTGCAATCGCAGTTGCAACAGGATACCCTGTTGGATCCTAAACTAATTAATGACTTTTCAAAGCTGGGCTCGTTGATCGATCTAGAAAAGGAGCAAGGTACGAAAAAGTCAGTTCCGGATCCCCGCTCTTATCCGCCTCCTAGGTCTCAAAAAAGGCCAAGACTGCTCAATAAGGACTCTGCCGTTGGATTTTATCGCCAACATGCTTCTAAGGGCAATACCCCTCCTGAGTTTACGGAAGCGCTGCTTCAAGATCTTTACAGAGATTGGCATGTTGTCCATTTAAATTGCAATGTCACTTCTCTGAGGCCAAGCATTAGAGACAAAACACTGCCCAAGTCTGTTCGATTTGGTGATTCTGTATTTGTCAACGACACATATGCAGCAGCGGATTACGAACGTAGCGACAAAACCTTCATTAAGATGCGTCGGAAAATCATGCAAAAGAACTCGGCTAATTTTGTCTCCGCCATTAAACTGGAACTTAACGAATTCAAGAGGAATGAAATGCCGGTTCATGAGGACAGTTCAGGGAACACTCATTTTTTTTATTAGTTAAATAGAGTATTATAGCATAGTTATTAAGGTTTTCATGATCATTATTGTTTAGTCAGCTAGAAATGACATTTGGATACAAAAGTTTGATGGCATTTTACTAAGTTCAAAATTCTGATACAATTCAAACCCAAGGAGGTCGATGAGATTAGCAATTG
Source organism: Lachancea mirantina (assembly GCA_900074745.1). Taxonomy (NCBI): domain Eukaryota; kingdom Fungi; phylum Ascomycota; class Saccharomycetes; order Saccharomycetales; family Saccharomycetaceae; genus Lachancea; species Lachancea mirantina. The sequence goes on from LT598468.1 coordinate 1,023,886, forward strand.
CTTGAAAGTTGATCATGACCAATATCGAAACTAATCAAAATTTATGAACTTGTACCTTCTAGGGAACTGGGAACTGCTGGGCTGAATCTCTGTTAGGCCTATATAGGTAAAACACTTGACGATCTTCATGAATTATCCGATATAGTGTAACGGCTATCACATCACGCTTTCACCGTGGAGACCGGGGTTCGACTCCCCGTATCGGAGTTTTTTCATTTTTAGTGTTTTTTCCATGAGTTGAAAGCTCAACGTAAAAGTAAACCTTCTGGTACTGGAAAACCTTACTGCTCTGCTTTTACAACGATTTCATTAAATCGATTACTAGACTCAATTGTTCTCGAACATCTCAAACTCGGCATGGATCATGCAAGGAACTTTTACCAGACGATTTTAAAGTCATCCCACCCGCTCACGCTTTCGTTCCACATATTTGGAAAAGCTGCTCCGATAGTACTCTATTTGATCGGATCATGGTTTATGAGCTTTACGGCGCATTTCATAGCGGTGCTTCTGCTACTGGCAGTCGATTTCTATATTACGAAAAACATTACCGGCAGGAAACTGGTCCAACTACGTTGGTGGTATAATTCGTCCGGCACCGATAAAGAAACGTTTACATTTGAATCCTACAAACAGTACCCACCTGGATCTCCTATCAATCCTATAGACTCCAAATTGTTTTGGTGGTCATTATACGTAGCGCCTGGTGCTTGGATGCTTTTTGGTGTGTTCTGCGTCTTGCAACTGAGGTTTTTGTATCTGATCTTGGTCGCGATTGGTGTTTCTCTAACGGGATGGAACGCTCAGGGTTTCAGGAGTTGCGGCAAATGGGATCCCAATCAAACCCCGGATCAATTTGCCTCGTGGATGAACTTCAGCGGACTTCCCAACTTTGGCGGGCTCACAAATTTTGGCAATCTGATGACAGTTCAAAATTTGTTCCAACGCAATTAACACTAGCATTACGAGTGAACTAATTGTAAAGACTTTTACCTCCTTTTATAGATACAAGGTTTAAGAAGCCATTCGCCTTCTGCTTGTTTATTCCTACGCTTCTGCAAGGTCTCCTTTTGCGTTTCAACTTCGATAAATTTCTGCTTCCTTTCCAGCTTCGCTTTACGTTCTTCAATGATCTCACGTGGTGGTTTAAAGAATTCAAATCTTGTGAACATTTTGTTGGTGTCATCGGTTGTCTTGTGGAAAAATCCAAGCAATTTGAGCGCATCTACGAATTCTTCGCCCTTACCGTCGGCAAACCTAGATTTGATTTCTGCGATCCAAAGTTCACCTCTTGGTGCTAAAATTCGGTACGCTTCCTCGATAAAATCCAGAAAGTTGGTACCCATGAGGGCTAAACAAAAAACGACCACAGTACAAGATTCGTCTTTCAATGGAACGTGCTTAATGTCGGCCACGGTGATCCTCTCATTCACCTTTTTCAGGTCGAAGCTATGCACCTCACATTTTTTTTGATGATGTTTCTTGGCTTTCTTGTTATGACGTTTGAAGAAATTACTGACGTCTAGTGCTAGTTGAGCTTCTCCACAACCCATATCGCTAATGACTATTTTCTTGCTGTCGGATAACCCGGGAAGACCACCCGGGGCGTTGACGGGCCTTTTTGACCGCCTTTCGATTTCGCTCACAAAAACATTGACAGGATTCTCGGGCCATGACTGTACTTGCGACCTGAACCCTTCGTGGTACTCGTCAAAGACTTCGGGCTGTTTTTTCACAAGACGTAGCGCCTCATCAGACGAAATTGTATACAGTTGCTCATTGATCCACCGGAACCTCGATCCACTCAGTTTAGCAAGCATTTTCTTCTGCAAAGCAGTAAGTGGCTTCTTGACGTCCAGCTGGACGTTTTGCTCGGTATCTTCATCTTCTTGAATCTTCCTCTTCTTGTTGTTTTTCCGCGTATTTTCCTCAACACTTGGAACAGCTACAGCAGTACTAGAATATTGTTCGGTTTCAACTGGCTCGGAACGAGACGTGGTCTGTAGTGTCGAATCATTGCCGTTTTTCGAAGCTTTGGCCCTCTTCTTTTTGTCTTTCTTTTTCGAAGGTTTTGAAGAAGCGTTGTCAAACGAAACTTTGGTAGTTTTCAAATCCCAGCCTTCTACTTGAAATAGTGGCATGCCTAGCCGATTGATCTATTATTATTGCTTTATATTGGGCTAGTTCAAGGTTGACCCATAAGTCCATTTTTCCAATCCGTAGCTCATCGCTCTAGGACTGAAAATTTGACGAAGCAGTCACGTGATTTGAGATGAGCTCACTAGCGGAGAAAGAGAGCTTACCAGCACCAATGTACCATCCAAACCTTCATCAATGCGTGCCTCGGTCTTGGATTTACCATTTCCGCCCAGAAGTTTGAGAATTTCTCCCAAAATCATTTCCAGCATGATTTTGGTCGTATAGAATTTACCAGTGATGAAACTGATTTGAGCATGATCAATTTTGGTTTTCTCTGTTTTCGAAGTCTTGTTCAGTCTCAACAAGTCCGACAGGTATTTGCAGCAAATTTTGAGGTTCTTGGTGTTGATGATCTTGCCGTTTGCAAATACACTTATTACCCCACACTCGACGTACAATTGTAAGGTTCTCTTAAATAGTAGTTCTTTTGTCTTCTTCATGGATGGGTTCTTCGCATCGTGGAATTGTGCCAGAGTCGCTGTGGTCAAACCCTCGTACAGTTGCGGAGACTTGTAAACGTTCATAGCTGAGACTTCGACACTTTTGTAGAACATTAAAAGTCGCAAGAACCGTTTTTGATAGTTTCTTAGAAGGGTGTTGTCACTGGATGAATCCTCCTCAGATGGCAAGCCCCGCATGTTGACGGAATCATCAAGTAAAAAATCCAAACAAAAATTCGAATCGTTAAACTGACCTGCGACATCGACCCACCCGCGTCCATGGTCCAAACTGGCAGAATCTGCAATCTGAAGACCTCTATGGACAAATTGTCGTTCCAAATCGTTTAAAAACAAACTCTGTTCAGAATCGTCTCCCAGCTCACCAGAAGCCAACTTCCAAGGTCTCTTAAGCTCTGCACGCATCTTTATCGCAGACTTCCAAAACTCAATCTCCATAACGAAACCCGCACACATGTCCACAGCCCTTACTTCAAGCTCTCCGAACCGGTTCAATTTCCCCGAGAGTTTAAGCCTTCTGCCAGTGAGATCCCCACCAGGCATGCCACTGGCTAACAACAAAGTCCTAGTGCATTTACACACCAAAAGCGAACCCTGGGCACCGCTGTAATCATCAAGACTGAAAACTGCGAAATCTGTCACACCGAAAAACTTCCAACGCCATCCAATAACAGTACCAGCCACACTTACCTCCCTAATCGGATGATTCTGATAAAACCACACCTCCGATTCCCCCGTATAGAATTTTTTCAAATTCTCTTCTGTTCGAGTATGATAAAATGCGATATCTGCTATAAAACATGGAACAGAACACTGGTAAAACCGGCTTTTTGGGAACAACCAAGGTACGTAAAGCTCCAATCCAGCTTCCTTGTGCACTATATGCGCTGAATCCCCCATCCGACGGAACCGGCTCTGTTCTGCAACTTCATCATTTCGGCGATGCCCGAAAGTCTTTATCTATATTAGAGACGTATATAAGGAACACTTGAAGATGTCAACAAGCCACGAAATATCACGTTGACAAGAACCGACCATTTGAAAGCCGGATTCTGGCAGTAAAAATGGCTTCCAAACCGCCTATAACTTGCCATATTTTGGATACTACTACGGGTACTCCCGCAAGTGGGGTAGTGTGTTCTTTGTTTTATACTTCTGTCAAAGATGTTGGTGACACGGTTGAAATTTTGAGTTCAGAACCTTTCGCGATGGCTAGAACTAATGAGGACGGTAGAGTCCCTGGTTGGGTGTTTGATCCGGATCCGAAAAGACGAGAAGCGTTACGTGAATTGGGAGTAGTAAAGGACAAATCCACCTTGGTATGGTCGGAATTGAAACAGGGAGTTTATAAGATCCGGTTCCAAACGGGTAAGTATTTCAGTGGCAAGCAGAAGGAGACATTTTTCCCTTTTGTCGATGTGGTTTTTGAAGTAAGTGATACTAGACATTACCATATTCCTTTGCTTCTGAGTAATTACAGTTATTCGACCTACAGAGGCAGCTAATGATACAGCGATGCAGCGAAGATGGAGGCATCTAAGGACACAGCTGACAAAGCAGCGGTGCCATTTCAGCGACAGAGTTGCACTGTGAAGGCCCTGCGCAAGAGTAGAAGGGCATCTTTTCATGATTTCATCGAGAAACGTTGTCTCGGCCCCGGGTGGCCACTTTGAATGCGGAAAAAAGACTACCGGTTCGTCAAATACTGAATCTCCAATAGATTCACATCCCAACGCACCTTTTCGCCATTTAAGCTTAAATATAAGACCCTCTTCTCTAGCCGAGTCTCATCTACATGTGATTCCCAATATATATATATTTTTCGGTTAGGTTTCCCACTAAAAGTAAAAACTCCGGTGATCGAAATTTGGGGCGAAGATCTTTGACTTCATAGGGCTTGTATCGCAGTCTAAGGCATTTTAAAGCCTAGAATAGTTCGAGGTCAAGTGGGACACTCCTTTGAGACGAAACAAGCGAGCCTTTACGGTCACTGGAAGTAATTTTAGAGGCGATCAAGTCTAATCACTCGGACCTCGGTATTAAGACAGCAGACAACAGCGCAAGATATAGAGGAGAGGATGGGAATGCTGTCTGTTGAGCAAAAGTACAACATCATTTTGATGGCGGAACGGCATCCCAAATGGACACAGCTGGATTTAGCGAAGTGGGCTTACGAGGCATACCAGTTACCCACTCGTCCCTCACAGGGCACCATTTCACGACTTTTGGCACGTAAGACCGTGTTCATGAACTCCAAGGAACACGAGAAAAGTGCCAATAGGTTGAGAAAACCAAACAATTTATTGGTGCGTCGGATTCTACAAGAATGGATTTCTCAAAGTATATGGAATGGAATTCCCATTACACCTCCGATTATCCAGGATACGGCCCAATCAGTTTGGCACCGAATTCCTGCCGAATATCGTGAAGGTAACGGATCTTTTAGTCATAAATGGATTACACATTTTTTGTCCAAAATCGATGTCAACCACTCAACGCTGGAACGCGAACCACTTAAGCCTTCCAAAGTTTGGACTTTTGAAGAAAGAGGTCAGTTGAAAGAGTTGCTGGGCCGACTGCCTCCTCGAGATTTGTTTACATTAGATGAAACCTTCTTGGCTTACAATCTACCTCTTGATTATGGTCAATACGAGACCAGTAAGATACGCAAGATGGTCGAAGTGGTCACTGTTATGCTGTGCGCAAATTTAGAAGGCTCGGAGAAAATGAATCCGCTTGTCATCGGTCGATACGAGAATTACAACAGTTTCCGTAGCAGTTTTGCCGATGACCCACCTGAATTGATATCGCAAGCCAACTTGGGCGAAAAAATGGCTAGAAGATACTCACTCACATACCACAGCAACAGAAAATCTTGGCTTACCAGCAACTTATTCCATGATTGGTTGGCTTGGTGGGACAAGCGTTTGGTCGTTGACAATCGGAAAATCTGGATTATACTGGATGACTCTTGTTCGCATCGTGTCATAAACCTTCGATTGAAAAATATACAATTGATATACACTTCGGCCAACAGCAGGTTCTTGCCTTTCAACTGGGGTACCCTTGATGAGTTCAAGACACGGTATAGAATCCAGCAGTATACTGCCTTGCTCAAAGTACAGAAATTAATGGAGGAGAAAAGCGGTGCTGTCAAATTCTTACCTTATGAACAAAGTGCAGTTAATATGTCAAATGCGTTCAAACTCATAAGAGGAGCTTGGGATGGTATTCCCATCGATACAATTCGAGCCAATTGGAAAAGTTCAGGAATTTTGCCCAAGAATATGATACAACTCAATGAAGCTGTCAGTATGGCTTTTAAAAAAAATGAATATTTGGAGAAAAAGCTCAATGAGCTAAGTGAGAAGTTCCGATGTTCGAAAAAATGGGATTATGATATTCTGCTGGATCTCAATATTGAGAACAAAAATACGAATTTTTTGAGTTCAGAGGAGATGGTCGAGAGCGCTATTGTTGACGAATGGGAGCCGGAGACCGTGAACACCAATAATTCGGGTCCTCAATATGCTAATCAAGATTTCTCTTTGGACACTTTTGAAGAGACCGAAGATCAACGAAATCGCAATGCTTTTGAGTCTCTTTTACCTGGGAGATCCCTTACGCTTGATGAAATCATGAAATTTCCTAGTGTGAGTGAGGTAATTGATAAAACAAGGGAAGAGTTCGAAAATGTAACACCAAACACTGACGGTAATCATGATCTAGGGCCTACCTCTGCGGTTACCAACTCCCATCATTCGAGCCAAATGTATCCATCTGAGGCAACAGGACCTGCGTATCTGGAAGACGTTTTCAGCGAACTTCCTCAAGAGCTCCCGCCAAGTGTTTCCGCCTCAGATCCTCCTACAAATAATGTTGATGCTCAATTATCGGCCCATTTGTCAGTGAGTGCTTCTCAATCCCCTGCGAGTATCAATGGTCCAGGAATTTTGGAAGTTGATAGCAATTCTTTAGGTCTCGCAAACGATTTCAACGTCGGTGCGTTAGGAGCATACTTCGGAGGACAGAATTTCGCAAATACTGACAATGGAAGTCCCTTTGATGATCAGCGTCTGGTAATTTTCACGACATTACAAAGCAACATAGAAATCGCCAAGTCTATGGGCAACATTTTGAAGCACGCGGAGTTCCGGGAGGTAGGATTATCCGACCAAACTCTCAATGAATTAAGAGTGAGCTATGGCAATTGTTTGAAGAAAATTAAGAAAGCGAAACAAGCTTTGGCGAGCTCTGATAAAAGAAGAAGGCAGCAGAGTTTGGGGCAGCGTCTAATGGAACACGACAGGGCCATAATCCACGATGGTCCCACTGTTGACAAAACAAGTCGGCCAATAGATCTTCCATCTTCTTTGGGTATAGAAACTGCACCATTTTTCACACCCTTCCCCCCAAATCCCGAGATTGACATAACATCAATTCCAGACAATCCAGCAACAAATCATCCTAACGTTTCACCGTAGTCATCAGTATTTTAATGCATCCTATCTATCAAACTAAAACTCTGACTTTTTACTCAATCTAATGTGAAAGTATTCAAGGGACTCGATTATCCTGGCATATCAAAGGCCTTGCCAAGATCTCTAAGTTTCAAGAATTGAACTGCAATTTCATTGGTCTCATCATCAATGATCTTTGAAACTCCAGAGCCAACTTTTAGGCTCAGCCAGCTTTCCTCACAAACATTTTCAACAAGCGGCTTCAAATCATCAATCTCCATATCATCAGGCACTGTACTTATGATCTCAACGTAAGACCCCTGCAGGTCATCATATGTCGCTAAGAGCGCTTTGATAAATTTCGGTTTGTCCATGCTGTAGGAAATCAAAAAACTCCACAGACTTTTATCAGTGGAGTTTTTGACGTAGTCGATTGCCAGATGAGGGTTTTGCAATTTGTCAATTATAAGAGTCAGCGCCTTCTCATTTTCCCCCTTTCTGCCCCACAAATAGATCAATTCATTGTAGCATTTGTCATCAGAGGCACAGAGCTCTATTGCCTTGTCAATTTTGTAGTTATATTTCGTTTTAAGGAAATGAAGGAAGTCCTCGCGGTCATACTCGAAGTAAAGCTCCAATAAGGTGTCCTCAATGGGTGCGATCATCAAGGGCTCCTTGTTCGAGAGCTTCTTGAGAAACAAAAAAACGAGGACTTTTAGCTGTGGCGGTTTCGAGAAAACATCGATCACCTGTTGTACGGGGATCATGTGGCGAGACTCTATCAGAAGTTTCATGGGTTTCTCAAAAATACGCTCGACATCATCGATAGGAAGCCGCTCAAGATCCTTAACAGATCCATAAAATGGAAGCATAACAATTTCCTTTAGTTGATCGACAAAAGTTGATATAATGTTGTGTGAGAGTAAAATATCAAGGACTCGCTCATCCTTCAATATTAACAGATTTGGTATTGCCTTCATGAATTTCCTGTCCTCGAGAAGTAAAAAAACCAACTCGTTACGCAGTTTGACGTTCGAACTTTCTTGATGGTTAGCCAACCTTTGTTCCAATAAGTGCTCGATGTAACCGGATGATATGAGAGCCACCGGCCATGAATGAAGGTAGTGAGAAAAAAGAGCAAGTTGCTTCTTTTCTAAGAACTTGGCCAGTATCGTATCGTAAAGTTGTTTTTTTAATTGAGGAGCTTGAGGGACCACGGCCGCAACTTCATTTAATTTTTCATTTTCGACAAGAACTTGAAGGCATTCCGTCCAGCGATTTATCACTTGGTTTTTGAACGCATCATCCTCATTTTCCAGATTGGTTCCCGCAAAGACAGTTTTAATATCCATTAAAGCGGTATCCCAATCATGCCGCGAGAAAAGGATCCCAATATGACGTAGTCCAGCGTCTAGTCTCTGATGCTTGTCAACTGCAAAGCTTCCTATTTTCCATGCGTGTAAATATTTCTCGTTGTCCATATACCACTCAAATCGCTCCTGTAACGAGAGCTCATGTGCTGATATCACATCGCTAGAACTCACCATAAAGTAACTTGCCCGATCTCTGCCAATGTATTTACCTAAATGGTAATCATTGGGGCCTAAACTTTCATAATTCTTCGAAAGGACCTCATCATCATGAAGTTCCTCACCGGTTAGCATATCAACAAGCTTGAGTTGAGGTGGGCTAGACCTTGAGTTTGTCTCTCGCGAATCGGGAACTTCTAGACAAAGAATTTGGTCGTCTCTGAAAGAAACCGCTCCAGAAATCATAAAGTTCAGCTTCAAATAATGCTCTTCTTCGACTTTTTTATCTGGAGCAGCCCTCAAGCTTGAAGCCGCACTGGAGAGTATGGAAGCCAGATTATTGTTTGGATTCAAACCTCTAGTTAGAGAAATCTTGAAGGACCAAATATGGGTGCCCCAAGCAATCAAGATTCGATCCGTTTCTGGGAAATGTACTGATGGCCAGTAGAGGTCTGGCCGTATTCCATCCTGCTCCTTTGGGTAAGGAACTTTCAGAAGAACCGCTCTGGAGTTGACACTATAGAATGAAATACCCGCATCATTCATCCAAAATATAACATCATCAATTGAATAAATTCCAACAATGGGACCATTTCTACGTTCAATTGGAATGTCAACTCTGTTTCCAAGCCAATTTCTCTGCGATAAGACAATTTCACCTGCCATTCCACCGGAAACAAACGTTTTGGAAGATCCATAGTTGTAATCCAATACTACAGCATGTACTGGACGTTTGAAGTCGCACGCGATGATATCAGACCTGTTAGCGATAGAACCAATGACGACTGTGCCATCGATAGAAGACGAAGCAAAATACTCTCCATTAGTGAAAACAGACGTAACAGAAGCCCTATGACATTTGAAAGTTCTTATAAGTTCGAAATCAGGCTTAAGTAGCATCAAGAAACCCCCATGAGTAGCAAATATGAAAACTTGTTCATGAAATGTACATGCTGAGATTGTGTCTCTTTTCAAAAACCCCTGCGGAAGTTGTTTGATTCTAGAATAATTCAATATCGGGGGCTCTACATCGTCATCGTCATCACCATCATCGTCATCATCATCATCATCATCATCATCATCATCATCATCACTTTCTTCTTCCTCTTTATTCAACAACTCCTCTTGACAAGTTTGTTCATCTCCAACAACATCATCTCTTAACGTACAGCCTTTGTCTTTTCGACTAGAATCTGAATCCGTCTGACTCAATGGGCTATCTCCATTCCGATAGTTATCTCCGGTGCCATTCGTATCTGGCATTTCCCATCAATACCGGTGAGTTCAAGCTTTCTAACTGATCAATTTTCAAGAAACCTAGTTAAACTTCCACTCATCTTACATACAAGAAACTGAGATGCCTCGCGCTCGTAAAGGAGCTCTAATTCAATGCGACGCTTCGATTAAAGCTTTAATTCTGCAAATAGATATGAATCGAAATGATGTCATTCTCGAAGAGCTCGACGAAACCCACTTGTTAATTGACCCTACGAAAGTCGAGTTTATAAAAGCTGAACTGAATAGATTACTATCGCAGAACATCTATGATGCATTAGATGAAGAGGAAAATCAGTGATATTATGTTTATAAATTCATGCATTTTTATATATACATTATGAGATAGTGACCAAAGCACTTAGGGTTTCGCTGAAAAGATTACTGAAAACGTCGATGTCCATAATTTCGGCCAGAGTTTGGCGTGGTAAACGTCCGTGGTCGATTTGGTCCATAAGCTTTTCATGAAAAACGACGTAGGACTCGACAGAAAACTGCTGGACCGCTTCCATTAGATGGTTGATGACTTCGGAATCGCCGACGAAGTTGCAGACTTGCTTGTAAATCTCCGGGACGTGGCTCTGGACATTGGTTCTCAGTTCAATGTTTTTCAGCGAGACGGCTTCTGTTACTTCGAGACAATCGGTCAGAATTAGCTGGCACGCGGATTGGGTGAACAATTTGATGATATTACGAAGTTCCACCATGAGCTCTGCACGGGCGTCGATCATGTTGTTTACGATCTTGGGCACAGTTTCCAGTGCCAGTGTAATCACGGACGTATGCGGTTTGAAATCTTTGCGCATCGAAAGCGTCTTGAACAGGTCTGTTAAGCCAGAGAAGTCCAGGTAAGTTTCTGTGGTGATGAATTGGATGTCATAAGTCTGGACTTGTTTTCGCAGCATCAACAGATTCCGAATGTATGACAGTTGGGTATCTAGCGTATTCTCCGAATTTTTGACCAGCCTATAAGCTTGCTGCAAAGAGATGATACAGTCATGCACGATATGATGTGCCAAATTGTCGAAAACGGTAGAATTGACCAGTTGATAAATTCTTGAGAGTAACGCCAGGGAACGAACAAGAGGCGGATAGTATGACAACAAATTCCGAATTTCTTCATCAGAAGCCGTAAAATTTTCAACATAAGACTGCCAAAGAGCGTCGTTTTTATCTTCAGTACCGATAGATTTTTTGCGATTGCTTATCATGAATGCATCTTTGGAAGGCTTGTAGCCAACGATGAACTTCTCGACATATACTTGAGACCTGAAAACTAGTCGAGACTGTATGTCTTGGAGAATCGGTTCAAATAGTTTATCAAACGGAACGTCTTTGAACTGCATTTCATACTCCTGGGAGTTTTCCTCGAACTGGTAGTATTTGTTCAGCAAAATCACACAGTCGCATAGTGATGGAATACTCAATTCTCTGAGAATTCGAGACCTCAACATTTCGTGCAAGGGTTCGCAAAGGTGAAAAAGCCATTTATGAATTATGTCTAGATCTTCTGTGGGAAAAAACTTGAGCACCAGATTGTATTCATTGACGCATAACGTGGTAAAATAAAGAAGGTTATCCTGGATATATTTCACGAGAGGCTTTCTTTGATCGTGAGTCCCATTTAACTGGTCTGCGATTATAGGGTAGAGTAATTTTTCTCGCGTTCGAAAATATTCGGAATAGCAATCATTTACAATCGCTAGAAGCTCTTGGTGGTATCGAGGTTGCAAACGTTTGAAACACCGCGATGTCAATTCTCGAGCGACACTAAAATAAGCGGAAGAATCTGAAGCAAAACTGTTGTAGAGAAGAGCTTCCTGCGTCGAGGAATTCGCGCTAGACGCCGCCAATCCTGTGACTCTTGCGGAAAGCTTGTCGTAGATGATTTTCAAATTGCTTGACATCCAGCTCGCCATCAACGCACACGCCCTAATCATGCATTGCTTAAAGCGAATCCTATAACTCTCACACTCTTTGAAATCTGGGTGCTTTTCGAGAAACTCCAAAGAAGCGTCGATTTTCTTGAGCATGCTCTTGAAAGACTCTCTCACAACGGCAGATGGCGAACTTGAGGCATTGAGTTTGCGAACAACCGAATCGAGACATTCGAAGTAGCTTAAATAGTCTTCCAAAGTCTCATAAACCTCGGATTCCTCTTCGGCAGCTCTCTTGAGAGGCTGAATTGAGCTGCAGAAATCTCGAGTACTAGTCGAAATTTCTTCAAGCTCTTTGTTCACATTAATGAGCCCCATACTAACGTTTTGAGTCTGTTGAAGCACTTTTTGATACCCAGCGGTCTTGTTTTCCAGCTCTTGCACATATTGCTCATATACTTGATATTCGTCGGTGGTTTCAGGCGAGACAGCGTCACTGGCCAGCGAGAAGCTTTCACTTTCGACATTTAACGTTAGCTCACGTAATCTTTCCTCCAATTGCTCGTCATCCAAAAGCCTGGTAATCTGGTTAGTGTACTATGTTAATAGCTGATTCTAAGCTCCTAACGTCACACATCTTAACATACATATATCGGATTGCGTGGAGCGTGTGTCGCTATGTTTTGAACCAAAGAGCCCTTACGGCTCCGCAATTGCATCCCAAGGTTTAAATGGCTGCCCAAGTGTCTAATACGAGAACCGGATGGTCACTTCTTAGCAGTCGCTGGTTTGATTTCTGGTTTAAACGTACTATCATCGACATAGTCATGTGAATTGCACCTTAAGTTGAAAGGCTCACGTGATTAAAGAGTCGAACAGAGCCCTTACGGATAAGCAACGAGGCCCTGAGTCCTCTACTATTCGAATACCGCGTCATAGCTACCGAAATCAACTTGCCTCTTTTTAACAGCTGCTGTTCTCCTTAGTTTTATGGTTTGTTTTCTATTGATTACGCTTCGGCTGATCGTTCGATCGCAGTCCGAACGTGCTCCTGTATGCAGCGAGCCTGCGTCTCTCTGTAAACTTTTTGACCGTTATTGTTTAAACCTCTGCTGTCATGACAGATGAATTCTATGTACATTGACTATTGACGCGTCCCTCAAAACCGATAAAAAACTTCAGCAATAACTGCACAGACTAATCGCATCGTGTCCTTCACAGGTCTACTTGCCAGCATGAGCTTTCTGTGCCTGATGCATCTCCTCCTCTCTTATTTTCTTCTTTTCGGCCTCGATGTCTATCCCGTATTCTTCGGCAATCTTTTTCTCCAAACGGAGCCTTTTCTCCAGTCTCTCTTTCTTCATTCTGGCGAGTTCTGCCTTGATCTCGTAAGGTTCCTTGGGGATCTTGTTCAGTGTTTCTGGATCAGGCCAGAACCCTGGCACGTTTAGCTTCTTATCGGTGTCTGTACCGATGTAGTACATCACTGCGACGGGAGAAAGCAGGCAAAACGAAAACCGGAAAAGCTCAAGCTGCGATCGCGTATATCTGAATGGAAATCTCATTGGAAATGGTGTATGAGCAAGGTTCACTGCGCTTAGTCGTAAATGTGCTTTTAGGTTTAAGCGAGTCGGACTTAAGAGCTTTGCCTTCAGTTGTTAACCAATCCGAGCCGTCAGTAGTGCTCATGTGTTCGTACATAGTGCGTTTCGGTTATCTTACCCTACCAAGAGCTTTTGGTGAAAAATCCTATCAAAGCGATGAGGTGGAGACCACTGAGATGAAGGGCAGATGGTGGTCACGAAGAAACCTAAGCTTGAAATGGTCAAGCAGATTTGTACGCACTCGGGATCGTTCCATGCGGACGAGGCACTTGCCGTTTATATGTTGAGGACTCTCCCAGAGTACAAAGATGCTAAAGTGGTGAGGTCTAGAGACCCTGCCAAATGGGCCGAAAGTGACATTGTGGTGGACGTGAGCGGAAAATACGAGCCAGAAAATGGGCTATTCGATCACCATCAGCGCGAGTTTTTCGAGACCTTCAGCGACAGGTACAAGACGAAACTTTCTAGTGCGGGTTTGGTGTACAAGCATTTTGGAAAAGACATCATCGCGGGACTTCAGCCGCAACTGAGCGCCCAGGAGCGCACACTGCTATACGAGAAAGTTTACAAAGAATTTATCGAGGCCCTGGACGCAAACGACAACGGTATCAGCAATTTTGACGCCGAGGAATTGCAAGTCAAGCCCAAGTTCAACGACAAGAACATCACGATCCCAAGTATCGTGTCGCACATGAATCCCAACTGGAACGCCGACTCGTCGGACGCCGCGTTCGACGAAGGATTTTTCCGCGCCTCTAGCTTCATTGGAGGCGTGTTCAAAGACCTAGTGCGCGGCTACGGCGAATCCTGGCTTCCAGCCAAGGCACTCGTCCGCAATGCGGTCGAGAACCGTTTCTCTGTAGACAAGAGCGGCAAGATCATCCAACTGACCCAATTCTGTCCCTGGAAAGAGCATCTCTACGAAGTGGAGCGCGATTTGAAGATTGAGAACCAGATCGAGTTTGTTCTTTTCGAGGACTCCTCGAGCGCTTGGAGAGTGTCTACCGTGCCCGTGTCGTCTACCTCGTTCAAATTTAGAAAGGGACTCCCCGAGCCATTGAGAGGATTGCGTGACGAAAAGCTCAGCCAGGAAACCGGCCTTCCAGGCTGCATTTTCATCCACGCTGCAGGGTTCATAGGTGGTGCTCAGACCCAGGAAACGGCACTGAAGCTAGCCCAAATGAGCATTTAAGGTGTCGATACACCAGCCAAGCCCCAGTCGAGCACATACGTATACAAGAGTATAGTAGACCATAACGTATTCGGCCATTGGCGCTTTTCCACCAACGAGATCTTTCTCTTTCGTTTTGTCTGTCTCTGCATGTATGTCTTACGTAATGAAGAAAGGCTATTATCGTCGATGCGTACTCATCACGTGCTCAAAATCTTTTCAAGCCAAGTCGCTTAGAACGACACTTACTGCACTGTTGACGTCCAAAATCTGGAATCACTCCCGCAACCCCTTTGATTGAGAAGCCAGTTGTGCTCCCTGGGTACTTGCTTTCGTCTCCGATCGGATCGTAGTGTATTCCTAGCAAACGATTCGGCGCGGATTCGTGTAATCTCAGTAGCCTCATACGAAGGACGTACCAACTTTACAGTAGCACTATTTACGGCCGTTTTCTTCCACTTGATCTCCAAGAAATATCCGTTTATACGAATACTCAAATGAGTATCAATTACGTATGTAATTATTTACTTACAAGTTACTCATTTATTGATTACTTAAGCAAGTCATCACGCACGCCGTAGTTAAAGCGTAAGGGAACCGTCGAAACCTTAGTACGTACGTTACGATTCGTGTTTTTTTCAGTAAAGTTTGGGGACTATCAAGAGTCTTAAATAGCGTTAAAACGTAACAGCACTAACTACACACTCACGTCTTGGATTGGCATCGAGAAACAACAGCTTTCGCAGTTATCGCTCAGTGTGTTATAAGCACAGTCCGGTTGGTTTAGGATAGCCAGAAAGGTCAAGAAAACGATTTAAAGAGGTGCTTTTTTTCCGCAATCGCTGTTTTAGCCAAGAACGTTGAATTGAACTCTCTTACATTCTAAACGCGTGTCAGAAACAGATCTGGATTCTAGAGCAAAATCGAATACAACTCGTTACCGAATGAAAAGTCTGAGATGGTCAAACAGGGGCAGGAAGGCTTCTTCGACGTCAGAGGAAAGACACCATGAGCCCGGGTCACGTGGCAAGTCGTTGAGTGGATCTACAGGGCAGGAAAGCAAGCGTGGCAGTGGACAAGGTGGTCACAGCGGGCAGAGCAGTGGGAGGAAGAAGAGCCTGAGTTCTGGAGGGCGAGGGGGTGGGTGGAACGAGAACTCCACGCCCAGTATTTACCTGTCAGAGGCAAATAACAATTCGAGCCGCAGCATAGCTTCCAGCCGGAGCTCGATTCGCATTTTCGAAGAAGTGCAAATCGATGAAACGCGCAGTTTGCGCCGACTTTCCGACAGCCAATCGACCGTGGCGCCTTCTTCGACTACGGAACAACCGCGTAGCCAACAGGAATTCTCAGCGCAGTCCAAACAGACTCTGAACAAGGAAAATTATGATCAGACGCTTTTCAAGAAGGGATGGGTCAACAAAGCACATGGAGCTTCGAATGGCCACCAGAGAGACAGCCGTCTGTATGGAAATGCGGGACACAACGCGGCAATTGATGCTGCTGGCCGAGGCAATGGCGTGGATTACAGATTGTATCGCGCAGAATTGAGAGGAAGCGTGCTCAGCTTGTATAAAAGCGGCGTGAACAACGTCAAGTGCTTTGATCCGTCATTGACACCCTGCGACTCGTCTGCTGACGCGTCTCAACCTGTCGCCACACCGGGGAATTTGAAAGCCACCTCACAAACCGTGGATACCAATTCTGATCACACAGGGGCAGCTTCTGAGATCAAATATTTAAGTCATGTTTATCCGCATCCAGACTTGAAGCTCGATGGCGAGGGCCATCCTATTGCTGGTACAACCGAGAGTTTGTGTCACATGGTGTTATTTTCGCCTCCATCAGAACCGGATAACACCAAAAGAATTGTGGAGATTCTTCTCATACTTCCCCTGATAGACCACATTTCCAATTTTCTCCAGAAATTTCGTTCCTACGGCATTGCATTCACCAGACACAGATCCAAAAGTGTCAGCACTGCTCCATATCATCACCAAATTTCTTCAAAAACCGACACATTAATGACCGAACGATTGGCGCTAGTCGTGAAAACCATTTTGGACGTTTTTTGCGGATTTCTCTTGGATGATAAGCTTTTCCCGAACATCATTGATCTGGTGGATACCATATCTTTGCATGATGATGAAATTTCAAGTGCACTCAAACTCTCCATTGTTGGAAAACAAAAGCAGTTAACGAATCTGATAACTTTGGGACCACAAGAAAGATCAACAGAACAACTACAGCCGTTTATAAATGTTGAAAAATTCTTGCGCATGGATCTAGAGGACGTTGCTCATCAAGTTCATCAAATCAATCTAAAATTCATGAAAGAATGGAGTCCTCAAATCGATTTTTCTCTACTGTACGAATCGAAATTTAATGGCGGTCACATTTACCTAAATCCAATGATTTTCAGGAATAATGAAAACGTTCATTTTTTGGGCAGGTTATTCGTTTCGCATTTATTCTCTCCAGAGTTTAAACCGAGCCCGCGTGCAAGGGCAAAAGTTTTGGCTGTATGGGTTCAATTGGGCTGTAAGTTTGAAAAGCTTGGTGACATGGTTTCCTGGCTTGCGATCGCTACGGTCGTATGCTCCATCCCCATATTGAGATTAGCATCGACTTGGCAATTTGTTCCTGAAAATGTCGTGAAATTGATTTTCAGGGATTGGATACCGACAATCGCTCAGCTTGATCGCAGGGAAATGTCTTCAAAATCTACCAGCAGCGTGTTCATTTTGGCACCTCCAAATTTGAAGGACGAGAATATCAGGAAGAATGTCGTTCCATACTTTGGTGACCTAGCTATCAACGCTTTTGATTTATCTCCTGAAACCAGACTTCGATATTTGGAAAAGAAAATCCACAGGACCAAGAATGCGTTCTATAAATGGCAACAACGGCTCGACCAAGCAGTTAATAGTACAGGCGATGTACTAAGCGAGGATTCTGAAAATTCATATGACGATTACTCGTCATGCCCTATTTACCAATATTGGAAATTTCACCTAGAGCAGGAAGCACTGGATATAGCTACAATCATGGAGATGAGTTTGAGGTTGGATCCACCTCGTGTTGACCAAAGAGCTTATTCTAATACCAGCAGTAAAAGGAGTTTGCTGTTGACGGGCAGCTATTTGCCCGTTTTATTCAACGATCTCATATCTAATTACTCGTTGTTTCCAAAGCAGTCGCTAATAGGCGCAGCTGGCCTGGGTGATGAAAGCTCATCGGTTGCTTTTCCAAGTAGAGCACACTTTGTTTCCTCAATTTCAGCCTTTGGGGATGAAGGAGAAAAAAGTTCCATAACAGGTATCGAGAATCTCGATGAGCCTGTAGCCAAGAGACTATCTTCAAAACAATCGAACAAGCAAAAGCTACTGAAATCTATTAGGGATGCTTTCAATATAGACATGAATATGTTTCATGTGTCGGATGATATGATTTTCAAATCAGTTTTTGATTTGGATGGTAAATCGCGGCCAGCAAGTATTGTTGTCGAAACACCAAAGAGGATGTCGCAAAACTCATCGTTCAATAATTTTCGTGACTCGCAGGACTTGTCAAAAATTACCTCTACTCTCGATGACCTGGACTTCTTTAATAGTATTGGCAAGTCCTCAAGCTCCATTAACGAATCATTTGTTGAAGTTGTTCTTAAATCAGCAACTTTAGAACGTCTTTTTGACGTACTTGTTTTGACAACTAGCGTCTTTTCGAAATTGATTGACGCGAGAGATCTCGAAGCTTTCTTTGCACATGAAAGCAGGCGACAAAAAATGAAAGCGCATGAACCTGATTATATGTCTATGGGACCTCTTGATTATGCCTTTATCAAGCTGATAATGGACAATGACATTTTTACGCAAACTTTCTTCAACACTTACACAAGCTTTACAACCACAAATATCGTTTTGGAAAATTTGGCAAAAAGATTCATAGGAGCGGTGAGTTGTGCTGTATCAATATCTCGCCTACTCAGTGACGAAGAAAGGCAATCATCAGGTCATGCTGAGGGAACGAAATTAGGTCACCTCCATGGAGGTACAAATAAGTTCCCAGCTTGGGACCTTAAGAATTATACTAAGGACGAAGTTAACCTTAATTATGTCGCCAAAATTCAGTTAGGGGCTATGGAAGCACTGTTACATCTTATTGTGTTTCACTACTCTGATTTTACCGGGTCGCTTACAAATAATTACACATTTCTGGACATTTTGAAAGTCATGGATCATGAAATTTCGGAGGAATGGTCCAGAAGAATTGTGGCAATGCCAGTGCAGCGCACCCAATACAATTCAGACGATATGGAGGAACTTGAAGCTCTACATGCCAAACTTCGAGACCTTTTCAAAAAGATCAAATCTGCATATCAGAAACAGCTTTATCGCCCGTTAAATTTGAACAGACCCCAAAAGATTGCACAAGACTCTTTGAGGGATCTCACTCCTGTGAGCATGAACGATTTTGCTAGAATAAAGGCGGGCTCCGGTTTTATGCATTCGATTATCAGCGATTTCACGACTTTGAATCATGGAAATTTCTCGGCACTGTGTGATTGGGCAACTCGTGCTGATGAAATTATCGCTCAAAATCTTGCCTTAGTCTCACACCAAGAGTGGATTCAAGTCTCTCAAATTCTCGAACTGTTTTCCAACGATTCTTTGGTATCCTTATTCAAATACCCGCTTTTTACCATTTCTGGCGAAATTATTCATAATGGTGGATCGCGGCTCGAGAAACTAGAAATTTTGAATGTTTTCACATGGGTTTCCAGTGTTTGCTCGGAGGGCAAAAAGTTATTGTTGGATCTGTTCCCTCCTGCCATTCAACTTCTTATCAAGCTACACCTTTCCCTCACTCGTTTTTTGATTTCTGAAATCTGTAGCCCCGAAAAGGGTTATGAAGAAAGACTCGATACCACAATGATAATATTTGAACTACTTGGCATTTTGAGATGGAAGGGCTCGGCGGTTGATTTGTTTCATGACGACAAACCAGAAGGTGACACAACTGAATTGTCTCCTCATGTTCCATCCTTTTTGGAGAGCTGCCTTGTAAATGCTATCGTCTCACCAGAATCTCGTTACTTTGAAATGTTCTGGCGCGACGCCCATCAGAATATTTCAGGTGCTGGAGCCCATTCCATCAAATGCTTATCGGATGTCATTAACTCGAAGAGCCTGCAATCCCAAATGTTTGAGAAATGCGAATCTATCGGCGTAGCTCGCAATGAGCCTATTTCCCCATGTCCTGGATGGTTAATTTGTCGTCTGTTAGAAATCTCTCAGTTTGTTCCCAACATGAGCATCGAAAATTCCAAGATGATAAATTTCGATAAAAGAAGATTTGTGAACAATGTCATCACGAATTTTGTTGACATGATACCAAAGACTTACTCATGGAGCAATGAGAAGGAGTTGTGTGATGCATTAGCTATAAGAAGTGAATGGCTCACTCAGCATGAAATTTCAGAAATTCCAGAAATTTACGACAAACAATGTCGTGAAATTTCAATGGAACAAGCACGTCTTTACAAATTTCAGTCCTTTGGTTTTTTTAATAGTATATTAGTGGCAGAGGTTGAGAAAGTGAAAAGAGATCAAAGGAAGTATGCGCTTCTTTTGACACAGGAACTGGAAAATAAGAAACAAATTGCGTTTAAGCAGGGCAACAGATTAAGCTCCTCCCCTTCAACAATAACCTTGAGTTCTGTCAATTCCAAAGTAACCACTGAATCTGACATGTCCAGCCGCACTAAACGCAGCTCTATTACTGCTACATCCACTAGGAATTCCATGATATCGAACTCCACTCACAGCTCTGGAGTTACAAGAAAACTTGGTGGCTTTTTGAGAAGGCCGTTTTCGATTGGCGGGTTTAGCAGCTCTTCCTCCACGAATTCCCTCAGCTCAATCATAGCAGGAGGGGCCAAAGGAAACGGTACAGTTTCTCCTTTCGATTTGCCCGAAATATCTTCTAACAGCCTCAAAGAATCGAAGCCTATCCAAACTCTTAGAACATTTGAAATGAAGTCTTGTATGCCTGTTAACGATTACAGTCAGCCACATCTGACCAGCAACCAGTTTAGGATCATCATGGAGGGTGGAACAGAACACTTGGTTCAAGCGCCCAGCAATCAGGCAATGTTAGATTGGGTTAAGGCTTTGAACTTATCAAGGAGATATTCATTCCACTCTGAGAAATTTAAGGGCAAAACTTCCAACAAAATGTTCGGGGTTCCTATCGAAGATGTGTGTGAAAGAGAAAACACTTTAATTCCTACAATACTTGTAAAACTTTTGGAAGAAATCGAACTTCGGGGTTTGGACGAAGTGGGGCTGTACAGAGTTCCTGGTGCAGTTGGAAGCATCAATGCTTTAAAAAATGCTTTTGACGACAAAGGTGCAACCAGTAATTCTTTTACGTTAGAAGACGAAAGATGGTTTGAAATCAACACAATTGCAGGATGCTTCAAATTGTATTTGCGCGAACTTCCCGAGTCGCTTTTCACCAATGAACGTTTACCGGCATTTGCGGAGCACGCATTACAATATAGACAAGAGAAAACCTCTTACGAGCAGTTCAAAATGTTAATCGCTGACCTCGTCCAAAATTTGCCAGTTTACAACTTCCATACCTTGAGAAGAATTTTTCAGCATTTGCACCGTGTCGATGAACATATGCAGAACAATCGCATGGATGCCATAAACTTAGCCATAGTATTTTCGATGAGCTTCATCGGTCAAGAAGACCTTGCATCCAGCGTTGGTCCGACACTTGGTGCCCTACAAACAATATTGAAATGTTTCATAAAGCATCCAGAAGACTTTTTCTAAGAGCGGAAGCTCATTCTTGACAACTTCTTCATATATCTAGTATTTTGCATAATTTATAATTTTAAGAGAAAGTCTCTGATGAACGCTCGTAGCTGGACCCACCTTACCGCAGTCGAGGTAATGTCAGATACGAAACTTTTATTTACAAGATATACTGAGAACTATTCAGTTGCAACGCTCTCATTTTAAATTCGATTTTCTAACAATTCTGATGTTCGAGTTTTGCTTTTTTTCTTTGGAAAGCTCTTGAAGCTTCTTTTCATTCTCTTGCATTTGTTGTCGCCTTTCAGCTTGCTCACGAGCTTTGGCCATGTTTTCTCTGAACGTTTCGATGATTCCCTTGCTAGGCTGATTCTTTGACACATCATGCTTGACCACGTCAGCGATCTTGAGCTTGTTTCTCACCCATTTGTTTCTTAATAGTAGTGTCTGAATTACCGAGAAGGAACCATTCACTGCAAAATACAGCACGACTCCCGAGGACAAGTTCATGGTTGCCGGGATTGAGAGTAAAGGAAGAACCGTGAAAAATTTCTTCATTGGCGCCGAGAACTGCTGAGCACCTGTTTCACCACCGAGCCTAGTGAACGAAATAAACACAGTCGCAGTAATTATCTGCAAACCCAGGTAAGGGTCAGCTAGGGAAAGATCACGAAACCAAGCCAAACCTTGTGTCGTGAAACCGTCAACCGGATAGTTGGCCATTTCTCTAATACCAGAGAAAAACCCAAGAGCCACAGGTAATTGCAACATAGGTGCTGCTAAATATCTGTTTTTAATACCATTTTCTGCCAAAAGCTTCTTTCTCTTCATGGCAATCTGTTGACCTTCCACCATATCCGTGGCACCAAACAGTTCTTCGTTTATCTTGTCCATTTCGGGCTTAATCTTCGAATTGCGGGCAATTGTATCGGAAGACTTCACATAAAGCGGAAACATTAATAAACGTACAAGAACCGTCGTTGTAACTATAGTCCCCCACCAAGGTAAGCCCGTGTACACATGAATCTGTTCCATGATATTTTGAATCAGATCGGGTGGCCACCACCATGATTTGGCAAGTCCAATGCTGCTCAAGTACCCAACGTGTGTAGAAGCTTCACCAACAGCTTGACCTAACTGAGTCGCTTGTTCGGCAATCTTCTGGCTCAATTCAGAGCTCACAGCTTGATCAAAAGACGGTAATTCAGTAGGAAACTCAGCCACATTCCTATCTGGGTTCCCTGACGATCGGAAACGGACGCTTTGCAATCGAGCAGAATTGATTCCAATTATTCTGGCATGGCTCCTGAAGGCCTTTAAAATTACATCTAGTTAGCGTTTTTGGACGCGGAAAAAAGTACTCCTGTTAACAAAATATTCATACCGACCCCGTCGCACGCGAAACGACGTGCTTGAGCATCAAAAGGTCCTGTTATTGTGGTCTTTGTATGTCTTCGGAAACCCGAGTTCTTGAAAATTTTTAGTTCAACCAATCTTAAAGATGAGCTCTTGATAGTCGAAATTATCAAGACTAAATTGTTTAGCAAGACATCCGATCCAATAGATTTGACAGTCTTACGAGATTGGTCAAGCCCTTAAAAAAAGTGTTCTTGAGCTTTTCAACGCCGCCCTAACCGAATTTTGGATTATGGAAAGGCAATGCAATCAACCAAACTCATGGCCAAACAGAGTACCGTGGTACTGGGCCCAGAGGTCAGGAAACGGCTTTTTAAACTTTGTTTGAATAGAGAATTTGATCTAGTGCTTCAAGAATTGCAAAAGGTTTCCAATCGACTCGTTGAGGAGTCATTTCTGAACGTATATCTCGCAAAAAGCGTGCAATGGGCCCATGTCGAGTCCATCGATTACTTGTGGTATCGGTACGTTATGAGAGAACAGAGACTGATGGTGAGACCACAGATCTTATGCGATATTGGCAATATATCGCTAGACGCGAACAAATCGTTTTGGCCTGGACAATTGTGCACACATTTCGCCAAAGTTTACGGTCAGGAAACGCATTACCGCCGGTTTGGGATTGAATTACTTCGCATTAAAGTTGAGAGTTTTGCAAAAAGCACGGGTGAAAAGACTTCTTTTTTGGAGAAATGGAACGTTTTCCTCGAGGAACTCGATCAAAACGTCAGTGAACGTCACTCGTTCAGTTTCCGAGATTTCCCACACTTGGCGAAAGCACTACACTGTGAAGAAGCTGAAGTTGTCACAGAGCTACTTTTCAAAGAGACTAAATCACCTGTTAGAAACCCGACCACGTTACCAATGCTTTTAAACATGTTAATATTACACCCGCACCTGGATCCCGATTTCAAATTGAGACTTTTCGCATCATTCCATCAAAAACATTCCACTTTGTACTACGATGACACCGCGTTGGCACTCTTGCAAGCGTATCGACATGAACCGTATCGCAGTTATGCTCTGTTCGATTTCATGAAATGTAGAAATATTGAAATCAGTGCTAAAGCTGTTAGACTGTTTACGCGAAACGTCAGAGGCTCTAGTTATTTAAATGCCTTGCAACTAGGGCAGCATACTCAAGACTCAGCGAGCTGAACAGACTGTAAGACGCCGAGAAGAGATAAGCCATGGTAACCATTTATCTCTACATATACCTTGTAAATACAAAACCCTCCGGGTATTGGACGATCAATTAAATTGTTTATTATCATGCCGATTTCAAGGGCATTGATTCCGTGGGCATCACCATAGTCAGCTTTTTTTCAGACATGTTGGTCGTCGTAGCCTTTCTTGGTGAATATTCCTGCGGAAAAGTGACCCACTCTTATAAGGCGAAAATGCTTATAATCAATGGAACAGCAAAGCAAAGGGTGTTTCGCTCAAGACTAAACCATCGCTCAAAGAGTGCTTAGAAATGTCGAGAAATGCTGGTGACATTAATTTCTTTAGAGGTTACGCTTCTTTGGATCTTTTACCTGCCCAAGAAATAGTCCAAGCTACCACGGATTTACTAAGTCCCAAATCGAGAGATTATGATACCGACCCACAGAACCTGCACCCACTTGTCTATGGGTCAGATGAGGGAGCGCATTGGGTTCGCAGCGCAATCTGCCATTTCAGTAACGAGGCATTTCAATTGGACGCGGCATCGTCGAGCAAACCGGAATTCCTGAACTTAACATCAGGAGCGTCCTATGGAATTTTGAATCTATTAGCACAGACAACTTTACCGCATACCGGTTTCACCCGGCAAGCCTTTATAGTATCTCCAACCTATTTTCTGATTAACGAAGCATTTATAGATGCAGGTTTCGGAGGTAAGATCTGTGCTGTGACGGAAACGGATCAGGATGCGGTGGATGTGGCTTTCTTACAAGAACAGCTTGAGTTGTTCGACCAGAAACATGCGACTGAGGACCATACCGCAGATCCCGCGTTGGTCAATGCCCCAGACGCTACCATTCCAAAAAAATTGTTTCGATACGTTCTGTATTTGATTCCGACGTACTCAAATCCTAGCGGAAAGACTTATTCCATTGAATGCCGTCAAAGACTCATCGAGCTGGCAAGGAAACACGATATGCTCATTATAAGCGATGACGTCTACGATTTGCTAGTGTACGACCAGCCGTTAGATAAAGCTCCAAAACCTGTGCCAAGAATGACCTTTCTGGACAGAGCTTCTTTATCCAAAGGTTACAATGGTTACGGGAACACCATCTCCAATTGCACCTTCTCAAAAATACTCGCTCCGGGCCTTCGATTCGGGTACCAAGAAAGCGTGAACAAGCGACTTGTTGCGCAATTGTCCCGCGGCGGAGCAAATGCCTCCGGCGGCACTCCATCACAACTCAATTCCATGATTGTCGGCACTATGCTCAACAATGGAGTCTGTCTAACGGTCTTGGAAAAGCTGCGCACCGTTTACAAGCGTCGTGCCGATATACTTTATGAATCCATCAAACAATGGCTTCCAGCCAAAACCATCTATGAACGTCAAACTGGTGGGTATTTTTCATGGTGCACTTTACCTGACGGATACGACGCCAGAGAGATATCTGCCATTCTTCTAAATCAGCAAGGCATCGTAGTACCAGACGGCTCGTGGTTCGAGGTTGTCGGAGACTCAAAGAATTGGGGCGCCAGATGTTTCCGTATTTCCATCAGTTTTGTTCACGACGCTACGATAAAAGAAGGTATACAAAAATGGGGAAATGTATGCCGAGAATATGCCACAGAGCATTCCTTAGAGTTTTAGACTACAATTTGGTCATTCATAACAGAGTTATTCAATTTTATATACTTTAACGATTATCTCTATCTCGTGATATAGATATCGAAAGTCATCTCTAAGAGAAGGCTTTAGCATGGACGTCCCTCAAAAATACATCAATTTCTCCCAACTTTTATCCGGAATAATTGAAACCAATGAAGGTGTTGACCAATTAAATGAAGTTGTGGTCTCGTTTTTGTATCACTTGTTCCCCAAGGAACTTTTCGTTCGTGCATTGTCGCTGCTAGAATCCAGTAACATGTTTATTTACGTTTTGGAGAACAAGACCTGCGATGAGCATGGATCAAAGCAAGTTGACAACACTAATGGATCCCGGGTGTCAGCATCGTTGTTAATTTCAGAAGCAAACCTCGTTCCTTCGGGAAATGATTCTAGCAGAACCGAACAGAGACACTTATGGGAACTACTTTACGAAACGGAACAGCTACAACACAAGTTAATTGTGGAAAACGAAGATTCCGTAGGTGGTACACCAGTCGTGACTGATCTCGACAGATGGTTTTGCTCCTGTTCAGAGTACATAACCCTTTTTGGCGATGAGTTGCAACAAGACGACGACGAACGACCACTTGCTTGCAAACTGGTTCAAGAAATAGACAAAACGGAAGGTGCACACGACAAGTTCGCCAGAATAAAACAACAGCAACGCTATTTTCGTCACGACAAAATAATGTGCCCGCATCTTTTGGCGTTCTCCATTTTGTTACAGACAGAGCCCAAAACCCTGAGATACTTCACAGGAACGCGACAAACGGTATACTTGATCCGAGTGCAAAATATCGACGAATGGCTACGACTTCACCTTAATATCGTTGTATGACAGACCATCGTTGTCAGTACATAAGCGTCGTCTCAATCACGTGATCTCATTTTCTCAACATCAAAATTTTTCAGTTCGATTCTAAGATCAATCTGACCTTCGAAGTGGAATCTTCACCGAATACAAACCGTTTGTGTTTCTACTAATTGGGGCCCGTTGTGGCTTTTAATCTATTGCTATACGCAAGACAACCATCTGATTCTTTGACACCGACATTAGATCGTGTTTTATTTGCTTGAAATTAGCAATTTGAAAATAATTTGGATAAAACTGGAAAAACTAGAAGAACATGTCAGGACCTGGCTCACAGGAAAACCAAGAGGGCTCGTACTCCATGTATCCACCAACTTCACCTGTCGCTCCGCCTGGTAGTGCACAGCATAACATGGGAATGTATGTAAGTCCCGCAGCTTTTGCACAATATGGTTATGGTTATCCGGTGCCCATGGATATATATGCAGGGCAAGGTGCTCCATTTCTGAGTTACGGTATGAATCCTAATATGGTATATTATGGGGGTTCCGTTCCTCAGCCTACTCATTCAAAGAAGAAGTACTACAATAATAAAATGGAAGCAGGCCCTGGAAGAAATGAATCTCCTAATCAGTATTTTAACGGTCCTAAACCCACTGCGTCTTCTAACTCCTCCACTACGTCCTCAACTCCTGTGCCTCAGAAGGTTCCCATTACGATTAAGAATCAATACAAGTTTGAAATGGGCAATAGTAACTCGTTCAACACCGAGGGTCTGAAGCTCGAGTATCCATTTTTTGTCAACACCAATGAACAAGAATATGCGGAGGCTAAGGCCCTTAGGTACCGGATTAAGCATCGCTCTTCCCTCGATTTGACTAGCGTTCCGTCGTCACGAGCCACTGGAGAGCAAGAAGTCTCTGAGGTTAAACCCGTCGAAGAAGCCAACGTGGAAGACATCAAGAAACTGTTCCCCAAACAAAATATAAAAACCGAAACGGAGTCCCCGGCCCCCCAGACTAACGGAATAGTTTTAGAACGAAAAGTCCCCACAACGGAGTCAAGCGTTGAGCCCTCTTCAGAGACCAATTCTCCCGGCTCTGTGAAAGCTGTAAAGTCATGGTCAGCAGTTGCGTCTAGTGCTGCTCCAAAGGGTGCATCCTCACAGCCGTTGGCTGAAAAGGACAAAAAATACGTTCCCTCAACCATCAAAGGTCTGGAGTCACTTGGATTAGTGTCTTTAAGGATATGCTTTGACAACGAATACGTTAAAATGACCACAAAAAGCGTATTGGAAGATTGCGTGGGTATCTGGTCTGTTATACCGCGCGGTATTGTCAATTCGGGCAACATCTGTTTCATGAGCTCAATCTTGCAGGTGTTGCTCATTTGTCAACCTTTTGTTGACTTACTGAACATCATAAGACTGAGAACCCCAGCTAAGGTCGGTTCGCCAGTTTCGCCTTTGCTAGACGCATGCTTGGGCTTTTACTCGCAGTTTGACAAAGAAACCATGGAGAGAAGAAAGGCAGTCGATGAAAAGGCTCAAGATAGAAAGGGAAGCGCTCCGATAACGGAAACTATCAACCCCGAAGAGTTCTACAAAGCCGTCTCGAAACTTCCTAAGTTCAAAGATCTCAAATGGGGTCACCAAGAGGATGCTGAAGAGTTTCTCACACACTTTTTGGATCAGTTGCATGAAGAGTTTATCAAATCAGTAAGCTCTTTGACGGAAAATGATATTTGGAACCTTATCAAAAGCATAAACGACAAAGATATAAAGAACGTCTTTATTAAGAATTTACTAAAATACAAGGGCGCTGAGTTCATAAAAAATGCTTCAACCCAATTTAAGGAGATGCTCGACAAAAACGGCGCATCTGGAAATTTTCAAGATGGACATGATGGTGGCTGGCACGAAGTGAGCAGCAGCAAGAAAGGGAAAAAACCCAAGACTGCTGCGAAACGTACCATGGAAGTTGAGCCCTCCCCAATAACTTCTATTTTTGGAGGTCAATTCCGTTCCGTTCTTGATATTCCTCAAAGCAAAGAACAGCAATCCATAACGTTGGATCCATTCCAGACGTTACAATTAGATATCTCAGATCCAGAGGTTAATGACTTAGAGTCTGCACTTTCGAAGTTTAATGAACCAGAATTGATACCGTTCAAAACCTCTACTGGGCAAGATGTTGAAGCTAAGAAGCAAACTTTCATTGACAAGTTACCTAATGTTTTTCTCATTCAATTAAAGAGATTTTCATTTGTTAATAACACCGAGAAAAACAGGATGGTCAACTACAATGCCTACAGCGGGCGTGTTGAAAAAATCCACAAGAAGATAAATTACTCTCATGTTCTAAACTTACCAACAAGTACGATAACGTCAACGCATCCTTGCGTAAACGGCCAGTATAATGCTGACTATAAGCTGATAGGTGTCGTTTATCATCATGGTATCAGTTCCAGTGGTGGGCATTACACGTGTGACGTTTATTACGCAGAAACGGCTAAATGGTTCAGAATAGACGATGTGACTGTTACCGAAATCGGTAGGGATGATGTTCTTACGGGAGGTGAAGATGAAGCCGATTCACGGACCGCATACATCCTAATGTATCAAAAATTGTAAAATAGCTAGTTGAATGCCTAATGTTCTGTTTTGTAAGTTATGGGGCTCTGAAGAAATAATAACTCCAGGATAAATTAAACTCATCGTTAAGCTATAAATTATAGTTGAAAAATGTATGCAACGGATTTAATCGGGACGGGTAGCGTTTCCAGATAATTTACGAACATGAACCTCAGTAGCGAGTCGACGTCAGAGGGTGGTGGATTGCGAAGCAATAAATCGAAAATCATTATCATTCGGTAATTACATCACAAGAGCACCTGCAGCGGCCAAAATGGCAACCAGGTTACCAGGTTGCAACATGTTGGCATCACCAGTGTAAGTGGAGGCTGTTGGTATATTAGGAGTGCTCATAGATTGCGTAGAAACAGCCCCTGGTCTAGAAGTTGGTGCCAAAGTGCTCAAGGTGGTATGAGTAGATGTACCGGGCGCTGGAATGCTGGAAGCAAGAACGCTGGAAGCTGGCACACTGGAAGCATGAACGCTGGAAGCTGGCGCGCTGGAAGCATGAACGCTGGAAGCTGGCGCGCTGGAAGCATGAACGCTGGAAGCTGGCGCGCTGGAACTTATAGTAGATGTCCTGGTCACGGTACAAGGACATTCGGTAATAGTCAATGTCGTCGCGGAAGTGACAGTGTAAGTTGCACCATTTGTCACAATTGTCGTGGGTTCAGGACAGTAAGTAGTGAGTTCTGTCACGACCTCGACCTCAGTAACAGTCTTTGGAGCCTCGACAATAGAAGTGACTGGAATGGTACAAGGACAGTTGGTAATCGTCAGGGTAGTGGCATTGTGAACAGTATAAGTCTGACCATTCGTGATAAACGTCGTTGGTTCCGGACAGTACGTCGTGAACTCTGTCACTACCTCGTAGTCGGTGACCGTCGTTGGGGGCAAGACGGACGTTGGTAAGAGCGATGCACTGCTTGTAACATTCGCAAAATCGGCTCTCGCGAGTGTCACAGCACTGCTCAAAACGGTCGCCAACGTGAAGAATTTCATTTTTTTGTCTTGATTCTTTTTAACTTGAATTTATCTGGAATCTGTGAAAGCGAGAGGACAAAACCAATACTATATTCAGTTTCTGGTGGTATCAGTCTCTCAATTGCATTTACCACATTTTCTAATCAGCCTCTCTTTTTATAGTTGTTTCCCTTAGTAGAGTTTGGCGTAATAATAGAAAGTGACTGTTACTAAAATTGAGCCTTCACCTTTTACGGTTAAACGGCATCAAGTCTACGAGCACGAGGCACCATCACTATCATTAACTAGCAGCACGTCAGTGGGGCCCTTAAAGGTTCCTGTGAACGCAATCAAAAACCCGTTGAAGTAATCAAGCGAAACCCTTGGTCGCATTCCTTTTCAGATTTCTAAAATTGGTCCTGGTGGTAGCAGACCCTATGTCTGGCTGTCGTAGACGATGTCAGGGTCCTCCTGGTCCTGGTGTTGCTGTTGCGTGCCTTCCGAAGATACACGGGGATCTGCCGTGCATATGCTAGTATACAGCTGGAATTTCGGAGTGGACGACAGATTCAAACGTAGTCTCTTGTTATGCGAGTTGCTCTCGGGAGGATTTTCGGGTGTTGGACTGGGTCGGACTGGTTCAGGCAGTGTACTGAGCACCTCAAAAGAGGATTTTACGGCATCGCCGCCATCGCCGCCATCGCCGGCAAGACCGGCAAGACCGGCATCGTTTATCACAAACTTTACAATTCTTTGGGCTCCAGTCTCATTTTTGTGGGCTAGATCAAATACTATGGCGACCCTTGTCTTATTTGGACATCGGGAGGGGGGCGACTTCCTAGACGTTGCCGGAATCCAGTCCCAGAACAGGCCAATGCGGCGTCTTATGAAGACTTCCCATAAATTGTCTTTGTTGCCAACGCCAGCGTTGGCCACTAAAGCACTCTTTAGCACTTGAACGTTCGATCTCCGAGCAGATCGAACCAAAAAATGGGACTCCTCGCTATACGCTACGAACCGTTCGTCAGCGTTTTCTTGGAAACTAGTATTCATTGCGTCGTTCAGTAAAACAACCGTAGAGTTGTGAGTATGGGCGTATTTGGTCAAAAGCGTTAAAATCGTAGTCAGATTCTTGTTCTTGAACGAATGCATCGAGTCTGAGCGTACCCGCTTTAAATTTGAATTCAAATAGTCTGTGACAAGTTGCGAGAATCCATCGATGACGACCAGTGAATATTCTTCGCCCAGTTCTTGAAACATGTAAACTAAGTGTGAAAACCGTTGAACGCGGCCATAACAGATCGAGTCAGCATTGTTCAATTGCTCTAGTGAGCAAGTCTTGTGAGTGTCGATCCACAATACTTTTTTCGCTTTCTTGGCTTGGATGTTCATCATTTGAAGTCCTAGTCTTGTTTTCCCACTGCCCGGTGGACCAAAGATCTCGTAGATAGCACGCGGTTGGAACCCTTCAACTGCTTCATCGAGCCCTTGGATACCACTTGCCACTGGATCTGAGCTGTCCACGATAAGCTGCGATAATGATATTCCCAGAGACATGCTGTCGGTTTGAAATAGTGATGATTTATAGTGAATAGGTCTAATCTTGGTTTTACAGTATCTATTTAATACCTAATTGCTGGAAAAATCGTCAGAACCGTGGGAAGCCGACGCACAGCGCAGCTTTCATGCTAAATACTCGCGAAACGATTGTAGAGCGTCCCGCAAAGCGATTTTCATTATGAGTGAGTAATGTTACAATGATGCTTATTTTCTTATCTTCGATGTCGGTCACAGGAAATAATCCATTTGAGGTTTTTTGGTCGGTATTATCGCGTTTCCCACGTCGTCTTGCGCCGGTACAGCTTCGAATATGGTGTAATTGCGGTCCATTTGGTCATCTACGGTCAAAACTGCTGCGACATTACCGCACCGGTAACAATAATTGGGTGCAGACCAAACTGTGACAAGACCACCCCCAAACATCTCCTTATAGCCTTCCATGACCAGTTGGTGGGCCCGGGCAATGAGGTCGAACTTGTTTTTATGCAGAAATTGGTCAACTTCATTTTTGCCGAACAGAAATCCAGCCCCACGTGGCGAAAGGCTCCAAGTTTCAACGTCATCTGGATCGCTCCATAGCAAGTCACACATGGCTCCCTCGTGCGGTACCTCTTGTTTACGATCTATGGCGCGAATCTGATTGATGGTCGTTACGTCAGGCGATAGACCGCCGTGCACGCAGAAGATGCTTTCATTGATGATAGCTCCAAGTGCTAAGTAGTCGAAAACTTCGCAACAGTAGCGCCACACGTTGCTGTTCCCGTATTTGCGTACGATTTCGTCGTAAAATCCATAAACTTTGGTAATCTGCCTTGTTTCGTGGTTACCCCGGATCATTGTGATCCGGTCTGGATACCGCAATTTGTAGCAAAGCAACAACAGAAAGCTCTCTAGAGAGTAGAAACCACGGTCAACAAAATCGCCCAAAAATATGTACCGGCTCTTTTCAATCCCACCGCTTTCCTCGAACAAGGTCAACAAATCGTGCAGTTGGCCGTGAATATCTCCGCAAATGGTAACCGGAGTGTCGACACGTGTCACGTTAGCCTCATACATTAGTAGCTCCTGTGATTGCTGGCATAACTTGTACACGGTTTCTTCCGGAACATGTCGACCTTGTTTGAGAAGTGCTATTGTTTCGTCCAATTTCATCGCTTACAAAGTTACCTTGAGCCTCAGATGTCCGTTTTTGACAAACCAAAAAAAGTCTACAAGCCTCCTTCGTGGTCGCTTCAATTTGGGGCCCCACCTGCTCCTTCTTTAATGAGCTGTGTTAGCTTTTTGGCAATGTTTCCGGTGGTTTAGTAGCTCGATGAGGTTAATGGTTTGCCTTCTATCAAACGCCAGGATTGAAAATTTTCGGTTCGCGTCGCATATCATGTTGGACGTGATAAAATTAATTCGGCAAAACAAGAGCATCGCGATAAATCAGGTAGGCATTTCGACGACGGAAACCTGGGAAAACAACGATATTGAGAGACTGAAGCCCAGCTTTTCAGGCCATGAGGATGTCTCGCGTGAATTTGCCGGAAATTGCGAACCCAAAGCTTTTTTCGCCCCAAATTTACGACCGATATCCCTTAAAATATGAAGAACAGATTAAAATTCTTCAAAAAGAACGGCTTCACTTGGAGGAGCTCGTCTATGATATCGATAACGCGCAGATTTTGCAGTATATGGATTCTAACGGTGAAATTGACATCAAACGGAAATTGCTGGGCGAATACGCTTTGTACCGGGCAAAATCCAGTACTCAAGAGACAGATTTTGTTGAGCAGTTAATCCGATGGCAATTGGATTTGTCAAAATCACGTAGTCAGGACTTTACATCAAGAGAAAAGCAGCAGAGAATGGTTTACGAGACTCTGCTTAGTGTACTGGGAAGTCAAGCTTTTGAGGAAGTCGTAGCACGTCAGTCTGATGATTCCTCAAACGTACACAACACTTTTCAAACTAACGACCCCAGTCACAGCATATCGAGAATAGACTCTTCACATGCACAAGTCGACGAAGTGACGTCTTATCTACTGTCCAGTGCCCTTCAAAAGGGTATAGATTTGAAACCAGAGTCGCAACGGCACAGTGGAGACCAAAATGATGTGTCGTTTCTCAAAGAATGTATCGATTCGATTTTGGAGGGCTACTCGAGTGGCAACAACAACCAGGGTAAAACCCTCGATGACGAAAAATCGTCTTCGGAACTCGAACTCGCGCTAAAAGATCTCAGACTGGCACATAGTTATTTGACACGAAGGTTTGAAAACGATCGTAATGAGCACTTGCGAAGCATCGATCAACTCACCAAAACAAATGAAGAGCTTTCACACGAGCTTCTGGCGTTTCATTCGAAATTCAGAAACATACAGACGAAATATTCGGAACTCCAAAAAGAGACTACTCAGCTTGAGGAGAAATTAAGATTGAATTCGCTAACGTCATTGAGCTCGCCGGAAGCGGACGCCAGCTCTTTGAATAGCGTTGGTAGTAACGGGGGCAGACCGCAGTCATTGGCGATCATGCGAAAAGAATTCAAGAAAGTCCTGAGTGAGACGCAAAGAAAATACGAAACCGAGCTACGCGAGGAGCGTGAGTTAAGAAGATCTTTAGAACGAGAATTGGCTTCCCAACAGCAATAAGGCGCATCTGCTGTGAACTTCCGCACTGCAAAATCCATTTTTCATACGTGAAATCCAATATGTAATCTATTTACGTCGGCATTAAACTTAAAACCAATACCGCATCACAACTTTCTGAATTCACTCAACACAGGATATATGGCTTCAAACGCCTGATAAATCTCTTCTCTTTGTTTCGCACCCGTGAGTACGATTTTTCCTGAAACAAAAATCAAAAGCACGATCTTGGGCTTCACCATTCTGTAAATCAAACCTGGAAATAATTCTGGCTCATACGACGAGAAAGTTCCGTGCGAAAATGCCAGACCTTCTAATCGGATCGGAAATTTCACATCACAAGACCCAACGATATTTTGAATTTTGAAATCTGTGAATTTAGCACTAAACCCAATCTTCTGGATTATTCTGGCATATTTCCGACTGGCCAATTTCGAATCGTCCTCCGATTTGGCTCCGATAACGACCATTTTACCCGATGCGAAGATTAACGCTGTCGTCTTCGGCTCTCGAATACGCATAATAACGGCTGCAAATCGTTTGGGATTGTATTCTGCGTTTCTCGCATGCAGTGCAACCGTTTTCAAATCCAAACGACAATCCAAATTCACAGTGGCAACGATATTTTGCAATGTGGGGACTATTCCTGATGTTGTCGCATTTTGTTGTTCGTCATCTTCAGTTTTGGAAAGCGCCACATCTGGGTCCTCTGACTTGTTTTCCCATACTGATCGCGTCGTAGGATCAAACACTATTTTATTGGCGTCTTGAAACTCTTTCAATCTAGCATCATCAGACATTATGGAGTTGTTTTGTCGCGAGCTTTGAAACCTCGATGAGTGGTCAAGTAATTGATGAGTTTCTCAATTTCCAAGATTATATATATATACGTAAAAATCATGAACTGATAAACAGATGAGGTATATAAATGGCAATTTGGAGGATAATAGGAGCTGTTGAGAAAGTATAAGAGAAACAACAATATGATTAAGAAGTCGGGCTACTGTTCGGTCGTTTCATTCGTCATTTTAGCTCATTCATCGCTCTAAAAATTGAGATTGTAAGAGACTTGAATTAATGCTCGCAAGGGCTACTAAAATGGTGTAATCAAGAGTTTGAGGCAGTTTGAATTGTTGGTAGACGATCAGAGATGCTGTAGACGATGTTTGCGGTAGTTTTTAGCTTCTAAAAACGGTAGTTTTCGACTATTCTTGCAAACTTCACCAGTCATCGAATAACTGGTTTCTTAGTATAAAGGTAGGAAAGAGGGAGTATAAACAGTTCTTGACTACATTCATCTCTGTAAATCTCAAAATCATGAAATTCATCATGTTTTAGTATCTTCCATTTGTGTTCATTTTGACAACTTCAAACCTTAAGTAAGTTCCTTCTAGCTGTGGTACTCATCACACGATGCAAAACACGAGTATAAACGACCTCTATGGGGTTTGTCAAGAGTATCGACGGTGTGCACAAGAAATAGCACCGTTGATATCTACACAACAGGATTTGGAAGCGTATTACACGTTGATTTGGAGTGCTATACGCGTGTATCAACGGTTAAAAGAAGAACACCAGTTAAGTACCGAACAAGACGTCAAAATCACATTGGAACTATCTCAACTGTTGGTAGATGAGACTAATGAACTGGATCTAGCGGAGGGGTACCTTTTTGGAGCGAAAGAAAGGCTTCAACAAACGACTTCATTGCAAGAGAAAATGGCTATCGAGTACGCGCTTGCAGAACTGGCTCAAAAACGAGGTACTTCCTCACATTTGGGCGATGCAGTCCGAAATTTGGAAAGTCTTATTAACGATTTACAGAAAACTGAGTCTCCGTGGGCTTTGGTGTTCAAATACAAGCAAATTGATATGTTGGCCAAAACGGCAAAACCGCAGCGGATCGCGTTATTGTACAACGATTTGATCAAACAATCTGAACAGTTTAAAGATTTCTACATTCTTGTGCTCTCGAATTCCCTCTGTCATCATCTCTCAAATAATCTGAGAATTGACGAAAGCCTCGTTAGATCCTTCGACGCTGTAAACGACAGGGCTTGTCCAGCATCTCTCAGCTTATGGAAAAAGCTTATCGAACTACTTCTACTCATTAACAGAGATGATAATATTGCCAACAAGCTTATGGAATTCAAGAAACTGATCGCGCGTCACAAGTCTAATTTGAAAAGCACCTACAATGTTTACCTGACAGACGAAATCTCGGTTCAAGTGCATTCTCAAGCGACAAATTATCAAGACTTTAAAAACGTGATCCTGCTGTTTCAGAGCGTAAGCTATATTACCAACTGCTACGATAAAAAGGCCAATTTCTCTTCCAAGTTTTTACCAAAAGTTCGTGAAGTTGCAGAAGAGCGTCTATCCTCGAGTTTGCAAGGTGGACTACCGGCCATTGAAGCTCAAAGGAGCTTCTACGCTAAACTCGTTGAAATTTCTAATTTGTACATCTGCATCGAAGCGTTATTACTCGGCGAAACTGTCCCAGAACTACCGGTGCCTGAGCAATATCGAGATCTCTTGCTTGCTTGTAAGCACCAACGGAACTTTGAGTCCAACGAAGCGATGCATCTGATTTCCAAAAACTTAGAAAAGCCACTCGGACCCTCTGTGGAGGTCCGCATGATAATGCTTTGCAACGCGTTTGGAATGCATTTAGCCAAGATGAATAAAACCGAGGACTCTCTCTCTATTACTGACTATGATGCGACAAATTCGATATGGCAAAATATAGAAACGCTTGCCAAAGATTACGATTTTGCTGACAATCACGTTTGGCAATGTACATTAGCTTTGTTGTGGGTGATTGCTCGCTTCCAACCCTTTTCGAACGGTCATCTCGCGAGCAACAAAGAGGAAGATTATCTTGAGAAGGTTAAATGGTATTTTTCGAGTAATAAAATGGGTGGGGTGAGTGAAACTGGGGAACGAGACTCAGCTTCAGACAAGGGAGGTCGAGAAACAGCGCCGACATTGAAAAAATCCGCTTTACTCAGAGTGCTATTAAACTACGTTGCCGGTTCAATGTTAGTTCACGATATTGAAACTAAATGCACAATGTCCAATGCATGTTTCCATCTTTGCGGGCAACAAGACATGCCTCTCATGAGTTATTTGATCGGAATTTGGCATTTGCTAAACTGCGGCATTGCCATGCGCAGGAAAGAAGTGGTAAATACCCGCCAATCATTACTAAAATTAGTCGACCATCTAGTAAAGATCAAAGAATTTGCATAACGGCTTGCATCGCTTGGAAAAATGGCTAGAAAATCTTACTATATATTCGTGGGTTCGTTAAACTGAGGTACTATTCAGGTACTTCGAATGTCATTTATAATAAAGATAGGCTATTTGTGCTTGTATTTCTGATGAGAGCCAGTTCTTCTCATATTGTAAGCGGCACCTGCAATCTCTGACTTGACGCTGCTTTCGCTATCTTTGATGTGACCGCGATCATCCAAATCAACGGTACCACCGCTTTGAAATAACGAAACGTCTCCAACCAGGAGCCCCAGGGTGTCCAGGACTTGCTGAGGATCCGTCAAGTGTGCTTTTGCTACAGTCTTTTTGGAAGCAGACCCAACCGTGACTGGATAGATTCCGAAATGATCCCATTCGTTTTTCTGATCGGCAAAAATTTCGTCCCACTCTTTCTCGATGCCGTTCAATTGCTTAAACATATCTTCGTCTGTGAAGTCATCTCCCAAACAAAGTATGAAATCTGGCAATTGGTCCTTCGGTAGACTCTTGTCCAGTTTGAATTCGTCTTCCGAATCTTGCTTCGTTCCATGCGGGTGCCAGATAAGCCTTTTAACAATTTCACCTTTGTTCACAAATTTGGGACGAACTTCGACATTGGCCTTCCCCTCCATCACTTCCAAACCCAAATCGGGAGCAAACTCTTCTAATGTCTCTTTCATTTTGGAAGCATTGTATTCTCCCAATTCCGGATCTGCTCTTCTGTAATGCCAAGTCAATGCGACCTTTTTCACCTCGATAGAGGATCCAGGAGTATGCATTGTGAATTGTTCCATAATCTCATGAACCTTTTTTTGCCAAGACATGTCGAACTTTTCTGTCAAATTGACCCAGTCTTGAGACGAAACGTCTTTCATAAAACAACCATGCTCAGCGCTTAAGCCCAGCTGAGGCAACTTGCCGCCCAACCATTTAGACAAGAATTGTTGATCCCGTCCAGATATAATCCAAATTTGATTTTTGGGATCCGAAGCCAATTTCGACAAAATTCGATAAAGCTTAGCACTTGGGATGGCAGCGGCAGGATCACGCACTATGGGTGTCAACGTACCATCGTAGTCAAATAAGAAAAGTCTTCTCTCGGCCTTCTGATAGTTTTTCAAGAGTAATGGACCGTTGAGCGCCGGTGTGATTCTGGACTCCTCGTTCTCGCGGCGCGCTATTGAGATCACGCGACGTAAAAACTTGTCGTTCCAGTCCTGTATGGTAGGAACACATGCCCACAGCTTTCTTTCCAAATTCGATTTTTCTATGGGCTTCAACTTCAAAGCCCTGTTGATGGTTTTCGCGACGGCGACTGAGTCCCAAGGGTTAACGATAAGCGCATCTCTCAGTACCGTACTGGTACCGGAAAACTCGCTAAGAACAAGTGGGCTGGCATAACAGTTGCCAATCGAGGGTTGGCTCTTAACAGTGACGTATTCCAAAGCGGTGGTGTTCATTCCGTCTCTCACGCTTGTGATCAGACAAAGATCGGCGGCACGGAGTAAAGAGAAATACACGTCTTTTGGAATGCGCATGTGGTAATGTTGTACTGGAGAAAAATTAAGACTACCGTATTGCGCATTTATGGAGTTGACCAGATCGTTGACCTGTTGCTCCAACTTGACGTTGTTATCAGATTCGGTGGGTCGACTCACCTGGATCAACACCACTTTGTCTCTCCATTCTGGGAACATGGCCAGAAAAGTTTCAAAAGCTTGCATTTTCTGTATCACGCCTCTCACAGTGTTGAGTCTATCCCTACCGAATATGATTTGCTTGCCCGCGTACGCTTCCTTGATGGTAGTGACTTTGGAATCAATGTCGGGAGAAAAGGCTTCTTTGAGAATTTCTTGGGTGTTGACGCCGATCGGTAACGCGTCCACTAAGACGTCACCTCCATACGCGCTGATGCGCCATTCGTCCTTGCCCTCTTTGGACTTGCGCTTTGAAGAAGTCGAGTCGAGCAATCGTTTGCATCCGGAAACGAAATGGCGTGCAAAGCCCTCGTTTTGGAAACAGACTCGGTTGCTCCCCAAGATTCCGTCTAGCAATTGTTTCCGTTTCGATAAACAACGGAAATATTCGTTACTGGGCCAAGGGGTGTGGTGGAAGTACGCGATGATGGCGTCTTGAAACCGCATGCGCAGCAACTGCGGTAGCAGCATCAAATAGTAGTCGTGTATCCAGATGATATCGCCCGGTTTGTAAATTTGCGCGACTTTCATGGCGTACGCCTCGTTGAACTTGACGTAGTCGTACCACCAGTTGTTTTCTTGCTGTCCGTCAGACGGAGCGCTCAAAATGTAGTGAAGGGCGGGCCAGATGATGTTTTCCGCGTACTGCCGCCAGCGCCGTTGGCCCTTACGCAGAAGCCAAACCGGGTGGATCGTCTGCTGGTTGTTCGGGTCTTCTGCGGCTTGCAATTTTTCCGCGATCCCGCGTTTCTGCTCGCTCGTGAGGTACAATGGGTCCTCGACGGGGTCCTTGGACATGTAGCGAGTGTCATCTTCAGTGAGGGAGATGCTGCCGCGACGCGCCTGCGGGGGGTTGCCGTCGGTGCTCGGTTCGCGCTGCAAATCCGCTTTGGCAACGTACGCGAAGCTGGAGCCCGGGTCGATTTCGCCGGTCCATCCGACAACGTGCTGCTCCCATTCGGACGAGTCTCGCAGGTAGTTGACCGAGGAGTAAAGGGCACTGTTACCGCTAATGGGGGTCATGGACCACTCTTCGGAGGCCGACTTGGAGTGCTCGATTGCGGGGGTGTACGCATCGTTTCTCCCGATCTTGTAGGGCAATTGGGGCACACAGTTGATGATACGGCCCGAAATGGCGCGTTCTTCAGACGCGATCAGGGGCACACCCATGCTGTGTGAGAGTAATCGTGGTGGTTTTGCTGCGCGTGCAGTGTGAGAGGTTAGATTGAGTTCCCCTTTAATAGGTCGCGTGATTGCTGGCAGGGAGTTGCGGGAAGGAAAAAAAAAAGGAGAAGGCGCCCCAGCACGGTCCAAGCTCAGTGATTGCTCGTGCCCTCGTACAAGGTTACCTCACCACACTTCGAACACCCGGCTCATCAGCAAGTACAGTTTCGCGAGTATATCCTGAGCGGGCTGTTGCTGTGGATGCTGGGGAGGTTCCAAGATCGTCGGTTTGGACCCGGGCGCGCCCTGGTTGATCTGTGAGATGCATTGGAGATTGGCGTGTACGCGCTTCAGGTACTGCGACGTGACGTTCTGGACCTGTTCCGCGGAGAACTGCATCGCGTTCGCGGTCATCTGGTTGATGCGTGCGAGCAGCACGCTGTTGATATGCAGCAGCAGCTGTATCTTGTACTGGTTCTGCGTCTGCGGGTCCATAGGACGTGTAGGTAGAATGATATGATTTTGTGTCAGTAGTGCCAGTGTTATGTTGTGATTCGGGGCTAGCGCGGGTGTTCGTGTTCGTTACAGGTGATAGCAGCGGGTCATACTTTTCTACGAATACCCACGAGAACTCCTCCGCGGAATTGACTCCTCCGCGGAACCGAGCTCTGGATCTCGGCTCCGGATCCCTAAATCCGTGGGCATTCTCCGACCGCGTGCCGCTGTGACGTCACCGCACCTTATCCCCCGCCTCGCTCAACCGCGCCACCCTCACCGCCTTCACCGCTCAGTCGGATCCGCGACGCGCCTGACACAAACGCCACCGAGGGCCCTGACGGCCGTCCGAGTCCCTGCGGGCCGCGGATCACCGCGGCAATGCTGCGGCAGTTCTGCGGCAGTTCTGCCGCAGTCCTGCCGCAAACCCTGCGGTGGTCCCTGCGCAAGAATTTTGCGCCGAGCCGAGCCGCCCTCCGTGCCGCCGCGCTACGTGCTACGCCGAGCTAAACAGAACGGGAAAATATTGCCCGGACCGCACCCGCTAGGACGGCCGCTAGGCGGGCGCTAGGCGGGCCGCGAAGCGGGCCGCTTCGCGGCCCGCCTAGCTGGCCCAGGCAGAAACACGGTGATACCACACTACGCGCAAGAACGCGGTTGGTGAACAGGGAAGGAAAATAAAAAAAAAAAAAAAAAAAGCAAATAAGCAAGCTTGGGTGGCTGGCGATGCGGATTGAAAAGCACGGCGTTTGTAGCAGGTCCCCGGAGCCAAAACAGACAGCTGGTGCGAATCGCTTGGGTAGTTCGGTTCCGCTAACGCTTTGCAGGTCCCTCCCCACGCTCACACTCTTTACACTGCTCCTGGTGCGAACCTCGACTTTTCCATGAAACACACGCTCTACTGTGTCCAGGCGCCTGTCGTGCGCCTCGTCACCTCCGCGCTCAACGGGCGGTCCGTGATCGGCCTCGTCGCCAATTTTGCGCTCGGGTTTGCGCCCGTCGCAGCCTGGCTCGCCGCGTTCAAGAACGCGGGCCGGA
Source organism: Lachancea mirantina (assembly GCA_900074745.1). Lineage (NCBI taxonomy): Eukaryota > Fungi > Ascomycota > Saccharomycetes > Saccharomycetales > Saccharomycetaceae > Lachancea > Lachancea mirantina. Next base: position 1,065,789 of record LT598468.1, read on the forward strand.
TCCCCGTCTCGGCTCGTCCTGCCATCCACAGCTCGTGGGCGTTCCTCGCGGACGCCTTCCTGTTCGGCGACGCGTTCCAGGAGCTGGTCACACAGTACGGCGAGGGCATGCGCGTCGCGTCGGTCGTCACGTGGGTCACCGCGTCCCAGTTTGCGCTCCTGGTGCTCGCCGCGTTGCCCGTGGCAGCATGGCGCTTGCGCGGCGCAAACGCGAAACACGCGGGGTCACGTGACCGCGACCCCGCGTCGCTGCAGCTCTTGCTCGCGCTGCCCCTGCTCGCGTTCGTCGCGCTCGACGCCATACACCTGTTGGCCGCGCAGCGCGACTTCACCTCTTTCAAGGACATGCTCGCGTGGACCTCGTACGTGCTGCTGCATTTGCTCGCGCCCATTTTCACCGCTGTCTACCTGTACGTGTTCCGCGCGCCGGGCACCGTGCGCGCGTTCGCGCTCGCGCTCGGGATCCAGAACCTCGCCGGCGTGTGTACGCATCTGCTGGTGCCGACGGCGGCGCCGTGGTTCATCCACATGTACGGCGCACGCGACGTCGAGCACGTGACCTACGAGCAAGAAGGGTTCGCCGCGGGGCTCACCCGCGTCGATACCCACCTCGGCACGCATCTCAACACGAGCGGGTTCCACCGGTCCCCGATCGTGTTTGGCGCGGTGCCGTCGCTGCACTCGGCGATGGCCGTGCAGTGCTTTCTGTTTGTCGTGGTCTCGCTTTTGCCCGCGCTGCGCGTGCGCGGCGCCGGCGCCGGCTTCGGCCCGGCGGCGGCCGAGTCGTTTGTGCTTTCGGCCGTACCGGTGGCCTCCCGGCCGAAAGACGGCGACGACGACCTGGAAAGCGGCGCAGCCGCCGAGGTCGGCGGCGATGACGTCATGGGCTACGTCGTCTCCGACGAGGAGTCCTCGCGCAAGTCCGGCGACGGGGTCGTTTCTGCGGTCGTCTCGTGCGAGGAGTCCTCCGACAGCGCCAGCCACGAGGCCGCCGAGGCCGCCGCTGAGGCTACGGCCAAGCTGCTGGCACCAGCCGGCGCCGATGGCGCCGGCGGCGCCCAGGGTGCCAGCGGTGGGTCCTCCACTGCTCCCACGGCCAGCTCCCGCTGGCTCTACATTTTCCGCCGGCCCGTCATCTCGTTCACGCTGGCTACCGCGTTCCCACTTCTCCAGTGGTGGAGCACCATGTATCTGGACCATCATTTCCGTTTCGACCTCTTTGTCGGGCTACTCTACGCGCTCACCGCGTTCCACATCGTGGACGCACTGTTGCTGACGCCGCGCGTCACCAGCGTGTGGCTCGACATCCGCGCTGGAACGCGGGAGGATCCGCGGAACGAGGCCTGCACCATGGGCATGCGCGTATTCCGCGGAACGCGCCTCGAGTGGTTCTTCGACCCACTCGCTTAGCATCTTCGTCATCGCCATCGTCATCTCGTCATCGTCACCACGTACGTGTTCTGTCGCTGTGTACATATTACATACTAATTACCGAAGCTTTTTCTAGTCACTGAGCATCGGGCTTGCCCCCGGGCACCAGCAGCGCGATATTGTTGCCGCTCAGCAGCATCTTGCCCGCGTGCCGTTTGACCTCGCTGTCGCGGTCGTACTCGACCACGTCCTCCAGGACCACATTGACAAAGTCGTCAAACCCGACAAGCGTTCCCGCGAATTCGCGGTGCGACGTCAGCATCACCCACACGGGCTGGCCGACCGTCTTGTCGATAATCTCGAGCGGCAGAATCTCGACACCAGACATGTGTAACCGGGTGTGTTCGTGGTTCGACGGCGTGAGTGGACACTTCGACAGGCCCAAACTCGCTTTTTTTCAGTTGGACGGAATATATTGATGTCGTGTTGTACGTGTTTTCTTGCTTAGGTAACCCTGTCACTCATCACTCTCTACGTGCCAGAGGCCCCGCCACTCTGAACAAGTTCACCCTAGACGGGGGATTAGGCCCAGCTCCAAATCCGCTTCTCTCTACCAACCCACAAAGAGCGACTCCAGCATGACTTCCACGCTGCCCTTGCACATGTACATCCGTCCCTTGATCTCCGAAGACGCGCAAAGCGTCTCAGAGCTCGAGACCAAGGGTTTCCCACCGGAAGAGCGTGCTTCGCCCGAAAACATCCAATTTCGACTTGCAGTGTGTCCGGAACTGTGTTCCGGACTATTCATCCGCGACGTCGAGGGAGGCGAGGTCAAGGGCGAGAAACTGATAGGCCACATGCTTGGAACCAAGATCCCCGAGTCGACAGACGCCAGCAAGCCCGCGTTCATCACGCGCGCAGCCATGGGCAAAGTGCACGACGAATCCTCGACAACGGTCGGGATTCACTCGGTCGTGATCGCCCCAGAGTACCAGAAGAAAAACCTCGCCACCTTGCTGCTGACAGACTACATCCAGAAGCTCAGTAACCAGGAAGTGGGCCAGCGAATCGTGATCATTGCGCATGAGCCCTTGGTCCCCTTCTACGAACGCATTGGATTCCAAGTCGTGGGCGAGAACGAGGACGTGTCCCAGGACCCTGCCTTCGGTAAGTCCAAATGGTGCGACATGGTGCGTGAATTGGTCAAGGAAGAATACGACAATTGAACCTTTTCGCCGCGCCGCTTGCTCTTTGCCTGTTCCCATGTAATTTAGCGCATCCTCTACGTAGACAACCCTAACTATACTCCGAAACCCATACGTACTTGCTGTGAGCGCAAACGACAAAACGTAAGCAGCAACACCCCAGGAACTGTGCGGCTTCCCCACATTTCCAGTCCCTGATATAAATACAGGGGTGGGGCAGCATTAAAGGGTGCTAATCTTTGCATACCCCACAGAAGTAAATCACTGACCTGACGAAACGATAATGCTGGCCCAGACTTTGAAGACCACTAGATTCACTGCCAAATCCGCTCAAAACGCTCTGTCGCTTGCGTCTCGCTCCTTTACGAGCAACCCAGTAGCGTTTATGCCCAAAAAAGACGACGACGTGACCCAGCAGCAGTTGGACGAGAACAAAGCCAAGTTGGAAGAACTCGAAAAGGGCAATTCCAAGCACGGCACCTTCCAGGGCGAACTCAAACGACCTTCAGACGCAGAACTCAAAAAAAGGGGTGAGGATGCGCAGGTCGAACAACAGAGACCCGACGACGGCGTTTACTAGGTCGTGGGCGTTGAACAATGGGGTCACTTTACCCACGTACGTATGAAATATTCCTAATTAGTTGAAGAATAAAGTTGAGCATTTGAGCGCCGACAGGCGTTGGCAACTAATCCGTTGAGAGGTACCCACTCTTGGGGTTTGCTGCAGTTTACTAAAGTGTACTGATCGCTGGACGGACAGATCTTGACCATACTCGAATCATGAAGGTCAGATGAGCTGAATTGTGGATGTCGCTTCATACGTGTTAGCCTATCCTAACGACGGCCCTTCAGAATCTGTAAATTTGATGCTATTGCGACAAGGGCGATTCGAGCTCAAATCATATGTATAAGGAATTCGAGTAGCAGGTGTGGTGTAGCGCAGCGGGAAGAAAACGGCAGAATACGTCTGTTCACAGTTTAACAATTCATAAATTGTATTTCTAGCGGGAAATTGACTCTGATCATGGCTTCTTGGATGCAGGCGATATTCTCAATGATTACACTGGGATATCTGAGAAACTCCTCTCTTCGCCTTACGTGGCCGAGCACAATCCGTACTCACCATACTCGCCGAAGACTCAATTCCATCTATGAAAACTGGTTATGCCATCATTTTATACGTGTATGAGTACTCAATGGGTAGCGTCCTTGCCATTGAATGCGACAGTGCTCATTAGAAGTACTATGGCAAAACATGCTGCAGCATGGTGATATCTCGCAGCCATTATCTGGATATCTCGGACACTCGCGGCTTCCGCTCGTGGAATCGGATGCAAATTATACATTCGATTATCTGATGTTCAATTCTGTCATTGTGATCACGTGATATTATCACACCCACAAACTGAACATATTATCCGTCTTATATTCCCCGCAGGCATAAAACGAGGTTGTAGTCACAACCACTTGATCACATTGCTCGAGTTTTGAGTTGCTTACGAAAGGCCTTCTATGAGAACAGTCGGCTAGCAGTTTCGTACACAATAACATCCAAAGTATCTTCAACAATGAATGTTACACCCTACGAACATGGAATTAGCGAAATTACACAGAACAATCTAGTGTTGAACATGCAAGATAGGAGTGACCATAGGAGCGACAGGGGCGGTGAAGGCCTGGATAACAGTGGAATTATGCCACACAGTGAACTAAAACATGAATATTGTCGGTCCGTGCGACAACTGACCAAGATTGTCGACAAATTTGTTAGCCAGGATGGCGACGGACAGGACATGGAAACGCTGTTACAAGAGTGTATTGACACATTAGTAAACTACCAAGAGGAAACCAAAAAGTTGAAAAAAACGCTTCTGACGCATTCAGAATGGAGTCCGAGTGTTTTTGAAGGCTACGAAGCGGTGTTTGTGTATTACAAAATCGTATCTCAAATCGTGCTTAGCAAGATCCCGGAGCTGGAACAGTTCAAGATCGCGAAAGCTGCCGCAGGCAATGACGCAATAAATGGTCGTGATAAAGGTCTTATGGAAGTTTACAATATGCTGGTCAAAACGCTCCTGACAGACGACAAAATCGGCGACGTGCGACGGTACATTAAGGAACATTCGAAAAGGGACCTCGATGGATCGGGTTCTTCTTCTTCGGCATCTTCGGCCGCTACACTACAGTACGACATCCACAGTGGTCAGGCGATTGCGTCGAGCGTTTTGAAAGAGCTCATGAACAACAGTCGTGTTTTGCTGATAGATCTCCGGCCACGTACTCAGTTTGTTGCGTCTCATATAGCGAGCAACACGCTCATGTGCCTGGAACCCATTTCTTTTAAGGACTCTTATTCGGATGCAGATCTACTGAAAAAATCTCTCATCACCTCTCCAGATTTCGAGATAGATTTGTTTAAGAAAAGGGACACCTACGATTTCGTCGTCATTTACACAAGTTCCGCTGAGCGGACTGGATTTAACGAGCAGCAACAGTCTGCTCTTGTTCATATTCTTTTGAATCGATCTTTCGAGGCTCCACTCAAATCAACCCGTGTTCTTACTCTGCAAGGTGGAATCGAGAGTTGGCGTAAGAGCCAAGGCGTCTGTGAGGAAACAAAAACGGATTCCGAAAATGCATATCTCAACAGTGATTTGTCGGGATTCGATTTTCAGGAAGTGGCCAAATCGACCACGCCAAGCTACCAATATCGACTGGACTCCAGTTTGAACCCTATGCTTTCAAAACCGCATGCGCCGCAGGACGGCCAAGTGAGAACACCGCAATTTTTCCCTAATCAACAACCAGCGCTCAAGAGAAATTCAAGTTTCAGAGAAAAGCTCATTAAATACTCTCCACTTCCGTCAAGGACAACAACACCCATCGCAAAATCTAATGAAACGCAATCAACTCTTTATCCAGAAACTCCGAAGCTTGCACCATCTGCTCCAGCACTCAACAATCTACCACATATTTCACCAATTCAGTCGTACACCCTGTCTCCAATTTCTAGAAGTGTTTCACCACCAAATACGCTAACATTGGGCAAAACTTCTACTTTTCCACCGCAGGGTAGCTTGCCAGAGCGATTTACAGGAAGTAGACCCCAGTTCAGGCCAAATGATGTCCCCAAATCGACCAGCAATGGCGTAACTCGAAAGGAGTATTTGGACAAGGATTTGGATTTTAATGTCGGTTTGGTCAACTTGGGCAACTCCTGCTATATGAATTGCATCGTTCAATGTCTTCTCGGATCAAGAGAACTTTGTCGGATTTTTTTGGATGATTCTTATAAGAATCATGTCAATTTGAACAGCAAACTTGGCTCGAAGGGAGTTCTGGCAACATATTTCTCCAAGCTGATCCATGTGATGTATAATCAGGCACTAATGATAAAGACCAAGAGACTTCCGACCAATGAAAGGACTGCCGTACAACCTTCACATTTCAAAGTTGCTTGTGGCTCAATCAATTCCCTGTTCAAAAGCTCTTCACAGCAAGATTGCCAAGAATTCTGTCAGTTTCTTCTTGATGGCCTGCATGAAGATCTAAATCAATGCGGCGCAAACCCGCCTTTGAAAGAACTTTCGAGAGAAGCTGAAGACATGCGTGAAAAGCTTCCTGTGCGAATTGCTTCATCAATTGAATGGGAAAGATATTTGACTACAGATTTTAGCGTTATTGTGGATTTATTCCAAGGCCAGTATTCGTCACAACTTAAGTGCCAAGTTTGCAACAAAACTTCTACCACGTACCAACCGTTCTCAGTCTTATCTGTCCCAGTTCCGTTTGGAAACAGGTGTACTATATTAGATTCCTTCAGCGAGTTCACCAAAGTTGAAGTCCTGGATAAGGACGAACAATGGTCATGTCCACGATGTAAACAAAAGCAACCATCGACCAAAAAAATTACTATAACAAGATTGCCTCGAAATCTTATCATTCATTTGAAGCGGTTCGACAATATGTTAAACAAAAACAACATTTTTGTCGAATATCCTCATGTCTTGGATCTGACAAGTTTTTGGGCCGACGACAAACGTGACGACGCTCCGGCTAGCTTGCAAGAATTGCCCACTCGTGGACAGGTGCCCCCATTCAAGTATAAACTTTACGCTGTTGCTTCTCATTCGGGAACTCTTTATGGGGGTCATTACACTGCCTATGTTAACAAAGGTCCATGGCATGGATGGTGTTACTACGATGATACATCCTGTCGAAAAGTAAAAAACTCTGACGAATGCATCACTAAAAGCGCCTACGTCCTTTTTTACCATCGTATATACGATTCTTAGAGAACATTTGTTCAATACTATATAAGACAATGCATTATTCCCAGTCATCATCTTCGTCTGCATCGTCATCGGCGGCAACATTCTCAGCAGCTTCCATCTTTGTCTTTGCCTGCTTGTTCTGCGTCTCGTCATCATTACCAGTTTCGTCCTCATCGTCCCAATCAACTTCTTGAACTTCTGAAGTGCTATGATTAAGAATCTCTTTCCTCTTTCTTTCCGTATTTAGGATTTGGTTACGCCTCAACATGTAAATACCCCAGAAGTCGCGATAACTTATCTTCTCCGGTACAATCCTATTCATAAGAGCCCTCAGTTCATCTTCTTTCTCTAGCAACGCCGCTATTTCGCTAGTTTTCTCGTCAGGATTCCAAGATTCTGGCACTTTGACATTTCCTTCGAGGTAAATGCTTGCATCAACAGACAGCGATTTAAGTTCAGCCTCAGTTCGATTTGCCGCTAAAGTAGCTGATTTCAGTGTGACATTCCCACCTTCCGAATCTTTAGCGGAAATATCGTTCAATTTATCTGCTTGCTGGGTCAACGACGACCAAAACGGACCCGATGAAACTCTTTTCCAATAACTTTGAGCCATATTTTCGACTCCCTGCAGCTTTGTATCCAATTTCCCGAGCACTTCCTGAGTTTTATTCGATAGTTCCTCATCAATTGGCAATTTCAACTCAATGTCTTTCGAATCATCCATGAATTTCCGTAACACTGTAGTAGTACGGTTATAACCAGCATCTATCTCGCTTTCCAAAAGGCGAAAAGCCTCGTCGGTCTTGTCGTCGTGATTTTTGGACGACTCTGGTCCATTGCTGGTAGCTTGCTCTTCATAGAAGAACTCCATATTATCCCCAGTTTTTATGATATATTGTCAAGATCAGTTTAATTAAAGATTTCAGAACATTAAGAAACTCCATCCATGATCAAGACTCTTAATACAAGAACAAACCGTAAATCGTGGAATCTGATATCCACTTGAGTCAATCATGTCCTTGGTCACTCCAATCCATTTCAGTGCTGTTCAGCCAAATTTCTACCGAGGTTCTTACCCGAGAGAGATCAATATACCATTTTTACGAACACTGAGGTTAAAATACATCCTGTCGTTGACCCCAGAGCCTTTGACGCACCAGGAGCCCATTGCAGCATTTTGTCGAAACGAGCGGATTCAAATGGTCCACATTGAGTGTGGAACAAGCAAAAAATCGAAAAATGATGGTACCAAATTAAAGCGCAAGAAGAAACCGGTGCCAATCGAATACAACGTTGTGGTTAGATGTGTGCAATTTTTGACAGATAAGCGGCATTATCCCTGTTATATGCATTGTACGAACGGAGAGCTTGTCACCTCGTTGGTCGTCGCGTGTTTGAGAAAACTGTCTTACTGGAGCACAGTTTCAATATTTAATGAATACTTGACCTACGCAACAAACATCAATATCCATGAACGACAGTTTATCGAGAATTTCAATCTGGAAATAGAAATTAACGATCTGAAGATCTCAGATAAAGTGGCCTGGATCAGTAATAGAGCAGCAGACACGAGGGTTGATGAGGAAAATGGTAGAATTAAGCTTGTCGGGAGCATTCCCGACACGTTACCAAAACTAAGGTTTCACAGCATATAAAACATTTAAAACAGCATTGCAGCGGCGATATCGACATTCCCATTGGCCAATTTGAGCGCTTGGATGGCTTCTGATCTTGAAAATCCAAGATCCATTAATTGACGAATCTTGGGTTCTTCACTGTAGGATGTATTTGGTGCATTGGAGCTCTGGGATGACTTTGGCGCATCGGAAATCGGCATTGGGCCTTGTGGCCTAGTCGCAGTCGTGGGTCCCGTCAGACTTTCGGTCACAGAAGCCTCCAACCCCTTTGGAATCTCTGCTTCCGGCAAAAACCTAGTTTCGATGCCAGCTATCTTAAGCACATTCTTTTCCAAATCAATGCATGCTTGATGTCTTTTCAGCATGTCGAGTCCTAAAAGCATATCAACGTCTGTATCAAGAACCGTGAAACTGCAAGGAATAAATTGAGACTCGATTTTTATCTGCGCGACATGAATCTTACCGTGGATCTGACTCGATCCTACGCCCTTGGCAAGCCCCTGGAAGCGTTTATCCACGTATTTCAACAAATCCGTTTCTTGGGCCAATTTTGTCGAAATGATTGTCGCCTGCGCACCGGAATCGACGAAAGCCTTGACAGGATGTCCATTTACTTCCAAATTCACATACAACATATGAACAGGAGCAAATACTTCAGGTGTAAACTCCAAAGCACTTCTCATTTGTTCGTCTATCTCTCGTAAATTAATAAGTTCTGCAATACGAGCCTGGCTGGCAGGATCATCTGGATTTTGCATTAACCTATTATATTCGTCTTGACTCACACCAAGCGGACTACCCATATCGTGCTGCTGCTGCTGCAAATATGGACCCACTCTCTGTCTAAAAAGCTCTGGATCGTTCAATATAGCGTCCAAGTTGGCCACCTGACCGCCGATTCGAGCTTTCAGCTCATGGTCGTGAATCAATTGCTGACGCAGCGTCTCGACAATGTCACCGCTCATTGAACCCCTCGATTCACCAACTGAACCACTTGTAACTGACTTAGCCCTTATAATAACAAGATCGTCATTTCCAATACCCAATTCTTCTAAAGTTCTTGTCTCGGAAACAGAAATCTGCTTTGATTGATGTTCAATAACGTCTCTTGAATCGTCAAAATCACAATCGAATTGTATAAGAGCGACGAAGTCCTCGAAGGACATATCAGATGACACTTCAACAGGTCCATATATGTGATCAGTAGTCGAGTTACTCACGGTCACTTTCATTTGAGTTCTGTTTCTGATGATTCGAGCAAATTGTAGATATCTGGTTAAAGGTAAGGAACTGTTGATGAAAGGTTCCTTATTGATGACCAATAGAACGATAACTATGAAGAGAAAAAGACAAGAAAAAGTGGAACTGCCCGCTTCCTTTAGGGAGAAACATGTGGCAGAGTTTATCGAGGGTTGTGACAGGATTTTAGAAGTAGATCCAACGCTTTTGGACACGATGATTAGTAAAGATTTCCCATTATTCTTGAAGAAAGAACAGACGGAAATGACATTGGATCACCATTTTGCGAAACTTGGAAGCAGTATTTTGGCTCAGCAGATTAGTGGTAACGCAGCAATGGCTGTTAAGAAGAAATTTATGGCGCTTTTTGACGATGTCTTCCCGACTTATAAGCAATTGAGAGATGTCTTGAAACAAGACGACGGTACCGAGAAACTAAGGGCCTGTGGGCTTTCACAGCGCAAAGTTATCTATATGGGCTCTTTAGCGGAGTATTTTGAGAAAAACGAGGGCGAAATACTGGACCTCTTCACCAAGGAATCGAACGACGTTATTGAGAAAGAACTCGTGGACAAAATTAAGGGCATTGGGCCCTGGAGTGCTCAAATGTTTCTTGTGACATCTCTGGAACGAATGGACGTTTTCGCATCTGGTGACCTGGGTGTGGCTCGTGGTTGTTCAAAGTATCTGGACGCACGGCCGGAATTTTTGAAAGACCTTATGACCAAAAGAACAGAGATTAGAAGAAGCAAGATAAAGCATAAAAAATTGAACTGGAAAGTCTACGATGAAGATATTGTTGAGAAATGCGGTGAAGCTTTTGCGCCTTTCCGTACGATTTTTATGTTTTTATTATGGAGAGTTTCGAGCACTAACGTCGAAGTGATAGAGAAAAACGAAAACAATTATGTCAACGGAACTTGACTTAATTACAGGACTATTTACAGGACTTGTTCAGTTATATCTCGGGATAAATATTGAAAGATTTTATTTGGCAAGTTGCGACGCCTGAGTCAAAATCTTGCTGCTCGATTGAGCTCCAGTTTTAGTAGAGAGACCACTTATTAGGATTCTCATGGGGACTCTGGGTTTTCTCAATTGTGCGGCAAACACTAGGGCGTTTGTCAACAACGCGATTGCGCCAGCCTGGTGCAAGGACGCTAGTGGGATAGGTACCAAATACAACAGTGTGAAAATTCCAAGCGCGACTTGTGCCGTGACAATACCCATCATAGTATGCATGGATTTCAACGCGCTTTTGGGGATAAAAGCTTTACCTCTATTGCAAACCATGTGAGCCCAACACACGGCGATGAAAGTGGTAGTCGCGAATATTCTGTGGTTCAATTGAACTGTTGTAGGGTTTTCTAAAAGATTTCTCCAAACGAGATCACTGTTATCCTCCTTGCGCGCGAAATTTTCATCCATCAATTCCCGGTTGGAAGGAACCCAGTTATCACCCATATGTGGAAAAGTGTTGTAAATCAAACCAGCATCAAGACCAGCGACAAGACCACCGGACATGGCAGTAACGAAAGTTAATGCCAATAAACCCAAAGAAGTTCTTCTCAAAGGAACGAGTGCGCGGTTGTCTAGCTTAGAGAATAATTCTATCGCGGCACCAGGATTCTTGACCCACTTGGCTTCCCTGAGAATCTCAAATCCAGTCCAAAACATGCCCATGTACAGCAGAAATGCAGCACCCAAATGTGTGGTCAATCTATACTGAGACACAGTAGGTTTCGATTTTCTTTCTTCGAGTTGTTCTTGGTCGAGACCCGACTTGACCATCCACCAGCCGATAAGTCCTTGAAGCGCGAGAAGCCAGGACAACCCAAATAATCGTCTGTTGACGTGAGGTGACGTTTTCTTCGTGGCGGCGAAATAAATCGCCGGTGCGACGAAAATGAGTCCGATCGCGCGACCCCAAAGTCTGTGAACCCATTCCATGAAAAAGATGAATTTGAATTCGTCCATGTCGATGTGGGAGTTAAGTTGCTTGAATTCGGGTGATTCTCTGTATTTGGCAAATTCTTCTTCCCATTGGGCCTCGTTCAAAGGTGGCAGCGTACCCGTAACTGGTCTCCACTCGGTGATACTAAGTCCTGACTCCGTTAGTCTTGTCAAACCGCCCAAAACGACAATTCCAAAAACTAAGCCTGAAGTGCCAATTAACCAATAACCGACCCATTTTGAAGAGTTCAACAATCTCTTTTGACTGGCTGCAGCTGCATAACCCCTTATACCAGTAGTAGCACTCTTCCCAAAGTAAGAGTCACGAACATTTGCAGCTTTAACATTCTGTACCCGACTTCGTATGGTTCTATCGATGACAGATGGTCTGATCTGTAACTTTGAAAAGTTTCGCGTTACAATACGACTAGAATACGCTAAGCTCGGAAGCCTTCCAGTTAAAAAGTTTCTCAACATCCGAAAGAAACCGAGGCTAGATATATGGCGTCGAGAAGCAAGCGCGTATCTTGTTGTGTCGGTCTCTCAAGTTCCTTGCTTTAATACTCGTTCATAAGGCCGAAACCATATGATGCATCGTGATGCCGATAAAAACGTCCGTCCGTGGTGATAAACACCATCGACTCATTAAACGAGCTCAATCCTCTAACCAGCTTATATTCATTCAGAGGTCTTTTAATTGTGATTTAATGGATCTCATGGGTCAATTGAATCGCCTTCATGATTTTATGTGCTTATTCTACTTTGTAGCTCTAAATTTCAATTTTGCTGGACTTTCCAGCGCCTTTCTAAGGTATTAAAAATCACCATATGTTCTTTGATACCATTTTATACCGCATAACCTTGTTTAATGACTTTGAATCCCGTTTGTCTTTCCTTCTGCGCAGCTCATGGAGACTTGTAGGGACATGGGCTGTGTGTGGCCTTTGCTTGTCGCTCGAAGAGCGTAAATCCGCATGAATTAACTGGCGCATATCCTCGTCGACTTTGCCTCTGCCAGCAGAGAGCATTCCGGGAGTATAGCCGTTTTCAGGATCAAACGAAGTCGGCAAGGAGCATTGTAGTAGGCGGGACCATTTGACGAGAAATAAGTGTAAAATGACTTTGGTTAGCATTAGACAGACGCATGCTAAACTGAGAATGAGCATCAGCCCGGTTTTTGACGTAGATGTATCTTTCAAACTTTGTTGGAGCGGAGGTCTCGTTAAAACGATGAGTGTTACGACCAAAGCAGGGACTGGAAGTCCTGTTCTTGCCTGGAATTTCGAAAGATGATTTATGTGATCGGCGCTCAAAATCGAAAGGTAGTTGTCGTAAATCTGAGGACGAATTCGATTGAATTTGGTAATGTAGGCGTGTTTGATCCAATCGACGAGGATCTCGCTACCTATGACGACAACGGTGGGTCCGCACAAAATCCCGACCACGAGCGACGAAGTCGTGTGGAAGGTCCAAGAGTCCGGTACTAAAGTGTTGAAAGTCGATCCAGATGCGACGAGGTTTCTAATAGCTATAATGAGCAAAAGAATAAACATTTGGAACCTTTCCACGACGTCTGCTATGGCGATTTGGAAAAGACCTTCTTTGTCAATGCGCTTGAAAACGGAAGATTTGATTTCGGCAAATTGCATGGACAGTAAAAGCGTCCAAAGTGAATTTGAATACGCGTTCACCGCAACGTTAAGTGCTATCGTTTCATAAATCAAAACGCTTCCATGGCACAACAGGTACAACAATGCGAAAAATTGTAACAAAAATGGTTCAATGGTTTTCTGCTTGTATTTGTTAGCCATTAAAGCTGTCAAAAGACTTTGTCCCACTGACGATAGCATTTTATCGCACATGTCAAGCACTCCAAACATCATATACAGTTTAATAGCGCTTTGGCCCTTAATTACGTGGTAAACTCGCGACGTATTCATGTGACTCAAACCGCAAGCGGCCAGTACTATAAGGATCAACATCGTCAATTCCTTTCGAGTTCTTTGAAGACCCTTTTTCCTTGTCAATGCGTATACGATCCTGACGGGAACCACTGTCAAATAATGCAGGAAACAGTCTAACGAAGCAAGAAACGAAAACGCAATAAACCTTTCCAAATAACCCAATAATTTACCCATATTCAATATCTGTTCCAGTTCATAATTAGCTCCTTCTTCTTCTATTTTTAATTCATCGTCGCTAGTATCATCTTTCCTGGACCCATCATAATCGCTCTCCAACTCTTTAATCAAAAAGTCGCGCAAAAGTCGGCCTCTCTCAAATCTGAGGTACCTTTTAACAGAGTCTGGGTTTCGAATCACGGGCATTGCACCTTCATCAAGGTTCGTTTGCCCTTTACTTTATCAAATTTTGATATAAGAGTTATGGAGTAAGTCAGTTTCTTTACTTAACAATTCTATTTGACAAGAAATTGGCCCGCTTTACAAAAGCCAGTTGAATTAAGAGAGTCCTATCAGTTATTGTCATAGTGCATACTCCAATGGTAACTGTTGAACAAATTAAAGGCCAGGTTCTCAAACCCTATTTGAATCGCAAGCAATTATCATTAAAGGAAAGCGAACTGATCTCTTTAGAATTGATTGATCTGCTTTCCGAGAGTTCATGTGATGATGACCAAACGCTTAAATATGTCGGGAGGTTCCTTACGAAAGATGCATATCAAGATCTCAGCGAGGAACGTAATTTGAACAAGAAATGTGTGTATCCACGTTGCGAGCTACAGCAGGGTAGATTACGAGACCTATATGGGGGTAACAACACTGCAACACGGTTTTTAAAGGAGAATAATCCGTATGCGTATTTGACGTTTTTCTGCAGTAAATTCCATTACCGATGCTCCCAGTTTTTCCAAGCGCAGTTGAGTGATGAGGCGCTTTTCGCTAGAACTGGTGTTCTACAGGATGAATACGATCAAGATGATCAGAAGATTACATTATTGAACGAATTGATTTCCAATGAGCGGCACGATAAGAATGAGTTGGTCAATATCATCAAGGGGTTCGAAAGCATGCACTTAACGTCTCCTTCGAAAACGTCAGATAAAGAACTTGAAGAAGACTTGTCAGAATGGCTTGCCGATATTAAAATTCAAGAAGTGGAAAAACCAGCACCTTGGGGCGATTTGGGGGTCAGAGGCGAGACATGATTGAAAGTGGATTTCCGATGTATTTATAGAACACGACGGGTTAACTAAAAGTGGTACTTGTCGAGAATTGACGGCAGACTACGTCGAGCGACAAATGGTGTAACTTTGCTGAGATCCCTCCTGGCCATCGCCCTGTAACGACTCAAGCGTCTTGCGTATAATTCGTCGCTTTTGGTCTGGAAATATTGCCAACTTTTTCGTCCTAGAACGTCGTCTTTAAATTTCTTGAATCTAAGAGCATGGTGCTGGGCCTCGAGTTCAAGACCACGAACGCAGTCCCTTATGGGGTTCAACCAGTCTGTGACATTTTTTAAAGGTCCAAATTTCCCAAAATTGGAATTATTCTCAAAGACGTACTCAATAGGGTTTCCTTGCACTAACCGTCCCGAATCAAGTAATTCCTCCCAGAGAGCCTCTTGCCAGGCCCAAACGCAGTCTTCTTCGCATCTTTTCCGGGCATCAAGAACTCCTTGAGCCCATTTTTTCTCCTTCCTTATCATTATACCCAAACTTTTGGATTGACGGGAACTTTTGTTGAGTGCTGACCTAACAAACCAGATTCTTGAACGACCCGCATTCGTATAATTGAGATATGTTTTAGGAGGTCCCCTGGCTAATTTCAATTCTTCCCGGTGCAATCTTGCCAGGGCCATGTCATGCAACGCCAAAGGTAGCAGAAGTTGTGTCTTGTATTGTTGTGGGATAACTTTCGGCAAGAGACCTTTTGCCTGTTTGCCAGCGATAAAATGATTTAAGATGGTTGATTCCTTTGCTAAAACTGGCCTAACGGGTGCGTTTGGCACATTGCTGACAGATTGCATTGATGTTCTGCGGTTTTGAGACTTTTCTGATACTTCTGTGAGCAAATTCCAGGCTTTTATCGTCTTACGTTTCGTCAGACATTTATTGAGCTCTCTCAATTTCTGCAATGAAATGTAAGCGCTCCAGCTTGACTTATCGGTGCGGTGTTTAAAGAGTTGGGATTTCACGATTGTTCTTAAACGCAGCTTGAGATGCTCTGACTCGACATATTTAGTGGTGTTACGCAAGGTATATCGATACCAGTGAAGAACGTATAGTCTGTGCTGTTTGAGCTCTCCGAAATGAGTCACCATCTAGCTCGCTGCATTCTCCAGTGCACTCAACAGTCTGTTTGACTCGGAGAAACCAGATTTTTAAGATTGGAATCTTTTAGCATCGAAACTTGGAACTTTATAAGAGAACGTGAAAGTAAGTCCAAAGTAGCTTTAAACGCTCGAGATTTCGAAATCTGATTCATGATACAAAATGCAAGCGTGACTTTAGATGCTAAATGAGTTGATAAAGAAGCGTCTTTCAAATACATACAAAATACAAAAAATTTTGATGAAACGACTTCTTCAGTTAACCAAAGCGGAAGCAGTGGCGGATTCGTACTTCCAGTTTGGTGGCAAGACAGAAACGGTTCTGTAGTATCTGGCCAATCTGTGGATTCTGGATTCGACCAAAATCAATCTGAACTTGGCGTCCTTGTCTTTTCTGTTTCTCTCCAAATGCTTTCTGACGGAGACAGCCTTCTTGATTAGGTAGTACAAGTCTTCTGGAATCTCTGGAGCCAAACCGTTGGACTTAAGGATTCTCAAGATCTTGTTACCAGTGATGAAACGAGCTTGAGTAACACCGTGAGCATCTCTCAACAAGACACCGATTTGAGAAGGAGTTAAACCCTTTCTGGCGTACTTGACAATTTGCTCAACAACGGAGTCTGGAGAAGACTTGAACCAAGCTGGAGCGTTTCTGGAGTATGGAATGGCAGAAGACGAAATACCTTTACCCTGTTAAAAGATTGTTAGTGATATGCTTGTAGCGTGCAGATTGGAAGCTCGCATTTCATAGCCAAATAACCTCGAAATCATCCTCTTACTTGACGCGCTACAAAGTCCTGACATTTCGAGACTCAGTTGCCCGACAATCTGGGAAATCGTAAATGTATAGTGGTCAAACCACTGGCCTTAGCCACATTACGAAGGACGAGAGTCCATTTCATCTCCACAACTGGAAGAGGCATGTGAATTTATTTCAAATACCTCATAAAGGAATCACCCAGCACTTGCATCAGGGACCAATGAGTCCACAAAAAAAAGACGACCACGTCTAATCTTTTGACGCATACCGGAAAGAGATTGTGATCCGACGAAATTGCTAGAAAGAGTACAGAGAATCAGCAGATGCTACTAATATCTTTCTTCCAATTTTCAAAAACTTATTTCAAAACGTACCTTGCTGTGCATACGAGCCATGGCGACTGATCTTTGTTGTTAGAGATTCTATTGAGACGTGTGTATGAGGCAGACTCAACTTCCACTCATGATATATTTTCATCATTGAGAAATATCTTCTGCGTCCTCCGTGGCCGGCTGCTGCGTGGCGTTTGTAAAACTAAAGCTGAATCTTATAAAAACAACATGTATGGGCTTTTAGTGGACAATAATCTATTAAAATGTACGGGTTTAGAAGTCACGTTGAATTCTCAAAGAAGAGGGTCACGTGAGATATTATTTGCTCTCAATTTCAGCCTTTAGATCGTCAACATCGTCGTCATCCTCGAGCCCCGAGGAGACCTCAATGACTTTACTTACGCCGCACTGGGTCCGCACCATTTCGAATGCCCCGGCATAAAGCATTTTCCATTCCTGCGAGACTACTGTGGTAGGTTTCCAGTAAAGCAAAACCAATGGTGTCTGTTTTCTGCCATCGCTTGTGACCATTGGATATGACATCAGAACGTACCGTGGAGTGCTATCGGGGAGTGTGGAACCGAGATCCTCGAGGCTAGAGACATCGGACTGATCTTCGTCATCGTCGTCTATAACGATCTCATAGGACGGTTTCGGTTGAATTTTGATAACAAGCACTTGCAACTCATCTGAACGTGCTGTTGCAGTTCTGAACTTGTTGATTCTCTTCTTTGTTTCATCGTTTATATGGTACAGGGAACTCATTCTACTGGAATTCTATATGACGGGTCTGTATATTGAAGTTGACCTGGTAAAGGGGAATCTAATGATTTAGAAAAATGTGACAACTCAAACTGGCCGAAATTTACATTCGGTTAAAATAAAGATAAAAATGCTTTCATTCGGTCAGTTGCTCGACAAGATTTCTGGTAATGATTGGAGTTTAATTTTTGGTCTACTTAAATAGCTAGTTTTCTTTTTCTTTTTTATTCCCATCGTCCAGAAGCTGGACAACGTCATAATGATGATCTTACGCCATGAAATATTTGTCGTCTTTACAGTCGGCTGGAGTTCTCTTAATAACTTCTTCGATATCCCAGCGTGGGGGCCTTCCGTCCAGCGAGCCTCCTGCCTTGCCGGTGCTGACTTTGAGGAACAGCTTGTCGCCAACCTCGCTCACGTGACGTAAAAGATAGTCGATGTCCTCCTTGGTTAGCGAAGCGGAAACGCAGAATCTGACTCGAGACTCGATCAGTGGTGTTGCCGGATAGGAGACTACCACGACTGCGATTTTCCTTTGAAGCATCATTCGTGAAAATGCGGGCATCTTGGAAGGCGCATACAAAAGCATAGGGACAACTGGTGAATCCGCAATGCCGTAAACTATGAATCCGAGCCGCTGCAAGGCCAAACGTAGGTATCTGGAGTTGAAAGCAATCCGTTGTAATCTTTCTTGGCCTTCTCCTGGGTTGAGTTCGCCGGTGATCGTCCTAAGAGAAGATATAATTTGGGCTAAGACGGGAACGGGCATGGGTTCACCATAACTTGCCGTAGACACGTCTAATCTAAGTCTGTCTATCATGGCTTTGTCTGCTGCGATGTACCCACCAGCGGCGCCAAATGACTTAGTAAAAGTTCCCATCAAGATATCGATGTCAGCAGGATCGACGCCAAAAACGTCACAGACTCCTCTTCCTTTGGGACCCATGGCACCAATAGAATGGGCTTCATCGACAAACAAATAGCACTTGTACTTCTTTTTCAGTTCGATGATTTCAGGCAGATTGCACATTGTGCCTTCCATAGAGAAAAGACCCTCAACGCAAATAAGGATTTTCTTCCATGGCCGGTGAGATTTCGGTTGTCCTTGAACGATTTGTTCCCTAATGATTTTCTCTAGCGCCGCCATGTCGTTGTGTTTGAAAACTTTGACGGCAGCTCCTGATAGACGCACACCAGTTCTGATGGAAGCATGGTTCAACTCATCCGAAATCACTAGACATTTGCTGTCCAAGAAGGCATCGAAGAAATTTGCGTTTGTACCGTAACCCATTGAAAACACCATTGCGTCCTCTTTACCGACAAAATCCGCGACGTAACGTTCAGTGGCTACGTGAAGATCTGTCGTGCCGATTTGAGCTCTAGGACCACCCGAATTGATGCCGTACTTTTTTATGGCTTCCAACGCGGCATCAGTGCACTGCCCCTCGCTCTGAGCAAATCCCAGATAGTTGTATGACGACAAATTCAAACACATTGTTGACGTGCCGGGATATGTAAAGTATTCGTTCAGGTCGTGAGAAATACGATCAATGCATCTAATGAAACGACCGGGAACACCTGTCGTGGGACGAGAAAAACAGTCGTCGATCCGCTTTTTCATTCTGCGCACGAAGAAACTCTCAAACTTGGAATACCATGGCGCAATTCCGTCCTTTTCGACTATATCAGGATGCCGGTCTTTTTGGAAAGTCATGCCCAAAAAGTCGTGAATATTACCCAAAATGATAAGTATCAGGTAGTTCAGATACGTAATGACTGAGACATAGTAAGGAGGTGCATCCAAAATCGGCTCACCAAGTCCTTTGCCATTCCGCGAGTGTACTTGGTGTAAATATTCTTTTGACGTCAATGGCCCAAATTCATTCGCTTTTTTGTCCTCAATGGACACTTCTTCAGGGCTAATAAGTGGAACCTTCGTATTTGATACAGAGCTCATATCCTCTGATAAACCTGCACGCTCTTGCGCTCTTAAATCCGCCGCTGTTTCTCGCTAACTATGGCGACCTTGAGGTCTTTCCCAGCCTCTGTTTTTCGTGGTTATACATCCTTCGTTGAAAGGCATATTGGTTCGAGGAGATCTCATCCGGTTGAAAATCGTTAGACCTTGGCGTCTCACTAAGAGAATCAACCGTCCTAAAAACTTGAAGATGTAAAATGAGTCACGTAATTTGTATTAGCTTGGATATTAATAAGCTTGTTGAAATACCTCATAGATAATAGACCTTTCTTTGGTGAATTTTGCGCTTGAAATTTACCACCTTAGGTTTTTAGAAGCAAACCCGAAAGTTGTCGAGCAGTTAAAAACAATAAAATGCCATTTTAAGCTGAGAAACATTTGCATCTAATAACAAGAATCGACATATCTATCAAACAAAATCTTCCACATTTAATCCGCTTGTAATATTTTAATTGCTTATTGGGTAGCGTTAGTTGTCAACATCAATATCGCCTACTTCGTACTTTCCGGGCTCAACTAAATGCAGATAGTGGTCACAGCAGGGAGTTTCTTCGGCTATGTGCGAGACAACCAGTACTGTACCAGGCCAGTGGTTAAGTAAGTCATGACAACGCAGCATAGGGGCCACATCCATGCCCGAAAAGGCTTCGTCTAATATCAAAACCCGAGGCATCTTAACTAAACTTCTGATGAAAAGTATTAGTTTTTGATCGCTTACTGAGAGCGCGTTAAATTCAACGAATTTCTTTCCTTCGAGATCGAAGTACTCTGTAAACATATCGATAGTTTTCTTTCGGTCATCGCTTAATCCATCAAAACACGGTAGGAAATTGTTCGAAATGTCATGAAATCCGGTAGCAATCGATTCTAGCACACTAAGATTTTTCCCAGCGTTCTTCACAAATATGGCATGCAATTCGGGGGAGCTTAGTCCAATTCTCTTATTGATGTCAAAATAATTGGATTTACCAGTTCTCCTCGGATTACCAGCCTCTACAAGTTTAGAATTCCAAGATTGCGGGTGGTCAGCTGTGAGTAACGACAACAGTGTCGATTTCCCAGTTCCGTTGTTGCCTCTTATATGCCATTTGCTGCTCGGAGCGACTTTCCAGTGCACGTCTTTCAAAACAGGCGTACCGCGATACATAACAGTTAGACCCTTCAGCTCAATGTCATCGGCCATTTTGATAATATCGTGCTCGGGCTTTTTGTAGAGTGGATGGGACGACAGCAAATCATCAATGGTATACTTTTGAGAGTGTGCAGAAAGGTTCAAATTCTGATTACGATAGTCCTCGATCTTACTAGTCAATTCAGCACGCTTCCCCTGAAATATTACGCCATCTGTGCTCACGCAACAAATGTGGGTGCACCAGGAAGGAATCTGATCTTGAATTCTCAACCCGATCACTACGGGACTTTTTTCGTACGCTGCTAGGAATCGCGATATAATACTTGTGGCGGTTGGATCAAGTCCTAGAAATGGATCATCAAAAAGAAGTAAATCTGGTTCCTTCAAAAGACTGCGGGCTAGTCTTGCTCGTCTCATTTGACCATTGCTTAAACTCATTGCCCATCTGTTTGCCAAATCCTTTAGTTTCAACTCATCCAGCAAATATTGATATAGATTCTCATTCACTTGACGGTTGGTGCTCTTGACGTCGTAGCTCACGGCATTGGAGCCAATTGAATCATCTCTTATGAATTTTTCACAAGTTTCGTCGTAGTCGTCTTTAAAGAACTCAAACCGTGCACTCAAATGCGCGGTGGGCATGACACCTTCAAACTTGACAAACTCCGTTCTAACCAAAGATCCTTGTTTCCTGCCAAAGTCTAAAGATAGGGGTGGATCACATAAGTACTTGTTGCCCAAAATGTCCAAGAACTTACTTCTTTCGTCACCCCAAACCACCCATCTTTCACCTGGATTTATCTGAAAGGACTTTATACGCCGCGAATAAACTGGAGAAGCAGATTTTTGTAGTGACGACTTGAAAAGCGCATTTTGTATTTTCAGAATGTAATTCTTCATTGCCGTCTTTGACTCTAGTAGAGTCCTTCGATCTATAAAGTTTGAATTTCAGAACCCAAACAAGTTAAGATCAAGATCGAGATTAAATATCAATACCAATACGGATTGCGCTAGATAAGTGAAGAAATTACTTATGTTATATATTACAGACACCTCAAGAAGTCCATTTCATCTGTTTTAAAGCCGTGGTTGATCGAAAACCGGCCTTTACAAATAATTAGCTGCCCACACGTTGTTGATGGCATTGTAGCGTTTAACCAACTCGGGGTCAAATTTGATCATTTTACCCTTTTCCACCACTTTGTCAAATGTGTAAGGTTTGATGTGTTTTTCGTATCTTGCACACCAGATATAGCCTCGGCAACCTTCAAGATGGCCCCAGCTGTTATCCTTTTCGGCAGCGATGATACCGGTTCTAGCATCAATGACACCTTCGAAAATACCTCTTAGCTCATCGACACTTTTCACTCTCTTGGACCAAAAGGAATCCGGTTTGAAGTCGTCTTCTGCAGCGTTGAATTTACAATAGTGCGAACCGCCATTGGCCCAAAGTAATCTGTTGTCATCTGTCATGTGTGCGAGAACGACATTGCATATTTCGTATTTTTCCTCTTGGAGGTCCCTGTTCACCTCTTTGATTTTGCTAACGTCTCCAATCGCACCGGCTGGGACACTGTTGAAGGCGTAATCGTGTCCTGACACCAAGAATCCGAGCCAAAAGTATTCTTTATCTCCGTAGCCGCAGCTACTACTTTTCTTGGCCATGTTCAAAAGTGTAGCCATCATGAGCGGTATCATGTGAGCGTTTTTATCCACCACGACCAGACCAGATTCCATTTGGTGTTGATTACGGTCGATGAAGAAACTCGAGAAAATCTTCTCTTCTGTAGTCAAAAACTTGGAACATTGTTCTTCAACGTATTCCTCGTTGACCATGGCGTAATGACCAAAATACTTAGACTCCAAGAAATGCGGGTACATGGTTGAAAACAAAGCAGCACATTTGTCGCTGACACCGTTGGTTAAGTGTCTGTCTTTGAAGAAAACGGTACCGGTGCGGTGGTATTCGATGGAGTTGAAATATTCTTCAAAATCAACGTAGGTGATGGCATCGATATCGATGAAAGCGTATTCTTCAAAAGTGTTGAAAAGTGCGGCCAGCCACTTATTTTTGAAATGGGAAAATTCGTTGATCACACCGGGATCCAAAGTGGGAGAAACGTCGACGAACCACAACTGTTGCGGAACGTCTTTCCCGTGGTCATACTGTACAGTTGGATACTCCAATTTGTCGGCCTGTGCAATTTTGAGCAAATCTCTGACGGTTTCGTCGGCAATGTCACCTTTAGTGACGACCTGGATGGGTAACTCGTTACCCATGTATCTGAGGGTCGCAATCAATTTGGAAGCCATTTCTTTTTGGCCGTCACCGAAACTCAATACGATACCGCGGTTTGCCACGAGCGAGCTCATGGCGTTCCAGTTCTGTAAGAACGATTTGCGTGGGTCGTAGGTGTACTTGACGTGTTGGTGGACTTCGCGACCGCCGGTATGCATGATGGGCAAGATTCCGCCATCGAGTTGGCCGCCCGAGCCCGTGAACTTGGGCATGACGCCTGAGAAGTTGGCTGCGGTGAAGTACCGGATGATGGGCCACATACGATGTTCGAGGTCCCATTGGTCGAAACGGCGATAGATACGGGTGTTACGTTTAGAGTTTTCCGAGTCGTATTCGCGATTTGGGTCGAGCGCGGAGGCCAAGATGTCGGCGTCAGCCGCGTTGGAGTCCGTTCCGGACTTTTCGGGAGTGTCGAAGATGGCGGCGAAATCGACGGAATTGTCCTGAGCAAAACAGGTGTCGTAGACACGCATCCGTTCCATGGAGAGCGCGACGTTGTTGATGCGCTTATGGAAGTTGATAGAGTCCTGACTGGAAAGCGTGACGCCGTCAGAGTCCTTGATGGCGTCAGCGTGGTCGACGTTTTCGTTGAGGGCGAACGCCCAGCGCTGGAAATCGTTGCCCCACTTGGAGTTCATGTTGTAGAGGTTGCGGAAGTAGAAGTAGCACTGGGAGGTCTTGTCGAGCTCGTTGAACTTGCGGTACTGGCGGTTGCGGCCCAAAAAGTTCCAGGACGCACGTCTGCGGTTTTCCATGTCCTGGTCGAACTCGGGGATGAGCTCGAGCGGCGAAACTTTGATGCCGTCCACGGGAGTGACACGGACACTGTCGATGTGCGACCGGGAGGGGCCCTTGTGCTCGGCGACCCAGTCCTGGTAGCTGGGCAGCATCTTAGCGAGTCGAGAATCCTGCACGCCGTGCGAGCTTTGCACGACGACAGCCGCAACCGTGAGCACGATCACGAGCGGCAGCACTAGCTTGAGGATGCGTCTGGAGCACAGCTGCTGTGCGCTGCGCAGCAGATGTGACTGGAGGTTCATGGATGCGGTGCGGGTCGTAGGCCTGTTACACTGGCTGGTGCAAACTGGCAGGAGTATCCGGAGCTGGTGGGTTCAGATCCAGTCTAAATTTTCACTTGCAGGCTGTTGGACGCGTGCGAAGTGATATAAGCCAAACGTGGATTATGTAAGCGCGCCCTCGCTCTTGCTTTTCGTTTGAGCACTGCTTGCTGTGCTGTTTGCTGTGCTGTTTACTGCTTAGCGCTGTTTTCAGCTCCAAACTCCTCTCTTTGCCTGGCCTGTCAACGACGCGCTGGGGCGTCACGGCGCTGTCCCCACTTAAATAGCCTGCTTCTTATCGCATCCGTCCAACAGTCGCTCTCTTACTGGAGAGCGACGAAAAATTTACGTGCGACACATGTGGCATCCATGTGCATGGTTTCTGGGCGGACCGTGGGAGCTTCGCCCATGCAGAACGTCTTCTGGAACGGGTTCTGCGTATGCATGCGACGCGTCCGCGACGCGAAAACGCGAAACAGGCGGCACCCTGCAGACGGATACAGGGGTCGGCGTGGGGTGTGGGTGGGGCTTGTGACTTGGGAGAAGTCAGATGGAGTCATGTCGAGCAAGTCCCGAACGTTTTGAATGATTTCGGATGGGTTGCCTAGGTTACTTGGAGATCACGCTTGGGTCTGGGTGTGTCCTGCTGGACCCGTGATGGTGTGTGGGTGGAGCAAACTTCCCCCGATAAACTGGTGCCTAATGGGAAACGGCGGCTGCTTGCCGATGAGTACCTATCGGTGTAAGTTGGGGTCAGCACAGGGGACGTATCGCCATGGCCTCTGCTTTGAAACTCCGAAGAAAACTCGCTTGAATCGGGTATCGGACCTGTCTTCACTTGTCGAAAAGGAACCATCAAAGCTTTTAGTTGGATCCAATTTGCTATAAATTCAAACGCTAAGCTCATCTGGGTCATCCAAGCTTGGCGGTATGCCACCATTCAAACGACATATTGTAAAATTGCCGTGTTCGATCCTTGAGAGGCACTCTTAAGAAACGAGTTTTCGAGAAAAGCGCCCAGTCCGCCGCATAGAATATGTCTGTAGATACTCAACAAAATACGGAAAACATTGCCGTTTTTGAACTCCCTCGATAAATTTAGCGGCGTTCTGCAAATTCTAACTCTCCCTCAGTCAAGGCGACTGGGATTCAGCTGGAACCATATTGGTAATCAGCAATCGAAAGGTTTCTTTTATATGTAACTGATCACTAAGCCCGAGATTTTGACGATGCTCTAGGTAATTCTCGATGCGGCACACCTTGGCCGTTTCGAGGAACAAAAGTGATTTCTCGATTTTTCTTTCCAATTCCGGAGGCGTTTACATCCACCCATTTTGGGTCACAACTTTGACGAAACACGCTCCCCGTCACGCACTACACTTTGCGAAAGTATTTTTATAGGTATCTTAATTAATTACATTTGAGAGCTTACTAACCTTTGCACATTCAACTGAATAAGTGAGTGGATCATTTGGAGCGTTCGGAACTCACTGCGTTTCGTGTGAAATTGCGACCCTCTGACCATGCTTGCTCATGCGTATTCGTAGAGAAGTGCTACCATCTGTGAATGAGTAAAATACGTAAAAGGTATCTTTCTCATGGTCACGTGACGTGCAACTTCGTCGCTCGCCCGTCTGCAGTGACCACCTCCTGGCTCCCCTCACCTTAAACTGGAACGAACCCACCTCTCATCCCCCCCA